>JASKON010000006.1:665000-1265000 GCA_036010255.1 Myotis pilosus
TGGTCACAGTGTGCCTGGTCTCAGTGTGGGTGGTCTCGGTGTGGGTGGTCTCGGTGTGAGTGGTCTCAGTGTGGGTGGTCTCGGTGTGGGTGGTCTCGGTGTGGCTGGTCACAGTGTGGGTGGTCTCAGTGTGAGTGGTCTCGGTGTGGGTGGTCTCGGTGTGGCTGGTCACAGTGTGGGTGGTCTCGGTGTGGGTGGTCTCGGTGTGGGTGGTCTCAGTGTGGCTGGTCTCAGTGTGGGTGGTCTCGGTGTGGCTGGTCACAGTGTGGGTGGTCTCGGTGTGGGTGGTCTCGGTGTGGGTGGTCTCGGTGTGGGTGGTCTCGGTGTGGCTGGTCTCGGTGTGGCTGGTCTCGGTGTGGGTGGTCTCGGTGTGGCTGGTCTCGGTGTGGGTGGTCTCGGTGTGGCTGGTCTCAGTGTGGGTGGTCTCGGTGTGGGTGGTCTCAGTGTGGGTGGTCTCGGTGTGGGTGGTCTCAGTGTGGGTGGTCTCAGTGTGGGCGGTCACGGTGTGGCTGGTCTCTGTGTGGCTGGTCACGGTGTGGCTGGTCACGGTGTGGGTGGTCTCAGTGTGGGTGGTCTCAGTGTGGGTGGTCTCAGTGTGGGCGGTCACGGTGTGGCTGGTCTCAGTGTGGCTGGTCTCAGTGTGGCTGGTCACGGTGTGGCTGGTCACGGTGTGGGTGCTGGGGGGACTCTAGGGAACCAGCCCTGCCCGCCCCTCACATCACAGACATGGACAGTTTTCATGTTGTTGCTCTTTTCTGTGGATTAGAAGACAGATGTGCTTTGGGGTCAAGCCTGGTCTGGAAGGGAAGTGAGTGGGAAGAAGGCGGGGCCCTCCACTTCCGAGCTGGGAGGCCCAGGGTGTGGCCGAGGAAGGGCAGGCAGCTCCTGCCGCCTCGGGTGGACAGGCTGCTGCCCCGCCCGGACCACCCGAGTACCGCCCTCCATGCTCACTTGCTTGTCTCCTCTGCTCACCTGGGCTTCCATCCTCTTCGAGGGCAAGGACATTGTCCTGTTTCTCACACTGTCCCCTGGAATTGAGGGTTAGGAGGCATCTGTGATTGGGTGGAAGAGAGGATAGGTGGAGGGAAGGGTGAATGGGTGGATGGATGATGGATGGGTGGATGGACGACAAAAGGATGAATGGATGGGAAGGTGGATGGGTGGATGAATAGAGGAAAGGATGGATGATGGATGAAATGATAGTAGATTGAGGATGGATGGATAGATAGGTGGGTGGATAAAGGGAATAAATGAGAGATAGAAAAGGGGAATGAATGGATGGATGGAGGATGGATGGATGGGTGGATGGATGGGTGGATGGGTGATTGATGGGTGGATGGATGGATGATGGATGGATGGGTGATGGATGGGTGGATGATGGATGATGGATGGATGGATGGATGGATGGTGGATGGATGGATGGGTGGATGGTTAAATGGGGATGGATGGATGATGGATGGATGGGAGATGGATGGATGGATGGATGGACGGATGAATGGATGGGTGGATGGGGGTTGGATGAATGGGTGGATGGTTAAATGGGGATGGATGGATGGATGGATGATGGATGGATGGGAGATGGATGGATGGATGGATGATGGATGGATGATGGATGGATGGATGGGAGATGGATGATGGATGAATGGATGGGTGGATGGATGAATGGGGGTTGGATGAATGGGTGGATGGTTAAATGGGGATGGATGGATGGATGGATGGATGGATGATGGATGGATGATGGATGGATGGATGGGAGATGGATGATGGATGAATGGATGGGTGATGGATGGATGGATGGATGGATAGATGGGTGGATGGTTAAATGGGGATGGATGGATGATGGATGGATGAATGGGGGATGGAAGGATGGATGGGGATGGGGGATGGATGAATGGATGGGGGACGGACGGATGGGGGACGGACAAATGGGGGATGGGTGGGTGGATGATAAATGGATGAATGTGAGGATGCATTTGAGCAGCTGAGCATCGCTGCACAAACACAGCCATGCTGACCACTTGAATGGATACATGCCTGACCACAGCTTCAGGGGGTACTGCACTTGCCCAGAACACCTCCTCCCTCTCTGGTTCTCAGTCAAAACTCTGGCTTCAGGAACTTTGCCCCCATTCTCTTCTCTCCTTAAACGGCCAGCACTCCTCAGTCTCAGCTGCTGCTCCCACCTCTGTATTCACAGAGAAACTAGGGTAACCTAAGAGGGAACCTCCCTGCTACACCCCCACCTCCACCACCACCTGCACACCTGCGCCCACCTGCACACAGGTGGCTGCCCCAGCCCCAGGCGCCGGGCTGTCACGCAGAGCGGGCGGTTGGCGCGTGGGCAGTTGATGGATTTATGGTGGCCAGTAGATGGGTATGTATGTGGACATATGGAGATGGATGGGGCTGGGGTGCATGGGTGGATGGATGGGCGTAGGAAAGCGATGGGCTAATGAAGGGCGGATGGATGGAGCTGCTTGAACAGATGAAAGGAGAGGAACGAATAGATGGATGGGGAGTGCCTGGTGGGTAAGGGGGGCAGGTGACCAGTGGCGGGGTAGACGGATGGAAGGATGGGCAACCCCTGCTGGGTCTGGACCAGCTGGCTGCCCCTGACCCCATGCCCATGATTTGGGCCCCACAATTGCGAGAGGGCCTCCTCCATCCCCAACCCTGTGGGCGGCCTCCTGACCAGGCCCGCTGGCAGCCTGAGGCACAGGTGTGTGTGCACCTGTGTGGTGCTGGGGGGGGTGAGGGGGGCTGTGAAGGCGTGAACACAGCCCCAATCCACGCTCCAGGGCCCTCTGTGCGGCTCTCAGGTGTGTCCCTGGGACAGCGGCTCTTAGTGCCCCCCACGCCCATCCATTTATTTGTCCCCCTCATCCACCCGTCCATCCACCCATCCATCTTCCATCCATCTCCCTTCCCCTCTTTCACCCCCTCTCTCCTCCCTGGGCACAGGGGTATCTGCTCTGGGGGAGGTCAGGGGCCCCGTGGCTTCCCTCCTGTCACCCCCACCCTGAGGCTCCAGGACTATCCTGTGTGCAGGTCCCCACCCCTCTGGAGAGGGGGTGTCAGCCCCCCAACCTGATGCCCCAGACTTCCTGCCGCTGCAGGGGGTCCCTCAGGCGGGGGGGGGGGCGGGGGGGGGAGGTGCAGGGGGCCCTGCAGGCCGAGGGCTGCATGTCACCCGGGACGTGTCCATGCCCTGTCAAGGGTGACGGCATGACAGCGGCAATTATGCGATTTCTGGGAGACTCACTCCTGCTGGGGCGGCGGCTTCGCCCCGAACTCGGCGGCTGGCGGCTGACATTTCCCGCCGGCCGCCTGCGTGGTAATTGAGGTCCTGGCCCCGGAACCGGGGCGGGTCCCCGGGTCGCAGCGGGACTCCCCGCAGCCCAGGAATCCCGAGGCCTCTCGCATCTCCGCTGCTCTTCCCCTCCTGAGGCTGATGGGGAAACTGAGGCCCTGAGCCAGGGCCCCGCGTGGCTCCCTCCTCTGAGCTGCATCAGCCCGCGCCCTGGGCTGCCCCTGTCACCAGAGGCCCAGGTCCTCCAAGACCCAGGCAGCCTCCCCTCCCGGCTGGACGGGCGGCCTCGGGGCCGGAGCTGAGGCGGGTCCACCTCTCGGCCACCCCCCGCCCCCCGGAGCCACGTGACAAGGGTGGCCCCGCCTGGGGGCCATGCCTCTCCCTCCCCTTCCTGCCCCCGTCCTGGCCGGCTCCACACTCCTCACCTTTCCTTCCTCCCCCTCCTCTCTTCCACCCAATCACTCCTCACCTTCCCCGTGCCATCCACCCCTGGTTCACCCCAAGGACTCAGTGCAATTCATGACTGAGTGCACACGTGGGTGCGCATGTGTGGACGCATGCGTGTGGGTGAGCTTTGTGCACACACATGTTCACATGCAGGTGTGTGCCCACGTGTACATATATTTGAGTCTCGTGTGTGCCACGCCCAGATTCCATTATGTTTGCACTCACACGTGTGCATAAGTGTACACGCATGCCTGTGTGCACACGTGTCCATGTTTGTATGTGTTTGTAGTCACGAGCGTGCACATGTGTGTGCCTGCGTGTGCACGCATGTGTGTGTGCAAGAGCTCCCATCTGTCGCCTCCTGAGGAGAGGAAAGGCCACGGCAGGTTGGGACCCACGGCTTTGCTGCCGGCCTGTCCGGCCTCCTCCGTGCGGCCCTTCCGGGTGCGCCTGCGCCCTCTCCGCCCGGAGCCTCTCCCCAGCGTGGACGCTGCTCCGGGGACCCCCTGTCGGGCCCCCTCGGGCAGGAGCTGCTGCGACTTCCGCCTCCAGCGACTGACGGGCCGGGCACAGGGAGCCGGGTGTCAGGCCGTCCCTGCGGGAGCGGGGCGGGGCGGGGGCGCTGGCTCGGCGCTGGCGCAGGCTATTTAAATGCTCCGCTGGAGAGAGATTAAAGTTTACGCAAGGTCACCGAGGGTGTGATCATTATAATCACAGGTTTTGGCTCCACAATGACAGCCATTTGTTATTTCCGCTCGGGCGGCTCCCGCAGCCCGCCGGTGACAGGCGTGGACTGATTTAGTGGCCCGAGCCGGCGCCCCCGCCCCGGCCCAGCAGCCCCCCCTGCTGCCACGGCTCCACGGGGGGGGGCCTGTGCTGGGACGGAGGGGAGTGCCCGGGGGCTGAGATGGGGCAGAGCCGGAGGGCGGAGGGCGGGCGGGGGAGCCGGGCCGGGACCGGGACCCCCCGGGGCGGGGCTGTCGCTGCCAAGGCCTCAGTCTCTCCATCTGTGAAGGGGGAGGGGGGCCCCGGCCGCACCGATGGCCTCGCTCGCTGCGTCTCCTCTCCACCGGCCACGTCGTCAGTGCGGGCTGGACGGAGGGGTCTGTCCACCGCGCTGCCTCCGGCTGCAGCTCCTGCTGGACCCGTGTGCCCTGGAACGGCCGTGTCCCCTATGGAAGGGCCTGCCCGGGCAACGCCTGGCAGAGGCCGGGCCCCACAGCTCCATCTTGTGCCCACTCCTCCCTCCTGACGCAGGCGGCACCGGGTCCCTGGCTGGCTCTGCTCCGAGTGGCACTGCTGCTTCCCCCGAACCCCGGGCTACGGTGCCAAACGGGCTCAGCAGGCAGCACCGGTCGGCCAGACCCGAGGGCGGCCCAGGTGGCCCTGAGCTGGGCACAGACCCCTCGAGCCCAGCGTCCTGCTCTGTTCTCCGATGGGGGCGGAGTGGGCGGGCTGGGCTGGGCATGGGGTGTGCCCTCTGCAGCCTGGGGCCTGGGCGTGGGCAGCGGGAGGGGAGCCCAGGCCATCCGCCTGCACCTCGGCCGCCTGTTGCTGCCGCGATCCGTGCAGCTTCTCTGTTTGTTTCCGCGATTAGAGGTGAGTGCGCTGTAATATACGCTAAATGTTGATGAATGGGGGTCCGGGCGGCCGGCCTGACGCTGCATTTGTCTTGGAGGGAGCGGGAGATGGATACCTCGCGGGCGGCCAGCACGGATCGCAGGGCCTGCGGGAGGCCGCTCCCTTCCCGGTGCCCAGCCACCTCCCTCCACCCAGGGGATCGGACCAGGGCCTGTGGGAGGCCGCTCCCCGCCCAGTGCCCGGCCACCTCCGTCCACCCAGGGGATCGGACCAGGGCCTGTGGGAGGCCGCTCCCCGCCCAGTGCCCGGCCACCTCCCTCCACCCAGGGGATCGGACCAGGGCCTGTGGGAGGCCGCTCCCCGCCCAGTGCCCGGCCACCTCCCTCCACCCAGGGGATCGGACCAGGGCCTGTGGGAGGCCGCTCCCCTCCCGGTGCCCGGCCACCTCCGTCCACCCAGGGGATCGGACCAGGGCCCAGGGGCCTGGTGGGGGCAGAGACTGCGCCCACCGTCACCTTTTGGGACAGCCCTCTTTTCCTTCCATTTCTCCAACCTGGGCCCCAGGGAGGGGGGTGGCAGGACCCAGGTATAGCCATCCCACGGCCGGGGGTAAGGACTGGAGAGTAGCCACCCCAGTGGGCAAGGGTGGGTCTGGCCTTCAGAGGTGGGGGGGAGGGGCTGGGGGGAGGCGGAGGGTCAGCGGCCGGCGGGGCGGGCGAGGGCTGGTGGTCTGCGGGGGCAGGAGCGCTGGCTGCCATGTGTGCAAAGGCCCTGGGGCCGGGCGGGCAGGCGAGGGCCTCCCTCCCTCCACAGTTGCCTGTGTTCTATGATTTCTTGGTCCTTTTTATTTTAAGAACCTTTTCTCTTAAGGGTGTCAGCCTGTCGTCTCTGAGGCCCTGTCTCAGGACCCTGGAGGTTCGGTCGCAGCCTCTGAGGCGGGTGCTGAGGTCCCGGGCGCCTCCTCCACAAACGCCCTCAGCTTCCTGCCCCGAGAGGTCACCCGGGCGTGACTGACCGTCAGGGTGGCCCATCCCTCCCTCCCTCCTGCGATGCAGGTGCTCCGTCCCCACGGACTTGGGGTGCAGCCTGCCTGGTCGACACCATCCTGTTGGGGTGACTTGGCCATGCAGGGTCTCTCCGTCCGGGAGCCTTTCTCCGCGCCCCGCGCCCCTCGGGGACCACGGCTCTGCCCCAAGCCCCCCGAGTGCCGCTCCGCCTGCCTTGGCGGTGGACTCGCCTGGGCCCGGGCTCAGCCCCCGGGGGCCTTATCGCTGCGCTGGCTTCTGCGGAGTCTTCCCGGGAGAAAGCCACCTCGCCTGGGAAAGACGGTCACAGCTCGCCTGGCCAGCATGCTCAGTGGTTAGAGCCTCCCCGCCCCCCGCCCCGCACCCAAGGGTTGCAGGTTCGATCCTGGCCCTGGGAGGCAGCCATCCGGGCGTCTCGCTCACATCCGTGTCTTTCTCTCGTGCTCTCTCCCCTCCACTCCCTCCACAAACCAGTGGGAAAACATCCTCCTGGGGATTCACCAGATGAGGTTACTTCCTGCTCCCCCAGGCGCCTGTCTCCCCTCAGCCGGAGCCAAGCCCCACAGCCCTCCACAGCCCCCACAGCCCCCCACAGCCCCCACAGGAACCCACAGCCCCCCACAGCCCCCACAGGCTCCCACAGGCACCCACAGCCCCCACAGCCCCCACAGCCCCCCACTGTCCCCACAGCCCCCACAGGCACCCACAGCCCCCACAGCCCCCCACCGTCCCCCCAGCCCCCCACAGCCCCAACAGGCTCCCACAGGCACCCACAGCCCTCCACAGCCCCCACAGCCCCCCACAGCCCCCCACAGCCCCTACAGGAACCCACAGCCCCCCACAGCCCCCACAGGCTCCCACAGGCACCCACAGCCCCCACAGCCCCCACAGCCCCCCACTGTCCCCACAGCCCCCACAGCCCCACAGCCCCAACACAGCCCCACAGCCCCACAGCCCCCACAGCCCACACAGCCTCACAGGCACCCACAGCCCCCACAGCCCCCCACTGTCCCCACAGCCCCCCACAGCCCCCCACAGCCCCAACAGGCTCCCACAGGCACCCACAGCCCTCCACAGCCCCCACAGCCCCCCACAGCCCCCCACAGCCCCCCACAGCCCCTACAGGAACCCACAGCCCCCCACAGCCCCCACAGGCTCCCACAAGCACCCACAGGCCGGGTGCAAGCAGCAGCGATTCTCTCAGCCCAGGAGGCTGCAGTCCCAGCTCAGGGTGCTGTGGGGATGTGGGTGTGGGTGGGGATGTGGGTGTGGGTGGGGATGTGGGTGTGGGTGGGGATGTGGGTGTGGGTGGGGATGTGGGTGCTGTGGGGATGTGGGTGTGGGTGGGGATGTGGGTGTGGGTGGGGATGTGGGTGTGGGTGGGGATGTGGGTGTGGGGTGGGGATGTGGGTGTGGGTGGGGATGTGGGTGCTGTGGGGATGTGGGTGTGGGTGGGGATGTGGGTGCTGTGGGATGTGGTGTGGGTGGGGATGTGGGTGTGGGTGGGGATGTGGGTGTGGGTGGGGATGTGGGTGTGGGTGGGGATGTGGGTGTGGGTGGGGATGTGGGTGTGGGTGGGGATGTGGGTGCTGTGGGGATGTGGGTGTGGGTGGGGATGTGGGTGCTGTGGGGATGTGGGTGTGGGTGGGGATGTGGGTGTGGGTGGGGATGTGGGTGCTGTGGGGATGTGGGTGTGGGTGGGGATGTGGGTGTGGGTGGGGATGTGGGTGTGGGTGGGGATGTGGGTGCTGTGGGGATGTGGGTGTGGGTGGGGATGTGGGTGTGGGTGGGGATGTGGGTGCTGTGGGGATGTGGGTGTGGGTGGGGATGTGGGTGTGGGTGGGGATGTGGGTGCTGTGGGGATGTGGGTGTGGGTGGGGATGTGGGTGCTGTGGGGATGTGGGTGTGGGTGGGGATGTGGGTGTGGGTGGGGATGTGGGTGCTGTGGGGATGTGGGTGTGGGTGGGGATGTGGGTGTGGGTGGGGATGTGGGTGTGGGTGGGGTTGTGGGTGCTGTGGGGATGTGGGTGTGGGTGGGGATGTGGGTGTGGGTGGGGATGTGGGTGATGTGGGGATGTGGGTGTGGGTGGGGATGTGGGTGCTGTGGGGATGTGGGTGCTGTGGGGATGTGGGTGTGGGTGGGGATGTGGGTGTGGGTGGGGAGGTGGGTGCTGTGGGGATGTGGGTGCTGTGGGGATGTGGGTGTGGGTGGGGATGTGGGTGCTGTGGGGATGTGGGTGTGGGTGGGGATGTGGGTGCTGTGGGGATGTGGGTGTGGGTGGGGATGTGGGTGTGGGTGGGGATGTGGGTGTGGGTGGGGATGTGGGTGCTGTGGGGATGTGGGTGTGGGTGGGGATGTGGGTGTGGGTGGGGATGTGGGTGCTGTGGGGATGTGGGTGCTGTGGGGATGTGGGTGTGGGTGGGGATGTGGGTGTGGGTGGGGATGTGGGTGCTGTGGGGATGTGGGTGTGTGGGGATGTGGGTGCTGGGTGGGGATGTGGGTGTGGGTGGGGATGTGGGTGTGGGTGGGGATGTGGGTGCTGTGGGGATGTGGGTGTGGGTGGGGATGTGGGTGTGGGTGGGGATGTGGGTGCTGTGGGGATGTGGGTGTGGGTGGGGATGTGGGTGTGGGTGGGGATGTGGGTGCTGTGGGGATGTGGGTGTGGGTGGGGATGTGGGTGTGGGTGGGGATGTGGGTGCTGTGGGGATGTGGGTGCTGGGTGGGGATGTGGGTGTGGGTGGGGATGTGGGTGCTGTGGGGATGTGGGTGTGGGTGGGGATGTGGGTGTGGGTGGGGATGTGGGTGCTGTGGGGATGTGGGTGCTGTGGGGATGTGGGTGTGGGTGGGGATGTGGGTGTGGGTGGGGATGTGGGTGCTGTGGGGATGTGGGTGCTGTGGGGATGTGGGTGTGGGTGGGGATGTGGGTGTGGGTGGGGATGTGGGTGCTGTGGGGATGTGGGTGTGGGTGGGGATGTGGGTGTGGGTGGGGATGTGGGTGCTGTGGGGATGTGGGTGTGGGTGGGGATGTGGGTGTGGGTGGGGATGTGGGTGTGGGTGGGGATGTGGGTGCTGTGGGGATGTGGGTGTGGGTGGGGATGTGGGTGTGGGTGGGGATGTGGGTGTGGGTGGGGATGTGGGTGTGGGTGGGGATGTGGGTGCTGTGGGGATGTGGGTGTGGGTGGGGATGTGGGTGTGGGTGGGGATGTGGGTGCTGTGGGGATGTGGGTGTGGGTGGGGATGTGGGTGTGGGTGGGGATGTGGGTGTGGGTGGGGATGTGGGTGTGGGTGGGGATGTGGGTGTGGGTGGGGATGTGGGTGTGGGTGGGGATGTGGGTGCTGTGGGGATGTGGGTGTGGGTGGGGATGTGGGTGTGGGTGGGGATGTGGGTGCTGTGGGGATGTGGGTGTGGGTGGGGATGTGGGTGTGGGTGGGGATGTGGGTGTGGGTGGGGATGTGGGTGTGGGTGGGGATGTGGGTGTGGGTGGGGATGTGGGTGTGGGTGGGGATGTGGGTGCTGTGGGGATGTGGGTGTGGGTGGGGATGTGGGTGTGGGTGGGGGATGTGGGTGTGGGTGGGGATGTGGGTGCTGTGGGGATGTGGGTGTGGGTGGGGATGTGGGTGTGGGTGGGGATGTGGGTGTGGGTGGGGATGTGGGTGTGGGTGGGGATGTGGGTGTGGGTGGGGATGTGGGTGTGGGTGGGGATGTGGGTGTGGGTGGGGATGTGGGTGTGGGTGGGGATGTGGGTGTGGGTGGGGATGTGGGTGTGGGTGGGGATGTGGGTGCTGGGTGGGGATGTGGGTGTGGGTGGGGATGTGGGTGTGGGTGGGGATGTGGGTGCTGTGGGGATGTGGGTGTGGGTGGGGATGTGGGTGTGGGTGGGGATGTGGGTGTGGGTGGGGATGTGGGTGTGGGTGGGGATGTGGGTGTGGGTGGGGATGTGGGTGTGGGTGGGGATGTGGGTGCTGTGGGGATGTGGGTGTGGGTGGGGATGTGGGTGTGGGTGGGGATGTGGGTGTGGGTGGGGATGTGGGTGTGGGTGGGGATGTGGGTGTGGGTGGGGATGTGGGTGTGGGTGGGGATGTGGGTGCTGTGGGGATGTGGGTGTGGGTGGGGATGTGGGTGTGGGTGGGGATGTGGGTGTGGGTGGGGATGTGGGTGCTGTGGGGATGTGGGTGTGGGTGGGGATGTGGGTGTGGGTGGGGATGTGGGTGTGGGTGGGGATGTGGGTGTGACGTGGGGATGTGGGTGTGGGTGGGGATGTGGGTGTGGGTGGGGATGTGGGTGTGGGTGGGGATGTGGGTGCTGTGGGGATGTGGGTGTGGGTGGGGATGTGGGTGTGGGTGGGGATGTGGGTGTGGGTGGGGATGTGGGTGTGGGTGGGGATGTGGGTGTGGGTGGGGATGTGGGTGTGGGTGGGGATGTGGGTGCTGTGGGGATGTGGGTGTGGGTGGGGATGTGGGTGTGGGTGGGGATGTGGGTGTGGGTGGGGATGTGGGTGCTGGGTGGGGATGTGGGTGTGGGTGGGGATGTGGGTGTGTGGGGATGTGGGTGTGGGTGGGGATGTGGGTGTGGGTGGGGATGTGGGTGCTGTGGGGATGTGGGTGTGGGTGGGGATGTGGGTGCTGTGGGGATGTGGGTGTGGGTGGGGATGTGGGTGTGGGTGGGGATGTGGGTGTGGGTGGGGATGTGGGTGCTGTGGGGATGTGGGTGTGGGTGGGGATGTGGGTGTGGGTGGGGATGTGGGCGTGGGGCGTGGTGCTGTGGGGATGTGGGTGTGGGTGGGGATGTGGGTGTGGGTGGGGATGTGGGTGCTGTGGGGATGTGGGTGCTGGGTGGGGATGTGGGTGTGGGTGGGGATGTGGGTGCGTGGGGATGTGGGTGTGGGTGGGGATGTGGGTGCTGTGGGGATGTGGGTGTGGGTGGGGATGTGGGTGTGGGTGGGGATGTGGGTGTGGGTGGGGACGTGGGTGTGGGTGTGGGGTGGGGATGTGGGTGTGGGTGGGGATGTGGGTGTGGGTGGGGATGTGGGTGTGGGTGGGGATGTGGGTGCTGTGGGGATGTGGGTGTGGGTGGGGATGTGGGGGCTGTGGGGATGTGGGTGTGGGTGGGGATGTGGGTGTGGGTGGGGATGTGGGTGTGGGTGGGGATGTGGGTGCTGTGGGGATGTGGGTGTGGGTGGGGATGTGGGTGTGGGTGGGGATGTGGGTGTGGGTGGGGATGTGGGTGTGGGTGGGGATGTGGGTGCTGTGGGGATGTGGGTGTGGGTGGGGATGTGGGTGTGGGTGGGGATGTGGGTGCTGTGGGGATGTGGGTGTGGGTGGGGATGTGGGTGCTGTGGGGATGTGGGTGTGGGGTGGGGATGTGGGTGTGGGTGGGGATGTGGGTGTGGGTGGGGATGTGGGTGCTGTGGGGATGTGGGTGTGGGTGGGGATGTGGGTGTGGGTGGGGATGTGGGTGTGGGTGGGGATGTGGGTGCTGTGGGGATGTGGGTGTGGGTGGGGATGTGGGTGTGGGTGGGGATGTGGGTGTGGGTGGGGATGTGGGTGCTGTGGGGATGTGGGTGTGGGTGGGGATGTGGGTGTGGGTGGGGACGTGGGTGCTGTGGGGATGTGGGTGTGGGTGGGGATGTGGGTGTGTGGGGATGTGGGTGCTGTGGGGATGTGGGTGTGGGTGGGGATGTGGGTGTGGGTGGGGATGTGGGTGTGGGTGGGGATGTGGGTGCTGTGGGGATGTGGGTGTGGGTGGGGACTGTGGGTGTGCTGTGGGGATGTGGGTGTGGGTGGGGATGTGGGTGTGGGTGGGGATGTGGGTGCTGTGGGGATGTGGGTGTGGGTGGGGATGTGGGTGTGGGTGGGGATGTGGGTGTGGGTGGGGATGTGGGTGCTGTGGGGACTGTGGGTGTGGGTGCGTGGGGATGTGGGTGTGGGTGGGGATGTGGGTGTGGGTGGGGATGTGGGTGTGGTGGGGATGTGGGTGCTGTGGGGATGTGGGTGTGGGTGGGGATGTGGGTGTGGGTGGGGATGTGGGTGCTGTGGGGATGTGGGTGTGGGTGGGGATGTGGGTGTGGGTGGGGATGTGGGTGCTGTGGGGATGTGGGTGTGGGTGGGGATGTGGGTGTGGGTGGGGATGTGGGTGCTGTGGGGATGTGGGTGTGGGTGGGGATGTGGGTGTGGGTGGGGATGTGGGTGTGGGTGGGGATGTGGGTGTGGGTGGGGATGTGGGTGTGGGTGGGGATGTGGGTGCTGTGGGGATGTGGGTGTGGGTGGGGATGTGGGTGTGGGTGGGGATGTGGGTGCTGTGGGGATGTGGGTGTGGGTGGGGATGTGGGTGTGGGTGGGGATGTGGGTGCTGTGGGGATGTGGGTGTGGGTGGGGATGTGGGTGTGGGTGGGGATGTGGGTGCTGGGTGGGGATGTGGGTGCTGTGGGGATGTGGGTGTGGGTGGGGATGTGGGTGTGGGTGACGTGGGTGTGGGTGGGGATGTGGGTGTGGGTGGGGATGTGGGTGCTGTGGGGATGTGGGTGTGGGTGGGGATGTGGGTGTGGGTGGGGATGTGGGTGCTGTGGGGATGTGGGTGCTGTGGGATGTGGGACGTGGGTGTGGGGTGTGGTGGATGGCGTGGTGACGTGGGGTGGGGATGTGGGTGTGTGGGGATGTGGGTGCTGTGGGGATGTGGGTGTGGGTGGGGATGTGGGTGTGGGTGGGGATGTGGGTGTGGGTGGGGATGTGGGTGGGTGGGGATGTGGGTGTGGGTGGGGATGTGGGTGCTGTGGGGACGTGGGTGTGGGTGGGGATGTGGGTGTGGGTGGGGATGTGGGTGTGGGTGGGGATGTGGGTGCTGTGGGGATGTGGGTGTGGGTGGGGATGTGGGTGGGTGGGTGGGGATGTGGGGTGGGTGTGGGTGGGGATGTGGGTGTGGTGGGGATGTGGGTGTGGGTGGGGATGTGGGTGTGGGTGGGGATGTGGGTGTGGGTGGGGATGTGGGTGCTGTGGGGATGTGGGTGTGGGTGGGGATGTGGGTGTGGGTGGGGATGTGGGTGCTGTGGGGATGTGGGTGTGGGTGGGGATGTGGGTGTGGGTGGGGATGTGGGTGTGGGTGGGGATGTGGGGACGTGGGTGCTGTGGGGATGTGGGTGTGGGTGGGGATGTGGGTGCTGTGGGGATGTGGGTGTGGGTGGGGATGTGGGTGTGGGTGGGGATGTGGGTGTGGGTGGGGATGTGGGTGCTGTGGGGATGTGGGTGTGGGTGGGGATGTGGGTGTGGGTGGGGATGTGGGTGTGGGTGGGGATGTGGGTGTGGGTGGGGATGTGGGTGTGGGTGGGGATGTGGGTGCTGTGGGGATGTGGGTGTGGGTGGGGATGTGGGTGTGGGTGGGGATGTGGGTGTGGGTGGGGATGTGGGTGCTGTGGGGATGTGGGTGTGGGTGGGGATGTGGGTGTGGGTGGGGATGTGGGTGTGGGTGGGGATGTGGGTGTGGGTGGGGATGTGGGTGCTGTGGGGATGTGGGTGTGGGTGGGGATGTGGGTGTGGGTGGGGATGTGGGTGTGGGTGGGGATGTGGGTGCTGTGGGTGGGGATGTGGGTGTGGGTGGGGATGTGGGTGCTGTGGGGATGTGGGTGTGGGTGGGGATGTGGGTGTGGGTGGGATGTGGGTGTGCGTGGTGGGGATGTGGGTGCTGTGGGGATGTGGGTGTGGGTGGGGATGTGGGTGGGTGGGGACGTGGGTGTGGGTGGGGATGTGGGTGCTGTGGGGATGTGGGTGTGGGTGGGGATGTGGGTGTGGGTGGGGATGTGGGTGTGGGTGGGGATGTGGGTGTGGGTGGGGATGTGGGTGCTGTGGGGATGTGGGTGTGGGTGGGGATGTGGGTGTGGGTGGGGATGTGGGTGCTGTGGGGATGTGGGTGTGGGTGGGGATGTGGGTGTGGGTGGGGATGTGGGTGGTGTGGGGACGTGGGTGTGGGTGGGGATGTGGGTGTGGGTGGGGATGTGGGTGTGGGTGGGGATGTGGGTGTGTGGGGATGTGGGTGTGGGTGGGGATGTGGGTGCTGTGGGGATGTGGGTGTGGGTGGGGATGTGGGTGTGGGTGGGGATGTGGGTGTGGGTGGGGATGTGGGTGTGGGTGGGGATGTGGGTGCTGTGGGGATGTGGGTGTGGGTGGGGATGTGGGTGTGGGTGGGGATGTGGGTGTGGGTGGGGATGTGGGTGTGGGTGGGGATGTGGGTGTGGGTGGGGATGTGGGTGTGGGTGGGGATGTGGGTGCTGTGGGGATGTGGGTGTGGGTGGGGATGTGGGTGTGGGTGGGGATGTGGGTGCTGTGGGGATGTGGGTGTGGGTGGGGACGTGGGTGTGTGGGGAGGGTGCTGTGGGTGTGGGTGGGGATGTGGGTGTGGGTGGGGATGTGGGTGCTGTGGGGATGTGGGTGCTGTGGGGATGTGGGTGTGGGTGGGGATGTGGGTGTGGGTGGGGATGTGGGTGTGGGTGGGGATGTGGGTGCTGTGGGGATGTGGGTGTGGGTGGGGATGTGGGTGTGGGTGGGGATGTGGGTGTGGGTGGGGATGTGGGTGTGGGTGGGGATGTGGGTGCTGTGGGGATGTGGGTGTGGGTGGGGATGTGGGTGTGGGTGGGGATGTGGGTGTGGGTGGGGATGTGGGTGTGGGTGGGGATGTGGGTGTGGGTGGGGATGTGGGTGCTGTGGGGATGTGGGTGTGGGTGGGGATGTGGGTGCTGTGGGGATGTGGGTGTGGGTGGGGATGTGGGTGTGGGTGGGGATGTGGGTGTGGGTGGGGATGTGGGTGTGGGTGGGGATGTGGGTGTGGGTGGGGATGTGGGTGTGGGTGGGGATGTGGGTGTGGGTGGGGATGTGGGTGTGGGTGGGGATGTGGGTGTGGGTGGGGATGTGGGTGTGGGTGGGGATGTGGGTGTGGGTGGGGATGTGGGTGTGGGTGGGGATGTGGGTGCTGTGGGGAAGTGGGTGTGGGTGGGGATGTGGGTGTGGGTGGGGATGTGGGTGTGGGTGGGGATGTGGGTGTGGGTGGGGATGTGGGTGTGGGTGGGGATGTGGGTGTGGGTGGGGATGTGGGTGTGGGTGGGGATGTGGGTGTGGGTGGGGATGTGGGTGCTGTGGGGATGTGGGTGTGGGTGGGGATGTGGGTGTGGGTGGGGATGTGGGTGTGGGTGGGGATGTGGGTGTGGGTGGGGATGTGGGTGCTGTGGGGATGTGGGTGTGGGTGGGGATGTGGGTGTGGGTGGGGATGTGGGTGTGGGTGGGGGTGTGGGTGTGGGTGGGGATGTGGGTGTGGGTGGGGATGTGGGTGCTGTGGGGATGTGGGTGTGGGTGGGGATGTGGGTGTGGGTGGGGATGTGGGTGTGGGTGGGGATGTGGGTGTGGGTGGGGATGTGGGTGTGGGTGGGGATGTGGGTGTGGGTGGGGATGTGGGTGTGGGTGGGGATGTGGGTGTGGGTGGGGATGTGGGTGTGGGTGGGGGATGTGGGTGTGGGTGGGGATGTGGGTGTGGGTGGGGATGTGGGTGTGGGTGGGGATGTGGGTGCTGTGGGGATGTGGGTGTGGGTGGGGATGTGGGTGTGGGTGGGGATGTGGGTGTGGGTGGGGATGTGGGTGTGGGTGGGGATGTGGGTGTGGGTGGGGATGTGGGTGTGGGTGGGGATGTGGGTGTGGGTGGGGATGTGGGTGCTGTGGGGATGTGGGTGTGGGTGGGGATGTGGGTGGGTGTGGGTGGGGATGTGGGTGTGGGTGGGGATGTGGGTGTGGGTGGGGATGTGGGTGTGGGTGGGGATGTGGGTGCTGGGTGGGGATGTGGGTGTGGGTGGGGATGTGGGTGTGGGTGGGGATGTGGGTGCTGTGGGGATGTGGGTGTGGGTGGGGATGTGGGTGTGGGTGGGGATGTGGGTGTGGGTGGGGATGTGGGTGTGGGTGGGGATGTGGGTGTGGGTGGGGATGTGGGTGCTGTGGGGATGTGGGTGTGGGTGGGGATGTGGGTGTGGGGACGTGGGTGTGGGTGGGGACGGGGTGTGGGTGGGGATGTGGGACGTGGGTGGGGATGTGGGTGTGGGTGGGGATGTGGGTGTGGGTGGGGATGTGGGTGCTGTGGGGATGTGGGTGTGGGTGGGGATGTGGGTGTGGGTGGGGATGTGGGTGTGGGTGGGGATGTGGGTGCTGTGGGGATGTGGGTGTGGGTGGGGATGTGGGTGTGGGTGGGGATGTGGGTGTGGGTGGGGATGTGGGTGCTGTGGGGTTGTGGGTGTGGGTGGGGGTGTGGGTGTGGGTGGGGGTGTGGGTGTGGGTGGGGATGTGGGTGTGGGTGGGGATGTGGGTGTGGGTGGGGATGTGGGTGCTGTGGGGATGTGGGTGTGGGTGGGGATGTGGGTGTGGGTGGGGATGTGGGTGCTGGGTGGGGATGTGGGTGTGGGTGGGGATGTGGGTGCTGTGGGGATGTGGGTGTGGGTGGGGATGTGGGTGCTGTGGGGATGTGGGTGTGGGTGGGGATGTGGGTGCTGTGGGGATGTGGGTGTGGGTGGGGATGTGGGTGCTGTGGGGATGTGGGTGCTGTGGGGATGTGGGTGTGGGTGGGGATGTGGGTGCTGTGGGGATGTGGGTGTGGGTGGGGATGTGGGTGCTGTGGGGATGTGGGTGTGGGTGGGGATGTGGGTGCTGTGGGGATGTGGGTGTGGGTGGGGATGTGGGTGTGGGTGGGGATGTGGGGGGGGGTGGGGATGTGGGTGTGTGTGGGGATGTGGGTGTGGGTGGGGATGTGGGTGTGGGTGGGGATGTGGGTGTGGAGGATCTAGTGTCTCCCCAGGCCACTCTGCTGGGCCTGCAGACGGCGCCTCCTCTGGGTCCTGGGCCCTCTCCGCCCTGCACTGGCCGGGACAGAGCTTCCTGCCCGGGTCTGGGGTCTGGGAGGTGAGGCGGGTGAGGCCGGTGCCTGGGCAGTCAGGGGTCAGGGTGGGGCAAGGCTGGCCCAAGGCGGGGGCAGGGTCCTGGGAGGGCAGAGGCTCACGGGGAGCCTGGGGACCTGGGGGGGACCCGTGCCCGTCCCAGGCGCCTTGGCTGGTGGCTGGGGCGCTGCCCGCGGGCCCTGCCGGCTCCCAGCTGTGCCTCCGGTGGCCGGCCCGCCGGGTCTCGCCGCGGAGGCCAGTGAAATGTCGATATAAATGTAAATGTCCCTCCGGCCGCCGCGTCTACAGCCG
Organism: Myotis pilosus; assembly: GCA_036010255.1. Lineage (NCBI taxonomy): Eukaryota > Metazoa > Chordata > Mammalia > Chiroptera > Vespertilionidae > Myotis > Myotis pilosus. The sequence goes on from JASKON010000006.1 coordinate 682,572, forward strand.
TCAGTGTGGCGCTGTCAGTCCAATTCTCCACACTCTGCGTCTCTGTTCTCGGCCGTCGGCGTCCGGGGCCGGTGTGTGGGCGGCGGGAGGAGTTCAGCTGCCCCGAGGCAGACAGGCTCCCAGAGGCCCCTGGAGCCAGGCCCCTCCTCTGGCTTTTTCCTGGGGGGTGGGCTCTGGGCAGATGGGGGCACAGAGGGGAGAGGACCCTCCCTCCCACCCCCTCAGGGCCTCAGGGTCCCCCTCTGACCCCAGGCGGGGGCACAGCTGGGGGTCCCGGGAGCCCTGTGATGTCCAGCAGGACTCGGCCCTCTGGTGGGAGCAGGGCGGTGCTTGGAGCCCATTTTACAGATGGGGGAACTGAGGCCCCGAGGGAGGGCCTCATCCATCAGGCCCGGCTGTGTCCCTCGCGGGCACCTGCGCCCCGTCTTCTTCACGTTCGCCCCGCGGGCTCCCGCCTGGCCTTGCCCTGCGCTTCTGGGAGCCGCCCTCTGCATCTTCTTTGGTAAAAAAAATCCACTCAAATCCTTTGCCCGTTTTTAATTGGGTTGTTTGTCTTCTTAGTATTAAGTTGTTAGAGACCTTGTTTTCCCTGTTTTAAAAAATTGAGGTATCATTCATGTAACACACAACGCGCTTTAGAGCGAGCCGTTCCCTGACGCTTCCTCACTCGCGGGCCGCAGCCATCAGCACCCCAGATTCCAGGCCCCCTCCTGCCCCCAGAACCCGCCCCCCGGCTGGCACTGCCCCCCCAGCCCCGGCCCCCCCCCCGCCCCCACGCCTCTGTCTCTGGGGACGTGCTATTCTGACATTCACACGAAGGGTCTGAGCAGGTGAGTGGCTGGGGCCGCTGCAAAATGGCCTTGGGAAGGCCTCCCCCCTCCCCCCTCTGCTGGGCTCCAGTCCCCCCCCCCCCAGCCAACACGCTCCTCCAGGGGCCCACAGAGACCATTAGCAGGTGGGGTGGGAGCCCCGAGGAAGCCGGCAGAGCTGGGAATGGGAGGGGGAGGAGGGGGATGCCTGGAGGGGGCGTGAGGGAGGGGGAGGTTGGGAAGGAGGGGGGGAGGGGGAGGGGAGGTGGGAGGAAGAGCAGAGGGAAGAGGTAGGTGGGGGTCACAGTGTTGGACGCTGCTGCTCCGAACGGAAGGGAACTGACCGGTGCTGAGGCCTCGCAGAGCCCTCCCTCCCTCCCTCCCGGGGCAGAGTCCAGGGACCTGTGACTCCCCGACCCCGGGATGGGCAGCGGAGCAGGCAGGTTCAGGGGCGTCTCTGCGCCCCCCACCCCCCAGCATTCCTTCCAGGCACCTGCCAGAGCGGCTCCGCCCACCGAGCCTGATTTATAGGGTGTCTTGCTCCAGGTCATTTGCTTTTTCCAAAGACTGCGGAAATGTAATTGCTCCTCGAAGGGGAAAAAATGCCCTAAATAAAGCAGTTAATTGCAAGCAGGCGGCTCCCCTAATGGGCAGTCCGATGGGCCTGGAGGTCCCCACACGCGTGGGAGGCCCGGCGCCTCCGCAGGCAGGACCTCGGGTCAGCGGGCGCGAGGCGGACGCCGGACCCGGGGGCTGGGGGAGACCTCGCCACGCGGCCCTCTGGCCAGCGGTTAATTGGAATAACAGCGTCGATACCCGTGGCCGCTGGGGGACACCATCGCCGTTTGATCTCTCTCCTGGGCAGATTAATGAAGTGTTATCAATTAATGGCCTGGTGGAAGGGGGCACGGTGTGCGTCCTTTCCCTGCGATGTCGGGCCTCCGGGGCCTGAGGGGAGCCGCCGGAATACCGTGATCCCAGACAATTTCCCATGAGACCACGGGGGCTGAGGATAGTGGGGGGCGGTGGGGGGGCGCTGAGCAGAGGGGGCCTCAGTGGCCACAGCTCCCCAGCCACCAGCGCCTGGACCAGGGGTTGGGGCTCAGGGGAGTGGGGCCATGATGGGGACCTCTGCACTCCCCCCGAAACTGCCACTCGGTCACTGGTCCTCCGCGTGGATTCAGTCCCACGGGCGGTGCCATCCGTTGGCTCTCCAGACGCTGGTTGCAGCCTGGGGTCACCCTGGGCCCCCCCTCACTCGCAGCTGCCCCCGGTTCAGTCCTGGGAAGGAGACCCTCAGGGCGTCCAAGCGACCGGCTCACTCCTTGCTGCCGTCGGGCGTGAGGGTCACCCCAGGAGCCAGGGCTCTCGCGGGGCCTCTGCCCCTGCCCGCTGCGGGTGAGGCTGAGGAGCCCGCCTGCCTGAGCTGACCTGTCTGAGGGGAGCAGGGAGCTGGGCACAGGCGTCCGCTGAGCAGAGCACGGTGCCCCTGCTGGAGCCCTTCCTCCAGGCCCCTGCCTGAGCCCACCCCCAGCTCCTCCCGTGGTGGCTCGGTCACCCTCAGCATCACTGGGCACCTGACCTCACGTGAAAACTGGGCACTGGGACGACGACCAGGCTCCCACGGGGGCCACGGCTGACTGGGGCCCGGCTCCCAGAACCTGGGGGGGGAGGGGGGAGTGGGGCTGAGGGGTGCCCTCTCAGGGAAGCAGGGCTCACCAACCCCGCCCTCCCCACGGCAGTCTCTCTGCTGGGTGTAGCTGCAGGGCATTCCCTTCCTCCGTGAGCCAGAGCCGCCCGGGACAACAGCCAGCAGACAGCTGTCCTGAGCCGGAGGCACTCAGCTGCAGCTGGAGTGAGGCGGACGGGCCTCCAGCTGAGCCTCCGCCATCTGTCAGCGGGCGGCCCTGAGCAAGTGGCTCCACCCCGCTGAGCCCAAGTGGCCTCATCTTGCTGGGCTCTGCTGATTGAGAAAACAAGTGTGAGAAGTGCTGTGGACCAGGAGGAAACGATGGGGATGGAGATGGTGATGGTGATGATGGAGACGATGATGGAGATGGTGATGGTGATGATGGAGACGATGATGGAGATGGTGATGGCAAAGGTGGTGATGGTGGTAGCGATGATGATGACGACAGTGATGGTGGTGATGGAGATGATGATGGTGATGATAGTGATGGTGATGGTGATGATAGTGATGACGACGACGGTGATAATGGTGATGGAGATGATGATGGTGCTGGCAATGGAGGTGATGATGGTGATGGTGATGGTGATGATAATGATGGTGATGGGGATGATGGTGATGATAGTGATGATGGTGATGGTGATGGTGATGATAGTGATGGTGATGATGGTGATGATGATGGTGATGGTGATGGTGATGATAGTGATGGTGATGACGGTGATGATGATGGTGATGGTGAAGATAGTGATGGTGATGATAGTGATGGTGGTGGTGGTGCCCTAGAACAACAAGCATGCATTGTCTCACGCAGTTTCTGAGGCAGGAATGTGAGGGTAGCTTAGCTGGTGGTTCTGGCTCAGGGTCTCTCTCAAGGCTGCATTACATTGTAGCCAGGATTCCTGGTCGGGGCACATGCCTGGGTTGGGAGCTCCATCCCCAGTGTGGGGCGTGCAGGAGGCAGCCAATCAATGATTCTCTCTCATCATTGATGTTTCTACCTCTCTCTCCCTCTCTCTTCCTCCCTGAAATCAACAGAAATATATTTTTTTAGAAAAGGAGGAGTTGGAGGGCAGCCCTCCAACCAGGAGACATGGAGGCAGGGTGTCTGTGAGCCTCAGGTCTGTACCTGCCTTTCCAAGAGGAGCCCTGGGGCCGGGCCCGGGTCCTTGTGCCTCCTCTTCCTGCAGCCCGAGTCCTCCGAAATGGCCCTTCTCTTTTCACTACCCCGAGGCCAGGGTCATGGAGCCGCTGGGCGGAGGTCTGGCTGGTGGGCGGGGAGCGGTTTAGGCCCCAAGAGTCCAGGCGCCAGGTCTTGGCTGGGACTCCAGGCAGCTGAGCGGCTCCCTGCCCTCAGGACCCCTCCTGGGCCGCAGCGGGAGGAGGGGCTGGTGGGGTCCAGTGAGCCCCTCTGCACACCCGGCCACCGGCCCTGCTCCCGGGAATACGTCCCCCACCCCCGTCCGCTCCCCGCTGCAGCCTGGGGCTCTGAGGAATGAGCAGAGCGCCCCATCATTCCCCAGGCGCTGCCCGACGGGACAGTTGGTAATAAAATTGCTTCTAAGAACATATTTGCAAGTCGCCACCCCATTTTTTAAGCAGAACAATCTCTCGCAGTGGCGCTTCGTCTCGGTGATTAAGTGGCCGACGTCCTTACAGTTTCTGTTTATGCGTCTTAACCAGGCTCCGCGGCGGGTCCTCAAAGTCAGTGTCTGCGCTGGTGTCAGGGTTATCTGATGCACCCCGCCCGCCCGCCCGCCCCCGGAGGTGCAGGCCCCGTGACAAGGCCAAGGGGGAGGGCTGGAGCTGGGGCTGGGGGCGTTCTGGGTGTGTGGGGGCTGGAGCTGGGGCTGGGGGCGTTCTGGGTGTGTGGGGGCTGGAGCTGGGGCTGGGGGCGTTCTGGGTGTGTGGGGGCTGGAGCTGGGGCTGGGGGCGTTCTGGGTGTGTGGGGGCTGGAGCTGGGGCTGGGGCGTTCTGGGTGTGTGGGGGCTGGAGCTGGGGCTGGGGGCGTTCTGGGTGTGTGGGGGCTGGAGCTGGGGCTGGGGGCATTCTGGGTGTGTGGGGGCTGGAGCTGGGGCTGGGGGGCGTTCTGGGTATGTGGGGTTGCCATCACCCCTTGGGGAGGCTGGAGGGCCCAGGGAAATCTCCAAGGTGAGGAAACTGTTCTAGAGCCGACCGGATGCACTAAAACATTGCATTGTGCACTCCATTTTTTAAAAAATATATTTTTATTGATTTCAGAGAGGAAGGGAGACGGAGAGAGAGAGAGATGCACCAGTGAGGAGAGAGTCATGGACCGGCTGCCTCCTGCACGCCCCCCACTGGGGATGGAGCCCGCACCCCAGGCCTGTGCCCTGACGGGAAATCCAACCTTGACCTCCTGGTTCGTAGGTCGACGCTCAACCACTGAGCCACACCGGCCGGGAAGAATTGTACACTTTAAATGCCATGTGAGTTTTTCCCAATAAAACTGTTTCGATAGAAAATAAAATTGGGGTGCTGTGGGGAGCGTCGGGCCCTTGACTTGGAGCCAGGCCAGCCCCCAGCCCACCGCCACCTTCCACCCCACCCGGGGCCACAGCTCCAGCTCCCGTGCGTCCAGCCCCTGGCACCTGCTCACCTGGGGCTCCGAGGGCCAGGCTGGAGGGCGGGGTCCAGGCAGGGCAGCCCTGCGGGTCCGTGCACCTGTGACCAGGCCATGAAAGCAGGGACCCAGGTGGGCCTGCGGGGTGGGGAGCAGCGCCTGCCCCTGAGCCAGGCTCACTCCAGCGTCCAGGGTCCGTCCCCAGGCTCGGAGCCGCCTCCTGCCTGGGCCCCTGTCCCCGCTCCCCCCACCCTCGGCTCCGGTGGCAGCCAGGTGCCCTCCCGCCCCAGGTCCCCGAGGAAGACAGCTGTGGGGCAGCCCCGGGAGAGGCCCCTGGGGGGAGGGCAGCGAGACCCACGCAGAACCTCTCCCCAAACCCAAGACGCGGACGGACGAGGTCCCGGACATGCAGCGGTGGCCCTGCCCCGTCCTGGCCCAGCGGCCCCTGCCCAGGGCCCTTCCCTCCGGGGTGGAAAGGGTGGCGACGTATTAATTATGTTTCTCCCCCTAATGGGCTGCTTACTTTATGATGTGGGCACAGAAGTAAATTTTAAAATCAATTATACAATTACATATGTAGCAATAACGGAGTACACAGCTAATCTCCGCCGGGTCAGGACGGGCCTCGGCACGCGGCTTTCATTAGGGAAGGGCTGTGATCGCCCCGAGCCGGGAATAATGGGGCGGGTGTACTCAGCGAGAAGTAACAAATGAGGCTGCCCGAGATAAGAGGCGCAGCCGCCGCCGCGGGGGTCACCGTGCCGCCCGGGGAACAAGAATTAATTTTAGACGCTTTCTGGGCCTGGCAGGTGGGGGGCCTTCTGCCCACTGAGCCGCAGCCAACGGGCGAGGGGTGGGAGCGGGAGCATCCTGGGCCCCCTTTCCCTCGCCGTCACCGGGCTGGCCCTGGGGGTCCCTGAGGCTGGGGGCCCCCTCGCCCTGACGCTGTGGCCTCGCCTGCCTGGGCCCCAAACCCTGACTCTCAGCGGCCACTTCTCGCCACCGCGTCTCCGTGTCCCGTGTCCCGTGTCCCGTGTCCCGTGTCCCCCTGGTTTCCGGGCCAGGAGCCAGGGCAGGGCGCCGAGGAAGAGTGCGCGGCTCAGAGGGAGGGTGTGGGCTCCCTGGCTCCCGGGCCTGTGGTGGCTGCTTCCTCGCCCCTCAGGCCCCACAGGGCCGTTTGGGAGGGGGTGGGCTGGGGTCACACAGAGCAGCCTGAGAGTCAGCCAGCCCGGGATGGGGTGGGGGTGGCGGAGGGGATGGGGCCGGTGAAGGGGGAGCGGCTCCAATGACCCGCCCAGAAACCAAGGAAGGGGCTTCTGCAGACACCCCCGTTTCACCCGGGAGCAGAGTGACCATGTGGTGGCCACGCCGCCGTGCGGACAGGAGCCCAAGGTCACAGCCCAGAGAGCCCGCGTCCCTCCTGCGTGCTGGGGGGGGGGTGCCCCAGGAGAGGAGCAGGGTCCAGGAGAGGCCGTCCCTGCGCTCAGGCTCAGGGCGCCAGGACGGCAGTGCATCCAAAATGCAGTGGGCTGTTCCCACTGGGCCTCGTGACCTGTGACCCCGGTGACCCCCAGAGAAGTGAGCGCAGGGCCTGCCCTGGACCCCACGCCGGTGGCGGGGGGGCTCCTCCTCCGGACGGCACAGTGACCTCCCTCCCTCCACCACCCAAGGCCCTGCCCGTGGCCCCAGAGCATGCTGGAACAGGAGGGGCATGGGTGGGGGGCACAGCTGGTGACAGGGCCAGGTCCAGCTCCGTGTGTGTCCCACGAAAGGGCTGTTGGGGTCTCGTGTCCTGGGTCCCTGTCGTGGTCAGCCTTCGGTGAGACTGTGCCCGGCCTGCAGCCTGGATCCCGTGGGGCCCGGCGCGGGGCTGAGGGGCCGACAATGGAAGGTGCCCAGCCGGGGGCGGGGGGCGGGGGGCGGGGGGTCTCCGGCCCGCTGACCCCACATCCGGTGACGAGGGCCCCAGGACAAGGCTGGACGCAGAGACCCCACGCCTGGGCCCCGGGGGGGGCTGCCGTGGTCATGGGCACTGGGCAAGCCTGCATGTCACCCGTTCAGGAGGCCTCGCCCTCCCGCCGCAGGCGGCGCTTCCCCGGGTGGCCACGCGGCTTCTGGGGGGGACCCAGGCTGCGGCGCCGGTCACCCCAGTGCACTGATTACCGGCTGATCACTCGCGGTTGCCGGCTCGGCCCCTCCTTCCTCCCGGGAGTGGACTCCGACAGGGGACCTCGGTGATCACGGGAGCGACGCCGGGGAATGCTGGCTTTCGGACACCGCGGGCCGGAGGAGGCCCCGCACGCGGCCGGCCGCGCCTCTGTGAGCCTATCGCTCCGTCAGGACGCGATCATTTCCAAATTAAATTTTATGGTCCATTACTTACCGCCCGGCACTGCTCTAATGGAATCTTAAATGGAACTGACTTGGTCTGCGTGGGGCTGGCCGCTCCGTGGAGATGTTATTCAGTTCTAATTATCAGATAATGAACTCGGGAAATTTAATTTTTAATATTTGTGTGTCCAGAGCCATTGTGCTTGGCCAGGGACTTTAAATTAAAGTTAACACAGGCCGGCACCGGGCCCCGCACGCCCCCCTCTCCCCCCTTCCTTCGTCTGTAGACGGGGAACCCCAATGACCCCCTGGGCACCCCCGGGCACCCGGGCATGGGCAGGAGAGGACCCAGGCCCGGACCTGGCACCAGGCTGTGTGTGGCCAGGGGGGACCTGGATTGGGCGAGGCAGGTGGGGGCTCCGGCCCCGGATGCACATCCTGCAGGAGGCGCCCTGCCCAAGACCACGGCCACCCCGGGCCCAGGCGCCCAGAGAGATGTCCAATCCCCCGTCTGTGGGTTCAGTGTCCGGGTGACACCTCAGCCAGTTGCCCCACAGCCCTGACGCAGCAGCAGCAGCAGCAGCGAGACAACGTTGAAGCAGGGCCCCTGACCTCGCCCTGGTGGGACCCCGAGCCCCACCCACCGACACGACGGCTGGCTGGCCGAGGGGAAGCCCTGGTGAGGAGGAAGGGGCTGGGTTTCGTCCTCTCCAGGCAGAACTGCCCCATCCTGTACCCTGTCAGCCCGTGCGCCCTGGCGAGCAGCTGGGCGGGCACCTTCGTGCCCTGGGCTCCCTGTTCCTCCCATACCCTCGGCCTGGGACACTGTGCTAGCCCCTCCCCAAAGCTTTGAGCCTGGGCCCAGGTTTGCCAGGGAAGCCAGGCTCTGCCAGCCCCTGACCCATGTGGGCGCGGGCTAGCGCCAGGGCTCACGCTTGCTTCCTGGAGGGAGCTAAGATCTCGGGGTCCGGTTCACCCCTTTCTCAGCATCAGTCAGGCACATGGGGCTTCCCCCCATCTGAGCTGGGGAGGCTGAGGGAGAGCACCTGGTGGGCTTCCTGGAGGAGGGGCTGTGAGGGGCCCGGAGGGTGTGGGACTTGGCGATAGACAGAACCACGGACAGAGGGCAGGGGCAGGGCTTGGAGACCTGGGGCGGGGGGGTGTGCTCTGTGAGGGGACAGGAGGGTGGACGAGGGGACAGGGTTGTGAGTAAGGTCCTGCCGCCAAGGGCCAGGGAGGAGGCTGGTGTGGGAGGTGCGGGAGGTGCGGGGCTGTGGGGGGCGTGGGGAGTGCAGGGGGTGCGGGGGTGTGAGAGGCGGCTGCAGGGCTGGACCCCGGGGGCCTGGAGCAGACAGGCCAGCCTTGTGCCCCGGCCTGGCATCTCCCCCGGATCAGTGGCTGCCCAGCCAGAAGTGCTTCTCCTCCAGCCTCAGGTCCCCTGGAGCCCGGGATGGATGCCCTGCCCGCTGGCCCCTGGGCGGCCCCCTCTCCGGGTCGGCAATGAGAAACACAGGCCCGGCTTTTCGTGGCAGCGTCAACGCCAGGGTCTGGGCCGGGAGCCTTCCCACCAGAGTTTAATGATCGGCCGCCCTCCCGCTCCCCGGGCAGGGCCCTCAGCTTGCCCGCAGGGGAGGGCAGTGCCACCTGCCTGTGGTCTCCAGCACTGGAGGCGAGCTGTTCCTGGTGTCGGGTGTGTGTGTGTGTGGGGGGGTGGGTGGCACCCGAGCCCTCTGGCCACCTGCTGGCCGGAGTGAGCCGTCCAGGAGCCCTGCACCGCGCGGCCTTTCGTGGCCTGCGCCTCCTCCCCGCGTGGCAGCCACTTCCCGCAGGCACCCGGGTCGGATCGGAGACAGGAGGCAGCCGAGTGCGTTTTATGACCGGCTGGGAGGGCAGCCCGTGCTCCAAGGGAGGGAGTCACACTGCGCCTTCTTTTTAACCTTTATGTGTCTTTAAAAAATCTTTATTGTTGAGAGTATCACAGATGTCCCCCTTCCCCCCATCGCCCCCTCCACCCGGTCCTGCCCGCCTAGGCCTTCCGCCCTATTGTCTGTGCCCACAGGTAACTCGCGCACAGATCTTTGGTTAACCTCTCCCTGCCCCTTCACCCCCTCCCCTCTGCGATTCGCCCATGTGTCCGGGCCTCTGGTTCTGTTTTGTTCATGAGTTTATTTTGTTCATTGGATTTCTTATTCATTTATTTTGCCTTTTAGATTCACTTGATAGATGCGTATTTGTTGTTCATAATTTGTATCTTTACCTTTTTCTTCTTCCTCTTCTTAAAGGATACCTTTCAGCATTTCATATAATCCTGGTTTGGTGGTGGTGAACTCCTTTAGCTTTTCCTTATCTGTGAAGCTCTTTATCTGACCTTCAATTCTGAATGATAGCTTTGCTGGATAAAGTAATCTTGGTTGTAGGTCCTTGCTATTCATCACTTTGAATATTTCTTGCCACTCCCTTCTGGCCTGCAAAGTTTCTGTTGAGAAATCAGCCGACAGTCGCATGAGCACTCCATTGTAGGTAACTAACTGCTTTTCTCTTGCTGTTTTTAAGATTCTCTCTTTGTCTTTTGCTCTTGGCATTTTAATTATGATGTGTCTTGGTGTGGTCCTCTTTGGGTTCCTCTTGTGTAAGACTCCTGTGCTTCCTGGACTTGTAAGTCTATTTCTTTCACCAGGTAAGGGAAGTTTTCTGTCACTATTTCTTCAAATAGGTTGTCACTGTCGTGCTCTCTCTTCTCCTTCTGGCACCCCCATAATGCGAATGCTGGTACGTTTGACGTTGTCCCAGGGGCTCCTTACTCTATCTTTATTTTCTGGATTCTTTTTTTTATTTGTTCTTCTTATTGGGTATTTTTGTTGTTGTTTTTAAACATACTTTTCATTGATTTCAGAGAGGAGGGAAGAGGAAGAGGGCGAGAGAGATAGAAACATCAGTGATGAGAGAGAATTATCGATGGGCTGCCTCCTGCATGCCCCACACTGGGGATCGAGCCCGCAACCCTGGGAATTGAACTGTGATCTCCTGGGTCATAGGTCAACACTCAAAGACTGAGCCATGCTGGCTCGGCAATTGGGTATTTTTTTTGCTTCCTTGTATTCCAAATCATTGATTTGATTCTCAGGACCCTCTACTCTGCTGTTGACTCCCTGTAAGTTACTCTTTATTTCAGAACGCGTATGCTTAATTTCTGACTGGTCCTTTTTCATGTCTTTGATTCTCACTAAGGTCCTTCAGAGTCTCACTAAGCCCCTTGAAGGTCTCATGAAGATCTGTGAGTAACCTTATAACCGTTGTTTTGGTCTCTGTATCCATTAGTTTGCTTGCTTCCATTTCTTTCATCTGTGACATGTGTCTCTGCATTTTGGCTGCTTCCCTGTGTTTGTTTCTATGTATTAGGTAGAGCTGCTATGTCTCTGAAATTGGTAGAGTGGCCTTGTATAGTAGGTGTCCTGTAGGGCCCAGAGGCTCAGCCTCCATGCAGCCTCCCAGTCACCTGAGCTGGGCTCTCTAGGTGCGCCCCTGTGTGGGCTGTGAGCACTGTCTTGTTGTAGTTGAACCTTGATTGCTGTTGGCGTCCCTGGGAGGACTTGACCTCCAGGCCAATTGGCTGTGAGGACCAGCTGTGACTACAGTGGGAGAGCTGCTGTGCAGGAGACGCCCTATGGAGCAGGACTTGCTTCCGTGGGGCTCTGGTGCTCACTGGGTCTGCCCCTGAGTGTGTGGCTTGTGGGTGCAGCGTTGTGATCTGCTGTGGTCTGAGCTGTCCGCCGGGTGCACTGGCTCTGGAGGTGCAAAGTCAGCCAGTGCCTGGGCCACGGGGCAGGAGCCACAGAGCGGCCTGCGGCAGCTCCTGCGGCGGCTCCTGCGGCGGCTGCTATCAGCTATTTGTATGGGACTCGGAGGTGCCCAGGGAGGCCCGGCTGTGAAGCAGGCAGGCTGGTGCTCGTGCCGGGTCTTGGGCCTTTTATTGGTAGGTTTGGGGCAGACTGGCTCCAGCTGCTGCTTGTTTAAGAGATTTGTTTGTTTGTTTAAGACATTTTAGCAAAGTCTGAAGCCTGAGCCAGGTCATTCATATGGAAAAGTAGCTGCAAACAGCTTGGGTGGGGCTGCAGATTGGACCAGGTGTGGTCTCAGGAACCACCAGGCTGAGCGAACAGTGTGAGCCAGGCTGATGGAAACTCAGATGTGGCTGCCAGTCAGCTCTGTGATGGCAGGAAGTCTCAGCACAAGAACAATGAGCCCTCCACGCCCCTCTGTCGGGGAGAAAGCCGCCCCTGAGCTCCTGCCCGATGTCAGTCCAGTTCCTGCCCATAGGTCCCTGGGTCCCCCAAAGCCACTGCCCCAGCGCTGGAACCAGAAGAAGCAAGTCCAAGTGAGTTTGTGTGCTGGCCCTGTAAGAGGAATTGCCTGGGTCTCCAGCAGCCTCCATGTCACTCAGCCACAATCCCTGCTGGTTTTCACAGCCTGGAGTCATGGGGACTTCTCTCCCCGGCTCTGGGACCCTGGGCTGCGGCTCTGGTGTGCGGCTGGGAACCCCTCCTTCTCACAGGGGCCTTGGAGATCTCCCTCCTGATTAAAAAACACCACACGTGGGTGTTGGACCAGCCTGTCCCTCACCTCCGTCCCTCCTACCTGTCTCGATGTGCTTCTTCTTTCCTCCTCTAGTTGTAGGACTTCCATTCAGCCAGCTGTCAGGCGGTTCTGAATGAGGGTTGTTCTGTATTTTGGTTGTAATTTTGATGTGGTTGCGGGAGGCGGGCTCTCCCTGGGTCCTCCCAAGGGAACAAGAGGAATAGGGCACTGGTCGGCCGGGTAGGCCCACACGGACAGCACGTGGAGAATGCTCCCGCCCGAACCCCTTATCTCCTGGCTCTTTTCTCGCTCTTAATTGCAATCAATACCAGGAAAACAGTTCCATTCCAACCAGCCGGGCGGCCACCGTGGCCAGAAGAGCAGCGGGGCCGGATTATGCAGATGTGGTGCCAGAACGGCCCGGTGTGCGGTGGCCCCAAATCATCCATCAGCCGCCCTTCCGATGAACAGGCGGCAGCCGCCTCCGTCCTAAATCAGCGTGCGCACAGGGCCAGCCCGGCGGGGGACCGCGTCCGGCCGGCGGCTCTTCTGGGGACGTGTTCGTGTCCCTAAACCCCGCGGCTGGTGATGGATGTCGCCTGCTGCCCACAGGCCGGGCCGCCCTCTGCTCACAGGCAATGGCGACGTGGCCGCGGCGCGTCCTGATTTTAACTCGGCTAATTTATTGCTCGCGAGTGGAGAAGCAGGATTTGCAGCAAATTCTTCAGCCACTTGGGAGCCCGGGCAGGCCCGCCTGCGATGGCGGCCTGATAAGGTCAGCATGGCCGACACCCGGCACAGCGCCCACGCCGCCCGCCCGACGGCACCGGAGACCGAGCCTGCCGCGCCTCCCATGGGGGGATTTATTTCTGAATTAAACACGCGGCCCCCACGGACCCCTATTCATTTTCCCAGCCAGCGTTCTTCCCCATTGCAAACAGGCTCTTTCTAAAACTCGTGCATGATTTTAATTACAGATAAGTTTCTCTTTAAAGGCCGGCACGCATGCCTGGGCTGCTAAGCTGGAGTCGATGCACCGCCACCTTCCCGGTGTCCGGCCGGTGCCCCGGCCAGGACGGCCGAGGACCAGCCGGGCCCGGCAGGTCAGTGCCGGGCGCTCCTCAGCCAAGAGGACCTGGGACCTGCCTGCCATCTGGACCCAGAAAGCCAGCCGAGGGGGCGGGCGCCCCAGGCCCTCCAGCCGCCCCCATGCTCCTGGGCACCGGGATCCAGGACAGATGGGCTTCTGTTCCCGCCTCAGGCCACACAAACTGCCCGGCTGGGGGCGCGGACCCTGAAGGTGGGCAAGCCTGCGGGCCAGGGCCAGAGCCGCTTTGCGCCACCTCCTCCAAGAAGCCTCCCGGACTGAGCCTTCTCCAGCCCCTCCTAGGGCCACCGGTGCCTGTGGGTGTGAGCCACGGAGCCCCTCCCCCAACCGCATCCCTGGGCCCAGCACCTGGGGGAGGTTGGCGGGGGTGGGGCTGGACCCGAACCCGTGCCATCCCCCTGCTGGGTGGGTCTCTGCTCAGTGGTAAAGGGTGCCAGGCGCCCAGACGGAGTCCCGGGCATTTAGTAAAGGGCCCGTGGCTGAGCACGTGGAGGGGGTGAGGATGGGGCGTCTAGAGGCCTCCGAGCTCCACCTGGGAGCCTTGGCCAGGAGGGACCCGGCAGCCCCCAGACGGCCGGCCTGCCAGACGCCGGGTGTGGGCCGGACATGGTGCGCCAGCTGCAGGGGCGGGGGGTGCTCAGTCCGGCAGGCGGGCTGGGGCCTCGCACGCATGTGTGTTCATGTGTGTTTGTGCGTGAGCATGTTCACGGGTCTGGGTGTGGGTGCGTTTGCATGTGTTTATGCTCTGTATGTCTGTACAGGTGCGGACACATGTGCACATACAGGTGCGTGTGCACACGCGTGTGCTCAGAGCCCGTCCTCACACCACGCCCAGCCCGAGGCCCTTTGATGTTTGGAGAGAGGAGGGGAGAGTGACAGAGAGAGAGCCCTGCACGGGAGCATCATCGGCCGGCGGCCTCCTGCGCGGCCCAGCGGGGACGGAGCCACAACCGGGCACGTGCCTGGTCACTGACCTCCTGGCTCCTGGGCCGGCGCTCACCACTGAGCCACGCGGCCCGGCTGAGCGCCTCTGGGCTGAGGAAACGAGCTGTGATTGGCAGGAAGAAGTGAGAGGATTGGGCCCCAGCGGGTCCGCTTGGCTCCGGGGAGGAGCCCTGGGCCCCGCCCGTCCCCCACGGGTTCGGCAGAGCCCGCGCAGCGATTTCTCAGCCGTAAATGGAACTGCCAAGACCACGCTCCGTGCTCCTGGGGCTTCACCCGCAATAACTTCAAATCCCATTACGATCCCTCATCGCACCGCAGGCTCGGGCCCGGGGTTCATACATCACCAGAGCCGAGGCCAGTGACGGTCCGGCCGGGCTGGGAGGCAGGGACAGCGCCGGCAGGCCTCTCTGAGCCTCCACCCTCAGCTTGAAGCCCCCCCGCCTGACAGGGGCCATTCCGGCGGGGAAGCCAGCCCTGAAGGTCCTCGCCCCAACAGCACGGGCCCCAGACCCCCCAATAGCACCAGCCCAGACCCCCAACAGCGCCGGCCCAGACCCCCAACAGCACCGGCCCAGACCCCCAACAGCGCCGGCCCAGACCCCCAACAGCACCGGCCCCAGACCCCCAACAGCACCGGCCCCCGACCCCCAACAGCACCGGCCCCCGACCCCCAACAGCACCGGCCCCAGCGCCCCTGCACCAGCCCAGACCCCCAACAGCACCGGCCCCAGACCCCCCAACAGCACGGGCCCCAGACCCCCAACAGCACCGGCCCCAGACCCCCCAACAGCACGGGCCCAGACCCCCAACAGCACGGGCCCCAGACCCCCAACAGCACCGGCCCCAGACCCCCCAACAGCACCAGCTCAGACCCCCAACAGCACCGGCCCCAGCGCCCCTGCAGCAGCCGTCTGTGTGCTGTTGCCTGTGAGGCCTGGGAGAAAGACACAGACACATGTGTGTACACACGGGTTCCTGGTCCACCTGCATCGCACACGCCCTGGAACACAGGTCCGGCACGCAGTGCCCTAGCTGCAGGGGGTGCGCTGGGGGGGGCTGTGTGTGCAGGGAGCCATGGGGGCTATGTGGGCGCCCCACTACCCTTCTTCCTGCCCTGGGAGAGCCTGTCCCCCCCCCGTCCCCCCTCCTGTCCCCCACCCCCGTCCCCACCCCCTCCTGTCCTGTGCAGGCCCTGGTATGTGCCCTCAGGCCTGGGGCGTATGGGCCCAGGCCCAGCACAGGAAGGACTTGTGCCTTCACTGCCTGGAGGGGGAACCCAGCCCGGAGGGGGAGCCTGGCTGCGGCCGGTCACAGGGGGCTGCCTCCTTGCCAGACACACACAGGGGCAGCCCAGGCGGTGGGGGCAGCATCTGACCAAGGCCAGCTGACCACGCCTGGCCACGCCCTGAACCCCAGGGGAGCCCCTTTTGTCCGGGGCTCAGGGGGGAGGTGCTGTCGGTCTCCCCAGAGGAGGGAAGGGCAGGAGATGACTGGGTTGGGGCCTGGGTCCAGTGTCCTGGAGAGGTCTCGGGGGGGGGGGGGCAGGGCGGGGGGGAGAGGGGAGGGGTCGGGACAGAGGGTCACGTCCATGCTGGGGGCCAGGAGGGGACATTGGGGGGATGGGGGCCCCTGGTGGGCTGCATCCCTCCTCCAGCCTCCAGGGCAGTCCGGGAGGGAGGGGCCAGACGGGGGGGGGGGGGTGCGGGGGGGGGGCTGCGGGGAGGAGGAGGTGCCCGTCGTCCCGGGAGGGGTCAGGCGGCCCTGTGAGCTGTGGGGCCGGGAGGACAAGGAGGCGAGGGCCAGACCAGTGGCCGGATGGGGAGGCGCTCGGCCGGCCCGCCGCCCCGCCGCCCTCCCACGGCCACGGGAGGTGTGGAGAATGGGATTACCCAGGAACAGATGTGCGCGGAGGGGCGGAATGGGAGCGTCTCGCCGCTGTCGGCCCCTGATTACCTCTGCGGCGTCCGGCCCCAGCGCCGCCCCGCCGGCCGCGGCCGCCTCATGGAAATTGAATTGATACTTTGTGGACTTCATTTGCGGATAATGTGATCTGACAGGGACAAATGTGACGGGCGATTGTTTTCTCACGACTCCAGCGAAACTTATTATCGGGTGAGCGCGCCTCTGAGCCCCCGCCCCGCCCCTCCCCGCCTGAATATGCATCAGCCGCGGTGGCGATTGAATTCGGGGGGGGGGGGCCGGCGGTGCCCAGGCCGGGGGGGTGGTGGCGATTGAATTGGGGGCGGGGGGGGGCCGGCGGTGCCCAGGCCCGGGGGCGGTGGCGATTGAATTGGGGGCGGGGGGGGGGCCGGCGGTGCCCAGGCCGGGGGGGTGGTGGCGATTGAATTGGGGGCGGGGGGGGGCCGGCGGTGCCCAGGCCGGGGGGCGGTGGCCGGGGGGCATGTGGCGGTGGCTGGGCCCTGCGGCCCCCTGCCCGCGCCCGGCCGCCCCGCCTGTCAGGCCTCAGACGTCCTGCGTGTGAATGTCCCCCGCCCGCAGCGCTCAGCCGGCCGGTTAGCGGGATTGATGACGGCGGCAAGAGGATGCGACGCGCGCTGATTCCACCTTTTCAGCTTCGATTAGCTCGGCGCCCGCTCAGGCCCGTCAGGGCCCCACGGCTCCAGGCTGGGCGGACGAGGCCGTGCCCACGATGGCCAGAGGCTTCCGCGAAGCCCGTCACGCCCCCCCCCACCACGGGCGTCCCGGCACCGGCACCGGCACCAGCACCGGCACCACAGGAGCAGCCCAGGCCCGGCCCTGCCCGACCCGGAGCCCGGAGCCCGGAGCCGGCTGGAGGCTCTTGCTGGGGCCGCTCTGCTCCTTGGCAAGTCCCTCCCTTTGTCCCTGCCCCACGGGGGGCGGGGGAGGGGGAGGTGTTCTGCCTCCCACAGACCTGGGTCCCCGCTCCCCCGTGCTGTGGCTGAGCATTGGGTGATAAACACGAATGCTGACCCCACGCAGCCTCACACTGTCTGTTAACCGTGGAGACAACCCCCGAGAACAGACCACGCAGCCCGGCCGGCGTGGCTCCGTGGTGAGCGTCGATCTATGAACCAGGAGGTCAGAGTTCGATTCCCGGTCAGGGCACAGGCCCGGGTGGCGGGCTCGATCCCCAGTGGGGGGCGTGCAGGAGGCGATCAATCCATGGTTCTCTCTCATCACTGATGTTTCCCTCTCCCTCTCCCTTCCCCTCTGACATCAATAAAAATATATTTAAAAAAACAAAACAGACCACGCTGACCTGCCTTTGTCAGATGAGGAATCTGAGTCCCAGGCGCCCCAAGCTCCCCTCCTCCATCCGGCGTCCACACGGGACGGGCTGGGAGCGTCCGGCCTCAGCCCGCACCCCAGAGCAAAAGGACGCTGTCCCCGGAGGACGGGGAGTGGGAGGGGACGCGGCTGGGACAGACCGCAATGCTGGTGGAGGCTGCCCAGCCAGGGCCCTGCCCTTCGCCCCCAGCTGTGGGGCTCCACCCACCTCCAGGCCCGGAGGCCACACCCGCGCTCCCTGCCCCGATGGATTAGGGGTCCTTCCTGTGGGTTCCCCACAAAGACAGTAGCCGGGGTCCGGCTGGTTCTCCAAAATGCTGAGGGCCCGGCCAGGACAAGGGGCTCCCGGCTTTGGGCAGCCATGGGCTGTGTCCCACCTCCCAGACCGGGTCCCGGCCACTGGGGCCCGATGGTGTCTCTGTGGGTGACAGCCTGTCAGCTGGGGGGCTCCTCAGACAGGAGGGGGCTCCTCGGACAGGAGGGGGGCTCCTCGGACAGGAGGGGGCTCCTCAGACAGGAGGGGGGCTCCTCAGACAGGAGGGCGCTCCTCGGACAGGAGGGTGCTCCTCAGACAGGAGGGGGTATCCTCAGACAGGAGGGGGCTCCTCGGACAGGAGGGGGGATCCTCAGACAAGGAGGGGGCTCCTCAGACAGGAGGGGGGCTCCTCAGACAGGAGGGGGGCTCCTCAGACAGGAGGGCGCTCCTCGGACAGGAGGGGGCTCCTCAGACAGGAGGGGGTATCCTCAGACAGGAGGGGGCTCCTCAGACAGGAGGGGGGCTCCTCAGACAGGAGGGCGCTCCTCGGACAGGAGGGGGCTCCTCAGACAGGAGGGGGTATCCTCAGACAGGAGGGGGCTCCTCGGACAGGAGGGGGGCTCCTCGGACAGGAGGGGGTATCCTCAGACAGGAGGGGGCTCCTCAGACAGGAGGGGGGCTCCTCAGACAGGAGGGCGCTCCTCGGACAGGAGGGGGCTCCTCAGACAGGAGGGGGTATCCTCAGACAGGAGGGGGCTCCTCGGACAGGAGGGGGGATCCTCGGACAGGAGGGGGGCTCCTCAGACAGGAAGGGGGCTCCTCAGACAGGAGGGGACTCCTCAGACAGGAGGGGGGCTCCTCGGACAGGCGGGCTGCACTCAGACCCCTTTACATCCCTGCCCCCTCCCCGGGGAGAAGATGGGGCCCAGGGGTGCTGGCCACTAAGGGACACCCAGAGCCACAGGGTCAGCCAGGCCTGCCCCTGAGGACCCCTGAGACCAGGACACACCCGAGTGGCCCGTCGGCAGCCCACACCCCACAAACCCACGGGGTCCAGACCCGCCAGCGACCTCCGTCCTCCTCGCTCTCACCCGCCCTCCGACTTCCTTGTTTTACTTCTTTAGCTGCAACGACACCTTGTGCCCTGCAGTTCGGGTTGGACCCTACGCTGCGCAGTCAGCACCTCCAGGGCTCCGCCCGCCTCCCCGCGAGCGGTCGCCCGCCGCCTCCAGCCCCCATCGTGGAGCCTCCACAGTGTGCACGTTTGACCTTCAAACCACTCAAGGTCAAGAAGGTCAAGACAGGTCCGCGGGCCGCCCCAGCCTGGGGCCCACTGCGGGTCCTGGGGGCGTCCTGCCGCAGAAGGACCCTGGCGGGACCCAGAGGGGCTCAGTCTCCAAGGGGGGTCACTCATGGAGGGTGTCAGTCAAACGGGAAGTGGAGAGGGAGTGTGGGACCCGCTCACACTCGTTAAACCTTCTGCAAAATCGGTTCAAACAACAGCACCCTAAACGTTGGAAACGGCGTCCGTCCGTCTGTCCGTCCGAAGACGTGTTGCCCCAAGCACACGCCTCGCGACCTTACTGGGAAGCAGGGACCGGCAGGTGATCACGGGAGGACGGGCCACGGGGGGACCCCAGCCAGCACGGCCGGGGCCGGGGCAACCGTCCTGAGGCGGACACAGCGTCGCCCCCCAGCCAGGCCGGCAGCCTGACTCGCCACTGCTTGTGTGCTTTGCCTGTGGGGCCTGGGGGGCAGGGAGGGCGTGGGCAGGGTGTGCGGAGGGGGTGCAGGAGAGGATGGGGGAGCCTCCCTGTGCCTCCCATGGGGCCGCGGGGCCGACGATGCGCCGGACGTCCTCCTCCACCTGCTGCCGCCAGCACGGTGGCCCCGCGTGGGGCCGCTCAGCCCTGGACAGGCCCCGTGCCGTGCCTGCTCCTGAGCGCCGCCCGGGCTCTAAGGGGTGAATGGCCGGTTTGCGCGCTCCTCCGGGGACGGCGGGGACAGGACGCGGTGCCCCAGCCAGGCCCCGGCCAGATCGCCCGTGACTTTCTGGTTCATAACACAAAGCCACGCTGCTCATCAAGGAGCTCATATTCCAGACGATTCGAACGCTCAGAGCTGGTCCAGCGCCTCTTCCTTTAACCCCACGCGTCCCGCAAGTGCTGGCTGTCGAGCAGCCGGGGGCCAGGTGGGGGGACACCCGCCAGCACCACCTGGACGGCCCACACGTGGCTCGCGGGGACCCCTGGGCACCTGCCTGCAGGAGGGGTGAGCGGGGGGCTGTGATCTGGGGGCCACAGAGAGAGGCACCCTCCTGGGAGTCAGCGAGCACAGGAGCGGCCTCAGAGGCGCGAGGCCCATTAGAGGGCGGCGGGCGGGCGATCCGAGGTGAGTCCGCGGAACATGGACGTCTCGCCGCCCACCCGCCCGCTGCCCGCTCAGAAATACAATATTCGAGGGTCTTTTTCATAAAGGTCGTTATGGGTTTGGAAGTTTAAACACCGCGGAGCCTGAGCTGAATTGGAAGCAAAAGTCTCTGAGCTTGTACATCTTAGAGGAAAAAAATTCAATTAAGTGGGATTTTAGCTGTTTCAATAAAATTGGACTCTCCCTTCGCGAGATAAGAGCTGCCGGAGCCGCGGCCCCTTTATGAGCCGCGCGTCTCACTTCCCCCCACGGCGTAATCCTCGCCCGGGACACAATGCCCACAACAGGAAATCAATGTGTGGTCGGATCCATTTGAAAATATAAAATAAACTAATATATGAGTGGAAATTGACTTCCCGAGGATTAAAAGCAGCACAAATAGCGGGAAATTCTAGCTTGTTAGCAGGAGGGCGTGGCCAGGGGCCGGGGCCGGGCTGCCCGCGTGGGAGGAATCTCGGGGGGGGGGGTCTGCCCCGGCGGCGAGGGGGGTGCAGGCACCCCAGGAGATGGGAGAAAAGAAACCCCGGTTACCAATCCTGCTGGGCGGAGGTGAGAATGGGCCCTTTTCCTTTTGTATTTTATCTATTTTTTAAATGTATTTTTACAGATTTCAGAGAGGAATGGGGAGGGAGAGAGAGAAACATCCACGATGATAGGCCACGGGCTCCGTGGTCACCCAGAGCCACGGGCCCACCTGTGACTCGCGCTGTCCCACCTGCTGGGCAGCAGTTTGGGGAACTCTGCGCCCTCAGCACCCCAGCCCCCCCTCCCCCCCACCAGGCAGGACCTCCCCCGCTCCCCCTCCTGACAGCAGGTGCTCATCTCCGCCCACTCCCCTCCCCGCCCCCCAGCGCCCCAGCCAGCACCTGTGCAGCCCCCGGCGTGCCGGACGGACGGGTGGGCAGGCGGGCGCCGGCCCAGGGCGGGCTGGTTGCTGGGGCTCACGGTCAGGCACGGCTCGGTCTACCCGAACGGACGCCACCAGGACGGGCCCAGATCACCCCCAGAGTTAGGGTGTCACTAAAGGGCCCGAGGCGAGCACGCGGCCGGGCGCGGGCGGGCGGGTGGAAGGACGGGGTTATTTACCAGAGCCCCGCGCGCGTGCGGGTCCGCCCAGGACGACTGGTTCCTGACGGGGCTGGTGGCGCCGTCGGCCCGTTATCTCCGCCCGAGGTTCCGGCCGCACATTAACTGACGTCCGAGCTTTAATGGGAAGGAGGGCGGGCCCGGTGTAGTCGCTTTCCCGTCGTCCACGCTGGCCGTGGGGGCAGGAGGCTCGGAGCGAGCCATCCGCCTGCGGTGGCCTCCCCGCGGCCCAGACCTGCCTCCCAGGTCACACCCACAAGCAGGTACCAGCCTGCAGTAGGCGCTCGCGACCCCAGGAGTGCAGGTCAGGGCAGTGCTTAATGTGCATGTACAGAGATGTGTGTATTCTACAGAGAGAGAGCGAGAGCGAGAGCGAGAGCGAGAGCGAGACCGAGAGAGAGAGAGAGAGAGAGAGAGAGAGAGAGAGAGAGAGAGAGAGAGGGAGGGGGGTCACCGATGAGAGAGAGAGAGAAAGGGAGAGAGGGAGAGAGAGAGGGGGTCACCGATGAGAGAGAGAGAGAGAGAGAGAGAGAGAGAGAGAAAGGGAGAGAGGGAGAGAAAGAGAGAGAGAGAGAGGGAGAGAGAGGTCACCGATGAGAGGGAATCGATTGTCTGCCTCCTGCACGCCCTGCACTGGGGATGGAGCCCAAACCCGGGCCTGTGCCCTGACCGGGAATCGAACCGTGACCTCCTGGTTCGTAGGTCGCACTCAAGTGCGGAGCCACGCGGCCGTGTTACAAAGGAACACGGACACGGCTCTCTCTGTCGGCGCGGGGAGACCTCCCGTGAGGACAGCGCTCACGTGGGAGGAAGGGCGGCCACAGCCCCACGCTCAGCCTCCCTGACCAGGCAGGACAGGCTCTGGCTGGGGGTGACGGGCGGAGGGGCCGGGGTGCCCTGTGCCCACCTCCCGCAGCCAGGCCTCGGAGCAGCCATGGGGGGAACCGAGGGGGGACAGTGACAGCCAGAGGGGACCGGGGAGCCGGGCGGGGCTGAGAACACGGTTTGGCCCAGCCTATCGCACAGGCACGCACGCTCCCTGTGGTGACACCCGCCGCCAGGACGTGGGGGGCCCCCCGGGCCTGAGGACTGAGAGCCGGGGGGAGCATTGGGGGGCCCAGGGCCCGGGAAAGGCGCTGGAGGAAGGAATGGGCAGGCGGGGAGGGGGCCGGGCGCTCTGACCCAGCAGGGACAGACGAGGGGCCTGCGGGGAGCGGGCCTGGACCCACGCCCAGCACCTCCAAAAGGAAGGGAGGGCCGTCATGCGTGTCCCTGCCGTGTGTCGGCTGCGTGTCCACGTGTGGGCGTGTTTGCAGGAGCATCTGTGAGTGGGATTCCAGGTATTTCCATGCCCAACCCTGTGAGTGTGTGTCCGTGCCTATGTCTGCTGAGCCTCCACGTGTGTGTCCGTGCGGATGCCTGTGGGATTCTGTGTCTGTGTGAAGTTTTGTGTCGCCCGGCATGGGTGTCCATGCGTGTGTCTACGTGTCTGCGTGTGTCCGAGTACCCGCTTCCACTGGGGTGCAGTGGGTCTGAGGAGAGCAGGGCGGAGGCTGGGCCAGGGCCCCCCAGACGGAGTGGGCAGGACCTGGGGGTCTGGACGGAGGGGTCGTCAGGTGAGGGCACCTGGGCAGCCCCAGTGAGCGGCGGCCGGAGGGCCGGGCCGGGGTAAGCAGGCAGACGACCCACACGGACGCCCCCAGCCCGGCTGGCGGTTCCGGTAGCCGCCCGGGCTCCTGCCACCCTCGGCCACCCCGTCCACGGGCCGGGGCTCCGGGTGGGCAGGGCCGGGGCTGGGCTGGCCTCCCTCCGGACGAGCCTCGCGAGCGGCCCGCAGCGGCTCCCTGACCACCTCATCGACCGCTCGGCCGTTCATTCATTAATTAATTAATTAGGGGCGCCGCGAGGCCGGCCGCCCACGCCGGGAGCTGCCTCAGTACATAAACGAGTGTTTGAACCCACGGCAGAGACGCCGGCTTTTCATTAGACAAACCTATAAAATTACTTGCCTCATTATGTATTTTCGCGACTTCCCCGGCCGCCCGCGCCCGCCCCGCCCGCCCCACCCGCCCTAAGTGCCTATTTGAAATCAATTTCTCTAATAACGGACATAATGAGCTCATCAATTAGGGCTGCCATCGCCGAGCGTCGCCGCTCGCCCTTATCAGTTCAACCCTAGGACTCATTCCACGCTTCATCTGTCAGGCCCAGGAGTCCGCTGCTGCTCCGCCTGATAGGGAGACCCGGCCCCTGGGGAGACCCCGCCCCTAGGGAGACCCCACCCCTAGGGAGACCTGGCCCCTGGGGAGACCCCACCCCTAGGGAGACCCCACCCCTAGGGAGACCCCGCCCTAGGGAGACCTGGCCCCTAGGGAGACCCCACCCCTAGGGAGACCTGGCCCCTGGGGAGACCCCACCCCTAGGGAGACCCCACCCCTAGGGAGACCTGGCCCCTGGGGAGACCCGGCCCCTGGGGAGACCCCGCCCCTGGGGAGACCCCGCCCCTAGGGAGACCCCACCCCCAGGGAGACCCGGCCCCTGGGGAGACCCCACCCCTAAGGGGACCCCGCCCCTAGGGAGACCCCACTCATAGGGAAACCCCGCCCCTAGGGAGACCCGGCTCCTGGGGAGACCCACCCCCTGGGGAGACCCCACCCCTAGGGAGACCCCCCTAGGGAGACCCCACCCCTAGGGAGACCCCCCCTAGGGAGACCCCACCCCTAGGGAGACCCCACCCATAGGGAGACCCCCCTAGGGAGCAAGGACAATGGGACGGCTGGCACTTGGCCGGAGCAGCCAGGGCGCAGGGGGCCGCCGTGGTGACAGTCTGGCTGACACGCCCGCCGGCCACGATGACCCACATGGAAGCCCGTCCGCCCTCCTGCCCGGCTGCACCCCTAACGCCCACCGGCCGCTGCCCTGAGGCCCGAGGCTCCCAAGCCCCTGGCACCAGGGTTCGGGGGCCGAGCTGTGGCTGAGACAGTGGGGGTGGCCTCCGTCCGACGGTCCAGGGTCAGTGACCAGAGGGGACGCCGAGGGGCGGTGGGCGAGGGGACCCACACAGACAGACGGACAGACGGACCGAGAGGCAGGGGGTGGACAGGGGGCCGTGGCCGCCGGGAGCTCAGTGAGAGGCCACTCCCCGGCCGGGCAGGAGGGTCACGTTGGGGCCCCGGCGCCTCGGCCGGGTCTCTGGCTGCGTGTCCCCCGGAAGTGGGGGCTGCCTGAGAGGCACCAGGATCAGGGTTCCAGACTCAGGGCGTCCGCGTCTCCCCAGACAGACACCCTCTGGGAGGTGAGGAGAGGCCTGCACTCGGGGACCCGGGGGGCCACCCTCCCGCCCTGGACACGGGCAGCTCGCCTGGGACACGCCCCCACCCCGCCCTGTGCCCAGCCACGCCCTGCAGGCCCCTCCTCCAGGCCGGCCCCCGATGCTGGCCTGCCCCCCCATCCTGGTGGCCTCATTCTGCCCAGCCTGCACCCCACTCAGGTTGAGCCTGGCCTGTCCTCGGCTCCTTCCGCCTGGAAAAGCCTGGAAGAGTCCGGAAGCCCTGGGCTAGCACGGACAGACCCGCCCAGGGACAGACCAGGTGACGGGGGAAGTGTGGGTGCGGTGCACAGTGTGAGAGAGGGGTGTGGGGGCCAGGGGCGGGGGGGCGGGGAGGGGCACCCTGAGGCCGGGGGGAGGGGTGTGTGGGCGCCATTCATGGGCCGAGCAGCAGCTGTGACAGCCTGGTCAGCTGCCTCCTCCAGGCTGTCCTCCGGGTTGCCCCCCCTCCCCTGCAGGAGGGCAGGTGCAGCCACCATGTGTGGCCCGTCCTGGTCGGGGAGGCCGCACAAGCCTGGCCCCTCTACCCCTGCCCTGGGCACAGTGGGGCCCAGAACTTGGGGTGATTGAGCTGGGGTCCCAGGAGACAGCCCCAGGGATGGATGGTCCCCATGGACTCAGCCCTGGGGCGTCCCTCCCACAGGTCATGGGTCCCTCCTCCACGCCCCGGTGCGGCCTGGACCCTGGGCGGAGGAGAAGCGAACACACATCCCCGTGGGAGGTCAGGAGGCCGGTGTGGACGCAGAGCAGGGCCCCGGCAGGGGCGTCCAGGCAGCCACGCACGGGCGGTCCTGCCTGGCTGGGGGCAGGGCCGGGGCTCTGAGCAGAGGAGGGGCATGACCAGGGCAGAGGTGACAGGGCCTCAGGCGGGATGACGGGGGGGGGGGAGCACCGTGGAGCCCACAGGTGTGGGGACGAGCAGAGGCCAGGGACTGGGCTGGGGCGCTCGGAGGCGAGGGGGAAGGGAGGAAAGGGGGGAGGGGAGGTGTAGGGCCTTGGCCGGAGGAGGGAGGGTCAGCTGGGCCAGAGGACCCCAGAATGACCCCCTGGGGGTGTCTTTGGGGCCAGGTCCTGTGGGATTTCGTGACATGGAAGCCCACGGCGGGGGACAAGCTCAGGAAGGTGGGGGGAGGGGTCAGCGGACAGGGAAGAGGGGGGTGAGGAGGTGGGGACCGGGCAAGGCCTCGGAGGGTGGGGCGGGCGGGCCGGGTGCCGTGGAGGCTGCGAGGAGGACGCTCCTGCGCGGCCACCGGCCTCCGGAGCGGAGGGCAGAGGCCTCCGTGTCGGGGGGGCGGGGGGGCAGCCCTGGGCCGGGTCCTGGCACCGTGGCTGAGCCGCCCTGCGGGGCAGCCAGTCTGGTGGACACAGTCCATGCCCCGCATCAGACTGGCCGGGACTCACCCAGTGACCCCTGCGCACTCAGTGAACCAGAACGCGTGGGGAGTGTGGTCTCTGGTCCCCACGGAGCTGGCCGAGCCCTCTGGGTCGTCCCAGGCCACAGAGGCCCCCCTTCGTCCGTTCTCACTCACCCGGCCCTTTCCTGGGAGGCGGGGCGGGGCCGTGGGGGTGGAGACTCGGACGAGGCCCCATCTCTCAGGGCTCCGCTCCCACGGGCGATGTGAGCACCTTCCCCCTCCCACCCCCGGAGCCACATCCCAGCTGCACCCTCTGCCTCGGTTTCCCTGGTGACAGTGAGGCTGTGAGACCAGCCCAGGGGTGAGGGAGTCATGAGGTGACACACACGAGCACCAGGCTGCCCAGGTACCCCACCTGCCCAGGTACCCCCAGGTGCCCAGGTACCCCAGCTGCTCAGATAACCCCAGCTGCCCAGGTACCCCCAGCTGCCCAGGTAAACCCAGGTGCAAATTGGGGTGCACTCCAGGGGCTCCAGGCTGTTGTCCCCGCTCCTGAGCTGTGAGGAAGGCCTGTGAGTAGGTCAGCCCCTCCCTGTGATGCCCCCCACCCCCTGGGCCCCCCATTCCCATGCACCTGGTCTAGCCGGGAGGCCAGCTTTAGGCTCAGCTTCCTCCTCCCCTCCTGACCCCCGTCCCTCGTGCCCTCACAGGCCCCACCTTCTTTCTGCCCCCAACTTCCTCGCACCCCCACCCATCACAGCTCAGGCCCACCAGCATGGGGCCCCTTCCCCCATAGAGGGCTCTGCAGACGCAGGAGGAGGGCGGGCGGGAGGGCGGGAACGGTGGCAGGAGGCCACGCTGGACGTGGAGGACACTCAGGGATGCGGCTGCAGTGTGGCCGGTGATGTGACCAGGCCAAGCTGGCCGAGCCCCCGGCCTGAGCCCCCAGAAACCCTGGGTCCCCCCCAACCAGCTCCCAGCACCCACACCCTTGGGGGGACCGGCCAGGCCCCTTTGGGCGGCCCCTCCCGCGGCTGAGCTGAATGGAGGGACCCAGCGTGGCCCACAGGCCGCCTCCCAGGCACAGATCTCCCGCGCTCCCCTGGGTGTCGGGCCCCCACCAAGCCCACGGGCACCTTGAACCACGAAGGCACCGGCGCCCCTTCCATCCCCTCCCTGTGCGGGTGCAGCTCACGCCCCACAGCACAGGCGCTGGGGGAGCAGAAGTCACTCTCGCCACCAGCTCGAGGGCGGGGCCACCTGCACCCCAGGAGGCGGGATGGACCCCTGGCTGCAGGGGCGAGGCTGCCGGGAGGTCTGGGCTGAGCCCTGGGAGGGGCGGGCGGGCGGCAGGGACAGGGTTAAGCGCCGGCCTCCCTCCCGAGCCTTGAAATGGCTCTCTGGTTCCAGAATGACTCTGCTTCCCCTCTTAATCTGTATTTTACGAGTGAGAAGCTTTGCATTATGCAAATCGTTAGATAGGAACAGGTGACATTTCAGCAAAGAACATGGGCGGCCGGGCCGCGGGCGCCGCTGATTTAGACATTAGTATTTGTCACCGGGGGCGGGGGCGGGCCCAGCCGCTGCACCTTAAGGTGGAAGCCTGCGGCCCGCACCGCCCGCACCCTCCAGCGGGGGTGGGGGCACCCAGGGGGCGGGCGGCCGCACCCATGGCCCGGCCGCCCAGTCCACCCACAGGCGAGGAACCGGGGCACAGAGGCGACGGGACACGGGGAGGGGGGGAGGGGGCGTCCAGCCAGGCGCCAGGCGGGCTGTTGGGTCCCAGGGCCCCGCCCCCGCCCCCGTCCTGGGTGCACTGTGCCCAGCTGGCTCTCCAGGTCTCGCTCTCCGGCCCACCCACCTGGGCACCACACCCATGCCCCAGGGCTGCCCCCCCATCCTGTGGACCCGCCCCCATCGGCCCACAGAGCCGCCCCCGCCCCTGCTCGCCACCCCCCTCCACAGGGAGGCGCTCTCCCCCCACCCCCGGAGCCCAGCCAGGGCTCCCCATCCGTCATCCCCTGACAGACGCATCCACCGTCCACTTCCCTGAAGCTGCGAGGGAGGAAATGGACGGAGAGCGAAGTGAGGGGCCACCGCATCCACAGGGGAGCCCCGCGCCTCCAATTTTCCAGCTGCCTGACAACGCTCACCCTCTCCCGGCTCCCCGAGCCCCGAGCCCCGTGGGGGATTAGACGCTGCCACGCAGCCCCCAGCGGCCACCGCACCCGTGGGCCCCAGGGACCCGCCTCCCAGGCCCGTGGGCTGGGCAAACCCCGCTGCCGGTCGGCTCCCCGGGCTCCGGGCTCGGGCAGGGGCTGCAGCAGCCACCCCGACAGCCCTGCAGGACCAGCCCAGACAGACAGACGGACAGGTGGAGGGGCTCCCGCTCCCCCTGCAGAGCTCAGGCCCCAGGCAGAGCCCAGACCACGGCCTCCTCAGGGCGCACCGAGGGCTCTAGCTGCTGCGACCTTCGAACCCAGGGCCTCGAGCAGCGGTCGCCAACCTTTCGGACTCACAGACCACCAGTGGGGTTGGCGACCGCTGGCCGAGAGGACC
Organism: Myotis pilosus; assembly: GCA_036010255.1. NCBI lineage: Eukaryota > Metazoa > Chordata > Mammalia > Chiroptera > Vespertilionidae > Myotis > Myotis pilosus. The sequence goes on from JASKON010000006.1 coordinate 710,892, forward strand.
CCCGGCCCCAAGGCCTCCAGCTCACGCAGCCTGGCATGGACACGGGGGGGGGGCGGGGGCGGGCATCAGGGTGGCCGCTCCACCAGCTCTGGGCAGCCCCCGCCGGAAGGGGCAGTGCCCTGAGGGGACTGTGAACTCCCCGCCCTTCAGAGGCGCCTGTGTGCCCTGGGAGGGGGGGAGTCCCCTGGGGGCCCAGGGTGGGGGCCCCTCCTGCTGCCGTAGGGCCCTGACTCCCGGGGGAGCCAGAGGAAGATGGGGCGCATCTGTGCATGGGGGGCAGTTGGCAGCTCAGGGGAGCAGTCACCCTCATCTGCCTCACCCTGAGCAGCTCAACACACAGTAGGTGCTCAATAAGCGTGGACACAGCACCCACACTTCTCTTTCTTTACTCGGGGGGACTGGGGGTGCCCAGTGCCCAAGGCTGGGGTCAGGGGATCTGCCCACAGGATGTGGGGGAGCTGAGCCCCCTACCGTCCCAGAACCCCAACGCCAGCCCCATCCAGCCCCCCAAGCCGCCTCCCAGCCCCGCCCAGGAGTGCCTCCTGCAGTACATTCACGTCAGGAGCGGGGTGGGGGGGGGAGGCTGGTTTGAAATCAGCTTCAGAAAAGGGAGCTCCTGCCGGTGGGAGCCCTGCAGACGCGCACCCACCCCCGGCTGCGGTCAGCGTCCTCCCTCACTGTGACCGCCCTCCCCCGGCTGCGGTCAGCGTCCTCCCTGCACCCTGACCGCCCTCCCCCGGCTGTGGTCAGCGTCCTCCCTCACTGTGACCGCCCTCCCCCGGCTGTGGTCAGTGTCCTCCCTCACTGTGACCGCCCTCCCCCGGCTGTGGTCAGCGTCCTCCCTCACTGTGACCGCCCTCCCCCGGCTGTGGTCAGCATCCTCCCTCACTGTGACCGCCCTCCCCCGCTGTGGTCAGTGTCCTCCCTCACTGTGACCGCCCTCCCCCGGCTGTGGTCAGCGTCCTCCCTCACTGTGACCGCCCTCCCCCGGCTGTGGTCAGCGTCCTCCCTCACTGTGACCGCCCTCCCCCGGCTGTGGTCAGCGTCCTCCCTCACTGTGACCGCCCTCCCCCGGCTGTGGTCAGCGTCCTCCCTCACTGTGACCGCCCTCCCCCACTGTGGTCAGTGTCCTCCCTCACTGTGACCGCCCTCCCCCGGCTGTGGTCAGCGTCCTCCCTCACTGTGACCGCCCTCCCCCGGCTGTGGTCAGCGTCCTCCCTCACTGTGACCGCCCTCCCCCGCTGTGGTCAGTGTCCTCCCTCACTGTGACCGCCCTCCCCCGCTGTGGTCAGTGTCCTCCCTCACTGTGACCGCCCTCCCCCGGCTGTGGTCAGCGTCCTCCCTCACTGTGACCGCCCTCCCCCGGCTGTGGTCAGCGTCCTCCCTCACTGTGACCGCCCTCCCCCGCTGTGGTCAGTGTCCTCCCTCACTGTGACCGCCCTCCCCCGGCTGCGGTCAGCGTCCTCCCTGAGCCGTGACGTCCGAGCGGCGCTCCCGGCCGGGCACGTGCAGCTGAGCTGTGGGGAGAGGCTTTCTACTGAGATTACAGGGGTGCTGAGAGGGAGGGTGTCGGGGAGCAGCCGGCAGGACCCCAGACCCACCTCCCCAGCCCCCCTGTGCGGACGCCTGGCTTTGAACAGTGGGCTCCCCAGCAGCAAAGTGGGCAGGGTCAGGGGTCAGGGGTCAGGTGTGGGGCACGTAGACCCTGAGGCAGAGACACGCACACAAGACACTTACACACGAAGACACACACACCCACACGCACACGTGACAGGCTCGCACACAGCACCTCTTAGGCGCTGGGAAGCGTGGCTGGCGGGCAAGGCTGGGGGCTGCGGGTGGCGAGTGGGGGACGCAGGGGACGGCAGGTTGACAAAGGTGGTCAGCAGGTGAGGGCTCCGGGCAGCTGGGCAGCAGAGGGGCACACACGGGGCAGGGGCTGGGCAGGGGGCGGAGCTGAGGGTGCGGGGAGGGGGGTGTGCGGGGGACGTGGGCGTGGCTGGGGCGTCTGGACTCCAGGGAGGTGGGTGCAGGCAGGCATGGCTGTGGCGGCCCTTGGCCACCTGAGCTCTCGTGGTCTCTCCCTCCCACAGCCTCACAGGCCGGCTTCACGGGAGGCCCTGAGGTGACCCCCCGCCTGGTAACCCATCGACCCCCTGCTCAGAGGGGCCTTGCTGGGCCCGGGGGCAGCGCCGCCACCTCCCAGCCGGCCCCTCCTCAGGAGGACAGGATGTGCTCTGAGGACCCCTGGGCTGTGACGGGGCCTGTGACTCTGCCACTGCAGCACCTTGCCCGTGGCCCCAGCCGTGGCCGCACCCGTGGCTGGAACCCGTGGCCGCACCCGTGGCTAGAACCCGTGGCCGCACCCGTGGCTGCAGCCGAGGGCAGGCGGGAGGCTCTGTTCATCAGGCAAGGATTGGGGGGCATAGGAGTGGAAGGTGCTGGGAGAGCAGGGGGAAGGGGGGCTGGAGGTGGGGCCGTGCTGCCCCCTGCAGGTGGGAGGGAGGTGGTCCCCTGCCCCCCACACCCCTCAGCCCCAGGGGAGCCAGAGGATGGGGGGGCTGTCCGTCACCTCCTGTCTCCCCCAGGGGGTGGCCGGGTGCCCTCTGGCCCTGAATGAACAGCCTCCCTCCCAGCTGGGGCATCGGCCGGAGCTGAGGCCGAGGCGGTCCTGTGGCCGGTGGGGGTGCAGCTGGACCCCCTGACACGCTGGGCAGGAGGGACCCGGAGGAGGGTGGGGGGCCCGGGCCGCCGGGAGACGTCCTGTGGGGGGGCCCCCAGGCCACGCCACCCGCGCCTCATCCCGCCATTCCACCTTAAACGGCCGTGATGGCCCGCACCGGTGAGCTCACGGGCATGTTGGCTCCAATAAAGAGCAAATCAGGGCTGAAGTGACTGGTCTTATCGCGCAGGCGGAGCGACGGTGGCCGAGCCGTAAAGATCCTATTTAATCTCCCGCCATCGATCACCGCCCCCCTCCATGCTCATTACGGAGGCAAAGCAGATCGGGCGTGAATAAACACGGGATGAGCGCCCACGGGCGGGCGGGGGCGGGGGCACGGCATCGGGCTGAATGAGCCCATGACTGTGATTTGAGGGGACAGCCCGGGGCGCCCCACGGCTGCCGCCTGATGAAGCCCCCCATCGACGGCCGCGCCTGGCCAGGCCGCGGCACGAGCGCCGGCTAATCACCCATCAGCGCAAGAAGGGGCTCAACTGGGACCAAATGAAAGGAGATTGGAAAACGAGCCTCCATTGAAGCCGCATTTGTAAATGAGGCAGCGGCTCCGGGCGCCCCCTCCCCCCGCGGGAGCCACCGCAGCGGCAGGCGGGCCGTGCAGGGGGGGGGGGGGGGGGGTTGGGACGCCATGGCACCGGGCACCCTGCAGAGAGAAGGGCACCTCAGGGCAGCGCCCCCTGGGCCCCACTGCTGCCTCTAAAATGGGGTACAGCGTGGCCTCGCCAGGGAGGAGGGGCCGGGCTGGAGGGCGGAGATGTCAGAGCCGGTGCCACCCCACCCCGTACCCCGCCTCCCAGGGGTGCCCACCCAACGCAGGGCCCGCACACCTGTCTCCACACACCTGTGTCCACACACCTGTGTCCACACACCTGTCTCCAGCCACCTCTCTCCCACCCTCATCCGTCTGCCTGCGTGTCCCTCGGGCCCTCCCTGGCTGAGGTGGTGGGGGGGGATGCATCTGATGGGATGGGGGTGGGCAGCTGCCCTCCCAGGAGGCAGCATGGAGGGGTGGCCCCGCCCAACGCAGGGGCTGGGGACAGGAGACCCGGATCAGCCTGGCTGGCCACGACCTTGGCACGTCCCCACGTCCGTCCGGCACATTCCTGCCCGGGTGCAGGGAGAGAGGAGGGGGGACGAGCCGGCCCTGCAGGGGGACTGACGCCCGGAGGACGGGGCTCCTGGGCCTTGAAGCCGGGGCCCGGGGCCTGGCTCCCAGGTGGTGCTGGCTGCGCGTGGGGACAGCAGGTGGGACTGGCGGGACCGGGGAGCGGGGAGCGGCCGTGGCTGGGCCTGCGGGTGGGGGGGGCGCGCCGGCAGCGCCTCCACGCAGGCGGCTTTATGTAAATCAAGGCCTAATTAGCCCGTCCGGCGTTTGTGTAGAATATCATTTCTTTAATTACGGGGCCTGGGCAGGTCTGGCCGCTGCCTGTTGTGGGGCCGATTACCATAAATCCCGCGGTAACAATTAGGCCGCGCTGTTATAATTATGCTCGCGCTTGTTAATTGGCCTATCTGACTCTTTACTTTTTATGCTGCTCATCTGCTCATTACCGCGGCATTTAATTCAATTAGCACCTTCATTAGCGGGCGGCCTTGTCCCACGTCGGCCTTGTCAGGGGCCGCTGGCTGAGCAGACAAACAGGGGGCGGCCGGGAGGGGGGCCGGGGGCCCGGAGGGGGGCTGGGGCGGGGAGGGCGGCTGGGGCGGGGCTGCCTGGGTGCAGCCAGGCTGTCCAGGACCCCGGTGCCCTCAGAGGCAGGGCCAGCGGCCACGGAGCAACTCCTGCCCCCGGCTGCACCCCCCCCCCCACCTTCCCACCCTGCAGGTCCGCCCCTGCCCGCATCCCAGGGCCTGCGGCTGGACTGGACGCGGGTTTTGTTTGGTGCCACTCTATGGAAATGGCTCTCCCTGCCTATTAATTCTCCTAATTAGAATTAAATGAAGCATGCTAAATTGCTAGATTAGCCAATAATTAAGCAGCCACCGCACTGAAACTGAACACCCAGAGCCGCTGGCCCTGCCTCCTGCCTCCGCTGGGGGCTGCGCCGAGCCAGCCGGGGGCCCGGGGCCGGGACGCGGCCCAGACACAGGGTCAGGCCCACCACGGACCCACCGCGCCCGCCCCGACCGCGGCTGAGCCGTCCCTGCAGACCCCGTGGTCTGTGAGGTGCGAGAGCCTGTGAGCCTGGGCGTGGGGGGTGAGGGGAGGGTGAGTGTGAGCACGTGAGTGACCGAGGGTGCAGCTGGGATGCCCCACGGGGGCCTGGTGGGGGTAGGAGATGGGGGTCCGTCAGAGTGGCCCCCGGCAGCCTGGGTTGGGGGACACAACAGCTCAAGTTAAAAACAATCAGGGCCTGGGCTCTGGGAAGACCCGGGAGACGTGACCCAGGTACTGGGGCTGATGCGGCCCAGGTGGAGCTCCCCCCCACGTGGGCCCTAAATGTTTGGGACCCCCACCCGAACCCCACTGCAGCGCGGGGAACAGTCACAGGTGGGTACGGAGCGTGCCAAAGCCACACGCCCCCCCACCCAAGGGGAAGGAAGGAAGCGGAAGGAGGGGGCGGGGAGAGGAGGAGAAGGGGGAGAGTGGGCGAGTGGGGAGAGGGGCGTGGTCCAGGCCCCCCACACCCCACACCCCCCCCGAACCCACAGGCACTGGGAGGACCAGTCCCCCCTGAGCCCCCACCACATTCCCACAAACTCCTTCTCAGGGACCCTCCTGCACCCATACGCTCCCAGGGGTCCCCAACCCTGAGCCCCAGGACCCGCACGGGGGGCCCACCCCATCTCCACACGCCCTGCCCCCCACATCAGCAGGGGCCCCTAGTGGCCGCTCCGGGCCCTGCCACAGGGCGCCAGGGCAGTACCCCCCCCCCCCCCCCCCGTCCCCCAGGCTCCTCCCACCTGTCCTGTGGCTCGGGGACCAGCCTACCCTCTCAGGGCCCACCCTCCGCACCCACCCTCTCTGCCCGGGTGGGGCCTGCTACCCCCCAGCACAGCCGGGAGAGACCCTGCAGACTCACCAGCTGTGTGACCCTGGCCGGGCCCCACAATCCCGTGCCTCAGTTTCCCCGACGACATCCCAGGGATGCTGAGAGGACGGGCGCGTTGGTACCCGCACCCCCCAGCGACGTGGCCCCCTGAGTCATCACCAGGTCGTGAGCACAGGGGCTGTGGGACGGCCTTGCCCCCCAGCTCCTCCCAGCTCCCCGCCCCCCCCAGCTCCCCGCGTGGCCGGACCCCCTCCCCCGGGCAGCCGCCCGCCGGCCGGCTGTAAACTTCCCTAACCGCCGCTCCTGCTGCCGGAAGATATTGACTCCGGGAGAGACAACGCGGGAATAAAATAGGAATAAGAAAGTTAATTATCCTTTGTGTTTGTAATTTAATTAAAGATGCAGTAAAGTTTTACTGTTTTTCCAGGTGATGATGTTTAGGCCCCGAAAAGCTATTTGTGCTGCTGAGATTAAAGTGCATTTTAAAGTGTTCCTCCAGCACTTTCACATTTGTTGATAGATTTTTAAATTAAACTTTAAATTGTAATCTAAATTACCTCCCACAATTCATGGGCCCTGTAATGAACTCCCACCGTTCCGCTGTCATCTGTCGATGATGGAGTGCGGACCGGCTCCGCCGCCGCCGGCGACGCGCTGCGGCCCCGCCGGAGCCAAACCCAGGCCCAGGGAGCCGGCACCGGCCTGCGGGCAGCGGGCACTGGCCACCGGGCCACCGGCAGGTCCCCCTCGGGGAGCAGGCTGCTTTCAGTGACAGGGACGAGCCCTCTGCCCCTGTCCCTGCCCCCTCGCCCCCACTGCACCCACCCCGCACCCTGGGCAAGAAGAGGGCACGTGCCAGGCAGATGCCCCTCCCGTGAGGCCAGGAAGGGTGCCCGGGTCTGGGGGGTGGGGTCAGTGTGAGTGGACAGACACAGCCCCTGGCGGAGCAGGCAGCCCCTCCTCGTGCCCGAAGGCCCCTCCTCCAGGCAGGCCCTTCTCTGGGCATCTGGTCCCCTGGGGGGGGGGGGCAGATGGCCGTGCTCAGAGGGGCAGCACTGACGATTACGCCCCAGCCCTGGAGAAGGGGGGCGTCTGTGTGTGGGGTGCCCATGTGCACGCACCTCAGAGGCACGGGAGGTCCTGGCAGGCGCCCCCCTTTTGCTGGTAGAAGGTCTTGCCCTCCGCTCTGCATGCAATGAAGTGAGGTGTGCTGTGCGCGTATGTGTATGTGCACATGTGTGTAGGTGTATGTATATGTGTGTAGTTGGGCATCTGGCGTGTGTGTATGTTTGTGTGTATGGCTATATGTATGTACCAGTGTGTGAAGGTGTATATGTGTGTGTAGGTTTTCTATTTAAAACTAGGGACCCAGTGCATGAATTCATGCACCTTGAAAGGAACTGTGGGCCGCGAGGCTGCAGTGGGCACAGGGGCAGGTCTCGGCCCATCCTCTGCGCCCCCACCCAGCCCCTCCTGCTGCAGCCTACCCCCCCGCCCCCAAACACCCCCACCCCTGTCCTCTGTCTGCCGGCAGCACCCCTCCCACACAGCACTGGCCCCACTCGTGTTCGCTGACGGCACAGAGCGATTGGGGCCAGCTCCAGCAGCGGGGGTGCAAGTGGTGGCTGCTGCCCCGATCGCCCCCAGGAGCAGGGGGAGGCGGAGAAGCCTTCAGGGGTGGTCAGCGCACGTCATAGCAAAGGTTTGGTCTATTTGCATATTAGGGTTTTGTATATATTGATTTTTTTAATTTATTGATTTGAGAGAGAGAGGAAGGGAGAGAGAGAAACATCGACCCGTCGTCGCACTTACTGACGCGTGCATTGGTCCTGGGTGCCCTGAGCTCAACCTGCAACCTGGCACATGGGGACCATGCTCCAGCCAGCGGAGCTGCCCAGCCAGGGCTGTGTGTGTGTGTGCACACGTGCACGCGTGTGTGTATGTGTGTACATGCATATATGTGTGTTTGTGTGTGCATGTATGTCTGTACACGTGTTATGCGCGCGCGCGCGCGTGTGTGTGTGTGTGTGTGTGTGTGTATACTAGGGGCCCGGTGCACGAAATTCGTGCACTGGGTGTGTGTGTGGGGGGGAGTGTCCCTCAGCCCAGCCTGCCCCCTCTCACATACTGGGAGCCCTCAGGCGTTGACCCCCATCACCCTCCAATCACAGGATCAGCCCCTTGACCAGGCCTGAGGCCTCCGGCAGAGGTGTCAGGCCTGGGCAGGGGACCCCCAGCTCCCCGCGGTTGCAGGCTCTGCCCCTGCCCAGGCCTAACACCTCTGGCCAAGGCATTAGGCCTGGGCACGGGACTCCCAGCTCCCCGCGATCTCCCGCTCTGCCCCTACCCAGGCCTAACACCTCTGGCCAAGACATTAGGACTGGGCAAGGGACTCCCAGCTCCCCGCAATCTCCCGCTCTGCCCCTGCCCAGGCCTAACGCCTCTGGCCGAGGCGTCCGGACTGGGCAGCGGGGACCCGCAGTGGCAACAGGGGGCGTTGTGATTGCGCAGGCTCTGCCCCTGCCCCTGCAGGATGCCTCTGGCTGAGGCGTCCGGCCCGGGCAGCGGGGACCCGCAGCTGCAGCGGCTCTGCGATCGTGAGGTCCGCTTTAGGCCCAGGCAAGGGACCCCTAGCTCCCGGGACTGCCAGCTTCGACCGTGCCCAGCTCCCATCACTGGCTCCACCCCTACTTCCTGCTATCATTGGCCAGGGCGGAAAAGGCACCTGATTCTCTGATCATGGCTGGGGGGCAGGGCAAAGGCGGCCCCAGGGCCGCCTTTGCCCTGCCCCCCAGCTCTTAGCTCCCCCCTGGGTTTCCGATCACTGTCAGTGGCAGGGGGCTTCTTCCTGCTTTCCCTTTTGCCTCCCTGCATTGTGCCTACATATGCAAATTAACCGCCATCTTTGTTGGCAGTTAACTGACATCTGAGTTGGCAGTTAATTTGCATATAGCCCTGATTAGCCAATGAAAAGGGTAGCGTTGTACGCCAATTACCATTTTTCTCTTTTATTAGTGTAGATATATATATAGAGAGAGAGAGTGCTATTTTAGGAATGAGCTCGTTGGATGGTGGGCCTGGGTGGTCCGAGCTCCTCTGGGTAGACCAGCAGGCTGCAGCCCAGGGAGGGCACCGTGTTTCTCCCAAGTGTTCCTGCTGGTTGGGTGAGGCCACCGCAGCAGGGAGGGCCACCAGCTGCACCCCACACCCTCGAGTGCGCCCCACACCCCCAAGCTCAGAGCTATCTCATCCAAAACGCCCCTCACAGAAGCACTCACCACGAGACTGAACTGCTGGGCACGTGGCAGCTCGGCCAAGTGGACACGTGGCAGCTTGGCCAAGTGGACATGTGAAGTGAACCGTCACAGGCCGAGACCGGAAGTGGGACAACAGATTGATTTTTCTCTCTCCCTTCCTCTCTCTCAAATCGACAAATTTAAATACTGGTTTCCGGGCTTTCCGAGATGCGTGTGACACCCCGTGAGGGCGGGTCTGGGCCCCAGCCTTTGTGTCCTGGGGAAGCCCCCCGCCTCCCCGTCACCCCTCCCTTTGTCCTGGGCCCTGAGGTCCCACAGGGAAGCAGCTCACCCTGGGCGGTGCTCGGGAGGGCTCCGTGAGGTAGGCAGTGCCGTGCTGGCTCCCCCTCCCCACAGATCCCTGGCACTGACCCACAGGCCGGCGGGGCCGTCCCCGGACAGCCCACCGGAGGGTCCAGACTAAGCAAAGAGGGTGGGCCAGGGCCCCCATGCCAGGAGGGCTTCCTGCAGGAGGCGGCAGGCGCTCACAGCCAGAGGGCCCAGACCACAGAGGCCCACGTGCAAGAGCCGGCGTCCGCGCTGACCATGTGCCTGGACCAGGCCCTGTGCTCAGGGAGCTGAGTCCAGGGGGACAGAAGCACCCGGGTCGCCGGCACCTTCAGGACTGACCACCCAGGAAGAGAAACGAAGGGGGGACGGGAACTCACCACCCCAGGGCCCGGCCCGGCCCCCCACCTGGGAGGGCCGGCGGTTTGATTCCGGTCGAGGGCACGCACGCACCTCAGTTTGGTGCCTCTATTACGCTCATCACACGATCGACCCCTCTCTCCCTTCGGGACGTAAATCACACGGTGGGTTTCCTGGTGCTGAGCCGTCTTCGCATTGCTGGGGGGCCATGTGATCATGGTTGTTAAAAACAGACCCGGGGGGTTCTACTCGGTGGCTTTTTTGGTTGAAACGACTCACACGTGTCTTTTCCGATTTGCAATAGGGTCTTACCACCTCCTAGAGCAGCGGTTCTTAACCTTCCTCACGCCGCGACCCTTTAACACAGCTCCTCACGTTGTGGTGACCCCCAATTCCATTGTTACAAACTGAACATAATTAAAGCACAGTGATTAATCACAAAACAATATGTAATTATATATGTGTTTTCCGATGGTCTTAGGTGACCCCTGTGAAAGGGTCATTCGACCCCCAAAGGGTCACGACCCACAGGTTGAGAACCTCTGTCCTAGAGCGAGTCAAGAGACCGCCCCGTTTCCTGTGTCCGGAAGAATCTGCATAAGGAATAATTTACCGCCCGGCCGGCGGGCTCCGTGGTGCGTGTGGACGGAGGAACCAGGAGGTCACGGCTCGATTCCCGGTCAGGGCACAGGCCCGGGCTATGGGCTCGGTCCCCCGTGGGGGGCGTGCAGGAGGCAGCCGGTCCGTGATTCTCTCTCATCATGGATGCTTCTCTCTCTCTGTCCCTCTCCCCTCCTCTCTGGAATCAATAAAAATGTGTTGTTTTTTAAATAATTGCCCCGACTCCCCGTCCGTGAAGGCTGTTCGTGGGAAACTGTTCCCGTGCCGACTCCTCGATGAAGGCGAGTCCGTGCAGGCGGTTTGTCTGCGTGGCTGTCTGTCTGGCGTCCCACCGTCTTCCGATGTTTCTCCATCTCGTCTGGGTTTCTGCACGCACTGGGCATGCCGTCCGTGAGCTCCCATCTCTCGCTCTGGGCTTACTGTGTTTCTGCTTCTCTGCTGTCCGCGGGCTGCCAGCGCCGGGCTGTCGCATCCTGTTCCGGGGACCAGCGCGGCCCTGCGGCCTTTTCCGGCTTGTTACGTGTGTTCTCGGCTTCGGCGATTTCTGCTCTTATCTTTTTTTTTATTTCCATCTTGTGTTTGAGATACATTTTTCAGTTCTTTTCACAGCCTCTCAGGCTGGACACTTATCTCACTCCCTTTTAATATTTGTCTTCTGACAAATGATGTGTTTACAGCCACCATTTCTCGCTACGTACACGTGCCACACTGCGCAAGTGATCCCATCTGCCCCACACCCTCTTGGTGTGTGTGTGTGTGTTGTGCATGTGTGCATGTATGCGTGTGCGTGTGCATGGGCGTGTGTGTGCCTGTGTGAATGCATGTGTGTGCGTGTGTGTGCGTGCATGTGTGCACATGTGCATGTGTGTGTGTGTCCTTTTCAGTTTCAATATTTGAACAAAAATTTGATAAAATTTCGGATGGGCTCTGCCTGCCTCTGCTGGTGACCATACAGGGGACGAGTACACGGCCTGTTGTCGTGACTAGTAAATTCTGCACAGAATGAATCTATTTTCTTTACGAACTTGGACATGTGAACTGATGGGCAGTAGCGTTACAGTCACTCACTGCGCCACGAGTCTTAAGTGTCCGTGCTTCCTTTGTGCATATTTAATTATCGTTTTTTATAAAAGGGGTTTGTTCAAGTTCCAGCGAACCCCAAGAACTCATAAGCATATAAGCATAACCCACGGGCTCAGACAAGGGTGAGGTGAAGGGGGGGGGTCAGAGGGAAAATAAACGGGGGGCCTCTGACACTTCCGACAACAAAGATAATGTGTTTGTTGAGGTTAATCCTCGCCTGAGGACATTCTCCCGCTGATTGTCAGAGAGCGGAGGGGAGGGGGAGAGGCAGAGAGAGACCTCAGCCCGGGAGACACACTGATTAACGGCCTCCCACATGAGCCCGACGGCCAGGGGTCGAGCCTGCAACCCAGGTGCGTGCCCCTGCCCAGAATCGAGCCCAGGGCCCTTCAGCCCGCAGGCCGGCACTGTATCCACCCTGAGCCAAGCCGGCGAGGGCTGCAATAAAGATAAATGTTAGCCCCTGGCTGGTGTGGCTCAGTGGACAGAGCGTCGGCCTGGGGACGGAAGGGTCCCAGGTTCGACTCTGGTCAAGGGCACGTGCCGGGCTGTGGGCTTGATCCCTGGTGGGGGGCAGGCAGGAGGCAGCCGATCCATGATTCTCTCTCATCATGGATGTTTCTCTCTCCCTCTCCCTTCCTCCCTGAAATCAATACAAATATTTTTTTAAAGATACATTTTAAAATATAATAGAAGCCCCGCCTCCCGTAATTTCGTCACCTATTGCTCTTGGTGACGTTCCCCGTGGAGCTGCAGGCGTCCCGAGGTGGCATTGCTTTCCGCCCGTCTCTGTGGACGTTGTATCTCCCGGCCTGCGTTCCTTTGCACTCATGTCTGGTGTTCTCCGTTGTCCCTCACGTGTGGGGCCATGGCTCTATCTTCCCTGGTTTAGAATCACTCCTGCCGCCAAGACCGGTGTGGCTCAGTGGATAGAGCGTCGGCCTGCGGACTGAAGGGTCCCAGGTTCGATTCCGGTGAAGGGCATGGACCTGGGCTGCGGGCGCATCCCCAGTAGGAGATGTGCAGGAGGCAGCTGATCGATGTTTCTCTCTCATCGATGTTTCTAACTCTCTATCTCTCTCCCTTCCTCTCTGTAAAAAAAAAAAAAAAAAAAATAAAATCATTAAAAAAAAATATTAAAAAAAAAAAAAAAGAATCACTCCTGCCTGTGCTCCTTGTCTGCCTGGCGTGTCTCTCCCCCCCTGGCCCCGGCCCTCTGTGCCCCCAACGGCGTCTCCCTGTGAGCAGCTCCGGCCGCCCGCCCGTCAGAGCGCGAGGGTGACTCCTCACGCTGATGGGCTCCCGTTCCGTTGGAGCTGATCGCACCGCCAGGGCCTCCACCTTCTCGCCTTGGCTGGCGGTTGTTTATTTTTCCCTCCGGCTTCTCCAGACCCTGCCCTCTCCCCGGCGGAGCAGCCCCGGCCTCCAGGCCTCCCCCCCCGCCCCCCCCGCTGGCCCCTCTCTGGGCCCCTGTGGCCCCTGCACCCAGGCCTCCCGTCCACCTGCAGAGGCCCGCCCCCTGCGCTCGCCGGGAACGGGAGAGACACGCGCCCCAGGAGGGCGCCACGGGGGGGGGGGGGTGCCCCACGAGGACGGGTGGCGGCCCCGGTCACCCCCGGTCCCTGTCGGTGTGAGCGAGCAGGTCCTGGTCACCGGACACCTGCCTCCCCGAGACCTGCCTCCCCTGTGCCTCCCGCTGGGGTGCGCTCAGGACAGCCAGGGTCTGGGGGCCCCTCCACGCATCACGGGGCACAACTCCTCTCGACTCCATTCCCGGCAAGTGGTCTGCGAGGGCAGCAGTGGGGGGACCCGGCGCCCTGGACTCAGACTCAGCTGGCAGCTGGCACACACGAGGCCACCCTGGGGCTCCCCTCGTCCACAAGGGGGGATGCTCAGCCAGGAACGCCGGGCCCTGCCCCCCTACACACCCCGGCAGCCAGCAAAGGTGTCCAGAGCCCCCTTCTGGGCACAGGGCGAACGCAAAGGCTGACGAGAAAGAGAGTCAGCCCGGCCGCGGGGCTCAGTTGAGCGTGGACCTAGGAGCCAGGAGGTGCCCGGTGTGGGAGGAGGGCCTGGCCCCCACACTGCCCCCCTCCCCCCACATAGCCCCCTCCCCCACACCCTCCCCCGTGCAGCCTGACAGCCCCCAGGGACAGACCCAGGCCGCAGGGCACCCACACCTGGAGCAGGCGGCCGGGAGCCGGGAGAGGTGGGGGGGGGGGGGGTGCCAGTGGTATTGGGGCTCCCGCGGGTCAGCCCCTCCCAGCCCCCCATGTGTCCAGGGACAGCCGGCCACGTGGCGGCCCGCAGGCCTGAGGGTCAGTGGCCGCACCCAGCCCACCTTGCCAGGCCAGGCCCAGGTGGCGGGCACCCCCCTGGCCCCTGCCGCTCCCCGCGGCCCCCGGAGGCGCCCCAGGCAGATCAATAGCTTCGGAATCTGAAAGGAGCCCGAACAAAGACGGCGGCTGGTAGGCGGCTGATGAATGGGCCCCTCTTTAAGGGCCTTATCTCCCGGGCCCGCAGCATGAGCGATGGCGTCATTTGTCCTGCCGGCCGTCCGCCCGGCCGGGCTGGATCTATTTAAAAGATAGCGCGATACGGTCGACAGCGGGAGACGGGGTAATTGCGGAGGGACGGCCGGGGATGGATTACACGGCGCTAAGTGGCCGGGCCCGGGCGCGGGCGCCCTCCTGCCAACCGCGCGTCCCGGCGCCGGCTTATCGCGGGCCCGCAGGAGAGACGCGCTCCGGGTGAAAAAATTAAGTATTGATCAAATTAACAGTTTTTACTGATCTTTCTAAGGGAGAAAAGGAGAGGAACAATTAAATTGAGAGCACAAAGGCCGGTGGGGTGGCTCCTGACCCGCGAGGCAGCGTCGGTGACACCCACCAGCGGGAGACACGGCCGCGGGCGCGTCCACGGAGATTTACGGGCGCGAGCCGGCTGGCGATGGGCCGGCGCCGCACCCCTGGGGCTCGGGGCTCAGGGCTCGGGCGGGAGCGGGGCTGCAGGGAGGGTGACCCCAACCAGACCAGCCGGACCAGCACCCAGGGAGCAGCCCCTCCAGGTCCCCAGGCCCCTCTAGCAGGAACCCATCGTCCCCTCGGGCCCAAACGAAGGACTTGGTGGTGCCGGGCCTCCGGGGCTCCCACTCCGCGGCTTCAGGCCGGTGGGCAAACACAGGAGCTTACAACTCAGGGCACAGCCTGGAGGGCTTCCTGGAGGTGGTGGTGAGGGCCAGGCGGAGGGACAGATGGGGGAGAAGGAAGGGAGGTACCCAGGACATGCCCAGGGCCAAATGCAACCCCTAGTGCTGGAGGGAACTGGGGGGGGGCATGGGAAGCAGGTGACAGCATGTGGGGGTCGTATGGGGTGGGGGTGCACAGGAGTGCAGGCCTGGCTGTCGCTGGCTCAGTGAGACTTGTTAGTCTTTTGTTGTCAACCCCACCGGGCTGTGTTCCCATTGACTTGTTTCAGGGAGAGTGGAAGGGAGACGGGCAGACGAGAGAAGTGGCGAGAGAGACACAGCGGTGGCTGCCCCTGCACGCACCCAGCCGCCCGGGGGCCTGCGACCAAGGTCCGCGCCCTCGGCCAGAACCGAACCCGGGCCCTTCAGGCTGCGGGCCGGCGCTCTGTCCACTGAGCCACACGGCCAGGGCAGTTTGGGTCTTTCCTCTTCTGCAAACTTCCAGTGACGGGGACCTCGGACCTCACGACCGCCGACGGCGATGAAGGCCGGACGTTCTGTCTCCGTCCCTGCGTCCCGTGCGGTGCCGGGGGGCCTCCGTGTCACCCGCCTTCCAGGGTGTGACTCACGGCCTGGCGTCTTCTTCACAAGAACTGTTTTCAGAAAATTCTAGGGCAGCGGTTCTCAACCTGGGGGCCGCGACCCCTTTGGGGGTCAAACGACCCTCTCACAGGGGTCGCCTAAGACCATTGGGAAACACATCTATAATCACATATTGTGTTTGTGATTCATCACTGTGCTTAATTATGTTCAATGTGTAACAATGAAATGGGGGGTCACCACAACCTGAGGGTCGCAGCGTGAGGAAGGCTGAGAACCGCTGCTCTAGATTCACATGAAGTGACAAGAAACTACACAAAGGCACCAGCACGCCCTCTGCCCGCTTTCCCCCCAACGACCACATCACAACCAGGGCACCCACGTGGGGGATGCAGCCAAGACACAGGACCCCACGCCCCCACGCCCCCATGGCCCCTCACGCCCCCACACACACACCCACGGCCCCCCACACACCCCCACAGCCCCCCACGCCCCCCACACACACCCCAATGCCCCCGCCACCCTGGCGACTGCTGCCCACCACCCACCACACAGCTCCGCCCGGAGGGGCTCAGGGGCCGGGCCTGGGGGCGGCCTGCCGTGCGTCCCTCGGGCACCGTCCTGAGGGCTGTTTGCTGGCCTCTCCCCTGCGTGGACCTTCCCCCCAAAGGACATCTGGGCGTTTCCCGCTGTCCTAGCCATCGCTTCTGACATGACAGCCCTTTAAAAGGGGACAGGGGGACAGAGGGACAAGCGGACAGAGGGACAGAGAGACAGAAAGAGGCAGCTCAGTGGCCATCTGCTCCACCTGAGTCCATCTAAGGAGCCCACAGCCCCCTGAGGGCACCCCCTGAGGGCGCCCCCTGAGAGCGCCCCCTGAGGGCACCCCCTGAGGGCACCCCTCGCTGAAAGCACCCCCTGAGGGCACCATCTGTGAGCGCCCCCTGAGAGCACCCCCTGAGGGCACCCCTCGCTGAGAGCACCTCCTGAGGGCACCCCTGAGGGCACCCCCTGAGGGCACCCCTCGCTGAGAGCACCCCTCGCTGAGGGCACCCCCTGAGGGCACCTCCTGAGAGCACCCCCTGAGGGCACCCCCTGAGGGCACCCCTCGCTGATGGCACCCTACAGGCCCGGGCGGAGGGGCGGGAGCTCACTCCGAGGCACCTGCTGGCCCAGCACGGCCTGGCCCCCAGATCCCGTAGGGGGACCCCCAGTCCCTGCACACCTTCCTCAGAGGGTCTCCCCTCACCCCGAGGTGGGGTCCCTACACCCAAACCCAGACCCCCCTCCACAGGGCTGCCAGGCGCCAGGCAGGGCCCTCCTCCAGCTGCCCAGGGCCTCACCGCCCGCTGCCCGCACCGCCCGCGGGGTGGGGACCGGCCAGGCTGACCCCGGGCCTTGGGCATCGGCTGCCTGGCAGCCCCGTGGAGGGGGGTCTGGGTTTGGGTGTAGGGGCCCCACCTCATGCTCAGAACTGACCGCACACAAATGAGGTGCGTCTGTGCCTCTGGGCGGGTTGGCTCACACCCTTGTGGGGCCCCCAGGCCTGGGCTCCCGTACCCCCCGGCGGTCAGCCGAGACCCCAGCAAGCCCCGTGCCCCCAGGGCTCAGGGCGGACCTGGGCGGTGCCGGGCCGGTGGGACCCAGCACAGTGGGGAGCTTGCCAAACCGCCAGACGGAACCTCATGGGATGAGGGAGCCGAGCGCCGGCCCTCGAGGCCGGAGGCGTCCCCACGGGAAGATCGGGTGAGGGGCCCGGCCACCCCGCGGGATCCTGCTCAGGCCAGGGGGTCGCAGAGGGAAGGCAAACTGCCCTGCTTCAGCTGGGGGCACAGGGGGTGCTGAAGGCACAGGGGGTGCGGGGGTGCAGGGGGTGCAGGGGATGCAGGGGGTGCAGGGGGTGGGGTGCAGAGGGCACCGGGGGTATGGGGGGTGCAGGGGGTGCAGGAGGGGTGGGGGGCACAGACAGGGCCTCACCCTCTCTGGTTCCTGCTGCCCAGATCTCATTTCCTCAGGCCTGCGGCTGACTGGGGGTGGGCGGGGGTGTTGTGACCCCAAACCAGGAGGCGAAAAAGAAAACCGGAAAAACACAGAGGAGGGCGCGGCCACGGAGCCCACGGAGCCCACGGAGCCCACGCCGCCCGGACGGCTTTCCCGGGAGGAGCGGCTGCGCCTGGGGAGCCCACGGCCGTGTCTCTCCGCAGAGTCATGTGTCTTTAAAAAAAGAAGGAGCCGCTGATAAATGTTACGAGAAGTGTATCTCTCTCTCCGAGACAGAACATTTTAATTCCCGACACCTTTTAGTGATTGCTTCAATTTCCCCAGATTTTGATAAAATCGTGCGGCTTAAGAGCGGCCGGCACCGCGGGCGCAGCGTAATGGAGGCGCCTGTTCCCAGCCGCGAGTGACACGGCCCGGCTCGGGGCTCATAAACGCCGCGTGATGAATGTCGGAGCCACGATTGTAAAAATATACTTGTAATTGGGTTAATATGCCTTAAAATACTGCCCATCAGTTATCTCTCTTCCTCCTCTCGCCGCGTGCGCAGGGCGCCCCTCTCCCACCCGTCCCGCCGCCTCCATCCCTCCCGCGCCTGGCAGACCCTTCATCACGGGAGGAGATGCTCTGCAGGGCCCGGGCAGAGGCAGGAACCCCAAATCCCGCCTGGCACCCCGCCTGGCACTGGGTGGAGTCGACGCACACAGCGCCCGGGGAGGGCGTGGCTGGGACTCTGATGACCCCGAGGAGGGGTAACAAGCACCTGGGGGACGGGCTGCCCTGCTGGTGCCTGTGGGGTGGGGGGGTGGGGGCAGGCTGGGGCAGCCTACCCCACGGACATCTGTCCCAGAGGCAGGCCCAGGGCTGGAAGGAATGAAAGCCACTGGTGAGGTGAGGCAGGAGGGAAACGTGGGTTTGAGCAGGGTGAATGGATGAATGATGGATGGATGATGGATGGATGGATGGATGGATGGATGATGAATGGATGGATGGATGATGGAAGGATGGATAGATGGATGGATAATAGTTGGATGGATGGATGGATGGATGGATGGATGGATGGATAGATGGATGGATGGATGAATGGATGGATGGATGGATGGATGGATGGATGGATGGATGGATAATAGTTGGATGGATGGATGGATGGATGGATGGATAGTTGGATAATGGATGAATGGATGGATGGATGGATGGATGAATGGATGGATGGATGGATGGATGGATGGATGGATGGATGGATAGATGGATGGATAGTTGGATAATGGATGAATGGATGGATGGATGGATGGATAGATGGATGGATGGATGGATGGATGGATGGATAGATGGATGGATGGATGAATGGATGGATGGATGGATGGATGATGGATGGATGGATGGATGGATAATGGATGGATAGATGGGTGGATGGTTGGATAGATGAATGGATGGATAATGGATAGATGGATGGATAGCTGGATGGATGGATAGATGGATGGATGGATGGATGGATGGATGGATGGATATATGGATGGATGATGGATGGATGGATGGATGGATGGTGGTGAATGAGGACAGAGGACCCGGCCTATTCTCACCTGTTGGAGAGGCTGGGGGGAGGGGGGCAGGCCTGGGACAGGTGCGCTCAGGGTGAAGGTACAGGATGCCCTGGCCAGGCTGGCCCATGTGCTCCCAGCAGGACCCCTGGGAGACACTGGCCTCTGAGTGGCAGCCCTGGGGCGGGGTGGCAAGGGGTCCTTGCGGGGTCCTGGGAGGGCCAGGCCAGGTGAGGCCACCACCAGGGTCACCCCCAATGTGGTAGAGCCCATGTCTGGGAGTCAGCTCCCCCCAACAGCTGAGGTTCTGGGGAACAGATCCCAGGAAAGGCTGTCACCCAGCTCCCAGGGGCCAGGGCTAGGGCTGGGGGCCAGGGGATTGGGGGTCAGGGACTGTAGGGCCAGGAATGGAGGGCCCTGGGCTGGGAAGCCAGGGGCTGGGGGCACCACACTCAGGGCGGGCGTGTAATGGGATAATTCCATCCTAAGAGACGGCAGGGCAGGCAGGCCAGGCAGGGCCGGCTCCTGGAATTGCCTCTAAATGAAAGTCCTCGGGGGTGGGGGGGACGGGGGGCCGCGGCGGGGTGACCACTGTCATTTCCCAGGCCAGGGAGCAGGTGGGCGCCGGCCCAGAGGCACGGCGACACGGTCTGTGCTGCTTATGTGGCGAGTGATGGAACTTTAAATGAAGCGCTGACCTCTGTGGATGACAGGTGACCCGCGCCGGCGGCTGGGCCCGAGAGTAAATAAGAGACGGTGCGGTTTGAAAACACTGACTCGTTCAACAGTCGGGAGAGAGGGTTATTTGGGGGGTTGCCTAGAGCCCGTAGCTCTGCCCCTCCCCTTGGGGCAGGACGCCAGGGGGCCGTGGGGAGGAGGCCGGGGGAGGGGGAGCCTTCAGCTGCCAGCCCTGCAGCTCACACCCTGCAGGGGCACCCGCTCGCTAACACCCACCTAGCCTCCCGGGCCCTGCACCCCCCAGGCTGCCCGGCCCCGCCCCCCCAGGCTGCTCAGCTCTGCCCCCCGCCCCCCCAGGCTGCCCGGCCCTGCCCCCCGCCCCCCCCAGGCTGCCCGGCCCTGCCCCTGAGCAGCTGGCCTGTGGTTCCCACGTACGCACCCCAGCCTGAGCCGACAGCATCTGCGCTGCAGCGCCGCTCACACTGCGCACCGGGCCGTGTGTCCTGCGTCTGTCCGCGGGGAAACCGCCCAGAGCCTCACCCTCCCCTCAGCCTCTTCTCGGTGCGCAGGGCCGGTCCAGGCCTGCGTCAATTTGGGGTGAGTCCCCAGCAGTGGGGTGGCTGGTCACAGGGTGGCTGTGTTTTGCTTTTAGGGGAGCCTGCATCCTGGGGCTGCACCGTGAGCATCCCACCCGCGGGCAGGGCCCACCGCCCCGCGTCCCCCCCGACCTGTGTCCCCATAGCCCTGTGTCCCCATAGCCCTGTGTCCCCAAAGCCCTGTGTCCCTGCCTCCCTGTGTCCCCATAGCCCTGTGTCCTTGCCACCCTGTGTCCTCGCCGCCCTGTGTCCCCATAGCCCCGTGTCCCCATAGCCCTGTATCCCTGCCGCCTTGTGTCCCCATAGCCCCGTGTCCCCATAGCCCTGTGTCCTTGCTGCCCTGTGTCCTCGCCGCCCTGTGTCCTCGCTGCCCTGTGTCCCCATAGCCCCGTGTCCCCATAGCCCTGTGTCCCCATAGCCCCGTGTGCTCGCCGCCCTGTGTCCTCGCCACCCTGTGTCCCCATAGCCCTGTGTCCTCACCGCCCCGTGTCCCCATAGCCCTGTGTCCCTGCCACCCTGTGTCCCCATAGCCCCGTGTCCCCATAGCCCTGTGTCCCTGCCACCCTGTGTCCCCATAGCCCCGTGTCCCCATAGCCCTGTGTCCCTGCCACCCTGTGTCCCCATAGCCCCGTGTCCCCATAGCCCTGTGTCCCTGCCACCCCCTGTCCCCATAGCCCTGTGTCCCCGCCGCCCTGTGTCCCCATAGCCCCGTGTCCCCATAGCCCTGTGTCCCCATAGCCCCGTGTCCCCATAGCCCTGTGTCCCCATAGCCCCGTGTCCCCATAACCCTGTGTCCCTGCCACCCTGTGTCCCCATAGCCCTGTGTCCCCATAGCCCCGTGTCCCCATAGCCCCGTGTCCCCATAGCCCTGTGTCCCTGCCACCCCGTGTCCCCATAGCCCTGTGTCCCCATAGCCCCGTGTCCCCATAGCCCTGTGTCCCTGCCACCCTGTGTCCCCATAGCCCTGTGTCTCCATAGCCCCGTGTCCCCATAGCCCCGTGTCCCCATAGCCCTGTGTCCCCATAGCCCCGTGTCCCCATAGCCCCGTGTCCCCATAGCCCCGTGTCCCCATAGCCCCGTGTCCCCATAGCCCTGTGTCCCCATAGCCCCGTGTCCCCATAGCCCCGTGTCCCCATAGCCCCGTGTCCCCATAGCCCTGTGTCCCCATAGCCCCGTGTCCCCATAGCCCTGTGTCCCTGCCACCCTGTGTCCCCATAGCCCTGTGTCCCCATAGCCCCGTGTCCCCATAGCCCCGTGTCCCCATAGCCCTGTGTCCCCATAGCCCCGTGTCCCCATAGCCCCGTGTCCCCATAGCCCCGTGTCCCCATAGCCCCGTGTCCCCATAGCCCTGTGTCCCCATAGCCCCGTGTCCTCGCCGGCGCTGGCTCCCTGGGATTTTAGAGAAGCCACCCTCCTGAGTCCTCGCCCACCATTCGGGCACCAGCTTCTGAGAGGTGGGACCCCAGCAGGGTCCCGGCTGCAGAGCCAGGCCCATATGGCGGCGCCAGCTCTGGTCCCCATGGGATGGAGCCAGGCCACACGGCGCCTCCTTGTTGAGCCCCCTGGTCCCGTTACAGAGACTGCGGGTCCCCAGCGCCCGACAGCTTTTAGGGGAGACTGCGGCTCCAGAGAACAGGGTCCCCTCCAGGCCCCATCACCCCCCGATGGTGTGGCCGCCCCTCCTGGCCCAGGACCCCGCCTGCCCCCTGCTGGGCGGCTGGCTTGTGGAGGGGCTCAGTGAGCAGCCAGGAGGGGGCCCAGCAGGGGGGACAGTACGAGGTTGAGAGGCCAAAACCCCAGCAGGGCGGCTGCAGGGCGAGGCCCAGGACGGACGCCGCTCCGGTCACCACGGGCGGCGAGGCCGGCAGGGGCAGCGCTGGGCTCCGCGCTCCCCCTAAGGCTCCGAGCCTCCGAGAGCCGGGCAGGGCGCCACCGTCCGCCAGGGAGATGCCGGCGAGAGCTGGGGGGTCGGAAGGGCCTAGAGGTGGACAGGGGGACGGAGAGGCTCCGTGGGACGTGGGGAGAGGGGCCGGCGGGGGGGTACCCTGCCCCCCACCCCGTGCTCCCTGCCCAGGTTCCCAGGGGCAGCAGAAGCCCCTGGCCGGGTCCGCCTCAGGGCCCACACCGCCCTGCTGGGGGGCGGGGGGCGCCTGGCGTCCATCAGCGCCGTCCTTCAGCGCCGTCCTCGCCCGAGGGGAGCCATTTGGACCTGCCCAAGCTGAACGCAGTCTCTGGAGCCGCGGAGCTGATGGGTAATTTGGAAATGAAATCAATATGGTCTCTTTCCATTCCCGGCCGGCCCTGTGCGCTGGGACGGGGGACGGGGGACGGGGGGACGGGGGACGGGGGGACGGGGGACAAGCGGACAGGGGCTGGCGGGCTGCGGACCCGACCCAGACTCACCGGGGATGGGCTGCAGAGCCTGCCCTGGCTTCTGGCCCTTGACACCTCAGTGAGGGGGCCCCCAACCCCCCCCAGCCTTCTCCACAGGGGACCTTCGCATGGGTTCCTTGCAGGGGTTATCTCCCCGCTGCCTGGGGTCCACTCTCCCAGGGGGCAGAGCCCGGGTTCTAGGGTTCCCACACCCCGAGTCTCTCAGCCCTCACAGGACGGTCGGCTCTGAGCCCACCTCCCTCGGAGCCTGGCCAAGCCCCCCCGCGGTGTCCCCCCCACGCCGGGCGTGTCCCTTCCTGGCTCGGGCAGTGGCTCCCCCACTGCTCTTGCTCAGCCTGGGTCGGGGGTGGGGTCTGGTCCCCAGAGGGTCCGGGACCCCAGTCTGGTGCCCTGATAGCAGTGGTCACTCTACCCCCTCCCCATCTGTCCCAGAGCCCGGCCCCAGCCCAGCCGCCGGCCACAGGGCAGCGCGAGCCCGGCCCCGCAGGCCCTCCACCCGCCCAGGGCGACCACTGGCCTCTCCGGGCCGGGCTCCCGGGAACACAGGCAGCGTCCGGGGCTCCGCCGTCTCCTGCCCCCACACAGCCGGGCACCAGGGCCCGGTGGGCAGCCACGCAGGGGGCCTGGCTCCCGTCTGGGGTCTGGCCCTCCTGGCGGCCAGCAGGCCAGTGGGGGCGGGGGGCGGGGGTCCCTGGCCGGCCTGGCTCTCAGCACAGGCGGGGCCGCGGTGGGCACACGCGAAGGCAGTGACTGTGGCCGAGCGGCTCCAGGAGCCAAAGTGCCTTGACCCGCGCCGGGCAGGGGGGCGGGCGGTTTGATGGGGGCCATTGGCCAGCGGCATTGATCCCCGAGAATGTATCGCACAAATCATTCTGCACTAAACTGCGGGATCGATGGGGAAATCTCCCGGAAAATTTATATTAAAGCCTCTGTTTGCCCAAATGAGTTCCCGGTGCCCATATTGAATATTTGGCTGATGAATTGAATGGGTTTAAATTTGAACATTGCAGACCCATTAAAGAATGAATTCTTAAATCAAACCCTGCCATTTATGATTGAGATGAGATTTCCCCCGCAACGGGCCAGCCGCGGCATAAATCAGCCGCACGTTTTACACGGAACCATAAACAAGATATAATTCTTCTAACTACACAACAGGTGCCTCAATCTCCGGACGCATCTTGTATTTATCTGCGGTGCGGGCTGCGGCACTGACACCGGGCGTGACGGGGCCCGTGAAGGTGAAGCCGCGTGCCCGTGGGGTCAAAGGTGAAGCCGCGTGCCCGTGGGGTCAAAGGTGAAGCCGCAGGCCCTAGGGTCCCGCAAAGAACCCCTCCCCCAGGAGCCACGAGGGGCCATGTGAGGTCAAGCCAGGCGCGGTTGTGCCTCTCTGCGTGTGCTTGGCACCCGACACTTGGGAACAGGCACCCACCCACCAGTTCACACGCACAGCCCACACGTGCATATGCACGCACACCCTCACTACCCTGGGTGAGCACCCATGCAAATGAACACAAGCACATGCATGCTCATGGGTGTGCACATGCTCGAGGGACCTGCATGTGTGTGGGTGTGTACAGTGTCCACACGTGCACGTGCAGGTGCACACGCACTCACTCACGGCTCCCCCAGGGGTCCCAGCGGGAGCGGGAGCCACGCCGCCCCTCTCCACGTCTGTCCAACGCAACTCACACGGTGGAGGGAGACTGACACCGAAATAAAGCACATGACACCCGCACGAGAGACATGCATGTGGGTGAGACATGTGCAGGTGTGTGTGTGGGTACAGACGTGTGCACAGGTGTGTGCACATGCATGTGGGTGAGACATGTGCAGGTGTGTGGGGGTGCAGACATGTGTGCACAGGTGTGTGTACATGCATGTGGGTGAGACATGTGCAGGTGTGTGTGGGTACAGACATGTGTGCACAGGTGTGTGCACATGCACAAGTGGGTATGTGTGTGCAGGTGTGTGTTCGTATGTGTACGTGTGTGTGTGGAGGTGCACATGTATGTGCATGTAGCACGGGCACAGATGCAAACACTTCCATGAAACACTCCTCTGCCGGGAGCCGGTCCATCCTTGCTGTTTCTAGGGACCTGGCATATATGGCATACTGTTCTTAATATATTTGCTCACCTTCTTGGCACTATGTGTTTTAACCAAGGTCACCTCTCCGAGAAAGGTTGTTTCCCCAGGTAGGGATTTCCCCCTGAAGTTAGGGAGGGAATAAAACCTCTTAACTAAGTGCCAGGCGGGTAGTTAATCACTTTAACTACAAACAATCATGCTTAAGCTACATAATCTTTACTCCCTGGAATGGAGATAAGAAACGCCCTAACCTTTGGAATAGAAATTGATAGGATTGGAATCAACTGGTATAAATACAGATGTAACAAGACAACGGAGACAGAACTTAGATGAAGAACCTAGAGACAGAACCTAGAGACAGAAGAACTTCACTGGAGAGAACATGGCAAAAGATCCTGGACAGAAACTGGAAACAGAACCTAGAGACAGAACCTGCCTACAGAACCTGGATAGAACATGGCAAGAGAACCTGACTAGAACCTGGTGACTGAACCTGGCTGGAGAACCTGGAGAACCTGGCTGGAGAACCTGGACACAGAACCTGGCTGGAGATCCTAACCAGAACTTGGCTGGAGATCCTGGCTATGATGATCACCCGAAGGCTGTCTCCGTGTCATTCCTTCTTCACCAACTCCGTCCACACCTTTGGGGACCCCTGGACCTGCTGGGGCTGGACCCCAGCACTCCTCACTGAGTCCCCCATGCTCTCCAAATGGCACCTGCTGACCCAGCAGACAGGGTCGGGAAATCCGCCTGGGATTCGGGCCCATCAAGAGTCTAAAGGAGAAAATCACGTGATTATTGACAAAAAACACAGGAAATGTGAGTCCCTCCCAAACCAGGATTGTCCGTAGGGACCACACAGTGGCACCCGGCCCTGGGCCACCGGCGGAGACGGAGGCGGAGCTGTCGGAGCCGCCACAGAGCAAACGCGCAGGCAGCTCCCCGACAGGGGCCCCCATGGGAGCCGGGAAGGCGGACGGGACGCTCCCACGGGACAGCAATGGTGGACGGCCAGGTGGTGGTCACCATGGCCACCGGCTTGTGCCCACGCCCTGGGGTGGGGCTCCAAGGGCCCCCTCGGACAGGCCCCAGCACCACCGTGCAGCCAGGGGAGGGACAAGGGAGCCACCGCACGCGGCGGATCGTAACCACGAAGGCCCCGTGGAAAGCGGGAACGTGCGGCCCAGGCCACCGTGTGAGCTCCAAGCCCACGTCCGTCCCACCACGCGGCTGCCGTGCTCTGGGGCTGCCGCCGACCCCGGAGGACGGGAGACACAGCTCGGACCCAAGCCGCCGGCCGGCGTTCCCGCCCACGGACCCCACAGCCCCCGGTGGGAGAGGAGAGGTCGCAGGCCGTTCATGTTTTCCCTTTTCTGTGTAATTTACTATCACCTTTAACACCAGGCACGTGCGTGTTGATGTGTGATATTCTCAAAATCTCTCTTTTCTAAATCGCCCTCAATGATCCGGCTTTTGTTTCCTCTTTGAATGGATGGTCATTTAAGGAAGAGAGAGACGAACCTGCCTGGGGTGCGGCTGCTGCTACCGGGCCCAGGATGCTACATGGCAGCCAGCGCCTAAGTGGTGTCTCTCCTGCCTGCGGAGTGTGTTGCCTCCCCGACCATTAGATAAATCTCTTTAAATAAATGCTCCTTAAACACTTGCGACCAAGGGCTTCTGCGTGTCCAGCACAAAGCTCGACACGTGTAGATGCTAAGTTATCTCTGAGGAATTTTATTCAAATCCTCTGCACAGACAAACTTCCACACACCCGCTCTGGCGTCCTGATCGCTCTTTTCTTTAAAATACTTTGATGCTCACCCGGCCGCGTGGCTCAGTGTTTGAGCGTCGGCCTAGGACCCGGGAGGTCACGGTTTGATTCCCGTCAGGGCACAGGCCTGGGTTACGGGCTCCATCCCCAGTGGGGGGCGTGCAGGAGGCAGCCGGTCCATGATTCTCTCTCATCGTGGATGTTTCTCTCTCTCTCTCTCTCTCTTTTCCTCTCTGAAATCAATAAAAATATATTTTAAAGGAATAAAAACCGATCTAAAAAAATAATAAAAATTAAAAAATACGCTCTTCCTGCTCCTACAAGGACTCTGATTTTCCTCTTGACATTTTTTTTGTGAGGAAAGTAAATAAATTATTTTGGACAAAACTGGAAAAATAAATACATAAAAATAAAATTTGAAAAATAAAGTACTTTGATGCTCTATTGTTCTCACACAAAAGTGTGTACCTTGCCCTGACTGGTGTGGCTCAGTGGATAGAGTGTCAGCCTGCGGACTGAAGGGTCCCGGGTTCGATTCCAGCCAAGGGCATGTACCTGGGTTGCGGGCACATCCCCAGTAGGGGGCGTGCAGGAGGCAGCTGATCGATGTTTCTCTCTCACCGATGTTTCTAACTCTCTATCCCTCTCCCTTCCTCTCTGTAAAAATCAATAAAATATATATTTTTTTAAAGTGTGCACCTCTACTCGCCTCGCAGCGGCGTGTGCCATCCTCCGTGGCTGTGCTGCCGGCCGGGACCCCTGTGGCCCGTGGACTCCCCTGGGGGCCTAAGTGCCGCTGAGCGAGGGCGGGACGGGACGCCTGCTGCCGGCAGAGGGAGCGAGGCGTGACTTCAGGCCGCCGTGGCTGTAGCTTCCCGCGTGGTGAGGCCCCATGGAAAGGGGCAGCCACGGGCGGAGGCGCCCGGGGTGCAGAGCCAGCTCCACTTCCACTCGGGCCTTCGACAGCGAGACAGTGACCTCGTGACGACCCTGAGCCAGAGCCCCCAGCTCCACGGCTCCCGGCTCCCTGCCCACGGAAGCTGCGTGGCGGCCACTGTGGCGGTGCATGCTGCTCCGTGGCCCGTTTCCTGCTGGAGGAGCCCGAGCCCGTGGTCCCGCCATCCGCACCCGTTTCCTCAGGGCCCTCACGTTCTCACCTAACCTCTCAGGTACGCCCATTTTGTGTTGTTTTAAAAATGTATGTTTATCGATTTCAGAGAGGACGGGCGAGGGAGAGAGAGAGAGAAACATCAATGATGAGAGAGAGTCGGAACTGCCTCCTGCACGCCCCCCACTGGGGATCCAGCTGCAACCCGGCCTGTGCCCTGACAGGGGTCGAACCCTGACCTCCTGGTTCATAGGCCCACGCTCACCCCCTGAGCCCGCCGGCGGGGGCATCTGTGGTGATTTGAGGGCCCTTTGGAGTGTGGGGTTCTATTTAGACAAAGCTCCCGCGCTCCTGGCGTCTGCACAGCAGGGAGGGGAGGGGAGGGGATGGAGGAGGGGAGGGGGCAGCCCTGTCTCCGTGGCGCTGAGCCACGTGGATACCATCTCTCAAGCGTCTCCTTCACCTGCCCCGAGTCCCACCACCGCGTGTAGATTCCTTAACCGTGGCCGGGCCCTGACACAGGTGCCGGGAGCAAACCTGCGTCTGCCCTGCGCCCTCTGGGAAGGTATCGCTTGCCCTTGGCCCTGAGGATAGGAAACCCCAGGCTGACAGCTCTGCTCTCGGCTCAGATGGTGGGACCCCAGGATGGACGGCAGCCCCTGGCGGCAACGCCCATTGGTGACCGACGGCGGCATCTCACCCGCAAGGTCACACCTGAGACGGGGGTCACACACCCGCCTGGAGCAGGCCCATCGGCTGTACCTATTGGCTGTGCCCGTGGGCTGTGCCCGTTGGCTGTGCCCGTTGGCTGTGCCCGTTGGCTGTGCCCGTGGGCTGTGCCCGTTGGCTGTGCTCGTGGGCTGTGCCCGTTGGCTGGCGAGGGAGATGGTCCCTGGCTGTCCAACAGCCAAGTCCTTGGCAAACTATGCTGTGGGCGCAGGGAAGGTGGACGGGGCTGCGTGGAGGGCGGACGGGGCAGAAACGACGGGAAGGGCCGGCACAGCCCCCCTCTGGCCCCAGGCTCAGGTCGGGGGGCGGAGCAGCCGCCATCGCCATCGAGACCAGCAGCACATGTGCTCGTGGGACGGGAGGGCTGAGGGCACATGAAACGCCTTCAGTGACAGGAGGCACTCGGGGGCCCCCACCTGGGCGGGGCCTGGAGGGGGAGCCGCTGCAGACGGGGGCACACGGGGCAGGGAGGCAGCAAGGCCAAGACCCACTCAACGCCCTGGACACCGGGAGCACCGCCACTTCCAGGCCTGACACGTGTCGGAGGGAGGTCGGGGCCACCTCTCTCTGGGCCTCCCTCTGGGCCTCCTCCCTCTGGGCCTCCTCCCTCCAGGCCTCCTCCCTCCGGGCCTCCCTCCGGGCCTCCTCCCTCCGGGCCTCCTCCCTCTGGGACTCCCTCTGGGCCTCCTCCCTCTGGGCCTCCCTCCGGGCCTCCTCCCTCCGGGCCTCCTCCCTCTGGGCCTCCCTCCGGGCCTCCTCCCTCTGGGCCTCCTCCCTCTGGGCCTCCCTCCGGGCCTCCCTCTGGGCCTCCCCCCTCTGGGCCTCCTCCCTCCGGGCCTCCCTCCGGGCCTCCTCCCTCTGGGCCTCCCTCTGGGCCTCCTCCCTCTGGGCCTCCTCCCTCTGGGCCTCCTCCCTCTGGGCCTCCCTCTGAGCCTCCTCCCTCTGGGCCTCCCTCTGGGCCAGCTGCTCGGGCCACAGGACTCGCCGCTCCGAGGACAGGGTGGAGGGAGGAAGGCGCTCGGTGACCTCAGATGACCCGGCCGCTGTGTAGAGTCCCACCCACAGGGACTGCGCATCCCCACGTCCCGCCCCCCCCCCCCCCCCCCGTGTCAGGGCCGACAGGAGGACAGGCTGTGGCTGGATCTGTCGCTCGGGCTGTGCAAATCCACCTGTGTCCCCTTCTGGGCGACCCTGGCCTGACCTTGGGGTCTCCCGTGGGCGCGGATGGAGCCAGGCCCGGGCCCCTGCCCAGCAGCGTCCCTGGGTGATGCTCAGAGCAAGGAACCCCGGGGGCGCGGCCTGGGGGGGCCTGTGCCTGCACCTCCGACAGGGTCCCCGAATTCCCACGGTGCATGAGCAGGTGCCTGCCCCCAGCAGGTGAGACCAGGCCTGAGCTCAACAGGAGGGAGGGGAGGGCCCAGCAGGAGGGGCCGGGCCGGTGTCCCCGCGGGGCTGCCCGCGTCGGGGCCCTGGCAGGGCCGAGGCCCCTGGGACCACGGAGGGGAAGCCGTGAGGGGCCGCGGGGGCTGTTCTCACGGGGGGACTCTCCCTGGTCCTGACTCGGGGAGAGGGTCCTGGCCACACAGGCCACCCAACGCCCGGAGCAGCGCCGCCAGCGTGAGGCCCAGTCAGCGCCCACCCCTCCCAGGAGCCCGCGCGGGGGCGGCAGACCGGGGGGCGGGAGACCGGGGGGCGGCAGACCGGGGGTCGGGAGACGGGGGGCGGGAGACCAGGGGGGCGGGAGACCGGGGGGTGGCAGACCGGGGGGCGGCAGACCGGGGGTCGGGAGACGGGGGGGTGGGAGACGGGGGGGGTGGAAGACCCGGGGGGCGGCAGACCGGGAGACAGGGGCGGGGGGCGGGAGTCCAGGGGGGTGATCGCCACAGTCACCAGAGGCCCCGGCACCATCTTCCCGCTCCACCTCGGAGGGCACAGCTTCCTGCTCCCGGCCGCCTCGGGGTGCAGGTGGCTGCCAGAGCTCCGGCCATCACCCCGCCCTCCGCGCAGGAAGCAGGAAAGGAGGAGCGCGAGGCGAGGACAGGGGGGCTTTCCCAGGGGTGTCAGCGAGGACGGGAGAGAGAAAAACATCAGTGACACGTAGTGTATGTCTGTGATATACAAGGTTTTCTTTATTTTGATTATGATCAATACACACCTTTTAAAAAGAAAAAAAAAATCACTGATGAGAGAGAATCACGGACCGGCTGCCTCCTGCACGCCCCACACTGGGGATCGAGCCCACAGCCGGGCCTGTGCCCTGACCGGGAATCGAGCCCTGACCTCCTGGGTCATAGGTCAACACTCAACCACTGAGCCCCCCCGCGGCCGGTGAGTCAGCGACTTGTAAGCATCCTGCCCGGCACTTCCGCTCACATCCCGTCGGCCAGAATTGGGTCAGGGTGGGCGTCTGGCTTGGCCTGGACCGGCCCCATCAGCTTGGGGTGGGGCGCTCTGTGGGCCAGGCTGCCCCCACCCCACCCAGCGGAAAGCGAGGACAGGGCTGGGGAAACCCCACAGGACCCGGCCAGCACCAGCCCCTCCCGCCGGACCTGGGCAGACCCCCGCGCCCGCTCCCGGGGGCAGCAGGGCACGCGGACTGGGGCCAACGCCGGTGGCACAGAGTCCGGGCCCAGTGCCGACCCTGAGGCTTGGGCCCTGCGTCCAGCTCAGGACAGCCCAGCCTCGGGTCGCTGTGACCGTCAAAGCCAGGACCTCGGTGCCCGGGCCAGAGACGGGTCCAGCCTGAGGGGCCCCTTCTTTGGGGGGTGGGGGGACTCCTTACTGGCCCCTTACATTCCCAGCCAGGCCCTCTGAGGGGGTGGCCCCACCTCCTCACCCCCTGAACCCTGCACCCCTCCCTCTGAGCACAGAGGATGCCCACACACATCCCGTCCACGGCCCTTCCCTCGCCCCAGCCTGGCTCAGGTGCCAGCCCTCTGGGCCTCCACAGGCAGGCACCCCATCTCCTGCACCCCGGGGGTCCCTGCACCCAGGACCAGCCTGAGGTCAGCAGGAACCAGAAGGGGAGCCCCCACGTCGGAGCCCCTCACCCTAAACCAAAGAGGAGGCACTGTTACCCATGGTCCCGGTGGGGAAACTGAGGCTCAGAGCATGTGTGCCCCATCATCTCACCCAGCTGGGCAGCCGCCCACGGTCCCACTCAGAACTGGAGGTGACCAGGCCCAAGGGCCCTCCGGGATGGGGACACGCAGCTGGGGCAGGTCCCTGCCGCTATCACCCGGGGCTCCCGTCTGGCCACGGCTCTCCTGGCCCGGAGGCCCCTGCTCCCGGCCGGCCGGCGATTTCCCTGGGACGAGTCCCCACCCAGCCCCTTCCACGGGGGGTTTCCGGTTCCCCTCGAGGCTCTGGGCTGGGAGGCTGGCCATGGTCTCGGGTGACAGGCCAGGGCTCGCCGTCCCGTGGGCCGTGCGCTGGGCAGTTGTCAGGAGTCCGGGTGGCGCCACCTCCCCAGGCAGAGGCCGGGCCCCTCCCGCCCCCGGGCGCGGCTGCGCCGGTGACCTTGTGATAACCCGAGTGCCATCCGTCAGGCCGGCCGCCAGGCTCCGGAACACTGCGGCAGCTCATCTGAATTCAAATTACCCGACGCGGCCGTGCCAGCCATAACTCAGCGCGAGGAGGAGCGCGCCGCCCGCCCGCCCGCGGGTTGGACATTACCATACATTCCTGGGGCGTCGGACAGGGCTGCTAATGAAAATATCAATCAAAACCCCGCTGACTTAATGGTCAATTTAAATTAATTAATTGGGGAGGAGAAAAAAGCGCAGGGGGCAGTGCTGACGGCTCCGGCTCCGGGGGCGGGCGGGGCGAGCCTCGGTGCCCAGCTGGAGCAGCCCCCATTCTGGGAGACCCAAGACATCCCAGGGCCCGGCTGGCAGCCCCCATCTGGCTGGGTGGCCTGTCTGACCATCGGCTTTGCCACCCTCAGGGGTCATCGGTCAGGTCCCCTCCCCCTGGCGCTGAGGTGGGGGAGGCAGGGGGCGGGGCTAGTGGGCTGAGGTGGGGGGGCCGCCCTCAGCTCAGGGCTCCTGGGCGCCTGCCACCCGCCGGGCCCCTGGAAGGGACGGCGTTGTCACCAGCACGGGCGCAAGGCTGAGGCTCAAGCAGTGACACCCGGTCAGCACCCTGAGGCCCTGGAGGGTCAGGAAATCGTCTTCAAAATGCGAGAGGTAGGTGCCCAGAGCCCCGAGCCTGCACGTGTCCATGTCCCCAGTGACCGCAGGGCTCCCCACAGACAAGGACGGAGCTCGAGGGCACGGGAGGCAGCGACACGGAGCCCCAGGCCGACTCAGGGTCACCAGGCCAGCCAGCAGCTGCAGAGAGAGGGTGGGGGGAGCGGGGTGCCAGGCGGACCCCGAGGCGCCTTCTGAACCCAGAAGCAGTAGCAGAGCCTCCAGGCCGCCTGGCGAGGGCGGCGCTGGCCCTGCCCTGCACCTGACCGGGGCGGGTGCCGTCTGCCCTGAGGTCACCGCGACCTCGCCACAGGGCTGCCTGGTGCACACGCCGTCCCGTCTGGGGGCTGCCCGGACTCAGGGCGAACCCGAAAGCCGGGATCCGGGGGAGGAGGCCCAGGGCCCGTCCAGGACCCGCTGCAGCTCACGCAGCGTCTCTGAAGCCGCAGAGGGGCCGGCCTGGCTGCCAGGAGCGCCCACAGCCACCCTCACGCTCAGCCCAAAGGGTGCTTCTGGACGTGGGGAGCCCATTTTGGGGCCAAATCCCAAATGTTCCTCGTTAATCAGCCTAATTGGAAAGGGCACCTGAGTGCAGGGACCTGGGAAGGGCACCTGAGTGCAGGGACCTGGGCCTGGGTTGCAGGAGGCTGGGGACGGGGGCAGGGAGGTCCTGGGCCCTGAGCCCCCGGTGACAGCAGGGGGGCCATGCTGAGCCCAGGAGGTAACAGGAGGGGGCCATGGGGGGCGGGGGCGTGTTGGGGGAAGGTGGGCCCTCAGCCTTTAGAATGTCTTGGGATCCGTCTGGGGCCTTTGGGTTTGGACCAGGTGCTGTTCGTGGCTGGGTTCTGGCTCCGATGGGGTTTGGGGTCAGCTCTGAGGCTGCTGTTGTGATTGAACGGGGAGGGGGGACCCCCGCTGCTGGCCTGGGCTGGAGGGAGACCCCGCCCAGGTTCAGAGAGGGCGTGAAGGGTCGCAGACGCCGGTGTCCGCACTGGGTGGGGGTGGGGGTGGGGGGCTGTGAGACCCCAAGCTCCCAAGGGTCCCCACCCAGCGTGGCTCCGGCCCCACCAGACCTGCAGGGACCTGGCCTCCTTGCTCAGTGCCCCCTGGGAAGCCCATGCCAGCCCGGCCTTGTGCCCCCACACGGCCTCCCCGGCCACCCAGGTGCCTGAAAGTCACACACTGGGGACACAGGGCCCCCCACCCCTCACCTGGCCCAGCGGGGTTTGGAGACACGATCTCCTGTTTGACCTCAGGACACTGTCTGATCTGCTGGCCTGACCCTGCCAAGGCTGCACCCCTGGTATCACACCCACAACCGGGGGCCACACCCACACCCGGGGCCACACCCACACCCCTGAGGCCACACCCACACCCCTGAGGCCACACCCACCTCCGAGGCCACACCCACCCCCGGGGCCACACCCACCCCCGGGGCCACACCCACCCCCGGGGCCACACCCACCCCCGGGGCCACACCCACCCCGGGCCACACCCACCCCCGGGCCACACCCACACCCGGGGCCACACCCACCCCGGGCCACACCCACAGCCGCCTTGCAGGAGGGCTGGCGGGGTGGGGAGCACAGTCTGTACAGACCCCCAGCCACTGACGCTCTGCCCCGGGCCCCCCATCCCCGGCCTGCGGGAAGGGGCTCAGCGCTGAGCCACCAACTTTGAGGGCCCCTCCGCCAGCCCCAGGTGCAGCTGCAGGAGCCCCACCCGGCTCCCCCGACCCCCAAGCTCATGACAAGATGCCCAGTGTCTGAGCCTCCCAGGCGGGGGTGCACCCTCCCTGCCCACGTCCCCCCAGAACGCCCAGCACGCTTCGGGGAGCACCCGGACCCCCTCCCCGGCTGGAAGTGGAAGGAGCCACCCAAGGGCTCTGGGGGTGGGAATGACAGGGGGCCCCCTCACCACCACGGGGGGCCACTCCCCACGCCCCGCAGGCCCTGCACCCCACAAGCCCGGCCCGCCCGCGCAGGTTGAGCCTCCCTCACAGGGACGATCTTTGCTGCCACCCAGCGGCCACCAGGGGCAATGCAGGAGCGGGCGCTGGAGAGGGTGCGGTGCCGGGCAAGGGGCTCTCAGCCCGACGGGGTGGTGGCCACGCAGCCCTGTGGATGCGCTGAACGCCCCTTTTACGTGGCTAACTTTCTCAGTGACTTTCACCTCAAAAAGTATGCAAATAAGACAATCGGATGGTTTGGATTAGAGAAATATATAAAAGCAATACCCAATCAATAGCCCTCTTATACCCTAACATTAGAAAAGATGTTTCCAATTAATTATTATAACACTTAAAAAGAATAACAGAAAGAAGAGAAAAAAGAAAAATAGCCCTGGCTGGTGTGGCTCAGTGAGTAGAGCGTCGGCCTGAGGACTGAAGGGTCCTGGGTTCGATTCTGGTCAAGGGCACAGGCCCGGGTTGTGGGCTTGAGACTCAATAGGGGGCGTGCAGGAGGCAGCCGATCAATGATTCTCATCATTGATGTTTCTATCTCTCTCTTCCTCTCCCTTCCTCTCTGAAATCAATAAAAATATTTTTTTTAAAAAAGAAGAATGAATGAATGAATGAATCAATAACAGAGACAGCCTGGCTGGCTTGACTCAGTGGTGAGAGCCCCTCCAAGCCCCCCACCCCGACCCATGGGTTCCGACATCTTTGCACGTGTTACCCAGCAGCCTGGCACCCAGACCTAAACCAGGGGCGTGAGACCAGGGTGCCCCTCTGAGCAGCACTGGGGACCCAGCAGGCCTGTCTCACCCGCTGGATGGGCCCAGACCTCGCCGGAGCCCCAAGATCAGGCAAGCAAGACTGGAATGAGGATGGGGCCTGAGCCTCATGGACATGCCTGACTGGGCAGCACTCACCCGAACATTCTCCACATGTGTGTCTGTACCTGTGTATGCCTGGGTATACATGTGGGCACAGTCACATGCATGTGCATATACATGCCTACACACACACAGGCCCTGTGGGCAGGCACACGTGCACATGCACACACATGGACCTACACGTGGACATATATACACACGCGCTCATGTAGCTGGCTGCATGTGTGTGCATGCATGTATGCATGGACTGGCGTGCACACAGCCATGCACCATGCGTGTGCATGTGTGTAGGCACAGGTGCACACATGCACACATACCTTGCTACGCTACAAGTGGCAGAACACGTAGAGGCCTCATCCTTTCCATCAACACAAGGCACCGACAGATGAACGGAAGGATCCAGAGAGGAGCCAGGCGCTTGAAGGTGTGAAGCCACTCCCCCGAGTGACCCCTGGTTGGGGGGCAGGGGGCAGAGGGGCCATGACGGCGACCTTCCAGCCACAGAGGAGGCTGCCGTCTGGACCCGCGCGGCAGGGGTGAGGGGAGGAGCCACAGCCTTAAGTGTTTCTCTTACTGAGCCAGAGACTGAGAATAAGTGACTAAACATTCGACACAAGGAGGTAGGCCAGAATAAAGGAAACCAGGAAGATGGGGGGCCCGTGGGTCAGTCACAGGCTGGTCCGCGGAGTGAGGAACGGAGCGGAGCCCCGAGCGCAGGCGCCGCTGCCCCCGGTGAAACGCAAACCACCACCAACCAAGGCCGCTCAGAAGCTGTGTCCACAGGAAGTGGGAGAAGGTGGCGGCGGAGGCCGGGGATGGGGACGCTTCCATCCTGCAGGGCCCTGCGGTGAGAGGGTCATCGGGCTCAGGAGTGGGGTCCAGGCCAGGGATCAGGGGTCAGAGCCTATGGGCTGGAGGCCCTGTGAGGGGACAGGGCCTTCTCCCCGCTGAGGCCTGAGGCCCGGGCTGGAGGCTGCAGGAGTCGGACCCCACTTGCCCGGGACCCTTCTTCTTCGTGGGAACAAGCCCCTGGTGTGGGGTCAGGTGGTGGGCGCACGGGCGGGGGGTGTAGCTCACAGTTCCCTCCAACCTGCAGAGGGACGGGGACGGGAAAGGGGGGCAGAGGCCTCCGGGCGGCTTCCCAACACCTCAGCCACAGGGGCCGGCCCGGGCGGCCAGCACCGCCTCCGGTCCTGTCCCCAGCCCCGGCCCCGGCCCCGGCCCCACCATCTGGTGGGTACTCGTGCCCGGGCCCGGCTGCCATCTGGGCCGTTTCCTCTGCGGGAGGTGCCATACGGCTGTTTCATTGTAGTTCGAGGCCAGAGGCCCAGCCCTGGGTCAGTTTTGGCGATTTTTCTCTTTTTCAAATGTTTTTATTGCTTTTTAGAGAGAGGGAGGAAGGGATAGAAAAACATCAATGAGAGAAACATCATCAAAGGCTGCCTCCTGCACACCTGCTGCTGGGGATCGAGCGAGCCCGCAACCCGGGCGGTGCCCTGACCGGGAATCGAACCCGGGGCCACGTGGTTCCTAGGTCGACCTCAACCACGGAGCCACGCCGGCCGGGCTGGCTTGTCTTCTTCCCCCTCCTCTGGGGCTCAGCCAGTGGCAGCCGTCTGCACGGCCAAGTGTCTGAGAGGCAGCCGTGTGTCCAAGGGGTGAGATGAGAATTCTGACAGCCACCCCCCCCCCCCCCCGTGGCCCTCACATTCCTGAGCATTTCGACCGGCCTCTCGGGGAAAAGGCCCCCCACCACCCGATTCCCAAAGCCCGGCTTCGCTCACCATCCTTTCATTCACTTTCTAATACGACCGTTCCGGTTGGAAGTCCCTTCTGTCGCCAACCTGAGACTCCGACGGCTGGAGTTTTCACTGCGGCGCCAGCTAAGCGTCCTCACTTGTGTCATTTCCTCTCTGGCCCCCGCGTTACACAGGAGCTGTTCACCGTCCTGAACACGGGGCTGTGTTCGCCCTGTTCCTGGCTGTGCTGGGGCCAGGGGATCACCTCGAAGGCCTCGTCGTCAGGCTCACTGACCTCCCCTGGGCGCAGTGGGCGGCTCAGACGCCTCCATGCGCTCCTGGAACCCTGCGATTTCCCGCTGACGGCTGGCCGCAAGCGGACCTTCCATAGGAACTGTGCTCTTCTGGGTCAACCTGGCCTGTTTACTAAGGATCGTCCAAAACTCTCCAACCAGATGACGGAGGTGTGACTTTCTGCTTCTCTGTTGTCAGTTTTATGTTTTTATTTACTTTTTAAAATATATTATCGATCTCAGAGAGGAAGGGAGGAGAAACATCAGTGATGAGAGAATCATTGATCGGCTCTCTCCTGTACGTCCTCCTCTGGGGATGGAGCCCGCAACCCGGGCCTGTGCCCTGGACCGGAATCGACCTGGGCCCCTTTAATCCACAGCCGACGCTCTATCCACTGAGCCGAACGAGCCAGAGCATGTTTTCTTTTTATCCGTCTCCCCAAGTTAAAGCTGAAACATGGCTTCCTGGTGCAGGGTCTGGCGGTGGTGCTGCAGCCCTGTGCCCGGCCAGCACCGGCCCTCACCGCAGCCGACCTCAGGGTTACACATTCATCAGGAAGGACCCACGTGGCCACCTCAGTCTGCGAGTAAACACAGCCGGCCAGGTGCTGCTGGAGCCCACCGAGCACAGGTGGCCTCGGCCGTGGTCAGTGCGTGCAGGAGGCCAGTCTGGAAGCCACCCCTGCCCGCCTTCGCCACCTGGGCCCCCAGACCTAACCAGTTAGAACTCCCTGCCATGAGTGACCTACTCCAACTTTCTCGGAGAAAAAAGAAAATTTCTCAGATTATTAATGTGTCTCATTGCCACAAATGCCTCCCTTTCACCCAAAGTTCCCAGGTCTGCGCCCTCAGTAGAAACCTGTGACTCTTGTTAAGTTAGGAATGAACGGGGGGCAGGGAAGGGGGGCACTGGGCCAGGACTCATGGGCTGTGGCCGCCCAGGCCACATGCCCCTGAC
Source organism: Myotis pilosus (assembly GCA_036010255.1). Lineage (NCBI taxonomy): Eukaryota > Metazoa > Chordata > Mammalia > Chiroptera > Vespertilionidae > Myotis > Myotis pilosus. The sequence continues at coordinate 748,984 of JASKON010000006.1, forward strand.
CGTGAATACCAACAAGCGGCCCAGCGGGCGTGGCTCAGAGGCTGAGCGTCGACCAATGAACCAGGAGGTCACGGTTCGATTCCTGGTCAGGGCACAGGCCCGGGTTTCAGGTTCGATCCCCAGTACAGGGTGTGCAGGAGGCAGCCGATCCATGATTCTCTCTCATCATTGATGTCTCTCTCTCCCTCTTCCTTCCTCTCTGAAATCAATAAAAATACATTTTTTAAAAAATCAAGTGGAAGGCACAGTGCAAAGCAAACGTCTTTTATTGAAGTCACAGACCAGGTGCGCCAGGACGTGTCCCACGCCGGCCAGGAGTCAGGCCGCAGAGCGTGGGTCCTGCCCCAAGCAGCGCCCAGGCTTCGTAACTACAGGACGCACAGCGCCCTTCACCGCAGGCGTTTACCGAGGAACCAGCCTGCCCTGGGTGTGTACCCAGAACCCGGGTAACAGAATGCCCTCTGAAAATGCATTTCAAAATAGAGACCTTTCTCCAGAACTGTAAAAGCCAGAATAATGCAAAATACTCCTTTAGGAAAGACTGATCAGAACGACCCCAACATTCAAACTACGGGACCCGCCTCCCGTCCCTCCAGACCCCCCGCCGCGGTCAGTTGTTCTCGATCTGCTCCAGGTCCAGCTCGCCGGGGCCCAGCAGGGACACGCCCTCTTCGCTGGCGCTGTCCCCGTCCCCCGGGGCCCCGCCCTCTCGGGAGGCCCACAGGCTGGGGCTGGCCGGCCGGGGCCTGGGGCCAGCGCCCAGGGGGCTGGAGGCTGGGGTGACGAGCCCCATGAGGCCGTGCGGGGCCCGTGGGGAGGACGCGGCCGTCTTCGCTCTGGCCTCATCCTCATCCTCACCTTCGCAGTCGAGGGAGCCAAGGCTTTTTGAGTTCTTCAGCGTCTGCAACAGGGAAGACACGTGCCTCAGGCGCTGCTGGGAGGGCCCACGGGCACCCCGCCGACCCTGACGCAAGTCCCCCAGTCACCCGAGCGTCCTTGGTCCCTGCGCCTCAGACACACCCCCTCGGGCGGCGCCTGAACAAAGGGTTCCTGTGAGCCCCCTGAACCCCGCAACCCAGGGCGGCCGCCCAACCTGCCCACGGGCGGAGGCGCCGGCTTCCCCCAGGAGCACGGCCCTGCTCTGCAGTCCCCACAGCCCTCGGGGCGGCCGTGCCACCTCGGGCACCCTGGGGCACTCTGGACCCCCAGATCCTCACACCCCGCAGGGCAGCCCAGACCCCGCTCCTGGAGGAGGGTGGGCAGGTGGTGTGGGTGTGGTGCTGCCGCTGGGGCCCAACTCCAACCCGACAGGGACACAGCGCACCCGGCAGTGCCCCCGGGTCGGCACATCCTCCCGGCCACGGGCCAGCCAACCTCCCCAGCAGCCGTGGGCGGGGGGCATGGCAGGGGGCGCCTCACCCGGGTCATCTTCAGGAAGTCCAGGGACGGGCGCGGCCACCGAGGGTCCTCCTCCCGCGGGCGCTTCAGGCGGCTCTTCCTCCCGACGAGCACGCAGGGCTGCGAGCGGCTCCGGAGCAGGCCCAGCCGCCAGCCCAGCACGGGGGCGGACGACGGGGTGTCTGCGTCCAGCAGGTGCTCCTGCGACAGGGACAGGCGGCGCCGGGAGGACAGGATGGGCTCTGGAGGACCCCAGGGCGGCCCGGAGCCGCGCCCGCCGTCCACACAGCTGCCACTGGCGGAGGCCGGCCGGGGCGTGGGAGGGGAGCTGGGGCCCGCGGCCGGCAGGGTGCTCCCGGGCAGGCTGGTGCTCCCGCCGCTGTGGCAGCGCCTCTTGGAGACAGCAGTCCAGACCTTGGAGCCCCCGGGGCGCCAGGGGGACCGGCAGCGGGCCAGCTCGTCCGGCTCCGACAGGGAGCGGCAGTGTCGCTTGCTGGGTGGGGCCAGAGGAGGCCCCGAGCTCTCCCTGAGGTCCACGGCGCTGACCGCACTCACCCCGCAGGGGCCCGGCGGGAAGGCGAGGGCAGGGCCCGCGGTCGCCTGGCTCCTGAGGGGCCACCCTCCACTCAGGGCCTTCCAGGGGCGCCTGTCTCCTGGGGAAGGAGAGACAGGTGAGCAGGAGGCACCTGCCAGCTGCCCCCGATGAAGCCAGGGGCTGCACAGCGGGTGGAGCCCACAGCAAATGGTTAGTGCCACCTGCCTGCCCTCCCTGGCATGTCGGCCCTGGCTCCACCCTCTCCCTCCGAGGGCACAGGGGACAGCGGAGCAGATGCCTGGGCCCTGCCAGAGCCCGAGGGCCTGGGAGCGAGGACACCCCCACATGCCAAACGGCCTCCGGGGAGGACACAGGAGGGGCCGGGCTGGCCCCTCCTCCTCCCATCCTGCCTCCACGGGCAGCGCAGGACGCCCCGCACGGAGCCTCCTCAGCCGCGGGGACGGGACTCACCTGGGTCTGTCCCACCCGCAGTCACACAACTAACTCCACGTGACTGCTGACCCCAGCCAAAGCTCCCCAGGAATGCACACCGGCCAGCAGGCTCCCCAACATAAACACTCAATGCTCACACATGCACACTCGCACATTCATTCTCTCTCACATGCACACTCATGCGCACTCACACGCACACTCGCTCACTCATTCACTCACATGCACACTCAGTGCTCACACTTTCACTCTCACATGCACTCATTCATACTCATTCACTCTCACATGCACTTGCTCACACTCATTCACTCACGTGCACACTCGCTCACAATCTCTCATATGCACTCATTCACTCTCACATGCACACTCATGCACATGTATTCACACTCACGTGCACACTCGCTCACACTCACATGCATACACCTGCTCACTCTTGTGCACACACACTCACACTTGGGTGATGAGGCCACTTGACCCATTCAGACCACAGGGCACATATGTGGGGTTGCTACCCCCCCACACACACACACACTGCTGGTCCAGCACACGCCAACCAAGTGTGCACCGCTGTCCTGTCCTTCCCCCAGCGGCCTGTGTGGGCTGGACCACAGACCCGCGGAGGGCGAGGCGAGTCTGTGACCCCCACCGCACAGTGAGGCAGGTAGCGGCGCCCTACACACCCGCCCGGGCTTGAAACACTTACCGTTGGTCTCAAAAGGGAACACACGGCCACTTCTGCTGTTCCGTTTCTCGGCCGAACACTGCGAGTGACAGGGAGAGACGTTCACAGGAGACGTCAGTCAGGACGCGCCCGCACGGCTCCTTCATGGCCGCATGCGTTCTACTTCCCAGGACCAGCCCTTCCGGCAGCTAGAGACCGGCACTGACCCCGAGAATTCCTCTCCCCCCTTTTAAAAACTGTACTTTTCCTCTGTAGCTTACAGTCAATATTCCTCTGTACTAGTTCCGGGTGCGCAGCACACAGTCCTATTTTACACGTCCCCCGATACTTCCGGCACCCACCTGGCCCCACGGCTAGGACAGCGCCCACGCAGACCCAGCCCCCAAGCCAGGCTCCACACCCCACAGGGCCGGGCACACAGCCCCCACCACAGCCTGACCAGTCCTGAAGCTCAGTGCTGACACCCCTAGAAAATGGCTCCCCGCCTGCCAAGCTCAGACCCGGGCGGAGCTAACTGCTGGCGACAGACCCCGACGAGGCGCTCGGGAGGGCGGCGCTCGCATCCATCACGGGGTGTGCGCCGGGGGTCTGCACTGTGTGTGGGGGCCACACTGTCCCTAAAAGCTGGGGTTTGCCCTGACGGTGGCCGTTAGTTGGATGCTGTCCTGAACACCAAAAGGTCGTGGGTTCCATTCCCCATCGGGGTGCTCCCAGGAGGCTACCTATCAATGTCTCCCTCCCTCTCATTCTCTCTTTCCCTTCCTCTCTCTCTCTCAAAAATATATAAAAAATTTAAAAAAGCATATCGCCCAGCCAGCGTGGCTCAGTGGTTGAGCATCAACCTATGACCCAGGAGGTCACGGTTTGATTCCCGGTCAGGGCACATGCCCGGGTTGCGGACTCGGTCCCCAGTGGGGGGTGTGCAGGAGGCAGCCGATCCATGGTTCTCTCATCACTGATGTTCCTCTCTCTCTCTCTCTCTCTCTCTCCCTCTCCCTTCCGCTCTGAAATCAATACAAACATATTAAAGCCCTGGCCGGTTTGGCTCAGCGGATGGAGCGTCAGCCTGCGGACTCAAGGGTCCCAGGTTCGATTCCGGCCAAGGGCATGGACCTTGGTTGCGGGCACATCCCCACCAGGGAGTGTGCAGGAGGCAGCTGATCGATGTTTCTCTCTCATCGATGTTTCTAACTCTCTATCCCTCTCCCTTCCTCTCTGTAAAAAGTCAATGAAAATATATTTTTTAAAAAAACCCAACATATTAAAAACAAAACATCCCGGGGTGAGTCCGAGGAAACGCTGGGTGCTGGTGCTGAAAACCCACCACGAGGCTGGCAGGCTCTGGGGACACGGTGCCCTCATGCTGCCCCCCCGCCCCCGGCGGTGCCCCCTGGCTCACCGGGCCAGCATCGCAGCTCGGGTGCGCGAGGTCGTCCAGGCTCTGGTTCTGCAGCTTCTCGGTGATGAGCGTGACCATGGTCGGGCCGGCCTGCTCCTCCGTCCGCACCGCCAGGCCCCGGGGCTCCAGAGCATCGGGCTCGGCCGGCAGCCCCGCGGTCGGCGCTAACCCTCCCGGCTGCACTTCCCGGTCACAGGCGAGCGGTCCATCGCCAACGGCTCTTCAGAGCCTCCTGTCCGCCTGTCAGTAAAGAGAATTGGCGTCCGTGAGAGCGAGAAGGTGCCGGAGAGCCGAGTCTCAGCCAGCAGTGAGAAACCCCAGCCCACCTGCCTGCAAACTGACCACGGACGGCCCAGTGCCCACCTCACCACTCACCACGGACGGCCCAGTGCCCGCCTCACCACGGACGGCCCAGTGCCCACCTCACCACTCATCACGGACGGCCCAGTGCAGGGAGCCGCCAGCACGGAGAGGACAGGGCTGGGGGGGGACGCGCCTCCAAACTAAACAAGGAGCTGCCATTTGTCCTCAGGGAGGACGGCGCCACCCTCCGCACACCTGCCCCGGGACCCCAACCCGCCTGCTGTGGTGATGGGCCCCATGCCTGGGCCCCACAGCCCCCTCATCACCCGAAGGAGCAGCCGGCCACAGAGGGAGCTCTGAGCAGCCCACGGGGGACCGCTCAGGTCCACACCCACAGCAGCCGGCACACGGCCACCTCCTGCAGACCCACAGCTGACCAGGGCCGGGGTGTCCTCAAGTTCACGCTGACACGCCTTAGAAAAGGGCTCCCCACACGCAGAGTTCACACCCAGACGGCCCCAGGCTGCCCCATGGGCTGGCCGCCAGGCGTGCGCCGCGGGCTTGCACGTGTGTGTGTGTGTGTGTGTGTGTGTGTGTTTGTGTGCGCGTGTGTGTGTTTGTGTGCGCGCAAAAGACACTGAGGAGAAAATACACACGTGGGACGACATCCACGTAAAAGCGTCCGCACAGCAAAGAAACCATCAGCAAAACGAAAAGGGAGCCACTGCAGGGAGAACATGGGCAACGACCCATCTGATCAAAGATCTATTTCCAGGATGTGAGGGCGATCGGGCTGCAACATCTGTCACCCACTGATCGCCAGGGTTGATTCGGCTGGTCTGGCTGGCTCGGCGGGTGTCCCCCTCCTCCCTCACGATCCATGTGCGTCCCTCCGGAAGCTGCGCGCTCGGTCGAAGAGGACGACCTTCCCCCCCAGGAGAGGACTGGTCTTCGGTCAAGAGTATACGAGTAGCTGCGCTCCCTGCTAGAACCTCCAGACAAGCTCTCAAAGATCTATATCCAAAATCTGTAAGGACTCACACACCTCAGCAGACGAAAGGCAAACGGTCCAATTAAAAGTGGGCAAGGTCCTAACGGACACCTCTCCCAAGAGGACAGACAGACGGCCAAGAGACATGAAAAAGTGCTCAGTGTCACTGATCGTCCGCGATGCAGATTAAAGCGACAATAAAGTATCCTCACACCTGTCAGACGGCCACCACCAGCCCATGACCAGTGCTGGGAGGATGCGGAGAAAGGGAGCCCTCGGGCTCTGCTGGTGGGATGCAGGCTGGTGCAGCCACTGTGGAGAGCAGTGTGGAGTTTCCTCAAAGAACTAAAAATGGAGCTGCCATTTGACCCAGTGATCCCACTTCTAGGAATACATCCCAAAAAACTAGAAACACCAATCAGAAAGGACATATGCACCCCTATGTCCATAGCAGCGCAATTCACCATAGCTAAGATCTGGAAACAGCCCGAGTGCCCATCAGCAGACGAATGGATTAGAAAATTGTGGCACATCTACACCAGGGAACACTATGCAGCTGTGAAAAGGACCCCTTACCCTGCGAGGCAGCACGGAGGGACCGGGAGACTGTTGTGCTGAGGGAAGTGACCCAGTCAGAGAAGACAAGTATCACATGATCTACTCATGTGGAATCTAATGAACAAAATAAACAAAACTGATGAACAAAACGGATCCAGAGACATAGAAACATGGAACAGACTGCGGAATCTCAGAGGGAAGGCGGGAAGAGAGCAAAGAACTTGTACGCATCCATGCATAGCCCATGCACAGCCCATGCACAGACCACAGGGTGGGGTGGAGGTGGGCGAGACGCGTCAAGGGGGGCAAAGGGGACACATGCAATACTTTCAACAATGAAGATTTAAAAAAATAATAACAACAACAAATGAAAAATTAAAAAAGACTTCAACACAAGAGACAAAGCACCTGCCCTGACCAGCCAACGTCTTGTCGGTTGGGACAGCAGAACACGCGGTTTAAAGGGCGCAGAGGCCGTGAGTGAAGGTCAGCGCCACAAGCCAACAAAGGAGAAGAAAGCTGCCTCCACCTGGAGCACGGCTGCCCCGCTGTGCCGGGCGGAGGAGGAAAGCCGCAGCACGCGGCCGCCCTGCGAGAGCAGGGGTGAGGTGGGACGCCAGCCGCACAGAGGAGGCAGGTCTGACTCCGGCTGCCGGCCGCCGGCTGGGCTCTCCGCCTGTGCTTCCGTGACTGGAAATAGGAGAGAGCCGCCCACTGCACGAGGCCACAGGAATCGACGTCAATAGCACACGTGAAAACGCCCAGGTTCCTGGCACGTTTAAATTATGACCATTTCTGATGGACTGGAGGCCCAGTGCACGAAATTCGTGCGCTGGGGATGGGGGTCCCGCAGCCGGGCCTGAGCCCTCTCGCAGTCCAGGAGCCCTCAGGGGTGTCATCCTTACCAGCCGCCTGCGGCGGAGGCGGAGGGGCTCCTGCCACTGCCCGGCTGGCCCAGCCATGAGCCCGGCTTCTGGCTGAGCGGTGCTCCCCCTGTGGGAGCGCACTGACCTCCAGGGGGCAGCTCCTGCATTGAGCGTCTGCCCCCTGGTGGTCAACTTGCATGTTAGCCTTCTCTGATATAGGATTCTTAAGACAGTGGAAATCAACTCTCCTTTAAGAAGTATTTTTTTAAATAGATTTTTATTGATTTCAGAGAGGAAGGGAGAGGGAGAGGGAGATAGAAACATCAATGATGAGAAACTCACTGATCGTCTGCCTCCTGCACGCCCCCTACTGGGCATTGAGCCTGCAACCTGAGCATGTGCCCTTGATCGGACTCAAACCGGGGACCCTTCAGTCCGCAGGCCGACACTCTGTCCACTGAGCTAAGAAGTATGGCTGCAGCCCCGCCCGCGTGGCTTAGCGGTTGAGCATCGACCTATGAACCAGGAGGTCTCAGTTGGATGCCCGGGGTTGCGGGCTCCATCCCCAGTAGGGGGCGTGCAAGAGGCAGCCGATCCATGATTCTCTCTCATCATTGATGTTTCTCTCTCTCACTCTCCCTTCCTCTCTGAAATCAATAAATATATTTTATAAATATATTTTAAGATTGCTGCAGAAAAAGCTAAAAGGGTTTATATAAAAATCTGTATTGTTTTTTAGTTTTAAGGTTTGCAGTGCACCCGTGAAAACTGCCGAGTCCCCTGTAACAGCACAAGTCGCCTCATGTGCCTGCCCCGAGCACACGGTGCAGAGGGAACACCTCTGCCCAGGAAAGGCCCCAACGCGTCCCCCTACAGACGGACAGGAACTGGGGGGCTCTCTCCCTTAGGTACTTCCAGTCGCAGCTAGGACCGCGCTCCCTTCTTCGCCCCTAAATCCCAGGGAGTCAAACAATGCCAGGGTCTGCACAGGGCACAGCCGTCCCGAGCTCCCACCACCCACGCCTGCCACCCTGCCGTGCGACCCTCAAGGTGGCAGCGGGCTGCACCAGAGGGCGGAGCTCAGGCCCCTGGGCCCGAAGGGGGGCCACGGGATGGGGGAGGGGGGTCCCTGCGCACAGCACCGGGGAGCCCCGAGCAGGCGCCCTCCGTCACCCTCCCAACACTCCTACCTCGGATTACACGCAGGAATTTCAAAGTAACCGGCCCGGCCTGCGGACGGAGTCCCGGGTTCGATTCCCGCCCGGCACATGCCCGGTTGCGGGCTCCATCCCGCGGCGGCCCATCCACCGTTCGCTCTCATCATTGACGTTCCCCTCTCCCTCTCCCTCTCCCTTCCTCCCGGAAATCAATAAAAACATTTGTTGTTTTTTTAAAAAAAGAACTTCAAAATAGTCGGGACAGAGCGTCTCCCACCTCTACCATCCGCGGGGCGGCACTTCCCTCCCGGACCGGCCGGTTTCCGGGTCGCGCTCCGTCCCGGGAGCGGTGGCCGCCGACCTGCGTGAGACGCAGCACCTACGCTCGGTGCCGCGGCTGAGCCCCCGCCAGGCCGAGGCCGCCCTCTCCCCGCCTCCGCGCACAGGACCCGGGGCGGCGGCATCGCACTCGGCGCGGCTGCAGCGGCGGCGCCCGGCAGGGGAGCGGCGGCACCGCGGTGGGCGGCGCGGGCTCGAGGCGGCCGAGCGGCCGGGACGCGGAGGCGGGGAGAGTGGAAATAAAGCGCTCACGCCGCGCGCCGCGGGTCCGGGACTTACGCCCTCCGGTGCGTGCGGTCCCCGCGCACCGGCCGCGGGAGGGTCCGGCCTCCCACGTCGTCCGGGCCACCTTGGAGGCTCCTTAACGCACCGTGTCCCGTCCAACTTCCTGCTTCTCCCGCTGCGAAATGACAAGCACGTGAGCCCAGGAGCGTCGACACCCGCGCCGGCGACACCCAAGTCGGTTCAACAAGTGGCAGCGCGGCCCCTCACAGCCGCGGGGGGCGCGGGGTCCCGGGCGCACGTGGGCTTCCGCGGCGCGGGGGTCCCGGGCCGGTCCGAGGAGGCTTGCGCGCGGCGGGAGTCCCAGCCCCCGGTGCCCGCGCCCTCCGCGACCCGCCCGCCGCGCTCCGGGGTCCAGCGGCGAAAACGCTCGGCACTCACGCGGGGGGCGGCGCATCGGGCCGCGCGGCCAGGTCTGCGCGCAGCCGGCAGCCGGCCCGTCCGGCCCAAGTTCACGCGCGGCCCCGCGCACGCGCGCGCACGCAGGACCCCGCGGGGCGCGCACGCACGGGCGGGGGGCGCGCGCCCGGCCGCCGCCTCGAGGGCCGACGCTGGGCCGGTACCTGAGCGCGGCCGAGCGGCGGCGGCCACGGCCGGCCGGGCGGAGCGACTGAGTCGCCGGCCCCGCAGGCCGCGCTCCTCCCGCAACAGCCGACGCGCCTCAGCGGCCGGGAGCACACCACGCGACCCCGCCCCCTCCGGCCGCGCTCATTGGCCGTTCGGCCAGCCACCGCCCGCCCCTCAGCGGCGCCGCGCGCACGGTGATTGGGCCGCGTCTGGGTGGGCGGGGCCTCAGACGGCAGGGCGGGCCAGCGCCGACGGAGGGGACGGAGCTGCGTCCTGGTGGGCGGGGCCTGAAACAGCAGGGGGCGGGGCTACGCCGGCGGAAGGGCGGGGCCTACGCCGACGTGGGCGTGCTCTGGAGTCGCGAAGCCGGGCAGCGGCGCGACCCGAGGCGGCGGGAGGGCGCGAGGGCAGGGAGGGCGGGTGGCCCGCCGGCGGCCCGGCGGTTCGGGGTGCTCCCCTTGCGACCCGTGGTCCCCACTTTCCGGGGCGTACCCGCCCTGCCGGTGACCTCAGTGTGACCTTGAGCAAGTGTCTGAGAGCCTGCTAGACCATCACCAACACTAGACGAGAAACAGGAGTTATAAGGGCGGGAAGAACTGCAACTGTCATTGTTTTTACTTATTTACTTATTTTAGGGAGCGTGGAGGGAGGGCGAGGCCGAGAGAGACACGCATGGGAGAGACTCAGGGATGGGTTGCCTCTTCCACCAAGTGTGCGCCCTCGACGGGAACTGAACCCAGGACCCTTGGTCTGCTCCCGGTCAAACTGCCATTATTTATACCGAATAGGGTTTTCTAAACAGAAACACCGCAAGCAGATCCGGACAACGTGTGCTAAGGAACAGGGAGCAGGGAGGGCAACCCGAGATGCGCCCACAGCAGCAGGCGATGATGCTTCCCACCGGGGCAGCATCTGGGCAATGCCATCCTCAACACCGGCTCCTATTGGTTCCTATCGCTGTGACCCCTGGGGTCAGACCAAACCGTGGCTCAGCAACCTCGGCACTTGGGTTCTGGCTGGGAAAGAATTCGGAACCAAGAGCTAAACTGTAGGAGGACGTTTATTGGGTAAATGGCAGAGGGAGAAAAGGGAATTCCTAGAAAAAACGGCTTAGGGAACAAGTTATGGCGGCAAAGGAAGGGCGCTTGGAGCTTGGGAGTGAGGAAGAGGACGGTACAGCCGGGGCGGGGAGGAAAGGCACCCTTGGGGGTAAGGCCCCCCCGACTGTTTTCCTTGGCTAGACACCGGGCAGCCCCTGGTGACCTCTGTACCTGGCCGTCGCCCTGGCTCTGCTCATGTCTGCCCCGCACTGAGCGGACGTTACTGAAGGGGTAGCTGAACACATGGGAGACCTGTCGACCTAAGAAACAGTCCCACCTGGAACGGGTTTCTGTGAGCCTGTCTGAGCCAAACTATGGACAACTGCCGGGGCAGGAGGCCGGATCTCCCTGTATGGAGACAGCGCTCCAGCGAATGGCGGCTTTGCACCTTCTTGTAAACAGTAGGTCCTCGGGTGACGTGGAAGATCCATTCCCACGGCGACGTAACGCAATTTTCGCGAACGGGAACCCACCTACATAAGCACCCACGTCACTCACGTGGAGCACAGACACAGCAGTAGTGAAGGAAAACGGTAAAAAAAACCTAAAAGAGAACAATTCCTGACCTTTACTTGTGGTAAATAAATAATAAAAAGCATAAAGCACATGTGTACAGACGTCAAAATGACGGAACTTTTTTTTTATATAAATAAATGGGAGATGGCGACGTAACCACGAAAGGACGTCTATCGAGTCCGACATAACCGGAGGACTGCCTGTACATCACATCAGAAGAGAAGGCGCAGCCCCGGATGGTTTGGCTCGGCCGGTGGTTGGGGCGGGTGGTTGGAGTGTCCACCCTCCGACTGAGGGGGTCTCAGGACAGGTTAGGGACGTGGGAGAAAGCAAAGGGGGAACTCGGACTGGATGGGAAGTAAAATGATAGGCACCTTTCACCTCAGTGGGTAGGGGTGCAGGGTAGTCCACAGTCAACAATTAACACGAGAATAACGAGAGGACTCATGGTCTCAGCCCTGGAGCACTGGCTGTGCCCTGAGGGGTCTCGCACAGGGGGTCACCCCAACATTCCAAAGGGATGTTACCTTAGATGCAAAAGGCAATAGACAGGCTCAGTTACGGTCAAGATTGACTTCCGTCAGGGAAGATTCTAGCCTCGACAAGACTACCTGCCATAACCCGCTCGACAGTGTTAACTCACACCATCCTCTGGAGTTACTTTGGGTCCCACCACAGGGCCCCCCCCGAGCCCGTCAGGTTAGCACGAGGCCCCTTTTCGTCCACAACGGCCTCCTCTGTGGACAGGAAGGCGGTTCTCACCCAACCGCACAAACCTCTCCGCTCGTGTTCTAACGGGGTTTGTGCTCTCCCGTTGAGTTCCAAGTTCTGAATCGGTTCCGGGTGCCAGCCCTCGTCCCACACGCGCCCTGCACGGACCTCCTCCTCTTTGGGAGCCTGTCTTCACCCTCTCCAGGGTCTTCACGGAGCAGAAGGCTTTCCGCTTCACAAGGTCCAGCCTCAGTTTCTCCTTTTATGGATTGTGCTTTTGGTGTCAAGCCTAACCTCTGCCTCGCCAGATCCCATTGATCTTCCTCAAGCGCCAGAGCCTTACACTTTACATACAAGCCTGGTCACTGCAGGCCCCCTGAGGGCCTCGGTCCCATAGCTCCTCGCCGTGCAGCCTGCTGAACCCACCAGCGGGCATGCAACTCTATGCATCTTTTTTTTTTTTTAATATACTAGAGGCCCAGTGTGTGGGGTCCCTCGGCCTGGCCTGCACCCTCTTGCAATCCGGGACCCCTCAGAGGGATGTCAGAGAGCTGGTTTCAGCCCGATCCCCACAGGCCAGGCTGAGGGACTCCACCAGTGCACAAATCCGTGCACCGGGCCTCTAGTTTGCATATAAGATCTTTGGTTGATCTCTTTCCGCCTCCCCCCTCCCCTCTTCCCTCTGAGATTCATCAGTCTGGTCTATGTTTCCCTGCCTGCATTGAGTGTCTGCCCCCTGGTGGTCAGTGCGGGTCATAGCTTAGGCTTTTATATAGAGAGATTTTTGTTGATTTTAGAGAGGAAGGGAGAGGAAGAGAGATAGAAACATCAATGATGAGAATCATTGATCGGCTGCCTCCAACATGCTCCCTACTGGGGATGAAGCCTGCAACCTGGGCATGTGCCCTGACCTGGACTAGAACCCTGACCTCTCGGTTCATAGGTCAATGCTCAACCTCTGAGCCATGCTGGCCGGCTCTATGTATCTTTGCAGTGTGAGTTTTACAAAGCAGCTTACATCCAATTAAAGCCTGCACATGTGCCCTAACCAGTTTGGCTCAGTGGATAGAGCATCGGCCTGTGGGCTGAAGGGTCCCAGGTTTGATCCCCGTCAAGGGCATGTACCTTGGTTGCGGGCACATCCCCAGTAGGGGGCGTGCAGGAGGCAACTGATCAATGTTTCTCTCTCATCGATGTTTCTAACTCTCTATCCCTCACCCTTCCTCTCTGTAGAAATTTAATAAAATATATTAAAATTAAATAAGTAAAATAGAGCCTGCACATGAAAAAGCAAACAAAACAGCAATGACAGCAAAGGAACAAATACCCCTCGAGATTCTTAAACATAAAATCCATACGCACCCTAATGATCCAAAGATCCACCCCCCCCACCCCCACCCCCACGCACACACAAAGCCAAACCCGGTTCGGGGAAGACAGCTCACACGTTCACTCACAGGCACTGGCCATTGGCCAAGCACGGTACCGTGACTACCCTGCAGGCCTTTCCAAGTTGCCCTCGTGGAAGAAAAACACCCCGTAAACTGCATCCTCAGGAGAGCCACCGGCTCAGGTCCAGAAAGCCGAGAGCAGTGGCTGCTGACTCACCTGGGAGGCTGGACACCGTCCACCACAGGGACAGGGAGGGACAGGGAGGGACAGGGAGGGACAGGGAGTGGGGACCTGGGGGCGGGGCCACAGGGACAGGGAGGGACAGGGAGTGGGGACCTGGGGGCAGGGGGCTGAGGGAGAGCAGCTGGAGGACAGAACCCACCTGGGAGCAGGAAACAATGGCTTCAGAGCGTGAGAAGGGGAAGTGGGGGGTGTGGGATGACAACCCTGATAAGCTGACCACGTCCATCTAGACACGGGAAGATAGGAAAATGAGTCACCAAGGGCCGAGATAGCGATCAGCCTGGGATTGTGGAGAATTAATCACGCCGGACAAACTTAATTCAGTTCTGACACTTCTCGGTTCGATGTACAAGAGTCAAGAAGAAAGACAACTCGATCGCAGCTGCCGGTATCTGTGCCTCCCGCGGAAAGGCCTCGATTATGTTAACAGCATGAAAGGCAGGCACAAAGGCCTGGAGATTGATTTCCTTGGGCTTCAGAGCATCCCAAGAATTTAAATGCGAAGCAAAAGCCAGGAGCCAGAGCAGATTCTTCCAGAACCCCAGTCAGACATCATGTCCCTGCTCAAGACCGCCCAGCTGCCCACTCACTCGGAGGGAGCCTGAGTCCACACGTGTACACACACACACACGCACACGGCAGCCCGGGCGCTGACCTCTCACCCCCTGCTCCCGCCAGCCCAGCCTCTGCCCTGGTTTGAGGCCCACATCCCCCCCGCCCCCCACGATCAGTCCCTCCTCCCCAGGCCTCCCTGTCTCCCTCCGACAGCCTTGGCCCCAAGTCCAGATCCTCATGCTGAGATGGGCTCCCCTGGGTCAGAACCAGAGGGGCGGTGTCTGCCCTGGCCCCACCCCACACACACCCCGCACACACCCAGCAGGCGAGGGACCTGGTGCAGACACTCCTGCTGGAGCTGCGGGCGGGGAGGGGCCACAGCAGCACCTGTCGGAGGCGGGGGTCAGGCGGGGACCCTGTGCCCGACCCTGCCCTCAGGCCTTTTCCTCTCGGCCCACGGGACCCCATCCCTCATTTCATCCTGCCGGGCCTTCGGTCCACACCGTCAGGTTTTTGCCAATGGAATTCTTCCAAACGCTTCTGAGCCTGTGGATCTTACTGGGATCCTTTGACAAAAGCCACACAGATTCGTCTCCTCAAAACAAGCCCTCTCTGCCCCAGGCTCCTGCTGGGGCCCAGGTCTCCGTCCCGGCTCCTGCCAAGGGAGGGGGGAAGTGGGGCCCAGGTCTCCGTCCCAGCTCCTGCCAAGGGCAGGGGGAGCGGGGCCCAGGTCTCGGGTTGCCTGGAAGCTCCGTCCAGCCAGAGCCTCGGCCATAGACGACGTCTCCCTGGTCAGGCTCCCAGCTCGGCCCAGCTCGGCCCAGCGGCTCTTTCTGAAGCATCGGCCTCATCTGCTGCCTGGAAAGGCGGAGATGAACAAGACCACCCAGGCCACGCCCATCAGCCTCTCCCCTCACCCATGGGTGAGGGGCCGGCGGCCAGCGGCGCCTTCAGAGCGGACTGGGCCCCCTGGGCCCCCAGCCGTCACTGCCCATTCGCCAGCACCACGCTGGCAGACACCTGCTGGCCCTCTGCCCCCCCCCCCCCCCCCCGGGCTCACTCCTGATGAGCTGCTGGCAGCCTGCACCGTCCCCAACCGCGGTCCCTGCTGAAAGGCCGCCATCAGGCAGCTCCCGACCCCCCTGTGAGACATGGCAACGTCCCACCACCCAGTCACCCTCGCCCGCCCTCCACTCCCTCACCCTTTAACCTGACACGTTTACTATCTCTGTGCCCGTCAAGGAGAGCAGACGTGGGGGCACCGTTTCCCACACGTCCCCCAGGCCTCCTGTGGATGCCGACAGCCCAGGCTCAGCCAGTGTGGAATGGGCGGCGCTGCCCTCCTAGACGCTGGGGCAGAGCCCACCCGGGAGCGAGTGCAGCATCCTGCCCCGGGTCCTCGGGCGTGTGGTGTGGCTGGCGGCAGGGACTAGGGCAGAGCAGCCAGGTCCACGTGTGGCTGCGGAGGGCGGCGTCGGCAGGCAGCCCCCCAGGACTCGCTCTGCCCCGGGACGACTATGCAGCTGTCTGGGGGGGCAGGGCCGCCACGGGGAACGCTGGCCCACATGGATGCGTCTGCTCTGGCTCCAGCTCTAAACCCAGCACAGATGTAGTCCTCCTGGGGGCGGGGGGATGTAACAGCCTGGGCCACAACCCTGTCCCCCCCCACCCCATGCTGTCCCCCAGGCCACGCACTGAGGACAGAGCACAGAGACCCTCCAAACCCAGGAGCCGCCTCAGCAGTTAGCCGATCTGGCAATGCAAATCAATCAGTTAAAGGCTCTTTTATTTTTGCAATCTCATTCCATACAAAAGCAATAAAACTTAACAGTCTTAACAAGAAGTTTACAATTAAATGTTTGAACAGGAAGTCTGTATACATTATCATTTACAGCAATTTTACACGGTGAATGGACTGTGAAATGCTCTTTCTAAGTCCCTCAGCTGCCGTAACTCCTGGAGTATTATTGGGAGAGGCCCACCTGGCACTATTTACAAAGACCCAACTTGGACGACAGGACTTAGTAACCTACGACTTTAGTATCTGACTGGTCAGTGCTCTGTGTGCAGGAAAAGCCACCCTGACATACTGACAAAAGGCCAAAAATGAAGTTTCCATAAAGACATTAAAGGGCCCCAAGGTGAGAACACTCAGATACCAGTCCAGGAAGCTGACACGAGACTGGTCCCTGAACACGGTGAAACCCACACCACCACCTACCAGCGGCAGCCTGGCATCTGAAATGCGGTGGAAACCGGTTCCAGTGTGCTTGTCGGGTGAACTGTGGGATGGTGGGGACCAAGCAATTAAGTCTATCATAAGATTGCTTCCAGTTCAATTGTCATTGGGCTTAATTGCATTTACGATTTAAAACACGCAAAATACACACTCACTATACATAAAATTGTTTAAAAAATAAGGCAAGAGTAACAATTCACCAGGTGATAACTATTAACAGGAGCCCCCGTGGCAAACGGGCGACGCGTGCTCGGCTGGCCTCACCGGCCGGGCAGAGGCCCTGGCTCTGCGGTCCGCGGGCAGGTTAGCTCATGGCCGAGAAGTCTTTCGAGGGCTCAGTTAAACACGCTTCCAAGTCAAACTCGTCCTCCACGTGGCAGTCCAGGTGTGGCACCTTGGTGGGGGTGCCCAAGTACATGTCCTGGGAGATAGAAGTACGTGTCACGCCGGGTCCTCCCACGGGACTGGCGACGGGTGAGCTCACCCCACTGAGCGCAGCCACACACCTCGAGCGGGGGAGGGGGGGGCGCCTGTGCAGGCACCAAAAGCCACCTGCCCTCACCACCTCGCACAGGGTCACACCAGACACTGTGCAAACTCAGAGCTCAGGGAGAGCTGCCTGCGTTCCAGCACCTGCCCCAGCCCCGCTCGCCCCGCAGGCAGGGCCACGTCCCACTCCGGTGCACTCGGCAGGCGCTGTGTAGGTCAGGAGTGAGCGTGCGCGCTCCTCACAGCACAGAGGGAACGGAGGCTCGACAGCACTGAGCACTGGCTCCCCGCACAGGAGTGAGTGCTGCGTTTGATATAGTTCTGGTTGCATACTGAGGTTTTGCTTTTTTGTTTTTCATTTTAAAACGTTAATTGGCCCTGGCCGGTGCAGACCAGTGGCTGGAGCGTCTGCCTGCAGACTGCAGGTCGCTTTCTGGTGAAGGGCATGTGCCTCGGCGGCGGTCCCCCGGCCCCACAGGGGCATGTGCGGGAGGCACCCAACTGATGTCTCTCTCCCTCCCACTCACTCTAGAAGCCAATGGAAAAAATACCCTCGGATGAGGATAAAAAAATTAAAAAAAGTTTAATTGGCCCGGCCAGTGTGGCTCAGCGGTTGGGCAACGACCTATGAACCAGGAGGTCACGGTTCAATTTCCAGTGAGGGCACAGGCCCGGGATGCGGGCTGGATCCCTACCTGGTGGGGGCATGCAGGAGGCAGCTAATCAACGATTCTCTCTCATCATCAATGTTTCTATTTCTCTCTCCCTCTCCCTTCCTCTCTGAAAATGTATTTTTAAAAAACTTCCCTTTAAAAAAAAAGTATAATTGAAAGGTTGTGTGTTCATATGAATTAAAATTGTTAAGAGTTTACAATTTAGGGGGTTTAAACCGTTTGAAGCCTAATGTTTATTCCAACTAAACCCAAAATTTTAAATGCATGTTTTTAAAAAAAGTCGTCACAGGTGGACAGGCAGGTGAGGTTTCAACGTGGCCTGCACACGTGGCCTGCACACGTGTCCCCTTGATGAAATTCTGAATCAGAAAAGAAAGACCTGCAGTGAGAGGGGCACTGGGGCAGCCGAGAGGCCTGCACACAGCCTGGATCAGGCGGCAGAGCCGCGGGCACGTGTCCTGAGCAGTCCGGGCTGTAGATGCCGTGCCCAGCGGCAAAGCCCCGCCCTGCAGCCACAGGCAGGCGGTCCCGTTGCTCATCGCACTAAGTCCACCACCTCCGAGCCACCCCTCCCTGGTGCCCCGATCTCCGCCAGGACCCCTGCTCTCGTCTCCCCGGCCGACTCCCGCATGCACCTGCCTCTTCCCTCCCTGGTCCCCAGGCCTGTGCCCCGCTCCGTTCTGAGGCTGTCAGCGGAAGTTCACAGCCCGTCCAGACCCTGACCTGGGACGGGGCTGCTCTGCAGCCCCCCCGAGGAAGGACACCGCCTGCGAGACCTGCCCTCTGGGGCGCCCTGCCTGACCGGCCGTGTTTCTCTCCCTGGACAATCCCCACGTCTAAGCTTCAGAAACCACCTCTAACAGCGGGAGTCCTCATGGTGGGATCCTGGGCCCTTCCTCTACTCCTGGGCCCTGGTGCCACCTCTAGCCTCAGAGAGCGTGTGGTGCCCGCGGCCATGGAGCCGGGAGGGCAGGGACCCGCTTGCAGGGGTGACAGGGAAGGAGGCAGGAAGGGCAACCCCAGCGCACAGGCCTTGGAACTGGCCGGCCGAAGACAGGGTGACCTCAGGGGAAGCACGCCCGTTCCACACCACACACCTGTGTGTCCTGGTGTCCCCCTCTTCTCACACTCACTCGGCCGGGCGTTCCGGAGGTGACAGAGGGGCCTGTCACTGGGCAGCGGGCAGGGTTTGCTGGGCCCAAGCAGGACATGTGCACGAGCCCTGGCCGGGAGGCTCAGTTGGTTGGAGCGTCGCCCTGATACACTAAGGTTGCAGGTTTGATCCCCAGTCAAGACACATTCAAGAATCAACCAACAAAACCAGAAGAGAAACAAAAAAATTGCTGTTCCTCTTTCTCTCCCTTCCTCTCTCTCTAAAATCAATTAAAAAAAAAAGTCAGCAAGAACATGCACCCAACCGGTAACCACAGAATCGGATACTGAAAGTTTCTTTTCATCTTGGAATTTTCCTTTTTCAAAAACATGGGATTTTGTAAAACTAGCAAATGTGGGGAAATGCCCAGGCACCGGCCCTGCCGCAGGGACAGTCGGCCGTCCACACCCACACTCTCAGCCACCTGAGCGCGGGCAGCCGGCTGTGCCGAAGCCAGACCAGAGGGAACAGGCCTAGTCACCTTCCGATGGAAACGGGATTAGTCAGACGGAACCAAAAACCCAAATTGCGGCCATGACCTAGGAAGGCCGTCAGATCGTCTGCCGGTCGTCAGAGAAAGGGGAGGTGAGGCGCCCCTCTCCAGACATCACAACCGAACCTCAGTTTACAAAGGGGCACCTATGGCCAACGAGTAGCCCAAGCCACCCGCCGAGACATACGAGGAAAGCTACTTACAAAGCTGTTATCCTGGGAGCTGGCCTGGGACTCGGAGCTGCTTTCTATGGATTCCGTCTCCATTTCCCCGAGGTCCACGGGATGTCTGTGGAATCAAACAGCATCAGCCACCGCTTAGCAAAGCCAGGAGGCCGAGACGCAGGCACATCCTCCAGTCTGTTCGCTGAAACCAGAGGCCATCGCCGCCTCGCCGCCCTGAGCACTGCTGTCAGGGACCCACGAGCCGCTGACCCAGTCAGAGGTGCGGCCCCGGCGGAGCTGGGCACAGCCCGAGCACGAAGGAGCCCGATCGGGGCGGGGCAGCGAACACCTGGCAGACCCGAGGCCGCCTCGTCGAGAGCTTTGTACTCGTAGAGAACGGGACAACAGTGTCGCCAGGAAAGACCTGTGACGTCTGTGAGGCCGAACGTCAAGCTCGCCAGAAACCACCTCCCACGGCAGCTCCTGGAGAGTCCCTAGCACCTTGCGGCCATCAAGGACCTGCCAGAGGGGGCAGCGCAGCCGGGCCCCGGCCGGGCCTGAGCCCCTCCTGACAAAGCACAAGCTTAAAACCAACCGGGAAAAGGGAAAACCTTTCTGAGTTAAACAAAAAAAGAAAAAGAAAAAAAAAAAAAAGACCTACTTTCATAGTTTAAAATAAATTACCCAAGTAATTTTTAGGATGTTTATCCTAAAAACAAATGAAAACCCCCATATTTTCGGGTTTTCTAAACTCTGTTCTTCTAGCTACAAAATGTAAATTCAATCCAGGAAGCAGACTCCACCCCCAGAGCCCCCCCTCCTCCCCCCGGCCCGCCTTAAGCTGTGTGGACGGAAGTGGACGTGAAGGCGGACAGCTGGCTGCCACGACGACCTCCTGCCTGGCAGGTGACAGCTACTCCAGTCAGGGCACAAGCGAGCGGCAATGGAGGACAAGAAGGCAATGCACCTACATTTCTTGAAAATCACAGCCTTCGTCGGTTGGAGGATCCCAGAAATGCAGGGCCACCTTCCAGAGTTTGATCTGCTGGTCCCAGGAGCGCCGGCTGTACTTCTTGAACTTGTTGGGGGTCTTGGGGTGAATACCGGGCTGGCGAAGGTGCCTGCGGGGAGGGACAGGGTCCTGGCACTCGCACGCCCGCTGGCACAGCCCTCCGGTTACCCCGCCTCTAAGGTTAGGGCTGCTGTGAACTACAGACCCACTGATCTGCCACAGGCGCACAGGAGCAGCTGTACCACCTCCGCCTCTGCCTCCGCCGTGCCTCCCCAACCCACGCCCCGAAGTGCGCCCGAGTCCTGGTCCTGCGGGGCACCCTGTCCAGAGCATGTCCACGGGAGAGGGAGTGGGCTGCCCGTCCCCACCGTCCTTAACGACTGCATCCTGAGACTGCTGTGGGTCTGGGGAACTGAGATGTTCACCACATTCTGATGGCGAACGCGTGGTTTTAAACCTTCTCTCTGTGGGCACCAGCCCCAGCTTTGTTTACATGAACCAGATCTGCTACCTGCGCATCTCCGTGGCCTGCACTGCGGCCATGCCCGCTGCCTACCTCGGGACCTCTCTGATGTAGCGGTCGTAGGCCATGGTGTTCTTCCCGTAGTTGATCTGCTTCTGCCTCCGCATCAGGACGCTCTCGTCCGTCTCCAGGTCGGCGGGCACCGTGCACGGCGCCTTTGAGTCACTGCTGGAGGGAAGGACGCTAGCCCAGAACAAGCCTCGCCACTCCCCTCACCGCGCAGACCGCACAGACCTCGCAGACGCAGGGGGGCGGAGGCCTCTGGCCTCGGGCTCCCAACCCCCATGCGCCCCAGGGCCTCTGTCCCCACGGGAGCGAGCACATCAGACACCACATCCCCGTCCCAGCTCGCGGGGAAGACGGCTGCTCAGGGAACGCCCAACACGGCAGCCCGCCTGCTCGCTCTCTTCTTCGCAGCCAACGGCAGGTCAGCTCAGGAAAGAAACACGAAGGCGCTTACCTTCCCAATGGTGACTTCCTCTCTCTCCCGAAATCACTGATGAGGAGCTTTCTTTTATATCTGGGGGCAGAATAAACACTGCTGTTTAAAAAGGCGTAAAAATTAACCTAACCCCTAAAGCTTTCAGAGCGACACAGGACTCCGCCCCCGAGAGGTGCGGTCAGTGGTGGAGCCGGGTTAGAGCAGGTGTCGTTCATCATTGCCCCCCCCCCCCCGCTCCCCCCCTTTCTATAAGATAAAGGTTATGATAAGTCACGTCAGATCATACAAGTCAGGGCTGGCAAACGTGTGGCCCACAGGCTGCATAAGATCCGTGAACCACCTGGTCTGGCCCTGCCCAGGCCACAGGGTGAGTTAGTGAACACAGAGAGGCTGGCTTCAAGCTGACGATGTTGTGTGGCCAGAGTGATGTCATTAGTGTCCGCACGCCCTTGGCAGGCAAAGGCTCCACCAGAGAGAAAGTGCTCGCAGCTGCCAGAGGCACCTGCGGCCTCAAGGCCTCAGCCCGGAACGCAAGCTGGAGGCCAAACAGACGCTACGTTTCAGACTAAGTCGCGAGATCCAAGCACCATAGAGACTGACACCCCCAAACCCTGTGGCCTGAAGAAAGAGGTTGAAGTAAAAAGTTTTCTCTCTGCCACCACCTTCCCTGCTGGGGGACCTGGGTGCCTGCCTTCTCGGACTTGGGAAGAGGCCGAACAGCCCCTCCTGCTCCCCGGCTCCCGAGGCAGCGCCCTCCATCGCAGCGCCCGCCCACCAACTCCCAGCTCTGCAGACCATCCCGGGGGAGGGAGGGGGGCCCAGTGCCGCCTGGCACTGAAACCAACCACCCCCTCAAGCTACAGGTCCTGCAAGTGCCTAAGCAATGTCCCCAGTCCCTGCCCCTTCCACCAGGTAAGCTCTCGCCCCTCTGCAGCCCGGGCACAGGAGCGGAGCATCACCGCCCCGGGCACCCGTGTATCCACAGCTGCACTGAGCACACAGCACCCCGGGAATGAGACGCCCCTCCCACTTCCCAGGCTCCGTTCCCTCAGGGCCCTGGAAAGACTGGCTGGAGGGAGGACAAACCCTTATCATTCTCAGGCTGCTGGTGTGCGCCGTGCCATCCTCCACGCAGCACAGCGAGCGGACCTCTCACAGCGCCCGCCCCCCAGAGTGAGGTGGGCTGCATCACCAGCGGGGCCAGCCTGGGCATTGCCACAGCCATCACAGGGTGGCCCCCAACAGAGCAGGACAGCTCTGAGACAGGCCTGTGAGGCCACCGAGGAACAGAGGGGACCCCTGCCGGCACGGGCCGCAGACTGTCCCCGGTGAGGGCAGCGGGAGGGCGCGCTGTGAGCCTGGGAGCAGAGCAAGAGGACACACCGACCAAGTCAACCAGCCTCACGCCACAGCTGACACTCCAAGACCCACACAGAAAGCAAGTCACTCAGAACACTGGGCCACCTGTCAACACCCCACACATGTTCACGCCCCCTGAATGGACGACACCCCCACCCCCCGGCCAATGCCTTTCCTGTGAGCAGCTGCAACCCACCAGCCTGCCCTGCTGGCACCAGAGCCACAGCCCTCCTTCAACCCCCCAGGAGCCGATTTGACTCTGGGGCGTTCAGTGGGTCAGACGGCAGAGGAGAGGCCCCCAGAACCGGTGAGCGTGTCAGCGAGGGAGAAGCAGTGGTTCCGGCGGCACCACCTGAACCATCCTGAGTCCCGGAAGAGGACATGGCTTGGAGTTTGAGAGAACCTGGACGTACAACCATTTGGGGTGCAACTGCAAGGGGTTCAGGCTCCAAGTCAGGGGTCCTCTCTGAGCTCTGGCCATTCATAGCTGTTGCCTGACTCCTGCGTGGGGCTGGGTGGGACAGGCTGGGCACATCACGGTGGCCCTCTGCAGTTCAGCCGAGGTCGGGGGACAGCCGCTAAGACAGGGGTCCTCACCCCTCAGTGAGCAGAGTCACCTGAAGCCCCACCCGGAGTCCCTGCCGACAGAGGGGGGGGCGGGGGGAGAATCTGCATTTCTACCGGCTCCCAGCAGCTGCTCACCAGCTGGTCAGAGACCAGCCTGTTAAGTACCGCGGCTCTAACCGAACCCCGCACCCCGCACCCCGCGCTGGCCCTCCAGTGGCCTGAGCACGTACCTTGCGATTTCCTTGTTCACCCTGGTCCTCATCTCGTCCTCCTCCACGGCGCTGGCCCAGTCCGCACACCGAGGCCGGGGCTTAGGGGCCTCGGGGGTGGTGAAGCTGCAGGAGATGGACATGCACATTGGTGTTTCCTTTCCAGTCGGCCCAGGAGCGGTCGGGTGTGTGGAGACCCCAGGGAAGGGCTTCCGGGCATGGGGCTGACATTGCCTAGCTGCCTGGGCCGGCGTTGGCTCGGTAACCTTCCGGTGCACCCCCCACGTGCGGGCTGGCTAAACCCGAGGACAGAGGCTGGGGGGGGCCGGAGGCAGACCAGGTCAGCGGGTCCATCCGCAGAGAAGGGGCCCAATACTCCCACTCTCGCTTGCAAACCAAGCCAGTTTTTCTCGAATAACACAGCGAACGCTGAGCCAGCGGCCAGCTGCGTAAGGCTCCTCGGCAGGCGGCGGCTGCGCTCACTTCCGCGGGCACGAGGCTCGGCGAGTCACGGCCCCGCTGAAGGCGGGGAGGGGCGCGGACGGCTCGGGCCCTTGCTGCTCGGGGAGTCAGGGCAGCGGTCCCCGGAGCCGGAGCCGGAGCCGGAGCCGGGAGGAGCTCGGAGAATCTTGTCGGGTCGGCGGTAGGAGCCCCAGGCTCGCGGCCAGCAGCTCTGGCGGCGGGAGGCGCTGGTCCCCAGATGAGACGCGGCCCCTCCGCTGGTGCCAACACCGGCTCGGCAAAGGGCCGCTCAGGCGCCAGCCAGTCCCGCCTGAGGACGCGGTACGCGGTCGCCCCTTCACCCCATCAGACCGCGTTTCCAGAGCGAACTGCGGAGTCTGAGAGGCTGGCGGGGCGCGAACGCAAACCCACGGCCCCAAAGCTAAGCCGAGTGCGCGCCGAGCCACCGACAGAACCGAACGCAGGCGCGGCCAGGCCGCGGGCAGGCCCGGGGCGGACTTCCTCTCGGGCCTGAGCCCCTTCCTAGACGCGGCAGGTTCCGCCCAGCCTCCTCCCGCCCTGGGACGAGCAGCGGTGGGGAAAGGGCCCGAATACGGCCCGTGCCCCTCAGACGCCCGCCCAGGTGCCCGGGGCGGGAGCCGGTGAGGCGCCGCGTGGCTGAGCTAGGGGGCGCCCCGGGGCGCAGAGCCCGTCTCCCGGCCGAGCGGCCCCTGGGGCTGGGAGCGGGATCTCCGTGGTGCGGGTCGGTCCGTCTCTGCCTCCAGCCCCGGCGGCGGCGCCGGCCTCCCGGTCGTCCACACGGGCTACTGCCGGCCTTGCGCCCCCGACCCCATCGCCTCCCCACAGCTCGCTGCCCGCCGGCCGGGCGCTCCCGTCCTCTCCATGTCGGCAGAGAACCGGGCCCGGTGGGACCGACGCCTCTGCCCCGCTCACGAGCGGGCAGCGGGAGCCCAGCCCCCGAACCCCTCCGCCCCGTCCCCCGCCCCGCGCGCAGGGTCCACCTGTCGGGTCGGCGGGGATCCGCCGGCTTCGCGGGGCCCTCGGCGTCCTCCGCCGCCCGGTGCCGGCCGTCGGCTCTGCGCTTGCGCCCCAGGCTCCATCTCGCGGGGGGAGGCGGGCTGCGGGCGAGAGGCCGCGTCAGGCGGGCGGGCCGGGCCGCGACCCCCGCCCCCGCGCCCCCGCGCCCGCACCCCCGCGCCCGCACCGCCGCCCGGCCTCACCTGGCGTCGCGGTCGCGGCGGCTCCGGTACGTGGGGGGGGTTCGCGGGCTGCAGGCCATGGCGAGGCGGCCACCAGCGCGTCCTGTCCCGCGGCGCCGACCGACGGCGCGCCCCGCCCCCAACCGCCTTTATCCGCCCGCGCGCCCCGCCCCGCGCCGCCCCGCGCCGTCCCGCCGGCGGGCGAGACCATCGGGCCGCGGGGGGAGCCCGCCCGGACGCGCGCCGCGCAGGCGGCCCAGGACCGCGGGAGCCGCCGGACCGCCGCGGGGCGGGAGCGCGCCCGGCACCGGTCCCCCCCGCGCGCAAGTGCCCGGGCCCTCGACGCTGATTGGACGCGCCTGGCGGGGGCGGGGCGGGGCGGGAGATTCGGGCGCGGCGCGCGCAGGGAACCGGGGCTCGGCCCTCCCATTGGTCCCCACCTGGGCGGGGCCGTCCCCGATTGGCCGCGCGCGGCCGCGTTCTCCGCGCTGGCGGGAACGGAACCCGGAAGCGGCGGCCGCGGCGCACCGCCCTTTCTCCCCGTCGTTGGCCGGGTTTGCGGAAGCCGCGGAGCCACGACCTCCGCCCGCTCCCCCCGGTTCCGCCGCCGCCGGGCTCGCTCCTCCCGCGCCAGCCCCGCCAGCCCCGCCAGCAGGGCCCCGCGCGGGCGAGCAGCAGCCGTTCAGGATGCGGGAGCCGCCCCGCGTCTCGTGTTTAGCTCTTTCACTGACTGATTTTAAGGAGGGAGAGGGCGAGAGGACCCCGATGTGTGCCCTTGGCCGATGCGCCCCCCGCTGGCCGGTGCCCCGGCTGGGGATCCGCCCGGCAGCCTGGGTATCGGGCGCGCCTCTAACCACCCGGCGGCCCGGCCCGGCCCGGCCCGGCCCCGGTGCTTTCCAGGGGCTCGTACGGACCGTGTCGCTGAAAGCGTTCTGGGCGCAGCAGCAACATGGCGCTTGGCCCCCGGGAGCCGGAGCCGCAGCCCCACAGGACACCGGCGGCGGAAGCACGGGATGGAGGGAGGCCCTGCCTGCCGACCTCGGCCCCCGGGGCGCCGGCCGCAGCCCCCTCGACCACAATGCGCCCGGGACCCCCGGGAATGGGCCTCTGAGAGCCCCCCCAGGTTGGAAGTCAGAGGGCGGTTCTGACAGCACCCGCTGCTGTTTTAAGATGGCTCCTCCACCAGCTCCCAAGGCTTGAAGAGCGGCGGCAAATGCTTCCCGCAGAGAAAGCGCTTTTAACTTCAGGCTAATGTTTTATTAAGTACTGTACCACTTGGCTACAATAGACTCGTCTTTATGAAATTAACTTTCTTTTGTAGTAAAACCCTTCCTGGGCAGCATCTGAAATTCCAGGCCCAGGCTGGGCGTGGTCCTGGCTGCCTCCTCCAATACCTTCACCTGCTGAGCACCCCAAGGCCCACAAATTCTCTGCTCCCCAGTCCCTTGGGTCCGGCGTGGCCTTGGGTGAGGTGGGCCAGCTGGGTCCATCACCCCTGCTTAGATGACCAACTTTAGGGGTTTCGGGTCACGAGTCGGAGGCTCCAGCAGCCACGCCTCCCAGAGCTGGGTCCTGGCACTGCCCTTTTGCCACCCCACCAGGAACTGGTAAGACACCCTCAGTGCCTTGCCCACGGGCATGTCCGCTTCTGAGCCAGGTGGGCCCGTGGGGCTGCGCCCAGTCCTGTGTGTGCGTTCCGACCAGCCTGTGGTGCTGGGTCTTCAGCTCAGTGCCTCCCGCCGGGAAGCTAAGGTGTGGCTCTTCCCTGGACCTGGGGCAGCAGAAGGCACGTAGGTAATGACCCTCCGGGGGAGTGGCCCCAGGAGCACACAGCTGAGGGGAAGGTGACGGAGCAGCCAGTCTGGTGCCCAGCGCCCCATGGGAAGCCCAGGGTCAGCATGGGCAGGAGTGGTACTTCCTGGTGGCATCCAGGGGCGGCCACCAGAAAGCCCCAGGCGGTGCCTCACCTGGGGTGGCAGCTAGGTCTCCCCTCCACTGTCAGGCTCTGCCCCAGGTCCTCCGAGCAGCCTCCATGGGGCCAGCAGCAGGACTCACCACAGCCTGTCCGGATGAATCTGGGTCTGGTGTGTAACCACGGGGCAGGTGGGCTCCATACAATTAAGGCAGGTGGCCCAGGTGAGGCCACCTGGGACACCCCGGGGTCTCCCAGACGGCTCAGGGCCCAGAATACTCAGGAGATGGGCCCAGGCCGCGTTCTGTGACCTTACCCACCCGTACCCAGAGGAGTGGGGAATGCAGGCAGAGCCCCGAGGCCCGTCCCACAGCCCTGCCCGCACTTCACAGAGAAGCTCTACACAAGCCCCTGGCCGCGTGCAGCTGGGAAAGCAGCCCCCGGCCGCGCCCTCGCCCTGGCCCGGCCCGCTCAGCGCACGGCGCACACGTCCAGGATGCAGAAGCGCGCCCGGCAGGTGGGGCAGGGCACGCGGCTGGCCAGCCAGGTGTCGGGGCGCTGCGGGTCCTGGCGGCTGGCGAACCACTTGCCCATGCAGGTGAGGCACCACATGGGGCGGCAGTAGCACTGCTGGCACTCGCCCTCCGCCGCCTCCTGGCAGGTCTTCACCAGCTTCACGCTGGCACGCGTCTGCATGCAGCCGATGCATGCCTCCAGCTCCTGCGGGTGGCGCCAGGGGGTTACAGGAGCCCAGCGGACACCCCAGCGGGGCTCCCTGCCCCCACCACAGGGACTGGCCCGGGGGGACCCACCTGGCTGCTGGGGACCGAGTAGGCTGGGTTCACCTCCACCAGGGAGGCGAAGGTCTCCAGGAACAGGTCGCCCAGGCTCTGGCGGATGACCACGTTGGCCGCGCTGCGGATGGGCGCTCGGAGCTTCTCACACAGCTCGCCGTACTCGGTGGAGTTCAGCCTGCACGAGGAGGGGGCTGCTGGGCTCAGGCCACTGGGCACAGGCCCCTCTGTAGGGCAGGACCCTATGCCCAGGCAGCCTGGCCAGAGCCCTGGGACAGGCATCAGGGAGGCCCGGGGTGCTCACAACCAAACAGAACATGGAGGCTCGGGCCTAGCCCAGCTGCCAATGAAAACGAGCAAAGACGGCCCTGAGCCCCGAGCCCCCACAGGACACAGGGAGGATCGCAGCTGAGGGAGGGTCCCAGCAGGCTGGCCATGGCCTCAGCAGTATGGGAGGACCTCGGCTCCAGCCTCAGCTTCAGAGGTGCAGCCACCATGCTTCTGTCCTGTCCCATCCCAAACAGCCCAGAGGGCTCCCCTAGAAGTGGCAGAAGGCAGCTCAGAGGACAGCATGGACAAAGGAAGTGGGGGTACTGTGGGGAAACCAGGGGGACGGGGCCAGGGGTGGGTTGCAGGGGCCTCAATCGAGAGTCACACTCATCGCCTCCCAGGACCCAAAGACGAGACCCGGTGCCAGCTAGGCACAGGCCTCCCTGGACCCAGCCCCGCCCCGCCCTGCCCCCTACCGGATGTCGAAGGCCTGCACGGCAGGAATGGTGCTGGCCACGCGGATGGTGAGGAGCTGCACGGGCAGGTTCGAGTCCGGCGAGAGCTCGTGCTGCTGCGACTCCGTCACGGTCAGGTGCACGTCCTGCTGCTGGGCCACGTGCACACGGTACGTGGTCACCTTCATCACCCACGTGTCTGTCACGATCACACGGGCACCCGGGGCCCCTGTGGCGAACTTGTCGATCCGCCGGAACTCAGTGTTGACAGAGGAAGCGACAGCCTGCCAGCCCGACTGTGGGAGGGCATAGAGGGCCAGGGTGCGGGACAGCGGGTGGCGGGCCCACCGGTCGCGGGACCAGTAGTAGATCAGGGTCCAGGAGATGGTGGGCAGGGTCACGGCCAGGAGGAGGAAGAGCCGCCAGGTCTCGGGGGCCTGGCTTGGGGAGTAGAGCCGCTTTTCCGAGGCTGCAAAGCACATGCCCACGTAGTAGCCTGCAGGGGACGGAGCGGCCTCAGTAGAGGTCGGACTGCCAGGCCCTCGGCCTCCCCTGGTGGTGCCCACTGAGGGTCACAGTGCTGTCCCTTCACCTCCCAGGGGGCCACTCCTCTCGTCCCAGCCCTGGGCTGGCCCTCTGCCCTGGTCAGTGCCCCAGGCTGAGTGGGTCTCACCCACCCCACAGCTGGCCCAGCTCAGCCCTTGCCCACAGTAGTGACACCATGGGCAAGAGACAAGCGTTTTTAACTTGCCACTTTAGATTTATGCGTGTGAGTAATGAAGAGAACTAGCGAGGCCTAGAAAGGCAGAAATAAATAGAAGGCTCTGGTGTCCCCCAACATGGAGGGCCCACTGGCCCACCCCGGGCCTCCTGACCCTCCTGAGGAGCAGACCAGAGCATGGCCCACCCTCGCTGGAATCTCACGTGCCAGACAGTAAGCAAAGGACGGGGGCACGCCACAACATGGGAGCCAGTGCCCCGCACAGGCGGGCCCGACTGGGGCCAGTCTGCAGGTTGGAATGAATGACGTAGGTGGCGAAGGTGGCAGTGGCTGGTTTGAGATGGCAAAATTAATAGTAAAGACTGGCTGTTGGTCAAGTCACTACCTCTCAGGACACTCTGTTGTGTTGCAATAGGTATCATGTCAATAAAGTTTCAAAGCTTTTGAAAACGAGTACAACAAAAACAAAGCCCTGTGTCTGGCCACAGACAGGCTTCACCCACATTTTGTAAGTTGCCAAGCAGGAGAGGGGTTTGGGTGAAAAGGTGAAGAGACGGATACGAAGTACACAGCCCAGGGGATACAATCCAGTGTCCGCACTGGGTACGGCGCCAGGCGGGTGGACTTACGGGGAAACACTTCCTAAGTTACATAAATGTCTTGCCATAGGTTGTACCCTCGGGGCTAATCTTGTAAACCAACTGCAATTGAAAGATGAAAAGCTATGAAGACAGGCTCCACCAAGTCCCCCAGGCGTGGCCTCCTGGGGTCGCTCTGCCCCTGAGCTCTGGCTCCCACAGGCGGCCCCCTGCACGCCCACGCCCACCAGGCCGCTGCTTCCGGCTGCCAGCTGGCAACCCCGCCCTGGTCCAGGCTGCAGGCGCGGTGGTCCAGCCCCTGCGGCCCCAGCCCTGGGTCTGCCCGCCCCCCTACCCTTCAGAGACCCTCTACCCAGAACCCCACCCTTCAGCCGGCCCGACCCAGGGGCTGGCAGACTGGCTCCCAGAGACCAGCTGGCACCTGGGTGGCGGCCCAGCACAGCCCGAGTGTCCCGGCCACACACAGGCTTTCCATCTCTGCACCTGTGACCCCCCCCCCCCCCGCCATGATGTCACCCATCTCCGCCGGCCCGTCCCACACCCACTGCCCGAGGCCTGGGCCAAGGCCCCTCGTCCCCCTGTTGGAATCCGCTAACTCGGGCTCCTCTCCTGGAACTGCCGTCCAAGGACCGCTCCCCACCCGCCCCAGCGGGGCAAGCATCCTCCCCAGGGCTCGCAGCCCGCGTTCTGCCGCCTGCAACCGACCAGCTGCCGCCAGCGTGGAACGCACGGGCGGTTGGCCCACCGCCGCGGGGCTCGGGGCAACCGGGGATCCCGGAACCGCCCCCCCCCGGCTCTTTCTCAGAGGGAGGTGTCCCCGCGGCCCCCCACCGATGGGCCCGGAGCTGGGGAGGGGAGGGGCGCGGGCCTCACCCAGCGGCAGCAGCGAGTGGCACAGCAGCGTGGCGGCCGTGCGGCGCTGATGGTAGCGCACGAAGGCGGCGTCTTCGCTGCCCAGCCAGCCGGACAGCAGGTTCTGCACCGTGAGCCCGGCCGAGTGGAACTCGGTGGGCGTGAACACGAAGCACACGGCCAGCACCAGGTAGGCCAGCGTGAAGGTGACCTCGGGGCTGTCCATCGCGCCGCCGCCGCCGCCCAGACCCGCGGCGAGGCACCCCCCACCCCACGGCACTGGAAAGGCCGAGCGTCCCGGTCCGTAGGGGCCGGGCGGCGCGGGGTGGTCTGGGAGATGGAGTCCACCACGACGGCGCGGGGTGCTCTGGGAGATGGAGTCACCGCGGGGCCACGCGCCCGGCCAGAAGCCGTGAACTGCCCCCAGTCATCGCGAGGGTTGGGCTCCTCAAGACCCGCCGGAGGGCGGCGCTGCGCCTAGTCCCGTTTCACAGCTGGGGAAACGGAGGCCCGCGAGCGGCCCTCAGGCCCTAGCCTTTCTGCGCCCGCGGTCCCGGGTCGGCGGAGGGCCCACAGCCACCGCCAGTCCGCGAGCAGCCCTGCCCGCTTCCCGTGTCCGACGAGCGCCGGCTTCCAAGCGCCGGCCCCTCGCCCCGGAAGCACACCCGCAGCGTGTTGAGGGCGTGGCTGGACGGCGCGCCCTCCTATTGGCCGCTGGCGCTCGGGCGTCCTCCCCGACCTCGCGCTGATTGGCCGCACGCAACAACCGTCGGTATTTGAATCGGAGGCGGGCGGCCGGGCTCCGGGACTGGCGCCTCCTGTTCCGTCCTCGGCTCTGCGCGTCGGCCGGCAGGTAAGGCGTCTGCCCGCGGCGAGGCGGGCTCCGCGCCAGCCTCGGCCCCTCCGGCAGCAGGTGGGCGCCGGCCGAGCCCACCCCTCCCGCGGGCCGCCCTCCCGCGGCTCCTCCGCCCGCCAGGCCCCTCCCCCCGGAGCCGGCCTCCCTGCCTCCCCGGCTCCTCGGTCGTCGTCCCGGGCGGCTCGTCCGTCGAACAGCCCCCTCGCTCCCCGGGACCTCGTCCGGCCCCCGCTCCCGCCCCGCGCTGCCGCCTGCGAGGTCGCGTCCCCGCAGCCCACCCCGCTCCGACTCCCGCCCCGCCTGGGCGGCCTCAGCTGGGAGCGTCCCCCCCAACCCCCGCCGGCTCCACCTGCACCCGCAGCCACACCTGCGCCCGCGGGCAAGAGAAGCCGGGCTGAGCCTGACGGCGGCCGTGCTGCCCCCGCCCCGGCCCCGGCCGGGCCCTGCCCTGTCGCACCCGGTTGCCAAGGCCAAACCCGCGAGTCACCCGGGCTCATCTTCCCCGCTTCCGGTGCCCGCCGGCCGCCCTGGCCTTGCCCTTCACCACACGCCCCCGCCCCGCCCCGCGCGGCTGCTCCTCGGGTGTCACGTCGGTGACCATCCCGGGGCTGCGGGAGGGAGGGCGGACTGCGCCCCGGTGGGGAAGCTCCGGGCTCCCCGGGAAGGCCTGGCAGCCCCGCCTCCTGCTGGTTCCTGCGGGCCGGGCCCTGTCTCCCCAGGTTCCTCTCAGGCCGGCGCTCAGGCCCCTGACTGCCCCCCCCCGCCCCACAGTCCGGGGGGAACCTGGTTCCTCCCTGTGGCTGAAGGCCCTTCCGGCGCGCGGCCCCAGCCCCTGGGCGGTCCCTGCAGGAGGGGGCGCCTCTGACACCGCCGCCCGCCTCTGCAGGATGAGTCTGCTGCTCCCCGGTGACGAGAACGCCGCCGCTGACAGCCGAGCAGAAAGCTGCGGCTTCCTGTCGGCACCCCCCGACCTCAGCGGAAGGTCCCCGGTGCTCCGCCCGTCCCAGAAGGAGAATGTGCCGCCCAGGAGCACAGCCAGGGCCACGAAGGCGAGTGCCTGCCCGCTGCCCACCCCGTGCCTGCCCCTCGCCTGCCCCAGACCAGCGCTGAGCAGGCCTCTCCCTCCTCCCTCCCCCAGGTGACCTTCCAGACGCCCCGGCGGGACCCGCACACGCACCGGATCCTGACCCCCAGCATGAGCCGGCTGGAGGCTTGCTGTGCCCCGGGCGACGGGGTCGGAGGAGGAAGCTCCCCTGGCGGCCGGGCCCGGAAAGAGAAGTAAGTGCGGGGCTTCGGCCAGTCCGGTGGCGGTTGGGACAGCCGTGGTGCTGCCTGTCGCCTCGCTGGGCCTCTCTGGGTCTGCGCTGAGCTGGGCAGTGCCCAGAGCCCTTGGCCGGTCCTCTGCCTCCATGGAGTGCCCTGCCCACGCCTCTGGCGTCGCCTCCTTTTCCTGCATCCACCGGGGTCTCCCCTTGCCGGCCAGTCGGCGGCGGTTCTTCAGCCAAGCCGTGGAGACGCGGGCAGATGGCTCGTTCAGAGCTGGTCTGGGGGCTGGTCCATCGGGGCTAAGCCCCCGCCTGCCCCAGGAGCGCCGCCCGCAGCTCGCAGGTGTGGGTGCTTGGCGTGGCTGGTGGTCGGCTGGGCAGGTGCCGCGCTCTGTCTGCCTGTTTGAACAGCAGGACCCTGCCGGCGGCCCTTCTCCCGAATTTGGCTGAACTGACCCACCTGGGCCGCCAGGGACCCTCCGACTCCAGAGTGGGCGGGGCCTCAGGCACGTTTTGCTTCTGACTTTTGCTGACTTAAGCTGTTTAAAACTTGCTCTTTCTCTTAAGCAGTTTCAGGGGTACAGAGAAAGGGATTCCAGCAAAATGTCCCCGCTAGACCCTTAGGCCGTGTGCCCGTTCCCTGTGGAAGCTTCTGGAACCTGAACCTTTCTCCCCAGGTTTCCTTGTTACTTTGCAAAGTCACTTTGTATTTTCTTTTTGAAATTTAACTGAAAGAGATTAGAGGGATTCAGATGCTGTTCTGTTATAGCAGTGATGGCGAACCTTTTGAGCTCGGCCTGTCAGCGTTTTGAAAAACGCTAACTTAACTCTGGTGCCGGGTCACATATAGAAACTTTTTGGTATTTGCAACCATAGTAAAACACATATTTTTGATATTTATTTTATATATTTAAATGTCACTTAACGAAGAAAAATCAACCATAAAAATGAGTTCGTGTGTCACCTCTGACAGGCGTGTCATAGGTTCGCCATCACTGGGTTATAGCCACGCCAAGAAGGAAGGGAACCCGCTGCTCAGACGCCGCCCCCCGGCACTGAGTGGCCTATGGGGATACATGCTGTGGAAGTTTAGCCTGAGGACGGGGTTCCCAGAACGTTCTTTTTTTCTGTCTTTAGCTGATACTTTCAATGTAGACAAAAACCTCCTTAAAAAGCCAGCGGGTTCAGTAGTGTTGACTGAATCTGTTTTTAAAAGCCAACAGCTCACCAAGGAAGTGGACGCCAAACCCACTGATGAGATTCTACAGAAACCTGCAGTGGCTGCCGCCCACCCCGCTCCGGAGGACGCGAGGCCAGCCTCTGAAGACAGGCATCCCTGCCGGCCTGCCTCCACGCCCGAGGCCCCCCCGGATCCCTCAAGCTGTCCCCAGGCCCCTGCGAGTCTTGAAAACCAGTTCCCATCTCCACAAGGAACGTCTGATGGCCCTGGGCAAGGCTTGGAGGAGAACGATAGTTCTGACTCCCTGGAGAGAACCCTTGCGCCCACCTCTGAAGTTCTAGAAGATCCTCCCAGGATCGCATCCCCAGACAGAACAGAGGGCCCTCACAGAGCCCCAGGAGAGAGCTCCAGCGGACCCCCTGCCTCCTCAGCTGAGACCCCCTCGCCCCCTGCTGCTCACCCCCCAGTGGCCCTCGGAGAAGACCCTGCCACAGACCTGCCTGGGGCCCGGGCCAGCCCTGAGGACGCTGCTGGGCCTGAGAGCAGGGCTCCGGCCGGTTCTCCGGAGACTGGAGGGGCGATGGCCCCCGGTCCTCAGGACGCGGAGACCAGTGGCCACACGGCCGGCTCTGCGGGCAAGGGGCCTGTCAGGCTAGAGTTTGACTTTTTGGATGATGCTCCCAGCAAAAGGCTACGCCCACCAAGGAAACTGGGCAGGAGACCCGCGGCGAGGCCGGAAGCGCCCCCTGAGGATGCAGGCGGGGGTCCCGTTCCTCCTCCCTGGGGGTCTTACAGCCTGGACTGGGACAAGCTGGAAGACCCCAACTTCAACCCGTTCGCAGGCCAGGGAGAGCCCTGTCCACCAGAATGCCCCCAGGACAGGCC
Source organism: Myotis pilosus (assembly GCA_036010255.1). NCBI lineage: Eukaryota > Metazoa > Chordata > Mammalia > Chiroptera > Vespertilionidae > Myotis > Myotis pilosus. The sequence continues at coordinate 783,802 of JASKON010000006.1, forward strand.
AGCAGGGCTGGGGGCTGCAGGGGACTCGCCCCTGAGCCAGTAAGTGAGGGTGGCAGTGTCGGGGTGGCTGCTCGGTGATACGTGCGGGAGCACCTGGGGCCAGAAAGGCACTTGCTTGTCCAGGAAGGGGCCTCGGCAGGGGGCTTTGTGGAGGAGCTGGAAGGGCAGGGCCAGGCCATGTGAGCTCCCCTCCGTGGAAGATGCTAGAGAAGGTGCGGTCCCCCGCCCTGTGCCTGCGGGTCCTCAGGCTGCGGGCTGCTCTGGGGCGGCCGCTCAGTGGCCCCGTGTCGGGTCCTAGCTTAGCCGGGCCCGGTGCCCACATGCACACGGAGCCCCGACCACCCCGCTGCCCAGTCCTGGTACTTCCCGGGGAGGCCGCCCCCTGCCGCTCAGCCTCTTGACCGGTTTTCTGGTAAAAGGGACGAATGAATCTCGGGGTCACCGCCATTGAGTTGAGAAGCCCTCGGAGCTCCCACCTGCTTCCCAGTCCTCCTGTGAAGCTCGGTTCTCTCGGGAGGGTGGGTGGGCCTCGTCGGCCGCCACCTTAGCCCTGGGCCTGGCTTTCTGGGTGAGGGTGCACAGGGCAGGACCCGGGGGTGAGGGGTGCAGGCCCTGTTGACCCGTCTCTCCAGGCAGGTGCCTCCGGCCTCCACAGATGGCACACCTGTGATGCAGACCACAGCGGAGACCTTGGGACCGGTGGGCGAGGTACGAAGGGTGTGCCCGGGCGGGAGCACGTCTTCCCACGGTCACTGGTGTTCCCACGTCCTCACAGAGCAGAGGGAGCCCCATGGGGACCAGGCGGGACACACCACCGCCCCACCCCCGACCCCCACCCCCTCTTCTTGACGAGACGGGTGAGGCAAGGCCCCACCCAGGACCCTCGACTTCTCGAGGTGCTCGAACTGAGCCCCCAGGTGACCTTGCTCTTCCATCCAGGAGGGAACCGCGACTCCTCCAGAGCCGGTGGCTGCCCCCAGCCGTCCGGACCCTGAGCCCACAGCCTCTGCTGCCGACCCAGCGCCCCCCGCTCTGCCTCGGCCCGAGCCTGCCTGGGACCCGAAGGAGGAGCACTTCCAGGACGCAGCTGCGGGTGCGTTGTCCCCGGGCATCACTGGGGCATCACTGGGTTTGCCTCTGAGCGCGTGTGGATGGCATCTGCAAGCCGCTGGTCCCTCACTGAGCCGGGTCCTCGGGGCCTCCCCGGGAGGTTCCTTGAGGCAGGAGACGGGCTGCAGCCTCACTGAGCGCAGCAGCCCCGGTGCGCACGCTCCATGACGTCCCAGTGCTGGGCACCTGGGCCTCGAGGCCCCTGGAGAAGCAGTTGGGCTGAGACCCCGCGGGGATGAGAGGAAGAGCCCGAGCCTCGGACGCGGTGCGCGTGTGGCTGAGCTGCCCGGGGCGGGGCGGGGGGGGGGGGGGCGGTCTGAGCGGAGGTGCCCCAGTGAGACCGCGTGGCTGAGCTGCCCGGGGGGGGGGGGGGTCTGAGCGGAGGTGCCTCGGCGAGACCGCGCGGCTGAGCTGCTTTAAAAGACATGAGGCTGCCGAAACCGGTTTGGCTCAGTGGATAGAGCGTCAGCCTGCGGACTGAAGGGTCCCAGGTTCGATTCCGGTCAAGGGCATGTACCTGAATTGCGGGCACATCCCCAGTGGGGAGTGTGCAGGAGGCAACTGATCGATGTTTCTCTCTCTTCGATGTTTCTAACTCTCTATCTCTCTCCCTTCCTCTCTGTAAAAAACCAATAAAAAATATTTAAAAAAAAAAAAAAAAAAAAAGACATGAGGCTGCTCGACCCTTCCAGCTCCTTAAGCACCGCAGGCACAGAGGAGATAGGAGTGGGGGGACGAGCATGCGTGCTCTGCAGGGGCGCCGGGAGCCTGGGAGGGACCGCTGGGGCAGGCCCACCCCCCCAGGGGAGCCCAGCACGTGGGGGGGTGGGAGTTCAGCTTCTCGCTGAGCATGTTGTCAGGTTGGCCGTGTTGCAGCGTGAGTGACCTGCGTGCGGATAGAGCTCGTTATTCACTCCCCAGTGGGTGGGCTTCCGTGTGGTTCCCCTTCAGCTGCGTGAGTGCGTGCACACGTGGGGGTGTGCATCTGGGTTCCCCGTCTTTCAGGTGTAAGTTCTGCTCCCACGTACCTGTCTACGCCCTAAGGGACTGCGCTTTCCCACGGGGTCTGCACCGTCTCCTCCCCGGGGGCGGCGGGTCCACTGTCTGGCTGCATGGTCTCGCCTCCGGGGGGGGGGGGGGGGGGGCGGTGCAGCAGGTCTGGGGCTGGGGCCTGCGCTCCTGGTGACGATGGTGCGCACCTTCCCCGGGTGCTGGTCAGACCCTCCGCCTGCTCAGTGCCTGGCTCTGAGGTTCTGGGGTTTTCTGAGAGGGTCCCGGTCAGACACTGACATGCAGAAGTGCCCTCCTGGGGCTCTGCCCACGTCTGGGCGGCGCGTGGACACACCGGAGGGAACTTGGAGTCCGTTTCCGTGTTTCCTTTTGCTGCTGTGTCGTTGGTGTCCAGCCGACGAGCTCACTGCCAAAGCCGGTCGTGAAGACGGACCCTCAGGCTTCCTCTGGGGGTTTATAGTTTAGCTCGTGTATGTAGGTCTTTGCCCCGTTTCCAGTTCCTTGTATGTGTGGCATGAGGCACCCTTCGTTTTTTAAGCAAGTGTTATGTTATCAGGGACCAGAGGACTCGTCTGGGGCAGTTTAAACCATGGTTCTTAGCTGGACCGTTTCGCCCGGGGGACCGTTTGGTTGTCATCCCTGGGGTTGCTTCCCAACACCCAGTATGCACAGCACGGCCCCACCGGCAGTCTGATTGGGGGACGGGGGGTGCAGCTGGGTGCTGGCAGTGTGAGTGGGGGCTCCAGGGGCGCCCCTGCAGTGCAGGAGCTGCCGGCTGGCTTTGCTTGGAGGGGGAAGCACAGCCCGCCGTGCGGGGCGCGGGCAGCGGCGGCACTGACTGCTCCCTCAGTTCTAGGCATGGGGGTCGACGTGGACTACCTGGAGCAGTTCGGGACGTCCCAGGTGAGCACCGCTCCTGCCTTTCCTGAGGGTGAGGCTCGGAGGGGCTTCCCTGGAGCAGCCATCACCCCCCGGCGCCTGGACGGTGCTATCTGGGCCTCTTCCTGCAGCGCTTTCCTTAGCCCCGCCCGCGGTCCCCGCTGAGTCCTATCCCGGGCCCCCAGAGCCACTCAAGACCACGCACGGGGGTCAGCCCCCAGGAGGCGTCTGTGCAGAGAGCACTCGGGCCCTTTGGTCGCCTCACCCTGGGGGTTGCTGTCTGTCAGGATGAGGGGGCCTTGTTGACACACCCCCCCGCCCCCCGCCTTCAGTTTAAGGAGTCAGCCCTGAGGAAGCAGTCCTTGTACCTCAAGTTCGACCCGCTCCTGAAGGACAGCCCTGAGAGGCCTGCGCCTGCGGCCCCCGAGCCCCGCAGGTAGGCGGCCTCTGCGGGGGCTCAGGGCGCGGTGATCAGGGACCTCCAGGCGGGAGGCTTCACGACTCGGCTCTGAGCATCGGCTCTGAGCTGACGCCTCGGCTGCAGGAGGGCGCTGCCCCTGGTAGTGACTTCGGAAAGGCAGCGTCGGGGGTGTGACCGCGTGTGCCTCTGCTTTCAGCGTGCAGGGCGCCGAGGCGCCGTCCCGGGGAGCCCCGCCCGAGGCCCCGCTGGTGGACCTGGACTTCCCGGCAGCGCCCGCCCTGCCTGTGAGTGCTTCTCCCTCGGTCGTGTAAAGGGTGCGTTTAGGGGGGGGATCTGAAGGGTCAGAGGTCAGTGGGCAGGGGGCCACAGGCCCCTGCTTGTCTCTGGTCACGGTGCAGTCCCACAGGGCAGCTGGATGGGAGAGGAGCTTGGCCCAGCCGGTCTCTGTCGCCCACAGGTGCCCCCACCTCCCTGTGTGCTCAGGCCCGGCGGCCCCCTGGTGGACGTGCTGCAGTACAGCCAGAGGGACCTGGACGCAGCGGTGAGGGCGGGGCCTGGGAGGGTGGGACCCCAGGTGTCCACTCACTTAGCCAGCCGCCGCCCAGCTGGCACACGCTCCCAGCCTCACTGCCCACAGCCCCTGCGCTGCTCTGAGCTGCCTCCAGTGTGATGTTTCTGCCACCACCCCTCCCCCTCCCAAGCTGCTCCCCAGCCTGGCCTGTAGCAAGAGGCGTCCCCAGCCCACACCCCACACACAGGCGTGGGGCCCCTGGAACACACCTGCCCACGAAGGGGAGCTTGATGGGCTCATACCCCAGGGGGACCTGGACTCTTAGTGGGCACCTGCTGGCCACCTGGTGATGTCCACGCCTCCTGTGTAGGTGGAGGCAGCACAGAGGGAGGTCCTGCAGCTGAGGAGCCAGTGTGAGGAGCTGCACCAGAAAAACCTGGAGATGGGGTGAGACCTGCGGGGGGGCCTGGGAGTGGGGTGAGCCCTGCAGGGGGACCTGGGGTGGGGTGAGGCCTGCGGGGGGACCTGGGGTGGGGTCAGGCCTGCGGGGGGACCTGGGGTGGGGTGAGGCCTGCAGGGGGGCCTGGGGGTGGGGTGAGGCCTGCGGGGCTGGCGAGGCTGGCGTGGGGGCGTGGCCCGCCACGGCACTCATGCATCTGCTCCTCCCACAGGAAGGTCATGGACGGGTACGAGAGCTTCATGTACCAGGCGATGGGTAAGTGTGCGGCCCCCAAGCCCCCCTTTCTAGCAGCAATTCCCCCCTCAGGGCTGCAGCCCCAGCGGAGAGCAGCCAAGGCCGGTGTGGAAGCAGCTGGGGTCCAGGCGACCAGGTCAGGCTGTAGCGCTGGTGCTCACGGTTCCCAAATTGGCCAGAACCCGAGCCAGCAGCTGGGACCACAGGGAACGGGTAGGGTCCTCCCACGGCGTGTCCAGCTTCACTCTGGGCATCGGCTCTGGGTGTGTCTGGGCTGGGGGTGGGAGCACCCTGCCTCTCCCAGGCCAGGGACTCGGGTTCCAGAGGCCCCAGCTGTGGGGACAGGTGTCACCGCGGCTCTGCTGTCGGGCCCTGGGTTCCTGTCCGCCCCTTGGGTTCCGGGACTGGTATTGAGGAAGTGCTGTGCTCGGGGCACTTGGGCCCCAGGTCCGGGGGGTGGGGGGGCTGGTCACCTTCCTCTGGCAGGACCTCCGCGTGCTGCGGCTGACGCTGCCCCTCGCCTCCGTCCCACTATCCCTGTTCTGTCGCCCATGTGGAGACTGCCCCCCAACCCCGTGTGCTTTCCCTTTCCAAGAGGAGGCTCAGAAGCAGCAGGAACTTGCCAAAGCCGAGATCCAGAAGGTTCTGAAAGAAAAAGAGCAGCTGAGCACAGATCTGAGCTCCATGGAGAAGTCCTTCTCCGACCTCTTCAAGCGGTTTGAGAAGCAGAAGGCAGTGATCGAGGGCTACCGGACGGTAGGTGGGCTCTGCCCTGTGAGCCGCCTTATCATGCTCGGTCCCCAGCCCGTCGGGCAGGAGCTGCCGCCCCACGCGTCCTGGTCCCTTGAACTCGGCACCTGGCTCAGCCTTGCTGTGCGCTGGGCTGTGCGGCCAGTCTCACCCTGTGCGGCTAGGGTGGGGGTGCTGTCAGCCTGGGGGGCCTGGGCAGGTGAGCAGAGGAGCTGGAGGCACAGCCTGGGCAGGACCGTGCGGGCCAGCGGATGCCCCGGTGACTGGGCACCGAGGAGCCAGCACTGCCTTCCAGAGGAGGCCTGGCCAGGTCCACCTCTGCCCCCAGCTGGGCACGTGCGGGAGTCGGGGGCACAGCGCTGCGGGCGAGGGAAGCGCTGGTGCCGGGCAGGCTCGGGGCCTGGAGGCAACGACGGCCACAGGGGTCAGGACAGGCCTGGTGTCCAGGGAGGGGGAGGCCTGGCGCTGCTCCGCGCCCTCTCGTCCGAGCTGCCGCCAGGTGGACTTCCCGGGGGCCTGGCCGGGGCCTCGTACACCTGACCCAGAGCAGCGAACGGGCTGCAGCAACGCCCCTCCCCTCCCAGAACGAGGAGTCGCTGAAGAAGTGCGTGGAGGACCACATCGCCAGGGCCCAGAGGGAGGCCCAGCGGTACCAGGCGCTGAAGGCCCACGCCGAGGAGAAGCTCCGGCTGTGAGTCCGGGACGCCTGGGCCGGGGGTGCCGGGGGAGGCAGAGGCTGAGCCCGCTCTCCACGTGCAGGGCCAACGAGGAGATCGCCCAGGTCCGGAGCAAGGCCCAGGCGGAGGCGCTGGCCTTCCAGGCGAGCCTGAGGAAGGAGCAGATGCGAGTCCAGTCGCTGGAGAAGGCCGTGGAGCAGAAGGTGGGCCAGGCCTGAGGCCCGGGAGCGGGAGGGACGAGCCCCGTGGTTGGGACCTGCCCTCGCCCGCCCCGTGGCCTGCTGGCTCCCACGCTGGGCCGTTTCCCTCTTCCCGAACTCCTCTCCCCTGGGTGGGCCCCGCTGCCACGTCTGAGCACGGGAGACGGAGGGCTTGACCTTCTCTTTCAGACGAAAGAGAACGACGAGCTGACCAGAATCTGCGACGACCTCATTTCCAAGATGGAGAAGATCTGACCTGGGGTCCCTGCCCTCCTGCCTGTCTGTCTGTCTGTTAGGTTTCATGTTCTTTCTCCTCTCCTAACCTCAGCTCGTGTTTAAACTATGACTATTTTAGGAACAAGACTAAATAAAATGTGAGTTTAGCACTGAAGTTGCTCTATCTTGATTAAAGCAAGGTTTCCAGCTTTGGCCGGACCCTCCACGGCCCCTGTGCCTCCGGCCCCTCTGCTCACACCTCGGGCTGCCAGGCAGGCACACAGCCTGCTGGGTCTGCCTCCAACCACAGGTCAGAGTCCAATGGACCAAAGCTTATTTATTTTTAAGATATTTTTATTGATTTCAGAGAGGAGGGAAGAGAGAGAGAAGCATCAATGATGAGAGAGAACCATTGATCAGCTGCCTCCTCCAGGCCCCCTACTGGGGATCGAGCCCGAAACCCAGGCCTGTGCCCTGACCAGAATCGAACCTGGGACCCTTCAGTCTGCAGGCCAACACTCTATCCATTGACTCAAACGGGCAGGGGGGTGGTGGGCCTGTGAATGAGCCCGCTCTGAGGAGGGGCTGCGGGATTGGCGCCTGAGGCTGACTCACATGTGGCACCGGTGTCCTGGCTGTGGTGGCCTCGTCCAGCCCCGTGGGCTGACAGGGGAAACACCCGGAGGAAGCAGGTCTGTGCCCCAGACCTCAGGCTCCCAGCTGGGCCCCGACCTGCCGAGCCAGGCCTTCAGCAGCTGAGGTGAGGTCTGGGGGCACCCCGGCCAGCACAGACCTCCAGCTCCCAGCCGTGGCTCAGCGCGTGGACACCTGCTCCACGGAGCCTGTCAGCTCGCTGACCCTGGGCCCTGGGCCCCTTCCTCTCTGGCCGAGTGAGGTGTCGGGGCCCGGAGGGTGCACTGCAGGCAGGTGAGGCCCTGGAGAGGCCCCGGCAGGAGGGGGCCAGGCCCAGGCAGACGCTCAGCCTGCAGGGCATCACGGCCCAGTCCCAAGACACATGGGCATGAAGCTGGCCGGACACTCGTCACGGACTGAGACGCCCTGTGCCTGGGAGCCATGTCCCCGCCGGGGCCCCCAGAGCCAGTGGGAGGCATGGGCTCCTGGGTGCTGACCAATGGCAGGGCAGGCCCCGGCCTGTGTGTGTGACGGCTCCGCTGGGTCCCAGGAGCAGGCCCAGTGCAGGGGAGCGGCCGCCACCTGGCCCGGCTAAGGCGGTGCCCACGCTCAGGCCTGGGGGAACCACCAAAGGGGTGCCCCCTCATGGATGGGGACCAAGAAGAGCCATCAGACCTGTGAGGGCCACAGCCCGGCTGTGACTGGCCGGAGGGTGGGCAGCGGCGATGTGCCTGGCTGCCACCAGGGGGCGCTGCCGGCTGTGGGCCAAGGTGCAGGGTCAGGGCCTGGAGGTGACGTCCTGGCCGGGGACCTGCACTTGGGGCTCTGGTTGGCTGGGGCGTCAGGACCCCACAGGTGGAGGGCTTGGGGGAGAGTGTCTGGTACAGGGACACGGCCGGGGCAGGACCGAGGCCACTCTGCCCCCCGCTCCCCATGGCCCCGTGTGCAGCCCTGTCCTCCTCACCCCGTGGCAGCTCCGGGCCCCTCCTGGGCCCCCCTGATCCACTGCCGCACAGGAGGTGCTTTTGGGTTTTCATTTTTTATTGATTTCAGAGAGGAAGGGAGAGGGAGAGAGAGACACTTCAGTGATGAGAGAACCATTGCAACCGATCATTGCCTCCTGCACGCCCCCTACTGGGGATCGAACCCGCAACCCAGGCTTGTGCCCTGCCTGGAACCGAACCCGGGACCCTTCAGTCCTCGGGCCGACGCTCTACCCACTGAGCACACCGGCCAGGGCCGGAGGTCCTTTTGTAAACAGTCACACATGTCCCTCCGGAGGCGAGGGCCAGCCTGCAGTGCCCCCAGCCCTCGGGCGGGGCCGGCCGTCCGGCCCGAAGCTGTCACCTCTGCTCAGCAGCCGCTTCTCCGGAGGCCTCCCTGACACCCCCAAACCACACCCGCTGTGGCCGGACCTGGGGCCCAAGCACGTGTTCCTCCCATGCAGAGCGCCCCCCTCCGGGCCGGCCGCCCATGCTGACCCTCCAGACCCTGCCCAGGGCTCTGACCCCCCACGCTGATGTCCTGTTCTGTGTGGAGTGGCTGGTTTAGGGGGACTCAGACCCTGGGAGGCACCCCAAGAGCAGAGGTGATGTCGGGGTTTGTGTGTCTTCAACCTGACCAAACCCCAGGGTGTGGGCTGCAGGGTGTGGGTGGTGGGCGTGGGGCCCTCCAAGCCAGGCCAGCACCCCAAAAGTCCTGCTACTCAAAGCAGCGCTCTGGGCCCCTTCCCTCGAATGACCCAGGCTCCTGCCCTCAACATGCAGCCCCCACCCACCACAAGGTGGTAACCCGTTCCCAGCCCACTGCACCCCTGGCACCCTCCCATAGGCCCCTGGACAAGTACCCCCCAACCTACCCCCTCCTCTGCACAGGGACCCCAGATCTCACCCACCCCCTCCTCTGCAGCGGGACCCTAAATCTCACCTACCCACTCTGCACAGGGACCCCAGATATCATCCACCCCCTCCTCTGCAGGGGGACCCCAGATCTCACCCACCCCCTCCTCTGCAGGGGGACCCTAAATCTCACCTACCCACTCTGCACAGGGACCCCAGATATCATCCACCCCCTCCTCTGCAGGGGGACACCAGATCTCACCCACCCCCTCCTCTGCAGGGGGACCCTAAATCTCACCTACCCACTCTGCACAGGGACCTCAGATCTCATCCACCCCCTCCTCTGCAGGGGGACCCCAGATCTCACTCACCCCCTCCTCTGCAGGGGGACCCTAAATCTCACCTACCCACTCTCTGCACAGGGACCCCTGATCTCACCTACCCCCTCCTCTGCACAGGGACCCCTGATCTCACCTACCTCCTCCTCTGCACAGGGTCCCCTGATCTCACCTACCTCCTCCTCTGCACAGGGTCCCCTGATCTCACCTACCCTCTCCTCTGCAGGGACCCCAGATCTCACCCACCCCCTCCTCTGCAGGGGGACCCTAAATCTCAACTACCCACTCTCTGCACAGGGACCCCTGATCTCACCTACCCCCTCCTCTGCACAGAGACCCCTGATCTCACCTACCCCCTCCTCTGCACAGGGACCCCTGATCTCACCTACCCTCTCCTCTGCAGGGACCCCAGATCTCACCCACCCCCTCCTCTGCAGGGGGACCCTAAATCTCAACTACCCACTCTCTGCACAGGGACCCCTGATCTCACCTACCCCCTCCTCTGCACAGGGACCCCTGATCTCACCTACCCCCTCCTCTGCACAGAGACCCCTGATCTCACCTACCCCCTCCTCTGCACAGGGACCCCTGATCTCACCTACCCTCTCCTCTGCAGGGACCCCAGATCTCACCCACCCCCTCCTCTGCAGGGGGACCCTAAATCTCAACTACCCACTCTCTGCACAGGGACCCCTGATCTCACCTACCCCCTCCTCTGCACAGGGACCCCTGATCTCACCTACCCCCTCCTCTGCACAGGGACCCCTGATCTCACCTACCCCCTCCTCTGCACAGGGACCCCTGATCTCACCTACCCCCTCCTCTGCAGGGACCCCAGATCTCACCCACCCCGAGACAGGGATGGAGCTGAGACGCTGAGGAGCCTTCAGAGCCTGTGAGGCCCCCTCACAACAAGGGTCAGCGACTGTGGTGGGGAGAGCCGGGTGCCTGGGGCTGGGGTGGGTGGCTGAGGGGCTGGGGGGCTCGCAGCTGCCCCGGCTCCTGGCTGAGGGGCAGGTGGCCTCCGGTTGCAGAGCCAGGGCTGCTGTGGAGGGTCCCTCCGGCCACTCTGAGAACTGCCCGGTCCCTGCCCCGGGGCCTCTGAGCCAGGCCCGGCCTCGGCCTGGAGGAGGCACGCGGGGTGGCTGGCCGCGCTACGGTCGCAGGCCGGGGGGCAGCGTCCTGGGCCGGTAGCCGCTCCGGGACAAAGGGGCCTTGTGCGCTGAATGGGTGTTTATCCTGGAGCCGTGTTAGCTCGGGCGCGAGGCGGGCGGGGGCCTGGCGCGGGCTCCGCAGGTAAACATGACCGGAGCCGGCAATCAGCGCGGCCTGGCCTCCCGCCCCCAGCGTTTCCTGCGCCTCGACACCCTGGCATCACGGGCCTCCCGCCAGGATGGGGACGTGGGAGACCGGAGGGGAAGCTGAGCTGTCCCAGACGGCCCTTCCGGGTCGCCAGCACTGAGCAGCGAGACCCCAGGCCCAGGCCGCCCCCTTCCCTGGCACGGGAGGGGAGGGTGGCTGACCCTGCCCCTGGGGTGGGGGTCCTGGGCCAAGACTCCGTCAGCCTTGATTGTGTGACCCCCAATAAGTGTGTGGAAGCCCTGGCCCGACGGGCGGAGAGGGGGGGAGTAGGGTGGGGTTGGATGAGGCCGCGATGGGGCCGTGATGGGCTCGGGGCCCTGGTGAGCAGAGACCAGCGCCCGCTCTCCGCTGTGAGGACGGTGACAGGCTGCGGCCAGCGAGACGACTTGACCGCCACCTGGTCGCAGACGCCCAGCCTCCAGGACGGAGGAGTCAGCACCTGCTGTCGTGTTTGTCAGCGGCAGGTGCTGGCTAAGCCCCAATGACGGTGGCCGCCAAGCCCGAGGCCGCCCATTGCCCGTCCGTGCTCCCTGAGCGGTGGCCCAGGAGGCCTCCAGCCCCGTGGAGACGCCCAGGAGTGGGCATCACGGCCATCGCCACCCCTCTGAGTGGGTCCGTCGGGGCTGAGTGCCCGCGGGCACCTCCTTCTGCCCTTCAGCCAGGCCCTCCGTGGCCAGGGGCTGCCGGCCACGTGGCTGACCCGCGGGTGGCGGGTGCCGGGTGTGCCCTGGAGCGCGGGCGCGTGTCCCCGTGTCCCCGTGCCGGACGTCCCGGAGGGCGGGCCAAGTAGGCCGCCAGGCACGCGGAAGCGAGCGGAGGAGGAGCAGCCGCCATCCGCAGAGCAGCTGGGCTGGCTGGGGACAGGCATGCACGTCGGCCCTGGCTCCTCACGGCCTCCTGTCCCCAGACCCCAGGAATTCTGTGCTCCCCTGGCCCCAGCTCTACCCACCCACATGCCCACCCCCAAATTCTGAGCCCAGTGGCTGGGGCCCAGCTGGCTTCCTTGAGCTGGGAGGCCTGCAGGGGGCACCAATAAGCTGGCCAGAGGTCCAGCCAGGCTCCTGGGGTGGAGGAGGGGGTGCTGGCTGGGGTTCCCAGGCCCCAGCAGCACCCCATCACCCACAGAAGGTCTATGACCAGGTGCGGGCCCCTCCCGCCCAGGCCCAGTCCTGTCCAGCAATGTCCCAGGCCCCCCATGAGTGGATACCACATCCTTGAAGCTCCAACGAGGCTCAGGTGTGATGGCTCAGGGCGCCCCCTCCTAATTCTTCAGGAGTGGGAGGCCCCAGAGAACACCCTGCCCCAGCCTGGCCCCGGGCGCAGTGCTGGGCGGGTCGCAGGTGCCCACCGAGTGGCTGAACGAGGGACAAAGGTGCGGCTCTGGGAACGCAGACAGCGGTGCGCACGGGACGTGCGAGCGAGGCTGCGCCCAGCAAGGGGTGGCCGCGTCCCCTCCCCGTGTCCCCTTCCTTGTCCCCGCACCCTGCTTAGCCCCGCAGGCTGGGCGGGCCGGCCCTGGGCTGGGCTCCCCGGGGCCAGGCACACTCGGGGGGCAGGGGGACAGGTGGACAGGGGGATGGGGGGCAGGGGGAAGGGGGCAGGGGGCAGGGGGCAGGGAGGCAGGGGGCAGGGGGCAGGGGGGAGGGAGGCAGAGGGACAGGGGGGCGGGCGGCCTGGAGAGGCTCTTGTGTGTCTCTGATAGGAGAGCGTGCGAGATGGCAGCGGAGCCCCGGCAGAAGGCTCCTGTGTGGGCAGAGGGCTGCCCGGGCACTGATGGCAGGGGGCGGGGAGGGGGGGGCGGGTGACCCTGCCTGGGCCTGCCTGCCAGGTCTCCAAAGACACGGGGTGTCCCCCCGGGGCCAGGCAGGCCTGCCTGGGGGCTGTCCTGGCAGGAGCTGCTGTGCGGCCTGAACCCCAGGGCGCTCTGTGGGATGGACACAGGGCCTGTGCAGTGGGGGGTGGAGGCCACAGCCAGCTGAGAGCCACCAGGGGGCACTGGTTCCCCGTGTGCCCGGCGGGCAAGGGGCTCCAGGGCAGTGCGTGGAGCCAGCCAAGGAGGGTGCACGCCAGTCCAGGAGCACCCCACAAGCGGGGGGGTCTCCCCTGGGCCTGCAAAGAGGCTGAGGGAGCCTCCCGGGCCGGGCTTGCCCCCGGCTGTCTCATCAGCGGGGACTGCCCCCCACTGGCCCACAGCGGGGCCGGCTCCAGAAGGCGGTGGTGGTGCAGGGGTGGCTGGGAGGGGCTTTGGCTCTGGTCAGACCCCACCTGGCCGCCTCCAGCCCATCAGGCAGCCGGGGGGGCCCTGAGACTGAGACTGCTTCTCGCTTGGTCTTGCGCTTGTTCACAACACACACACACACACACACACACACACACACACACACACGTGCGGGAGTCGCGCTGTCCCAGCCGGGCACAGCCAGCCCCGCCCCTGCTGGGGAGCGAACAGAGCACATGGGGAGGTGACCTTCGGGGGGCAGGAAGTGGGGAAGAAGTTGGTGTAGGTGCTTCTTGGGGAGGCTCCGGGCACCTCCAGCATCCCCTGCCCAGCCCCCCACCACAGAGGGAGGGTCACCCCCCACCGTGCCAGCCAGGCGAGGCCCGGGGAGCCTGACGTGTCCAGGGCTAGAGCTGCAGGGAGCACAGGGTTTGGCCCAGGGTGGTCTCACCCCCACCCAGGGAGAGGCCAGACCCCGCCCCTGGCATGGGGTGCAGGCAGCCCCCGCCCAGCTGGCCGGCTCCGCCCGGCGCTGGGACTCAGCGGCCTCATCCTGTCTGTGCCGCGCAGAGGTTGGGGGGTGCCGACCTCAGGCACCTCTGGACCTAGAAGGCGGCCTCCCACCAGAGCCTGGCACACACACATGTGCGTGCGCACACACGTACACACATGCACATACACATGTGCACACGCATGCGCACAAGCACATGCACACACACACCCGCAGACAGCAGGGGCCAGGGCTCAGGCAGGGCCTCCTGCCCCAGGCCAGGCAGCCTGGGCCGCTGGACAGAGGGCGGGCCCGAGGCAGGGGGCCTCTTGCACAAGTGCCGCCCGGAGGCCTCGAGGAATCAGGAACACATGGCAGGCCACCCGCGTCCCCATGTCCCTGCGTCCCCGCGTCCCCGCGTCCCCGTGTCCCTGCGTCCCCGCGCCCAGCCCTCACCCCAGGCAGCTCACCCAGAGCCGGGCGGGCCCAGTGCGGGTCCACGGGGTCTTCCACCCCCAGGCGGCTGTCCTCCAGGGACGCGCCATCTGGCCTCAGCCCCTCCTCCCCGCGGGCCTGCCTGCTTCCTCCCCGGGAGGCTCATGACGGCCCCGGCCCGGCCGTGCCAGGTGAGGGCGGCCTCAGGCCGGGGTCAGGGCTGCTCACAGGGACCTGGCATCCGGGGGGACCTGGCCTCCAGCGTCCAGGGAATGAATCAAAGACACGCAGCCCCAGCCCCCCAACCCCTGGGAGCCCAGCCTCTCCTGGCCTCTCGTCACCAGTTGGCTGCGCTCCAGCCGGGAGGCGCCCGGCCCAGCTTCCGTTCCCTCTGAGAACACCCAGCGCCAGGCCCTGGTGGCCCCGCGGCTCCCCTGCGCTCTGCTCCGTGGAGGACACCCTGCCGCCAGCCCAGCTTTGAGGGGCTTCCCTGAGGGCGGGGCTCCGAGGGGGGGGGCCTTGCAGGCCAGGGCCTCTCTCTCAGGGGGGCGGAAAGGCTGTGGGTGCTGGAGCGGCCCAGGGCTGGCCGTGCCCGGGGGAAGGCCCCACCCTGCGGAGGCCGTGGGCCAGGCGAGTGTGGGCCAGATCCTTGCCGCCCCGACGTGCCCCGTGCCACTCCCCGCGGGCGCTCCCTGCGCCAGGTGCCAGCTCGCCTGCCAGCAGCGTGATCTCATTCCCCCGCCGCAGGGGGTCACGGTGACGCCCCGGCCCCAGGCGATGTGACTCGAGGTCCTGAAGCATCTCTGCGGCTCCCAACCCGGCCTCGGCCTCCTCACCGCCTCCCTGCTTCCTGGAACAGCGGGCTCCCAACCTGCCGTCCTCGCCTGGATGTGGCAGCCGGGGTGGCTGGGAGCGGGGCCATCAGGGTGGCAGGCCTGGTGGGAAGGGCCCGGCACAGGCTGGGGGCCCGAGGGGAGCGGGTGCTGATGGTGCGGCTGTGCCAGGGTCGGGGGGCGGGCCGGGCCTGGTGTGGTCAGGACCGTGTCCTGCACTCAGAACCTCCCTCCGAGCAGGAAGTGCGGGGCTGTCCCTCCTCGGCTTCTGGGAACCCCCTCCCCACCTGCTAAGGAAGCAGGAATGTGCCTGTGCCCCAGCCCAGGCTTGCCTGGCCCCAGGTGCCCCACCAGCTCCACCTGACACACCCCTCCCCCCACAGCGGGCGAGGCTGGCTTCCCAGAGGAGGTGCCTGGGCCTCCAGGAGGCCGAGCGGAGAGGGGGCGGGCTGGTGGGCCAGGACCCTGAGCAGGGGCTTCCTTCAGGCAGCGGAGGGGGTGGAGGGAGACGGGGGCGACGCCAGGACTCCGGACCCCAAGCCGGGTCTCTCTCCAGCTGCTCCCCCTCATGGCCAGACTCTGGACCCCATCTTTTTTTTTAATCCCCTCACAAGGATGTGTTTATTGATTTTAGAGAGAGGAAGGGGGGGAGAGACATCAATGTGAGAAAGACACTGATTGGCTGCCTCCTGCACGAGCCCAGACCGGGGATCGAACACACAACCATTCTGGTCTAAGGGCTGATGCTCCGACCAAATGAAGCACCAGCCAGGGCAAGGCCCGTCTTCACGCTGACATACCCGACCCCAGACAAGATCCTAAAATCCACCAGAGCCACAATGGACAGAAGTGATGGGACAGAGGTGATGGGACAGAGGTGATGGGACAGAGGTGATGGGTCAGAGGTGATGGGACAGAGATGATGGGACAGAGGTGATGGGACAGAGGTGATGGGACAGAGGTGTTGGAACAGAGGTGATGGGACAGAGGTGATGGGAAAGAGGTGTTGGAACAGAGGTGATGGGTCAGAGTGATGGGACAGAGATGATGGGACAGAGGTGATGGGACAGAGGTGATGGGTCAGAGGTGATGGGACAGAGATGATGGGACAGAGGTGATGGGACAGAGGTGATGGGATAGAGGTGTTGGAACAGAGGTGATGGGTCAGAGGTGATGGGTCAGAGGTGATGGGACAGAGATAATGGGACTGAGGTGATGGGTCAGAGGTGATGGGACAGAGGTGATGGGACAGAGGTGATGGGACAGAGATGATGGGACAGTCGCGATGGGACAGAAGTGATGGGACAGTCGTGATGGGACTGCAGCGATGGGGCATCCCACCTGCGGGCCAGGCCATGGGGCCCCTGTTCCTGCTCCCCTCCTCCTGGGCCACCCATCCCACTGTCCAGACCAAGGACCAAGGCTCGGGGTGGCCCTGCAGCTGGGACTCACGGGAGGCCGGGAGGGGAGGCAGCACATCCTGGGTGGGATCCAGGCCTGGGACCCGGGAGGCCTCAGGGAGGGCGGACAGTGGGGTGAGGAGGGCCAATCCGGAGGGTGCTGCCCGGGTCTGGGGCACTGGGCCTGGGGTGTGGGCACCAGAGCCGGGCTGGGGCCATGGTGGGAGCCCCAGGGCCCAGGGCCCAGGACCCTGGGTGTGGTGATCACAGTGACAGGGTCCTGAGCCCCCCTCTCCCCTGCTCAGCGGGGGCAGGAGGTTTGGCCCAGGGGCTGGGCGTGCTGCCCCCCAGGAACCTGGCGTCCAGGTCGTGTCTTGCCGGCTCTCCCTGGGCGACAGCGGCTCGTGCTGGCCTCCTCCCATGGGAGAGACTGCGGTCCCTGCTGGGGGCCGTGGCGGCTGCTGGAGGCTGGAGGGTGGGGGCAGGGCTTGTGGCTCCCTGAAGCCCCTCAGGGGACCTTGAACTCAGGTGGGATGAGGGACCCAGCACTGCAGGCTGAGCGAGGGGCAGGAGGGCTCCCTGGAGGAGGAGGCAGCAGCCCAGAGCCCACCCCACGCCTTCGCCTTGGGCCTCCAGCTCCGGGCCGGGCGGCAGTTCTCAGAGGCCTGGAGCCCGAGGTTTGGCGAAGGCTCTTGGGCTGGGGGAGGGGCTGGCCTTGCCAGGCAGGCACCCCTCTGAGGCCCTCACACCCCAAGTCTGTCCTGGGCCCACACACTGCTTACGGGCCCAGGAAGACCCCAGATCTCACCACTGGGGCTCTGGGGGCGAGACCCCATCTGGTGACGGAGGTTTCCTGGGGGAGGGGAGGCCAGGGGAGGAAAGGGTGCCCCCGGGAGGGGGGAGGGCAGGCGGGGCCGGGACGGCTCACACCCACCCCTCAGGCAGGGACACCGGCAGGGAGGAGGATAGACAGTGCCCGAAGCCTGGGAGCCGTTGGGGCCAAGCAGGCCCCCCTCGTGAGCAGGTCGTGGGGAGCAGGCAGCGGGCACAGGAGGCCGCCCAGTCCCGCCGGACCTCGGGGCCCCCCGCTGCAGCGTGAAGCAGGCAGTGGGGGTCGGATGCTCCCCATGCCAACGTCAGCGCGATCCGGTTTCATAACCAGCCTGGGTCCCGCCCAGCTGAGGAAGGAGCATAAAACCCAATATATTTTAATTATATCTTTGAGGGCCACAAGCACAATCGTTTCCAGATGGGACCCTGTTGACGGCCGCTCTGTGCTGGGCCTGGGGAGGGGCAGGGGCCAGGCCCCGGGACAGTGTCGGGACCTCGGGCCCAGCGCTCACGGCCCAGCTGGTGCCGAGGCCAGAGGGGCTGTGACTGGCCCTCGTTCCCGTTTCACAGGCGAAGACGGTCAGTCCTGCGGGCTGTGGAGCCTGCAGCACAGGGGTGGGGCCCGGAGCCAGGGCCAGCGGGCCCAGCGAGTCGGGGATGGGGCCCCACATCCCGGCCCCAGGTTGGGAAAGGGCCGCACCCCGTGTGCCCGAAAGTGTCTCCTTCCGGAAGAGCCCGGCCGGCGCTGGCTGCCGAGTGCCCGCTCCCTGGCTCGGGCCAGGGGCTGGTCCGGAGGCGTCCGGGCCGCTGCAGGGGACCCAGCGGGACCGCCTCCTGCAGGCCCTTGGCTCCCTCTGGGCAGGGGGGCTCCAGAGACCCCCAGCCTCCCGGCCCGAGTGAGAGCTGGGGCCCCTGAACACCAGGGTGGCTGTACCCCCCACCGGAGCCAGAGGCCAGGGTGCTCCCTGCTGGGAAGCCCCAGCCCGGGGCTGCACGCACAGGCCGGCGGCGGGAAGGTCGCCGGGCGGTCAGCGACGGGCCTTCGGAAGTCGGCCAGCTAATGAGATTTGCCCGTCAGCTTCCCTGGCCCTGGCGTCTGCCAGGCCCAGCCCTCTCCGCTGCCCACTGCGCCCCCCGCCCCAGCTCAGCCAGGCTCCCTGCTCGGGGATCCGGAGGCGGGGAGGGGGGGCAGGGACCTCGAGGGCTGAGCTCCATTTCTGCGGGTGCACTGGCCGGGCACCCTCCCCCCACGGCCGCGGGAGGTGGGTGGACGTGATGGCAGGGGGTGTGGAGGCAGCTGCGAAGGTCTGATAGGGGAACCCCTCACCCTCCAGGGGGACCGTGGCTGGCTGGACCTCCCCTCCCCGCTACTCGGCCTCAGGGTCCCACCTGTAAAAGGGCACAGGGGCCCGGCCGGCGCGGCTCAGGGGTTGAGGTCGACCTAGGAACCAGGAGGTCAGGGTTCGATTCCCGGTCAGGGCACAGGCCCGGGTGGCGGGCTCGATCCCCAGCGTGAGGCGTGCAGGAGGCAGCTGGTCCATGATTCCCTCTCCTCATGGGTATTTCTCTCCCTCTCCCTCTCCCTCTCCCTTTCTCTGAATCAATAAAAACATGTATTTTTAAATGGCACCAGCCGTGCCCTGTGGGACCCGGGCACCCAGGAGGGGTGCTCGCCCCTCCTGGCCCTGCTCCTGGGGGAGGCCCCGCCCTGGCCCCCGCCTGGCCTGGCCTGACACCTCAAAAGCGCCAATCAGGGCCCTGTGGGGCCGCCAGGCGGTCAGCGCAGAGGCAAGCAGTGCAAGGAGGTGGTGGAGGCCCGCCCACCTGGTGACCCCAGGGTGACCCTGGGTGAGCTGAGGCTGCGGGGTCAAGCGGGGCCTGGCCCAGCCTGGGCAGGGCACCCGGCCCCAAGAACCCCGGGCTTGGTGCCAGGCCCCAGGGCACCCACAGCAGACGTGACGTCATCCGCGGGGCCCACCGAGGCAGGCGTGGGTGCCGGCTCCCAACGGGCACCCCAGTCGCTGACTCACCCTCTCCCCGCCCACCTGGGCCCCAGCTCCACTCTAGGTGGGAGGCAGGGCGGCCCAGGCCAGACCCACAGCTGCCTCCGGGTGCTCCCGGGGCCACACTGTTCGGCCAGCAGCGCCTCCCGCCCAGGCCACCCTGACACCAGAGCTGGGACAGGCCACGCCCACTTTCCCTTGGGGCTTTCGCCGCCTTCCTGGCATCTCAAAGCACCCACTGCGCGCCACTCCCAGGACACGGGGATGCACTTCCATCTGCTGTCCCTCCTCCAGACTCCCTCCTCCCCCCGCCCCCCCTCCCCCGTCCTCCATGGACTCACCCCTCCTCCACCCCCCCACTGTGTGAGCCCCGTGTGCCAACGGCCGTCCCCACCTCTCACCCTGCAGCGGTCACTCGGCCATCGACAGACCTACTGACTCACCAGGCATCGCTGTCCACTCCTCTGCCCACCTCTCTGCACTGCACCCTCCCCCCCCCCCGGACCATGCCCATCCCTCAGTCCCCCACGTGGACTGACCGGTGCCAGTGGCCCGGTGGTGTTGGGCAAGGCCATTCTCTCCCAGCTCCCACCCGGGCCAGGCTGCGTGACTGAGGGGCAAGGCCACGGCTCTGACAGGTGCAGTGGGTGTGATGCCAGGAGGCGAGCCCCCCCTCAGCCCGCGGCCAGGCCTGGGCCGGTGGGGAGCAGGCAGGCCGATGACCCCCGGGACGGGCGAAGCTCCCGCCTGCTCTGCCCCGGGGACAGGGCCGGAGCTGACATCTGCGCGGGCACCCTTGCTGCTCCCCTGCCGGTGACCGCGCGCCTCTGCCCTCTGCCCGCTTCCCTCGCTGCCCGGCCAGAATCCAGCCTCAGGGCATGGCCGGAGGGTTGCCTCCAGCCCCAGCTGCACCCACCCCAGAGCTGCCTTTCGCGCCTGGGGTGCCGGAGAGACGGGTTGAGGGAGACCCACACCCCTTGGCGTCAGCCTGCCTGTGGGGTCCTCCCAGGCCCTGGCCCAGGCCAGGGGGACCAGCTCCGAGAGGCTGCAGGGTCAGCAGAGGCCAAGCTGGCCACAGAGTCTGTGTCCACTGGGCCCATCCTCCTGGACCAGGGCTGCGGGCAGTGGCCTGTGGCTCCCGCGCCTGAGGACAGCCCCACTCTGCTGATGGGGGTGGGGTCGCTGTGGCCCTAGCCAGGCCCGGGGCGGTCTGTCGCGTCCCTGCCGCGTCCCCCAGGCTGCACGGTGCCTGGCCACGCAGGTGGGTGTAAGAACACAAAGACCAGGCCTCCACCCGCTCTGTCCCGGGGTCAACGGCCCTGACCCACAGCCACCCTCAGAGCTGCCCCCGGCGTGGGGGAGCCCAGGTGAAGGAGAGGCCCCGAATCAGGGACCCTGAGCAGGGCTACGGGGTGACTGGGTGTTGGCCGGCTAGAGCCCATGGCAGATGTGCCAATGCGGCTGGGAAATGATTGGTGCGGGGGGGCGGGGGGTGGAGGGAGTACAGACTGGGGCTGGGCCAGGGGAGCCAGGACCCCGATAGTGGGCGGTGGACAGTGGGGGTCCTCCCGTGACGCACTTGGCCGAGTGCCCGCTGAGTGGATAGCTGGGGCGCTCAGGCGGAGGGGCCAGGAGGCCTGCCAGCCTTCCTGCCGTCACCCCGAGGGCAGCGGAGAGGAGCAGGAGAAGGGTTACCCCGAGATCAGACGACTCGCCTCTCCCTGGGCTGCGCTGGGACATGCCCAGGTCCCGGGGAGGGGGCGTGGGGTCCTGTCGAGAGGCTGGGGTCCGAGTCTCCCCCCACCCCTCGGAGGGAATGAGCACACAGAGGCCGGGGGGGGGCACCCCGCCTGCCATCAGAGCAGTCCCAGAGGGGGCGTGGGGTCCTGGCTACCTGCCCCCAGAGGCTCCTGGGTCCCCTCCCCCAGCCCCAGCCAGGCCCCCCTCCTTCCCCGGCGGAGATAAGTGGGAGAGTCAGAGATAAACTCCTTCCCGCTCCGGCCCTGGCTGCCGCAATTCCAGGAAGTCCCCGCCCCGTCCGGAAACCCCATCCAGGAGGGAGCCAGGCTCGGGGGGGCAGTGATCCGGCCGCCCGCCCCCTCCCCTCCCGCCCCGGCCTCCGGAGGGCCGCACGTCCACCTCAGGGATGGCAAGACTGAGGGTGAGCTGGCCTGCCCCCACGGCCCCCCTTTGGTATCTGCTCTGAGACAAGCGGAAGGCCCGGAGGGGCACCCACTCTCCAGGGGCCGAGGGCACTCCGGTCTTGCTGTGCCAGGCCCCCTACATGCCCAGTGGAGCCAGCAGGTCCCGTGGGAGGGGTCAGTGAGGAAGGTGTGTTTCTTGTGCCCAAACACGCCGCCCGGGGCCCCAGCGGACTCTTCCTTTGAAGTGTGGGGGGCCTGGCCTGTCCTAGGCCTCGGTGCTGTGGGAGGTGGACTGTGCACCAGCACCCAGAGGCCCCAGGGGAGGGGGCGGGGGGCACTGGGGACATCAGGAAAGGCTGCTGGGGGCACAGGGGTCCCCTGCCTCCTTCCGTTGGGGAGGGTGACCCCCACACCCACCTGGCCAGTTCAGCACCCCGGCTCAGACTGGAGCTCTGGAGTCAGGGTCAGACCCCGGTGTGTGGGGACAGTTCGGCCCTGACCCCGGTCCTCAGACCGCGTCCAGCCGCTGGGAGAGAGGGACCCGCGGGAAGGGCGGGGCTATGGGCACCTGCCGGGCAGAGCCGGGCACCTGAGCTGCGGAGGTCACAGGGCAGAGTGGGGGCCGAGGAGGAGGCCCCGAGCATGGGGGCCTGGTGCCGGCCGGAGCGGGGTGCCGGGCTGAGGGCGTGGGCCGGAGCAGCCGCGGCCGGCTGGGGGGCTCTCGAGGTGCCGGTGGGCAGATGACTTAATCCCAGGCCGGCTTTGTCCCCCGCGCCCGCCGCCCGATCTGCTGCCAGCGCCGCCGCGGCCACACGCACCCCCCCCCCCCCAGCTCCTAGCAACCGGCAGCCAAGCGTGGGCAAATGCAGGGGGCCACTCGCCGGGCCTGGGAACCCGCAGGGGTGGCCGCGGGGCGCACCGCCCAGCCTGGACTCGGGGGACGCCTGCCCAGCCGGGCCGCCTCCGAGGAGGGCATCCTGGGAGGGGCGCGGCTGGCCGCCTGGCAGAGGCGGCGCTGCCGGGCGGGGGGCTTTGTGTGCCGCCCTCTCTCTTCCTGGGCCCCACCCGGCGATCCTGTCAGAGCCTTAGAAAGCCAGACAAAGGCCGGAGGCCCCGGAGGCCGGGACGCAGGGGGAGATGGGCTTTTAATGACCCAACTCCAACGTAACAGCCAGGAGGCTCCTTAACCCTGTCGGGCCCTCGCACGGGGGAGGCCCCGCTGGCGGGCCCCCCTCCCTGGCCCCGGGGGAGTGGGAACCAAGGGAAAACCTCCTCTCCTAACAGAGTCCCTGACGCCCCCACCAGGGCCCGTGCCCTCCCCCGCCCCAGGCGCTGAGGGCCCAGAGCCGACACGGTGCCCTCTGCTCCTGTGACCCGCCCGCTTCAGCCCGGTGTCGTCCACGCCAGGGGCCTGCCCTCCCCGGGGAGCCCTGCCCTCCCCCAGCCCCTGCACAGTCTGGTCACAGGCCGGGCGGCCTGGAGCCGGGGGGCACAGAGCTGGGGAAGAAGACGGGAGACACCAGCTCCCTGCCTGTGCCCCGTCCAGGGGCCGCCCCATCCAGGGCTCTCCCTGCCCCTCCCTCCTGCCTCCCGGCCTCTAACCTGGGCCCGTGGTGAGGAGGCCGGGTGTGGCGGCTGCCTGAGTGATGGGAGTGTCCACCCCAGGTCCAGGGGGGTCCTGGTGGAAGGAGACCCGGGGGCTTCCCAACACCCCCCACAGCCAGTCCTTTTCAGAGGCACTGCCCCCATCACGCGCTACCCCCACACCGCCCACGCCTGCGGTGAGGGCAGCCCTGGACCTGGGTCGCCACCAGCCGGGCGTGGACTGGCCTCGCGCCCTGGGCAGGCACCTGGGTGCCCTGAGCCCCATTTTCCTGGAGGGGAAGGTAGGTGTCCGGGGACCCAGGGCCAAGGTGACACATTGAACGGAAGTTTCCAGTCCAAGCCACTGCGGACAAGCCCGGAGCCGGGAGTGAGCCCTGGAGGTGGGCAGGCCAGGCTGCTCCTGGGGCAGCGGTGGGGGGAGGCCCCTCGGGAGCACTGAGCCCAGCAGCTCCCTGGGCTCAGCACAGAGGAGGAGCTCGAGGTCAAGGTGGACCACACCCCTCCCAGAGGCCAGGTCCCTGTGCAGAACCGCTTCCTGGGCCTGAGCCCACCTGGGCTGGGCCCCTGCCCCGGCTGGGGGGACGCAGGCTGACTTCTGGAGGCGGGCTCAGGTTGGGGGTTCCCCCATTCTCAGAACCCCAGAACCAAGCTGTCGGCAAGGACAGGGTGGCCCACCCCCATCGCCTCGGGCCCAGGAGAGTGTGGACCAGGCCCGCTGGGGGAGGGGGCCAGGTCTGGCGGGTGCCCTGGGTTTAGAGGGTGGTCAGACTCAAGCGGGTGCCCCTCGCAATGCCCATTTGCTGGTCCAAGTGCCAACACCACGTAGGGGACACATTCGCCCACGTCCACGCATGTGCGTGTGTGTACGTGTCTGTGTGTCCCTCTGTGCGTGCCCACGAGCCTGTGTGTGCCCACCCGGAGCTGGTCTGGGCCCGCACTGCCGTCTGGGTGGGCGTGCGTGGCAGGGCTGACATCGGGGTCTCCGTCGTGTGGCGTGAGTCACGGGCAACAGTCCTCCTTGAGGGACCCGAGGGCTGCCCCTTCTTCAGAGACCCGAGCTTCAGCCGTCTCTGAGGCCCTCAGTCCCAGCCGGGGCACCCCACCCTTCCTCCTCGGGGAGGGGTGCTGGGATGGGGCCCCGCACGCTGGCTGGCCGTGTGTATGGAGGGCCTCCTGGCCTCGGGCGGGCCGCCAGCGGCTCCTAAAGGGACAGGCTCCTGGTGGGCCTGGGGCTGCGGATGGAGTTTCTG
The DNA here is from genome assembly GCA_036010255.1 of Myotis pilosus. NCBI lineage: Eukaryota > Metazoa > Chordata > Mammalia > Chiroptera > Vespertilionidae > Myotis > Myotis pilosus. Next base: position 807,651 of record JASKON010000006.1, read on the forward strand.
GGAGCAAAGTGAAGTCCGCAGAGCTTGAGCGTCAACCTATGAACCAGGAGGTCCCACGCCGGTCACAGGCTCGATCCTCACTCAGTGCGGGGCGGGCAGGAGGCAGCCGATCGATCGCTGATTCTCTGTCCTCATTGATGTTTCTCTCTCCCTCTCCCTTCCTCTCTGAGATCAATAAAAATATATTGAAATTTAAAAAAAAGAAACGAAACTGCCCAGCAGTGGCCGCCAGGTCGCTCACCTGTGGCCGGCGGGCGCGGGGCCTGGCTGTCCCTGGCGGGCGGGCGGGCGAGCGAGCGGGCGGGCGGGCGGGCGCCTGGCTGGGGGTGGCCAAGCGCTGCCAAGGCACAAACAACGGCTTGTTTTCACCCCCGGGTTCCAACGTCTTAATAGGGAAGGTGGCCGGCCGGCCGGGCGGGAGGGCCGGGCTGTGAATGGCGCCTGTGAGCGGAGAGGCGGGCCTGTGGCCGCCGCCCGGGATAAAGGGCCCCAGTCATCCTGCGCTGGCCCAGCGGAGTGCGCTAAGTTGAAGCTATAAATTACCGGCCGCGGCCAGAGCCACCGCAGGGTGGGCGGGGCGCCCAGGGGGCTCTGCTCCGTAAATCGGCCCTTTCACCGCTGGAGGCCGTGCACGAAAGGAAAACTTTGTTTTATTAAAGCAACTTCAGGGTTGTGGCCGCCCGGCGGAGGCGCCAGCAGCGGCTGGGCACCGGCAGGCAGGGGCTCCCGCGCCCGCGCCCCCTCCCCCGGGCCGCCCTGGAGAACAGGCCCCTTCAGGAGAGATGGCTCCAACCAGGGGGCTGGGCTCGCTCCGTCCGGCGGGGCAGGCTCACCCTCGCCCCCCGGATCCCAAGGCATCGCCGGGCCGGGGCCTGGCGGGCCTGAGCACACAGTGGGCGGCGGGGCTCTGGGTGAGCCACCTCCGCCTCCAAGAGCTGTCCTCCCTTCAGCGGCTGGACTTGGACTTGGACGGGCCCTGGGGTCGGGGGAGGAAGGAGGGAGGGCCGGCGGGAGGGGCAGAGGGGCGTCACTGGCCGGCCGTGGGGCCACACGCAGGCTCCTGCCCACTCCGGGCTGTCCCAGCTCCGGGCCCTGGGAGGCAGGGCTGCGGGAATGTTCAGGGAATTTAAGTGGAAATAAATGAACTAGGAGGCTATCTCCGTTCCTCCCGGGCCGGGAGGGCTCTGGGTCTCAGACCCCCGGGCGGCAGGTGCTGGGGACCCAGGGGCTGTGATAGGGGCTCCTCCTGCCACCCGTCCCCCCCTGGAGGAGGCCCCTGGGGTCCGCAGCCCTGACCCCATGTGCCTGCCCTTGTGGGCGCCCTCCTGGTCCTGGTCCTCTGCCTCCCCCAGAGGCTCCCTCAAAGCACCCCCAGCCCCGCAAGCCGCAGTGGGCCCAGCCCCTCCTACACCCCAGGCCGGGAAGGACGGGTGCCCGGGGGACACCAGGCCTGGGCAGAGGGCGTCGGGTTCCGGGCTCCCGTCTGTCCAAGGGCCATGCGCTCTGGGCTCTGCAGACACCCCAGGTGAGAACAGGGCGAGGCAGTCAGGGTGGGGTTCACTCTGGAGCACACCCCCCTCAGAGCCCCCCCACGTCTCCCCCAGGCCTGCCCGGCTGTCCTGGTCCTGGTCCTGGTCCTGTCTGGCTCCCTTGCCTGCTCCTCCTGCGCCCCAGCTCCAGGTCTCAGGTGAGGGCATGTTCCGGGGGCACAGAGCCGGACAGAGCACAGCCCAGGGGCCCGAGAGGCTGCCAGGACCGAACTGGACGTGCCCGGGCCACAGCTGGTCCCCAGGGCCCTGGGCCAGGCCAAGCCCCAGGGACAACAGAGAATCCCAAAGCCCAGGCCCACTTGCTCGCCTCGTCCACGCTGCCACCCCCAAGGTCACCCCTCACTCCTTCCCGATGTGACCAGGCCAGCGTGGGCGTGTGGCTCCTGCTGACCACAGCCCCTGTGGCTCACCCCAGCCCCCTGTCCTGAGAGATGGCAGAGGGAAGGTGCCATGCAGGTCAACCCCACTGGGGGCCTGGGTCTGTCCCCCCTGCACAGGCCTGGGTGAGTCCCCCCTGCACAGGCCTGGGTGTGTCCCCACTGGGGGCCTGGGTGTGTGTGCACAGGGCTGGGTGTGTGTGTGCACAGGGCTGGGTGTGTGTGTGCACAGGGCTGGGTGTGTGTGTGCACAGGGCCTGGGTGAGTCCCCACTGCACAGGCCTGGGTGTGTCCCCACTGCACAGGCCTGGGTGAGTCCCCACTGCACAGGCCTGGGTGTGTCCCCACTGCACAGGCCTGGGTTTGTCCCCACTGCACAGGCCTGGGTGTGTGTGCACAGGCCTGGGTGTGTCCCCACTGGGGGCCTGGGTGTGTGTGCACAGGGCTGGGTGTGTGTGTGCACAGGGCTGGGTGTGTCTCCACTGCACAGGCCTGGGTGAGTCCCCACTGCACAGGCCTGGGTGTGTGTGTGCACAGGGCTGGGTGTGTCCCCACTGGGGGCCTGGGTGTGTGTGTGCACAGGGCCTGGGTGTGTCCCCACTGCACAGGCCTGGGTGTGTCCCCACTGCACAGGCCTGGGTGTGTGTGTGCACAAGGCCGGGTGGTGGTGTGGGGTGTCTGGCCCTGCCTGAGCACATGCCGGGCGCCCCGCTTGAGGGACTAAACCCCGCTTATTCCCTGTGGACACTCAGAACCGGGCCCCAGTGAAGACTGAGGCTCCCAGGGGTCACACGGCATCTGCTGAGCCAACCCTGAGGGGCACCAGTGACCCACACCTGCCCTCCCACTTGGGGTGGGGGTGGGTCTCTTGATCGAGGCCGGTGGAGGGGGGCCACCTCCCAGGGGGGACAACCCACCGCCTGTGAGCAAGACCCACAGGCCCCAGGCGGTGAGCTGGGCGGGAGGTGGAGTGAGGAGGACACTCTGGGCTGACCCCTGAGTAAGGAGGAGGCAGCCCTGCGTGCCCTGACCTGTGGGACTCCTGGCCGCTAGAACAGAGGGAGCTGGGATGGGGGAGGGAGGGCTGGGATGGGAGAGGGAGGTCAGGGATGGGGGAGGGAGGGCTGGGATAGGGGAGGGAGGGCTGGAATAGGGGAGGGAGGTCAGGGATGGGGGATGCAGGGCTGGGATGGGGAGGGAGGGCTGGGATGGGGAGGGAGGTCAGGGATGGGGAGGGAGGGCTGGGATGGGGGAGGGAGGGCTGGGATGGGGAGGGAGGTCAGGGATGGGGGAGGGAGGGCTGGGATGGGGAGGGAGGTCAGGGATTGGGGAGGGAGGCCAGGGATGGGGAGGGAGGGCTGGGATGGGGAGGGAGGTCAGGGATGGGGAGGGAGGCTGGGATGGGGGAGGGAGGTCAGGGATGGGGGAGGGAGGGCTGGGATGGGGAGGGACGTCAGGGATGGGGGAGGGAGGCCAGGGATGGGGGAGGGAGGGCTGGGATGGGGAGGGAGGCCAGGGATGGGGGAGGGAGGGCTGGGATGGGGAGGGAGGTCAGGGATGGGGGAGGGAGGGCTGGGATGGGGGAGGGAGGTCAGGGATTGGGGAGGGAGGTCAGGGATGGGGGAGGGAGAGCTGGGATGGGGGAGGGGGAGCTGGGATGGGGGAGGGAGGTGGTGGCCGCAGGCACAGGCCCTGTGGCAGCGGTCCTCAACCTGTGGGCTGCGCGTCCCCTTTGCGGGTCGAACGACCCTTTCACAGGGGTCGCCTAAGACCATCGGAAAACACATCTATAATTACATATTGTTTTGTGATTAATCACTATGCTTTCATTATGTTCAATTTGTAACAATGAAAATCCATCCTGCATATCAGATATTTACATGACGATTCATAACAGCAGCAACATGACAGTGATGAAGTAGCAACGAAAACAACTTTATGGTTGGGGGTCACCACAACGTGAGGAACCGTGTTAAAGGGCCGCGGCGTCAGGAAGGTTGAGAACCGCTGCCCTGTGGCCTCCTGGCCGCTGCAGACTGACTTCCACGCCGAGGCCCCAGGAGCCACTGCAGGTAGAGCTGCACCTGGATGAGGGGCAGGACCCAGGCAGGGCAGCGTAGGGGGGCCTGGGTCACCCCTGGGGGCGGGGGGAGAGGGGCGGGGGGAGTGCGGCCCGCACATGGGCCTGGCCACGGCACTGCTGGCTCCTACCCTGCCCCGCACGGCTCCCTGGTGGGGTAGGAAGATCCAGGCTGGGCCTCGGTGCCAGGTCCCCCCAGGCTGCTGCGGGGAGAGCCTGGGAGGTGGCCGGCCAGGGGACACCCAGCCCCAGCTCCCCACCCAGGTGATGGCCAGACCCTGCCCCCAGGTGCCCGGAATGGGAGGGGCTGCTCTGCTGTGACTTGACCCAAAGGGCCTCCTAGGGGAGCCGTGCCCCCCCCCGCCCCCACTGCCCCCCCCCCGCCCTCGCCCTGAGAGGCCCCCTCCCCAGACCCGCTGCACAGAACAGGCCCTATGGCCAGCTTCCGCCGCCCCCCCCGCACCCCCCCAGCGTCAGCCTCTGGGACCAGAGCCGCAGCCCCACAGGCGTCTCGCAGCCTCCACTCCAAGGTCCAGGGTCCAAGGGCCCGTCAGACCCACCACCACGGGGGTCAGCTCCAGCCGAACCGGAACAAGCACGGACCGGAGCCACCCGCCCCTCCCCAAGCCAGGCTCTGTGAGGGGAGCGGTGCCCTGCCCGGGGAGGGTGGGCACCCCTCGCTCCGGCCCTCTGCTGCCACCTGGGATGGGCAGACGCGGGAGGACCTGCGGGCAGGGCAGGGCCCGTGGCTCCCGGCTGGGCTTGGGGCTGGAATGTTTGCACTCACTGTTTGCCCAAGGGGGCGCCCCGCCCTTCTGGGGAGCCCTCCCCACACCTGGGGGCCCAGGCCCAGCTGAGTCCACAGCTCTGAGCTGCTGGGGGGGACCCCCGCGGGGCTGGGCCATTCCAGGGCCCTGGACCCCAGACCCCTCCCCAGTGCGGAGCCGCCCCGCCCCGCTGCCCGGGCAGATTATGCAAATCCCGGCTCCCCAATTAAAGACCTAACGAGGCGCCCGGCCGCGGGCGGGGGTCACGCTCCCTCCGGAGGGGCCTGGCCCGTCTGCACCGCGAGCCCCGCGCCCCTCCAGCCTGGGAAGTGCCCCTGGCCCCCCATCCCCCCCCCCGCCCTGGCCCCCCGCCGAGCGGGCAGACCGTGCACTCAGCTCGCCTCCGCCCCGCCCCGGGGCATCAGCCGGGCCGGGCACCTGCGCCCTCTCCGCTCAGCTCGGTCCGGGCGGGAGGCCGCGGGTCGGGCGGGGCGGGCGGCGGGGGCAGCGGCCGGGCCTCCTCTCAGCCTGGTGTTGGGCCAACAGCCCGGCTGGGCCGCTTGAAAGGCGGAGATTAGCGAACATTAGCGGCCCTTTGAGCCGCCCGCCCCGCCTGCCGCCCGGGACTGGCCCCGCCGCCCGCTCCCGCCGTGGGACTCCCCTGGCCGGACCCGCTTGCCCGGTGCCCGGGTTTGCTGCCCAGGGAGCCGGAAGGGGTGGGGGCAGCGGGAGGCCCGTTGTGCAAGGTGCACGCCGGAGGCGGGCCCTGCGATGGGAGGCCCGGGTCCCCCGCCGCCTCCGGGGCTGAGCTGGAAGAGCCCCCGGGAGAGCACCCACGCTGCTGGGCCCCGTCCCACAGCCCAGGGGGCTGCCCCACCCCTCAGACTCCCGCCTCCCGCCTCGCCCACCAACCCCAGGAGCCTGCCTGTCCAGGTCTTCCCAGCCCTGAAATCACCCTCTTCCTCCCGAACCCCTGGCTCTCAGGGCACCCCGGTGGGTAGCACCCCTCCCCAGTGCCCAGAGAGGGGCGAGCACCTTCCCCTTCTCTCCAAATAGTTCCTGGGCCCCGGCCATGGACTGCCAGGGGCCGGGAGGGTCCTGTCCTGTGGGCCTCAGAGCCCACGGTCCCTGCCCCGACACCGACCCGACCAAGCCAGGAAGGTCTAACAATTGTCCCATTGACCTGATGGGTAAACTGAGGTGCCGCTCAGGGAGGCAGCGCGGTCAGCCTGCCAGGGGGCGTGGAGCAAAGATCTGCCCTCAACTTCCACCCTCAGGGCCTCCTTTCTCACCCCCACCCACCACCTGCCTGTGGGGGGCAGCTGATGGCCTGAGCCCTCCTCCCGCTCAGGGCTGGTGGGGCTCAAACCCACCCGCTGCCTGGGACCCACGCACAGGGGCGCACACGTGTCCCCACGCACATGCACACACATGCACACGCACCGCAGCCAGGGCCCGGCTTGAGAAGAGTAAACATCTCCTGCAGGCGAAGCTACAGGCCGTCTCCCGAGAGAAAAAATGTGGCCAAACCAGACCCAGGCAGCTGTGGGCTCCCCTCCGTCACCACGGCCTCTCCATCGGTGGCGAAACACTGACCGCCACCCCGGGCCGGACACCAGGGGACCCCGGGCCCTCCCTGCAGCTGCCGGTGTCCGAGCAGGCACCTGGGGGTGGCCGCTGGGTCCCCACCCCCTCCGGGAGTCACCCCGAGGCCTGTCTGGCCCCCAGGGCGGCCCCCTGAGTGGCACCCTCTGTTCCTAGGATCTTGCCTGAGAGAAAACCAGGCTGCCCGCCTGGGGCCCCTGTCCGGCCGCTGGCATCTCCTCGAGCCCCACCCTGTGCCCAGATGGCTCAGGTCCAGCTGCGGGCGGCCGGCGTGGGACCCATGGGGCTTGGGGGGCACCTGGCTGGGGGCGGCCCCCTGGGCCCGGGAGCCCTGCTGCTGCGGGGGGGGGGGGGGTGGCGGCCGGCTGTGACCTTGGGAACGCAGGGGAGAGGCAGCCCGCGGGCCCCCCTGGCAGGACCGGGCAGACCTGGCCCGATCCTGTGACGCTGGAGAAACCACGCGGAGCCTGGGGTTTGCAGCGGGAAACCCGATCGAGTAATGACAGGGTTGGTGTGGGGGCGACCAGCGAGGGAGCTCCCCGCTGGCCCCTCAGCAGTGGGAACCCCCCCACACAACTGCCGGGCGAGGCCTGCTCACCACCCCCACCCTGCTCGCTGCCTTTTCCCTCGCCAGCCCCCAGCCCCTCACGCAGCCTGGACACCTCCCCGCCACCCCGCCGCCCCCTGGCCCACACCAGGGCCCTCCCAGAACCTTCTGGAGCTTCTGGGCGGCTCTTCTGCAATCAACCCCAGGAGGGGTGTCAGGCGGAGGGGAAGCGTGCGCCCTGCATTGTCCCCTGTCCCCTCCCACCCCAGCCCCCAGGGAAGGGCCCGGGACAGCGGAGGGGACTCACTGAAGTAAGAGAAACAAGAGCCGCCAGCCCCACGGGGCCCCCCCAGCAGGACCCACATGGGAACACACGCCCCGTAGCCCCTGGGCTGCCTCTGGGAGAGGCTGGGATCCAGGCTGGACCCCTGTAGGCCTGCGGTCCAGCTGCCCAGCCAGGCCTCGGGGAGCTGGCGGGGCCTGAGGCAGAGGCGGCCGCAGGGGTCTGGGAGGGTCCTGGAGTGGCTGGCCACGCCCCCCCGCAGGCCAGATCCACTCGTGAGCTCCCCTGACACACCTGTGACCCGCGGGCCGGAGTCTGACCTCCCGGCCTGGTCACTCCAGCAGGGCCGGCGGGGACGCGCGGGGGCGGGTGGGGGCAGGACGGGCCGTGTGACCGCGGGCGGGTGGGCGGCGGGCGGGCCAGAGCCTCCCTCCTGGCTGCAGGCAGCGGGCAGTTTTAATGACCGCTCGCTGGGCCCATTGAGCCGGCTAATCCGGGGCTGCCACCGAGGGAGGCTCCGGCAGCGCCCCCTCCCCCACACCCGGGCACCGGGTCCCCAGGTTCTCACGTCCCCAAGGCCCCAATTAAAGCGAGAGCTCCGGCTGCTAATGAGCTCCGCAGGGCTGGGCTCCAGGCCGGGGGTGCAGGCGGGGGAGTGGGGATGGAGTCGGCTTGGGTGGGGTGACGTGGGACTACTCCAGAGGGGATGCCCAAGGGACTCCCCCGGTCTGTGCCCAGCTGCTGGATGGGCTCTGTGACCCACCTGACTGTGGGGAGCGTCTGCCCAGGGCAGCACCCCGACTGGGCCTCCAATGGGGGGAAGGGGGTGCGTGGATGGTGTCTGGCTGGTGTGTGACACTTTGAGGGGCTCAGACACATTTCACTCAAAGGAGCAGCTTGGGGCTGGGGCTCAGGGGTGAGGGGCCGGAGGGAGGGGCCCGCCCTGGCACCTGGCTCCGGAGCTCTGGGGAGCTAGAGGGGCCGATGGCAGGGCCAAGGGGATTTGCCAGAAGCTTCTGAGGCTGACCTGGGTGCCAGCTCAGACCGGGAGGGGCGGCCCTAGGAGGTCCCGGGGGGAGGGGGGCCTTAGGGTTGTGCACACGCCCCTAACCCAGGGCTTCGGGGCTCCGGCGCCATGGCCCCCAGCAGGTCCCTGGCTCAGAGCTGGGGCCCCCAGGGTGACGGGGGCTGGAACAGCACACAAGACTCACCATGTGGGGGAGACTGGAGGGTCCCACCCAGACTGGGTGCTGGGGGCCTGGATGGCTGGCTGGGTGGCTGTGGTTGGGGTATCACCCCTGGGAGCGCCCCCATTCCATCTGCCCAGCCTGGTGTGCTGTGACTTGGGAGGAGGCAGGGCTGGGATGTGGGGACCTGGGGGGCTGGGACTGTAGGCCTGGAGCTCCCCCTCCAGCCGTCAGATGGGGGCTCTCGGGGCCGGGCTCCCACTGCCACCCCCTCCAGCATGGACCCGGCTCTGGGGCCGCAGACTTTGAAGGCGGGTGAAGGGGTCTTGGCAGACAGAGGCCCCAGCTCCGGCCACAGAGGCCCCAGCTCCGGCCGCAGAGGCCCGAAGCGGAGCCGCCGGCAGTGAGGGGGTGGCTGGGAGCGCAGGCCTTGGCTTCCCGGTCTGACCACGCATGTGGGACCCTGACTTGGCTGAGCCGACCACAGGGGCCGGGGCTCAGGCCTGGTCAGCAAGCCCGGCCGGGAACCCTACGGAGCCTGACCCCTCCGTGCACAGGGACATGCGGTGCATTGGGGAGCGCACGGCCCTGGGGGGGGGGGTCCCGGCAGGCCCGCCGCAGGTCGGGCTCAGTGAATATTTGTGGTATGCGGCCTGGAGGGGGTGAGAGCCTTGCGAGGGCTTGCAGCCACACGATGACCCAGTTTCCTGGGACGCCAGAGCCAGGCAGAGAGCCCGGTGGGCTGGGGCACGAGGCCCTGGAGGCGTGGACACGAGACTCAGCAAGGACCCAGTGAGGGCCGGGGACCCTGGGCCGGGCCAGCCCGCCTGGCAGGCAGACACGGAGGCCGTGGGAGAGTCCCCCTGCTCCCTGGCTCCAGGGCCAGACCGGAGCAGGCCGGGCTGTGGGCAGGGCCGACCTGCACCCACTGGGTGCCGTCTGCTAGCCTGGGCCACACCAGCCTCCCCCCACCTCTTCTCTGGCCGCCTCACCTGACGGGGGTTTGGGGCCAGTTGGATGCAGAGCACAAGTCTGTGCTCTGGGGAGGAGGGACCCCCAAGTCCTCCCCCGCCCCCGTGCCATGCCCCTGGGAAGCCGCCCGCCCTCCCTGCGGTCCCCTGGGGCCCTGGGTTTCGGTGCTGGGGCCACTCGGGAGCCTGGAGCCGTTGAGCCCTGAGAGAAGCGGATGGGAAGGGGCAGGCTTCTCGCTTCCACTGTCCCTCCCAGGGGCCCTGGCCCCTGCACCCGCCTCCCCAGCGGCCAGAGCTGGTGCCAGCCCTTGTTCCCGGGACAGCCGGTGAGCGCGGAGGTGCTATCTGTGACAGCCGCAGAACGGGCTGCTGCACCAGGGCAGGTGTCGGCGCCTGGGACAGGGCCAACCAGAAACCCAACCCCACCCCCACCCCGCCCCCGCAAACCTGGCCGGCCGGCCCGGAGATGAGAGATTAGCCAGACCCTTGTCCCGGCCCCTCCCAGTTCGATCTGCCCCAGATACGAGCAGGGGCCAGGCCTGGGGGAGCCGGGCTGGGGGGGTAGGGGTGGGTGGGGGGGGGGGGGCGGGGGCTCTCAGGGACCACACTCCCAGTGCTGGGGAGCGGGGGCACCAGGGGACCCAATCTCAGGTCCCAGTCCCTTCCTGCTCAGATGGCAGCGAGATCTGGGTCAGGATGTGATGGGAACAGCAGCTTCCTGCTCTCACACCTCCTCCCTGGGCCCCGGGCCCCGCGCTGGGCCTGCTCACACCGGGCCCCGGCCTCTGCCCAGCTGTGGCCTCTACCTGGGTACCCCCGCTGCCCACCCAGGCAGTGCCCTTTCCCCGGCCACAGGTCCTTGTTCCCAGCCCCCAGCCCCATGGTGGCCCCTTCTGAGCCCCTGCCCCACACCCTTCCCCCATCCTCATGGCCTCTGACGGGTTCCCAGGGGCTCCCTGCAGGGGGTGCCTGGGTTCTGACCCCCGTGGCACCATGAAGGGGTGAGGTGGTCCACGAGGAGGGACCTTAGAACCTGGAGGGTGGGGCGGCCTGTTCTCCATCCTTCGGAGCAGCCCCCCCACCCCCCACCCCCCCCCGCCCCCGGGGCCGGGCAGCAAGGCTCTCAGCTCCCCCTGCTTCCCGGCCCTGCCCTGGCCCCAGTCCAGCCGCCTGGCCGTCACCTGGCCAGCGGGTGCGGGCGTCTCCCCGAGGCCCTGCCTCTGTGCCCCCACCTCCCCGCGGCTTTGCTGCACCCACGGCTGCCACTGCCGCCCTCCTGTGTGGAAGCCTCGCGGGCGTGTCCGTCGCCGCCCTGCAGCCGCCTCCCGGTGGGCCTCTCCGTGCCTTCGCCCCGTGTGTCTGGGTCCTGTTCCCGTTGCTGCCTGAGCACCTGGACTGCTTAGCTTACGACGGCGCCACCGGGCAAGTCCCAGGTACACGAGGCTGCAGCCCGAGGGGCCTGGGGGCCTGGGGGTGCGGAGGGTAGAGGTCACGCAGCGTGGGGACAGCGCCCACCTCCCCAGCCCTGCAGCCCACCGCCGGCCGCCAGGGGCCAGGCAGACGCGGGGCTCACACACGACTGTGCCCGGGTTCAGGGACACGGGTGCTCGAGGGCCAATGAGACGCCAACCTCAGGCCCCCCGAGGCCTCGGTATCACGCAGCACCCCAGAGGGGGTAGGCCTTGGGGACTCGGTGTGGGCTCCGGGCCACCAGCAGGCCAGCCCCAGTGTCAGCGCCCGTGTGAGACAGCCCCTCCACAGGGCAGCCCTGCCTGGGACCTGGGGCCTGGGAGCCGGCTCTCTCCCTGTCCTCAGCGCCCCCTTCCCAACCCAGTGGCCGAGGCCGCAGCTGAGTCCTGCCACCCGATCCAGGGGGCTCAGCCAGCCTGATGCAGCCCGAGTGACCAGTGGACACCGACAGCCAGCCAGGCCGTGCAGGCGGCCTCACACTCCGCTGGCCGGCGGCTGACGCTGATGCCTCCTGACTCCTGGCCTCTCCTGCCGGGAACAGGTCGTGTTGTGTCTGGGGCTGGCGCGGGGCAGCGCCCGGGACGAGGAGGCCAGTGCTGGGTCAGCGCTGCTCACAGCCCCGGGCCAGGCGGGCGCTCCCGGCCCTTCCCCCTCTGGGCCAGGGGCCAGGCCGCATCCAGGAGGGGACGCGCCCGGTCACAGCCTATCCACCGTGCTTCTCCCTCCAGGCACAGACACCTCCACCAGGAAGCCCTCGGGCAGAAGGCCCTCTGGGTCCGGCTTGTCCGGTGGGTGACCTCCAAGGCCTCAGTCAACACCAGTCCCAAATGGGAGGAGGCACAGTGGGGTGGGCCGGTCCTGACCTCCGGGGACCCCGTGCCATGGGGTGGCTGGGGAGGTAGCCGTGAGGGGCCAGCCAGCCTGAACCCAGATCCCTCACCGCCCCCTAGTCGGGCCCCCACTTCTGCACCCGCAGGCGAGCCATTCGCCAACCAGAATCTAACATCTCACCCTCCATCCCTCACCTTCTCCCCGGCCTCGCAGCCCCCTCCTCCCCACACCCTTTAAACAGAAGTGGGCGCCCCCTTCCCTCTCCCTTCCTCCACTGCCAGCCTCTGCTCACTGCTCCGCAGACCTGCCTGTGGGCCCAGCCTCAGGGTCCTCGCAGGGGCTGTTCCCTGGGCCTGAGCGCTGTTCCCTGCACAGCAGGGTCATCGGGCTCGGGGTCAAGGTCCAGGCCTCTGGCCATTTACCCAGAGTCCCCTCCCCGCCCCGGCTCTGCGTGTGAAGGCGAAGCCGGGAGCCTGGCTGGCTCCGTCCAGCACAGCGGCCGCGGCCGGCCAAGGATCCTGCTGTGAGTTGCTCCCCTCGGGGCATAGAGGGCCGGGCACCGAGGCCCATGTTCCCTGCTCCCGGGGCTGGCGCCTGGGCCTGGGGTGAGAGTGTTCGAGGCCCCCAGGGGCTCGGTGCTGGCTGGGCGCCCCACCTCCAGCCTGGACCCCTGTCCCCACCCCCACAAACACACACTCGACTTTCCTCAAACACAACCCAGCCCATTCCTGCCACCGATTGTCTGCCCGGACAAAGGCCCCTTTCAGCATCAGAAGTTCAGCAAATAAATGAATGGATGGACCCGGGAGGAAGAGGAGGTGGACAGGCGGGGCGGCCAGTGTCCCCCTGTGCGCAGCCTGGGGCCTTGAGCTGCGTTGGGGAGGGATTGGGGGCGTGAGGCAGGGGGTCGGGGGTCACACAGCGGGCTCCCACAAAGGCTCGGGCTGGAGCTTGGAGACGCCCGGGCACCCTGGGGAGGATGGATGGAAGGCCCGGGCCCGGGGGATGGTCCCCGTGTATCCCACAAGCCAGATGCCACCCTTGCCCGGCTCCCCTCCTGGGGTCCTCGCTCGGCCCTGGAGACACGCCTTCACCCGGAGGAGTGGCCCTCTGGGTGGGCCAGGCCCGGGGGGACTGGGAGGTGCCCTGTGCAGCTTCCGGGTGGGAGGCTGGAGCCGGGCCCCTGGTCCTGGGCCCCCCTCTGTGAACCTGGGGCTCGGGGGACACTGTGCCCAGGGTGCCGGCCTGTTGGAGACCCGTGGGCTGCCCTCATGCCCGCTCCACCCGAGCCAGGCGTCCCACAGCCCTGTGCTGCCCCCCGCCTGGCAGAGGCCCCTCCCAGCTCAGCCTGGTCCCCACTCCAGCCTCTGGGCTCCAGGTGCACAAAATAGCAGCACAGCTCTGGCCCCTCGCCTCTTGCCCTGGCCCCTGGCGCCCCTGGAAGGTGGTCCCAGGTCGGTCAGGGCTTCTTTGCACAGAGGGGCCTGGTCCAGCCAGTCTCCTGAAACATTAGGGTCCCCACCGGAAAGTAGGTGCATGATCAGGCCCAGCCCTGGCGGGGACCCCTCAGGACAGACAGAACCAGAGCAAGGCAGCCAATAGAGTGGACTGGGGAGATCCAGGAGGGCTGCCTGGAGGAGGGAGCTGGGGGAAAGGCTGGCAGGGGAGAAGGGGCTGGCCTGCTCCCCTGGCCCCTGCTCTAGTCCAGGCCTGGTCCAGCCTCCAGGGCAGCCCTGACTCCTGGCCATTCTGGGGACAACAATGGTCGGCATTTAAATTCCAATCGAGTCGGCCAGAGTGGCCAGCGGGCGTGAGAACGGGAGCCCCACCCCCAGCTCCAGCCCCGCCTGCCGCATTCCTGCCTCCCCGGAGATGGCCACGGCCAGCCCGTTGCCAGGGGGCCGGGAATGTGGCGCTCAATGGCCAGGGACAAGGGCCCATTGAACGGTGACGGGCGCGATTGAGCCGTCAGGCCCTCCACTCTGGATCCCCCATCCCACCCCTCCCGGCGTTCCCAACATCAGCTGCTCACACCCTCCCGGGCCCCGAGTGGGCCTGGGTCCCCGACGGACTGACCGGCTGACCAAGGGCCCGCCGCCCTCACCCCTCCTGGCCGCATCTTAATCGGATCATGTCACGCCCCAGCCTCACCAGGCGCTGACCGCTGCCTCCGGCCACCCCTGGTCCCCGCCTCTCACCTGCCCTGTGCCCCCAGGAGGCCTTCCCCGACTGCCCTCACCTGCTCTCATCCTGCCAGGATTTTCCTAAGTTCTTTATATATATATATATATATATATATTTTTTTTTATTGATCTCCTAGAGGAAGGGAGAGGGAGGGAGAGAGAGAAACATCAATGATGAGAGAGAATCATGGACCACTGCCTCCTGCATGCCCCACACTGGGGATCGAGCCCGAAACCCGGGCCTGTGCCCTGACCGGGAATCGAACCCTGACCTCCTGGTTCACAGGTAGATGCTCAACCATTGAGCCGTGCCAGCCGGGCTTGAGTTCCGTTTCCTGCCCTCACCCCACCCTGCAGCCCGTCTGAGCTGGCACTCAGGGTGCCCACGGGGCGAGAGGAATCGAGCTTCGATGCTCACAGCATGGCTCGGCCAGGACCTCTGGCCGTGCTCCCCGGGACGTCGGGCCCGGCTCCCCGGTGGCAGCCCTGCTGGGAGGGCCCGGGTGGCAGGCCGCAGCCCTATCCTGGCCCCACATGGGGACCGGCAAGGACACCGTGTGCGGAGGCAGCCCAGGTGCACCAGGAGCCCGTCCTCTCCTCCCGGCAGCCTGGGGGTGCCCTTCAGTATCTGTTCCCACCAGAGGGGCACCCGGCTGCCTCTGTGCTGGGCACAGCACCCCCAGGCCAGGATGGGGGCATCAGACAGGATGCCGGGAACCTGAGCCCGGGGGGGGGACGGTCCCGGGAGACAGTGGGTAACCGGGAGGGACAAAGCCCTGGCCGCCAGGCCCGCCGGGGAGAGAACTCGGGGGCTGGAGGGGCTGGCACGGCGCCCGCGGGCAGGGTGTCCCTGTGCAGACACCTCCTTCCGCCCTGCGTGGGAAGATGAGCTCCCGGTCGTCTCCTGGGTGCACGGGGTGGGGGGAGCGAGTTGGGGGGGCGAGGGTGCGGGCAGCCCTGGCCGGGGTGGCATCCCGCCAGCTCTGGCACATCCCCAGTGAGCACGGCGGCCCAGACAGGTGTCAGGGAGCCCAGACGAGAAGGGATGATGGGGCCTGGTGAGGCCTCCGGGGACGCGCAAGGGGAGCCCCCACAGTCACGCCTCAGGCCCTGGCCACAGGGCCCGCGCGGACGACATGGACGGCCACCCTGGGGCGCCTGGAGGGGCCTGGAGGGGCCTGACCACAGCTGAAGACGGGGCCCCGCACCACGTCACCCCCACCCCACGTCACCCCCACCCCACAGGGCCAGAGTCCAGCCTCCTCCTCACCTGCACTGCCCACACCCCAGAAACCCCCTCAGGCCTCCAGCCCCTGCCCTGGCCCCAAACCCCCATCAGATCAGCCCCTGCCCAGCTCCCGACCCCAGGGCCGCTCACTGAGAAGCCAGACAGGCCGCCTGGGTCACAGCCCTGCCCCCCACAGCCCTGCCCCCCGACAGCCTTGCCCCCCACAGCCCTGCCCCCCATGGCCTTGCCCCCCACTGCCCTGCCCCCACTGTCCTGCCCCCCACAGCCCTGCCCCCCACAGCCCTGCCCCCCACTGTCCTGCCCCCCACAGCCTTGCCCCCCACAGCCCTGCCCCCACAGCCCTGCCCCCCACGGTCCTGCCCCCCACAGCCCTGCCCCCCACTATCCTGCCCCCCACAGCCCTGCCCCCCACAGCCCTGCCCCCCACGGCCCTGCCCCCCCACAGCCATGCCCCCCACGGTACTGACCCCACAGCCCTGCCCCCACTATCCTGCCCCCCACAGCCCTGCCCCACCACAGCCCTGCCCCCCCACGGTCCTGCCCCCCCACAGCCCTGCCCCCCACAGCCCTGCCTGGCTGGCCCCTCTGCCTGGAGCCCCCACCTGGGGGCATCAGTGGTCACACAGTGTGGCCGCTTCCCTGTGCTGACAGAGCCCAGCACCTGGCCCCCAGCCTGAACCCGTCTGCAGGGCGGCCTTGGTCTGTGAGGCTCACCCCACCCCCACCCCCACGGGAGCTGTGGAGTGAATGAATGAATGAATGAATGACTCCCAATTCAAACGGGGAGTGAGCTGAGAACAGGGGGTGTCAGGAGGGGTGATGGGCCCAGCGCAGCCCACGGTCCAGAGGCGTCTGTGTCAGACCCACAGCCAGCAGGGCTGGGCCCACCCAGAGTCCTGCCCACCCACCACCCCGCACGCCAGGCCCCAGCTGCTCCCTGAGCCCCAAGGACCCCGCTCGCACCCCTCAGCGCCGCTCGCACCCCTCAGCGCCGCTCGCCTGGTGGGTCTGGGCCCAGAGCCGGTCCCATTGTCAGATCCCGGAGGCGGCTCTGCACTTCCCCCCGGGCACGCCTGCCAGGGGAGGGGGTGGCGGGGGCCGTGGTCCTGGCCTTCGGGGAGACGTGGCCACAGAACGCCCCGGCCCCCCTGCTGCTGAGCCCTCGGCCTCTCGCTCTGGGCGTGGAGGCCGCAGCTCTCGTTTCCTCCCTGCCCTGGCGGCCGGGGCTCAGGGTCCGCTCAAGGCTCAAAAGCAGCTCTTCCTCCCGGGCTCTGGAGCTCCTTTCCTCTCGGCCTAAATACAATCGTGGGGAAGGCTGTACCTTCTCAGCACTTGGAGCTCAAGCCTGCATAGTGGACACGCCCGGTGCTGCCTCCACGGGGCTCACGGTCCTTCTGTCCAGCCCGGGTCCCTGCAAGCCCCTGGACTGGCCGTCCTGCCTCTGGTGGGGCCTGGCCGCGGAGTGCGGGCTGGGCAGGGCGGCTCTGAGCTCACCTGTTCCTGCAGAGCCAGCTCCAAGCTCCAGGCCCCAGAGCATCCTGTTTCCAAGGGCAACACACACACACACACACACACACACACACACGCTCACACGCATGCACACTCACATGCACGCACATGTGCCCACACGCAGGCGCACACACACACAGGTCATCTGCCTGCATGGGGTCTCCCTCGTCAAGGACCTGGGACTGCCCTGGCGGTGGCTCAGTGAATAGGGTGTCGGCCCGAGGACTGAAGGGTCCATTCTGGCCAGTGACGTACGTACCTCGGTTTCAGGCTCTCTCGCCAGTCCCTCTTGGGGCACATGGGGGAGGCCACCAATCAGTGTGTCTCTCACATCGATGCTTCTCTGTGTGCCTCTCCCCCTTCCTTCCACTCTCTCTAAAACTCAATGGGAAAGTGCCCTCAGGTGAGGATTCCCAACATCAGAACCTGGGAGGAACCTGAGCGCAGCTGCCTCCAGGTGGAGTGAGCCCCTGCCCCGAAGGGCTCGTGCCGGCCCGGAGTCCAGGGCATTGCGGAGCTGCCGGGCCGGGCGGGTGCGGGGCTCAGGGGAGCGCCACGCCCTGATGGGGAGTGCCCAGACGGCGAGGCCCGACACCTGGCACCCGTGCGGCAGGCCCAGGTCCACCCGCCTGGGTGCTCCTGGGGGACAGGGCCTGGGCCTGGGGGAGCCGGCCAGGGAGTTTGGGGGGCCAGGGCCTGGCAGGGATTCTGGGGGAACAGGTTGTGCTCCTGAGGGCCACTCAGCCTGCACACCTGGCAGGACAGATGTGTCCTTGCTGGCGGGCCCGGCTGCAGCCGGCAGCAGCTGGTGGCCACACACCGCCTGGATGTGGGCTCCTCTGCCAGGGGCCGGTGCTCATCCCGGGGCTCTGAGAGGCCCCCTGGGCTCCGCCACCCTGGCACCCGGCTGGCTGTCCCAGAGGCTGTGCTGCACCCCTGCCCCTGCGGGCACCGCCTGGGCACCCTGGCCCTGGGGCGGCCTTCCCACCGGCACAGCCATAGCCTTTCCGTGGGGCCGAAGGTCCTGACCCCCCACCAGCCCAGGGCACCTTCCCAAGGGCTGGGCCGTGCAGGGGCATGTGGGTGTCAGTGGCCCCTCCTTGGAAAAGGAGACCTGACCCCAGTGGTCAGGGACTGAGGACAGAGCCCTCAGAGCAGCCCTGGAGCCCGGAGGATGGGGGTGTAGGAAGGGGGAAGGGGGCGGGGGATAGGCTAACACCCCCCCCAGGGTCGCCTGGCAGAACCAGCAGGTTTCTTGTCCCAGGTGGACAGCCCCGTGGGAGAGACGCGAGTGTAGCTCTGGGCACTGAGGCCTCTGCCTGGCCGGCAGCGGGTGGCGACCGGGACACACAGCTGGCCCTGGCCTGGTCCCCACCAGCACTAGCCCCAAGCCACACACCCTGAGACCTCGGAGGCCCCGCCCCAGGGCCCCGGCCAGGCCCTCCTGGGCCCGTGGGGAGCTGCTGGCTCACAGCTGAGGAGCCTCAAGGCCACCCTCCGGGGTCTCTGGCGAGGACAGTGGGCAGATCTGGCCTCGGGAGTAACGCCTCCAGGGCAGGGTGAACTGGGGGGGGCCAGGTCTGCCCATAGACCCAACTCTCAGTCACCTCACCCCATTGGGTGGCACCTCCACTCTCCCCACTTTGCAAACACGCCTGAGACCACGCTGAGACCCCTGGACAGGAGGGGGGTCCGGGCAGGGGTCTGGGGAGCCAGGGTGGGGAGGGGCTGTGCAGGAGGGACGGGGGCCACGCACCCTGCCCCCCTTTCCTGAGGGTCCTCCCCAGGGGTGGGGGCAGGGCGGCCGGGAGGACCTGAGCCCAGCCCGGGAGGGCAGGCTGCCCCGTCGAGTCCCCACCTGCCCGGGAGCAGCGTCTCTGGCTCTTCCAGTTCTGTGAGCTCAGCAGCAGCAAACAGCCCGAATCCTTTAAGCCCTTGACAAGGAGAACACGTTGTCTGGGCCGCGGGGGAAGGAGTGGGTGCTCCTCTGAGCCCCCCCCAGTCCTGCCATGGGCCAGGGCAGGCTGCAGCCGCGCCAGGTGGTGGCCCCGGTGGCTGCCTCGTCTTGGGGGCTGGACTTGGGGGTCTCCCGGCAGAAGTGGGTGGACGGGGCTGGGGCGCAGGGGTGAGGGGCTCTTTGAGGCTCCATCAGCTCTTGTTTTTGGAGTGTCACTGCCTCCCTTGCCCTCGGGGAGATGGATGGAGGCAGCAGGGGGCGGGAAGGCAGGGCCGGCCCAGGAGCCAAGGGGTGTGGGATGGCCACGCTCCTGGCCAGCCTGGTGAGGGCTGCCCCCGGGACCCTGGCTGTGGGGGCAGACAGTGGCCAGTGGCTGGCCTGGCTGCTCTCTTCACCCCCCACCGCCCGCAGGGAAACCTTCAGCAGGAATGAGCCCTCCAGGGCGGGGCCGCCCCAGGCTGCGGGGGACAGGCCTCACTGAACCCACTCATGCTGAACCCACGGAGGCCCTGAGGCCACCACAAGGCTGGACAATGTCCCAGGAGACACGGCCTGCACGTCAGGAGTGGGGTGCTTGGGCGAGGAGCGGAGGGACCCATTGCAGCTCCAGAGAGGCGGGCACAGGCCGCACCGGAGGAGGCCCTCTCGCTGGCTGTGTGCCCGGGCAGACCGCTGCCCTCTCCCCGTCTCTCTGAGACCAGGAGCTCCTCCGCCCCATTGGTCCAGAAGGGAGCCCTTTTGTGAGCTGGCGGGGCCGGCCACGTGCGTTCGTGGGCAGCCTGGGGCCTGGGCAGCCTGGATCTGCCCTCAGCCAGGGCCGGGTGTGCGGGGCTGGGACACCCAGGGCCCCATCAGAGCCTCCAACCCGCTGCGCCCCCACGACACGTCCCACGTGCACGCGGACGCCCCGCCGGCCGGGCCCAGGTGCGCCGGGATCCGGGATCAGAAGCCCCTGGCCTGGGGCACCACGGGCGGGGCTCCGAGCCTGCCCGGCCTTGCTCCTGCTCTGACCCAGTTTCCAGCCCGGGCTCTTCGTGCCTGGGCGGGTGGGCGGGCGGGCGATGCGGGTGAGGGAGCTCTGGGGCCTCTCGTCAGTAACATGGCGCCTGGGGCCGGGGTAGCTTCCCGGGCACCTGGCTGGCTTTGCTGAGGCCTGGCTGCTCCCTGAGAACACGCACGCACACACATGCACACACGTGCACACACACACACACGTGCATACCTGGGCACATGCATGTGCTCGAGGTGTGTCCTCGTGTGCCCCCTCCAGGGCTCCGCCCTGCCGGGCGCACCAGCTCCCTCTTCCTGTGCCTCCACTTCCTGCCGGGTCACCAGGCTGTCCCGTGCCCCCCTTCCCGTCTCACCCCCCCACACACAGACACTGCAGGGCTCCCTGACCCTCTCCTGGAGGCCGGTCAGGGCCTGGGGGCTGTGGATTTGGGGCTCAGCGGTGGTCACAGGGGCTGGGAAGCCCTGGCCCATGTCCCAGAGGAGGGGGAGGGCGGGTCCGATGGAGGGGGCAGGGCAGCAGAACTCCAGGCAGAGGCTGTGGGAGGGCGGGCGAGGGCAGGGGTGCGTGGGAAGGGAGCCCGGGCCGATAAGCCCCTTTGATCCGCACTGAGGCAACACAGACCCGTCCCGTCCGAGATAACCTGGGCCTGGAACCGCTTCAGCTCCAGGAGCCCCCCCAGGGCGCCCCACCCCCACCCAGCCCCGCAGACCCTGGCCGGAAGGTGACGGGTCCTCGGGCAGGTTGGGCTGGAAGCTGGGGCGGGAAGGCTTGAGCCAAGGCTGGGCAGGGACCCCCCAGAGCGGGACTGGCTGCCGGGAGGGGACCCATCTACCCGCCCCCCTCAGAGAACTGCCCTGCCCGGGCCTCACGCTGGCCCACAGGCCACCCCCAGCCCTGGGCTCGCCATGTCCAGCCCTCTCCGGCCCGGCCTCCCTGCCCAGCCCCCACCCACTTTCACGCTGAGCCCTCTGTCCTGGGGTGTAGACCTGTGGGCCCAGGTGCGGACTAGCTGTGCATGGGGCGGGTGGGTGTGCCGGGCATCCTCTCAGTGCCAGCTCCCCTCTGCCCGGTCACGCCCCCAGCCCTCAGGCCCCGGAGCAGGCCAGCTGGTCAATGAAGCTGTCACGGCCCCTGGGGCAGGGCGGGCAGCGGGCGTGGCTGGGAGGGAGGTCCCACATGACGTCTCTATTAGGAGCAGACCCTGCTGGCCGGGCCCAGGGGCTCACTGTCCGTCAGGCCGCCCACCCGCCCCTGAACTCAGCCCCCGAGAGCAAGCCCATGGGCGGAGGAGCACGCTGAGGCTGGGGCTGCATGGGGACTGGGTGTCGAGGGGGCCAGCATCCCCCAGGACCTCCTGGGGCCCCGCAGCCCGCGTCTCCCTCTGAGTGGGAGTCCCTGGGAGGCCATGCTACCCCAGGGCCTGAGCAGACCCACAGCAAACAGTTGTAAGGATGGACTCCTTTAAGGGGTGCACCATGCTGTGCCTCAGTTTCCCCGTCTGTAAAATGGTGCAATGCTGACCAAGCTGGGCAGCTCTCAGGGTGAGACACGCCTCCCTGGTGCCCGCCATGGGCCCTGCTGGCCTGCACCATGCACCCTGGCCCGCCCCTGGGTCTCCGCCAGCCAGGGTTCAAGAAGCTCAGGATCTGAGGGACCCACAGCAGCCCCAGCCTCCTGCAGGAGCACCAGCTTCGGCCACGACCCTGCCCACCCCCCGAATCAGGGGCTGGCAAGACCCCATTTGTTAAAAAGGATATATTTTTATTGATTTTGGAGAGGAGGGGAGAGGGACAGAGAGAGAGAAGCATCCACGATGAGAGAGAATCACACAACGGGCTGCCTCCTGCACGCCCCCCACTGGGGATGGAGCCCACAACCCGGGCAGGTGCCCTTGACGGGGAATCAAACCGTGACCTCCTGGTTCATAGGTTGATGTTCAACCACTGAGCCACGCCAGCCAGGCTGGACCCCCCTCAAACCACAGGCTCTCTCCTTGAAG
Source organism: Myotis pilosus (assembly GCA_036010255.1). NCBI lineage: Eukaryota > Metazoa > Chordata > Mammalia > Chiroptera > Vespertilionidae > Myotis > Myotis pilosus. Next base: position 829,228 of record JASKON010000006.1, read on the forward strand.
GCCCAGCCGCTGGGTGTGTGTGGGGGGCGGGGGGGCCCGCATGGGGCAGCCACTCCCCACCTCTCCGTCCTGGGCCCGACATCAGCAGAGCCCAACCACAGCCTCCTCTCCTGGAGCCCCTAGCCAGGACCCTTCTCGGGGCAGCCCCGGACCCCACGACCCTCCTCCTGATCCCCCCGCGCCCCCCTCAGGCTCCCCCTGCCTCCCCCGCCCTCCGGGCAGGTGCTGGTAGAGCCCTCACGGAGGGAGACTGAGGCCCTGGGCGCCCCGAGACCTCAGGTGGTGCTGGCGGGACCCGACTCCGCCTAGCACACAGACTTAAACGCCCCCCCACCCCCCCCCACCGGCCCCCGCCAGCCCAGCCCAGGCCAACGCGGCTGTGGCTCTCGCCCGATGCCCAGTGTCCCTGGAGTCACCAGAGCCGGGGGGCTGAGGCCGGGGGCTGAGCTGGTGGGGGGGGGGCAGCCCGGAGCCGGACCGCGCCCCCCCGCTGCGTTCTCCTGGGCAGAGAGCCCGGCCACTGCTGGGGGGGCGGGTCATGGCTCAAGGCGGGCCCGCAGGGGCCCTCGGAGAGTGGGGTCCTGACAGTGGTGGCTCTTGGCGAGCCGGGGGCCCCTGCCCAGCCTCGGCCAGCTCACCGGGCACACTGCTGCCTCCTCCAATTAGCTCCGGGCAGCGCCGTGTGCCAGCATCCGCCGGCCGGGGGGTGGGGACAGGGGCCGCCTCCCTCCGGCTGCTGGGTGCCTGCCTGGGCTGGGGGGTCGAGCCTGCACTCTGGGCCCCGTAAATCCTGCAAAGGACACCCCCGTCCCTCCCTGAGCTCAGCCAAAACCTCCTGGCAGGGGAGCTGAACCAGGTCACCACGGACCTGGGGAGGCCACGCCCCCCGAGGGTCTGTGCCTTGGTTTCCCCGCCTGTCCAAGGGGACCGGGGTGGGCTGGCGTGAGGACCGGCCGCCTCGGGGTTCTCTGTCAGGAGGCACCATCACCGCTGACTCCAGTCCTCCTGCTCCCAGTCCCACGGAACATGGGTCGCCCCAACCGGAGACTCAGGGGACCCCCTGGCCCCGGCCTCCAGCCCGCGGGCGCTGGGGACCCCACGACCCACAGGACCAGCCGCCACTCTCAACTGGCGCCCCCCGGTTGAGCGAGTGGCCGAGGCCTGTCCACGGGTGACCATTGCAGGGACCAGCGGGGGCAGAGGGAGCTCAGGCCGCGGGAGGGCTGTGGCTGGGACTCAGGGCAAAGCTCGCAGGGCTTCCTGGAGGGGACGACCGGCCAGCAGGACCCAGAGGAAGGGGCATCCGTGAGGGGGAGGCTGCCCCTGCAGGGAGGAGGCGTGACTGGGCTGGCCCCGGGGCCGGGCCGGGATTCCTAATTCAGCCGGAGCCTGCGGAGTCGGGCTTGTTTATTCTTGGCAGGAAGGCTGGTGCTGGGGGCGGAGGGGGGAGATGAAGCCTTTTCAAAAAATAATAATAATAAAAACGCTCATTTAGAAGCTCCCAGGACGTGCCGAACTCCAAAAGGGCCTGGAAAAGACGCCGAGAAGGTTTAAGTGTAAATGGGCCCAAAACATCATAATTAAATTTCCCTTAAATTTACCAGAGTTTGGGGTCAAAGAAAAAATAAAACTGAGGGAAAATACACTTGAGGTTTTAGGCAAATGCCAAGTGCTTAGGAAAATAGATTTCTGAGCTGCTCAGCGGCTACCGGCCTGGCCCCCGCCAGCCCAGCCCAGGAGCTGTGGCCGCCTTAACCCCGCCCTCCCTGGCCGCCTCTGGCCACCTCCACACTGCCGCATTCCTGCCCACCCCCCCCCTCCCCACCAGCTACCTCCTGCCCTCCACCGGGCAGAGCAGCCCTGGGGGCCAGGCTCTGGCAGGAGCTGGGGGCCTCTCACCCCGCCTGGGTTGGAGCCCAGGGCAGCCTAGGCCTTCCCCTCCCCTCCCCTCCCTCCCCTCCCTCCCTCCCCTCCCTCCTCCCTCCCCTCCCTCCCTCCCCTCCCCCACCACTCTCTGAGCCTCCTGTTTTCTGCTCATCAGGAAACAACCACATTTTCCAAACCTGAAGTCAGGATTTGAGGTCTAGTGGCCCGAGGGAACCAAGGGGCAAAAAGGCCAACTTGTTGGACTGGGCTATCACCGTGTGCATCTAAGCAGGCAGACTGCACAGCACATGATTCATGCGATTGCCCTTTTCGCTCAGCCTGCCAGGAAGCTCGGAGCTAAAAGGATGGGTATTCGACGGTAGAGTCAGGGTTGGCCAGTGGATTTGGAACTGTCTTCTCTTATCTGTGTTCTTTAAAATTCCATTTCTGTGGTAAGGAGCCAATCAATCGTGCTTTTTATTTTAATCCTCCGTAAATTTTCTGAGAATAAAATAAAAAGGCGGATGTTACCTACCGTCCACCACAGCCCCGGCCTTTCTCAGTCCAGCTCAGTGGGGCAAGGAGAGGGCCTCCTCTTCCATCCCTGGTGACTCCCTGGTCCCTGGGCCACCCCGGGCCCACCAGCAGACAGGGGCGTCAGTGGCTTCCGGAACGTGGGGATGAGCGTCAGCGATGGTGAGCTGCCTGGAGCAGGTGGCGCCCCTCCCTGTGGTCCCAGAGCCTGGGAACGCTTCCCGCAGCAGCAGCAGCACGTCTCTGGGCAGGGCGCTCCCTCCGGAGGGGGCTGAGCAGAGCCTGGCATTGGCCTTGACTGGCACTGATGGGCACACGGTGGCCCCCACGGCCTGCCAGGAGTGCCATGGACAGCACGCGGGAGCTGGATTCGAGGCCACACCAGGAGGGGCCCCTGGCTGAGCGCACCTCACTGCCATGTCCCAGCATCAGCCTGGCCTGGCCTGGGGAGTGAGGAGGGGAAATGCGGGCACTGCTCCCCCCCGCTCTCCTCCCCCGGCACCCTGCACCCTGCTTCCCTCCCACGAGGCCCTTTCGGAGCCCACGGCACAGGCACAGGCCCCAGCAAGCCGGCCGCCGGCTGAGTCACCCACCAGCCTGGGCCAGGCCGGGCTGCCCTCAGCCCCCTGACTCTGGTCTCGCCCTTGGCCTCCCAACCAGCCTGGGCCAGGCCGGGCTGCCCTCAGCCCCCTGACTCTGGTCTCGCCCTTGGCCTCCCACACTCACCTTCACGCAGGAGACCCTGTGGGTATGGGCCTCGGGAGACGGGTGGGCACGGGGGTGGGGACAGGGAGGCTGAACCCTGAGGGGTGCCCTGCGCCCCGCCTGGCTCAACCGTCCAGGGGCCCAGCGAGGGCAGCCTGACCCGGCCAGTGAAGTGTGGCATCGCAAAGGGTCCTAGGGGACATGACCCCGAGGGGCTGTGGCAAAATCGTGGCTGCTGGCGGCTCCTTCTGGGAAGCATGTCCACAGTGCGGACACGTGACGAAGGTGGTGCGTGAGCCGCGGGCCTGGCCCCTCGCCAAGGGGGGAGCGCCCTGCGCGGCGACACCACACTCCCGGGAGGACGCAGTGGGCCCAGCATCCAACGACAGTGTCCTTACAGCGATGGGAGGCCATGTGACCCGGGCGGCAGGGGGTGGAGGAGGCAGCCGCAGCCCAGGGCGCTCGGAGCCCGGAGGCTGGGAGGCAGGAGGAGCCCCGGGAGCTGGGGGGCCGGGCCCTGCAGCACCTGGTCTCAGACCCCTGGCCCGGGATGGGAGAGCCTAACCTCCAGCCAGAGGGTGGGGACTGTTTCAGGGGGGAGAGGACCCCGGGCTGTCAGTGCCGGGGTCAGCCCAGGCCCGCTCACCGCCCCGCAGGCCTGGGGAGAGGCCTGAGCCAGAAGTGCCCGTGCCCTGCCTGCTGGCCATGCCCTCCCAGCAGCTGGAGGGCACGAGGCCTGTGGTGCCTCCTATGCTGTGGCTTGTGGGGACAGAGTAGGTGGGGGGGTCAGTGGGAGAAGGAGGGGGCACTTAGAGAACAGCCAGCTCAGGCCCTCAATCCCCCGGACACGCCGGCCCAGGCTCAGCGCTGGGGGCAGAGAGCTGCCTGAGGAAGAGGAATGGATGCTCGCCTCTCAGAGGCCGTGGGGCGCAGGACCCCTTCTCAGGGGCGGGAGGGGACCTGCTGGGGACAAGGCAGAGCCCTTTTGAGGCCTCAGAGGGTCCAGTGGGAGGCCAGCCCTCATGTGCCAGCCACTGGCCCTCCTCCTGCCCCACCCCAGGCTGACTCCTGCCGGGCCTACCAACTTCATCTACAAAGAAATTGGGGTTCGAGCCCAATCCAGCCCCGCCCCCCAGGAAGGGGGCCCAGGGAGCCAGCAGCCCACCCCCATCCCAGCACACTGAGCAACTAACTGACTGGTTAATAGGTTAGAGCAGAGTGTGTCCCTGGGGCCCTGGGATACCCCCTGGGGGAGGACCCCGTGTGGGTGGCCTGGGGCTGTGACTGGAGTGGCCGGGCGGCCCCATGGAGTTCCCGGGCCTGGGCAGAGCAGGTGATGAGGGCGGCGGGATCCGGCAGAGGTGCTCGCCTGCCCGGTGGTCTTGAGGTCTCCCTGGGGGTGAGGGGGTGAGGGTGGGGCTCCCAGTGCCTTGAAGTCTGGCCCAAGCAGCCAGTCCCAGAGGGTGTTCATTGCCCATTTTCCTGATGAGCAAACCGCATCCCAGAAGCCACGCCCAGGTGGCCCCGCTCTGGGTCCTGGAGACCCCATCCCTCCTGGGCTGGCCTGACAGTGGGCGGAGGGCCTCTTCCCGGTGAAGGTGGCACAGAAGCCGGTCACCCTGGGTCCTACCCAGCGGGCACACCTCAGGCTCTGCCCCCAGCTCCCCGTGGTGCTTCCTCAGAGCCCTGGGGGGCCCCCAGCCCCGGCCCTCCATCCTGATGCCTCCTGGGGAGCAGGGAATGACCCGCCCGCTCGGGCAGCTCAGCTGCAGGTGTCGGGCATCTCAGCCCCAGGCAAACAGGCGGAGGGTCCTGCACCCCAGGCCTTGGTGCAGGGTGCCCCGCCCCCTCCATGCCGCGCTCCTGGGCTCCCGCACTGAGGGCTGGCTGCTCACACCTCGGGGTTCAGCGGGAGCAGCTCCTTTGCTTTGAAGCCTCTCGGACTCGCTTCACCCACGGAGGCCCCTGGAGCCCCGGCCGAGCGGCCGGGAGACACCCGGGATGCGCGCTGGGCCAACACAGGTCTGCGCCTGGCCTCCCGGTGCGCCCGGCGGGGAGACTGGGACCTCGCTCGCCTGCCCGGGGCTCCCACGCCCTCGGAGACCGCCCGGCGCCCCCGCCGGCCTCACCCCCTCTAATCCCCTCGGCGGGCAGGAGCGAGCGGATCCGCGGCCCCGCCCCCAGACCGCCCCAGGGGAGGGGCGGGTCCCCGCCCCCGAACGCGTCGGGGCGGGCGCGGCCGGGCAGGCGGGGCGGGCCCGGAGGCGGGGCGGGCGCGGGCCGGCCCCCACTGGCTGCCGCGCGCCCGGCCGCCTGGACTCAGTGCGCGGTGGCGGCGGCGGTGGCAGCGGCGGGCAGCTGGTGCTGCGCGGTCCTGTCCTGTTCGCCCCGGGACACGGCCGCACCGGCGAGCGGACGGCCGCAGGGCAGGGGCGCAGGCGGAGGGCCGCGGGCAGCGAGAGGAAGAAAGGGCAGCGCGCGGCGAGCAGGGCGCCGGCGGCCTCCAGGTCGGTGCGCGAGGTCGGGCGGGCGGGAGGGGTCGCGGCGAGCGCTCGGCGGGGCCGGAGCGCGCGGCGGGCTCGGATCCCGAGCGGTCCCTGCAGCGGGGCCGCCGGGGCGCGGGCTTCCCGCTCTGGAAAGTTTGCCGCCGCCGCCGCCCTGGGAGGGCTCTGCAGCAGCCAGGGAGGGAAGGGGGAGGAGGGAGGGACCGCGGCGGGAGGAGGCGGCCGGCGCCAGGCGGCCCGGGAGCGCTGGGCGGCGGCGGCGGGCGGGGCGGCCGGGGGTCCCGGGGACCGGGGCGCAGGGACCGGCCGCCGCCGCTTCCTCCCCGGTGCGCCCGGCCCGCCCGAGTCACCAGCTGCTCGCCTCCCGCAGACTCCGAGCGGCGCCCTCCTGCCGCCGGTGCGGAGCCGGAGCCGGAGCCGGAGCCGGACCATGGGAGGCCAGCCCGCGCGCACCGCCTGAGGACGCCCCCGCCCCCGCCCCCGCCATGGGCGCCCCGGCCTGGCCTCTCGCGCTCTGCGTGGCCGTGGCGGTCGTGACCGGCGCCGCCTCGGGGCCCCCGGGTGCTGAGCAGCGCGTCGTGCGGAGAGTGGCAGGTAAGGCAGGGCCGGGCGGCACCGGGGAGGGGCCCGGGACGGGCACCTGGTGGTGGGGGGCGCCGATCCGAGTCGGCCCGAGGGCGCGCCCTGGACGGGCCTGCGCGCCGATGCCCGGGCTCCTGTCGCCCTTCCTCCCCGGGGATCGCGGCCAGATCCGTCGCGGCTGACGGTGGGGCGCCCGGAGCCGCCACCCAAGCACTAGCTGCCGCGTCCGCAGCCCCCGCCCCGCCTGCCCAGGGGGGCGCCGCCTGCCCAGGCGCCGTCGGAGGGCGCGGGGCTGCCTCTCCGGGGACCCTGTGGTTGCGCTGCGGGGTGTGAATTGTCGGAAAGTTCCTATTGTGGGTGCCGCTCCCCCAGCCTCCCTGGGCCCCGGGCCCTGGCCAGCTTCGGCCACAGCGAGGCCGGACTTCGCAGGGAGGGTGTAGGAGCGGTCCGGCCCTGCCCCCCGGGGCCTGCGTGCGGAGGCATCGCCTCCCGGTGCCCATCCACCCCCGCCCCTGCCTGTGGGTGAAGGTGTCTGCCCGCCGCGGGGCGCACCGAAGGCCAGGAGGGCGCCGGCAGGGGACGGAGCGGGTGTCCTGGTGGCGAGGAGTCGCGGACCCCCCGCTGGTGGTCACGGTCTGGCGGGACGTTAGGGGTCTCAGGAGGACCCGGTCCGCGCGGCCAGAGCAGCGGAGGGAGCGGGTCTGCGCCAGGCTCCGCCCCGCACACGCGCCGGCCCTGGAGGTGCGGCGGGGCCCCCGCAGGCAGGCCGGCGGCCCTACCCTTGCCGCCTCCCCGGGAGTCGGGGCAGAGCCGCGTGGCCGGGCTGGCGGCCACCGGGGGTCCCGCCCGCGGGGACCGTCACCTCCGGGGCGCGGACGGGGCCTGCGGGCACCCTACCTCCAGCCCGGGCCGCGCCGAGGGCGGCCGGAGCCCGGTGAGCTCACGCCCCACCCGGGCGGGCGCACGAACAGCCGCTCCTTTGTACCTCGGCGCGGCCACAGACGCGCATTGACGGCGGGAGGTGCGAGCGCGGCGGCCCGGCGGCCGTGCCAGCGAGGCGGCCGCAGGCGGGACGGGACGCAGGCAGATGGCGGCCCGCCCGCCCCGCCCGCGCCCCCCGCGCCCCCGTCTCCGGCTGCGGCCTCCCGGAACAATGTCATTTTTTTATGAATGAAAGTGGGCCCTGCGCTTGAATGTGCGTGTCATTCAGCGGCGTGACAGGGGCCGCCGGGAGGTCAGCGCGCGCTTTTGGCGCCCCCGCTTCCAGGGCGCGGAGGGGTGGCGGCGGGGGGCCCCATTAGCATTCCCATTCGCATTCAGATAAAGATATTACTCCCTGCGGCCGGGAATGCCAACTGGCCCGGGGCGGGTCGCCGAGCCCCAGGTCCTCCCCGGGCGCCTCCACCCCCCTCCCCTGAGGTCGGGGCCTGGGGCGCACAGCCTGGGGCGCCCCCGCCGGATGCGGGCCGCGGGCCCAGCGACAGGAGGGCCCTCGGGGCCTGGAGAGGGAGACCTGGCCGCCTCCAGGCCGGAGCGTCCTGCCCTCCCCCCGCCCCGCCCCGCGGTAGAGCTGGTGAAACAGGTAGTGAGTGGATAGGTCAATAAACTTAATCCGGTTCCTTCAAGAGATGGGCTGGGCAGGAAAAGTACAGAGTTCTCCTGAAATTTCCAGAGGGCCGGCTGGCCCTCCCCCCCGGCAGAAGTTAGGGAGCCCGGCGGCTGGGGTCAAGGACAGGGAAGGTGTGTGCTGCTGGCCGCCCAGCCCCCATCCCCAGGCCCCATGAGGCAGCCCCTTATTCCCAGAGGGTCCTGCTCTCCAGGGGCTGGGCAGGGTCCCCCACCAGGCAGGGGGCGGGGGTAGCAGAGGCCGCCCCTGGGTCTGACCCACCCAGCCAGCGGGGATTCCTGTGCTGAGCATTTCCCAGAAGGCATGGCTGCAACCTCTCCCACCTCCTCCGGCCACTGCGGGCTGGACTTTGAGCCTCCGGGGCCTCTGGGTGGTTCATTAACCCAGCATGAGCCCCAGGCTGGACTGCGTCCCCCAGGACCCCTCCCTCGGGCCCCAGGGCCCACTTGGGGTCTGTCGCCCTAAGAATGTCCACGCTCGGATAAATCCTGGTGACTTTGAACCAAACTGATAGTTGTCGGGAAGCACGAGCCCGCGGGGTGAGACAAAGCTCGGGGGGAATGGCGGCCTCGGGCCTGGTGTGTCCTTTAGGGTCCGCGTGGGGCGGTCTCTGAGGCGGGCCGGGTGCAGGGTAGCGGGCCTTCGCAGCAGAGAGGCACGCGGGCCGCCAGATAGCCTCGTGGTTTCCGCGCCCAGGAGGGTCAGGAAGAGATGGCTCTGAGCCTCCTTTCCGAGGTACGTTATCTTGGTGCACAAGACCCAGGCCGTTTCAAAGGTAAAGGCTGACCTTGGCCAGGAAGCAGCAGGCCTAGGACGTGCCGACCGCCACAGCCCACCCCACTGCGGCCCGCCCCGGTCCCGCCACTGCCCGTCCCCTGCCACGGCCCACGCTGCCACAGCCCCTGCCACGGCCCGCCCCGCCCCGCCACGGCCCACCCTGCCACTGCCCGTCCCGCCACGGCCCACGCTGCCACGGCCTGCTGTAGTTAGTTAGGAACTCACTGCAGGCACCCCCTGAGCTTGTCGGGCTCACTCACTCTTTTTTTTTTTTTTTTAATATATTTTATTGATTTTTACAGAGAGGAAGGGAGAGGGATAGAGAGTTAGAAACATCGATGAGAGAGAAACATCGATCAGCTGCCTCCTGCACATCTCCTACTAGGGATGTGCCTACAACCAAGGTACATGCCCTTGACCGGAATCGAACCTGGGACCCTCCAGTCCGCAAGCCGACGCTCTATCCACTGAGCCAAACCGGTTTCGGCTGGCTCACTCCCTCTTAAGGCCCGTGTTGCCCACAGACCCCATTTCACACCGGCACCTGGAGAGGAAAGGGGTCTCCTTGAGGGGGGACCAGTCTGCCGAGCGGGAGTTTGGGGAGGTCCCCCCATCGGGCCACCCGGCCTGAGTGATTTACAAGTAAATGCGCTGGAATCGGGGCTGCGTGTCCTGACCCCTGGCCCTGCCTGGTGCCCCGGAGCCTGGGCTCCTCACCTGTCCCAGGAGACTGATAATGGAGGGGGTGAGGGAGGATTAGGCGGGATAATCCCATAAGCCCTCATCAGCCCGCCCAGCAGGAGCCCCCCCTGTTCCCCTGACTTTGTGATGAAACTTCTTGGAATGTTCCCGGGGAGGGGAGGCCAGAGCCTTTGTCCGGAGGCCAGGGTCCCTCTGGGCGCCTCCGCCCGGCTCTTCCGAAGCCTGTGCTGGCCCAGCCGGTGTGGCTCAGTGGTTGAGCGTCGACCTATGAACCAGGAGGTCCCAGGTTTGACTCCCCATCAGGGTTGCAGGCTCAATCCCCAGTGGGGGGCCTGCAGGAGGCAGCCAATCACTGATTCTCTCTCATCAGTGATGTTTCCATCTCTCTCTCCCCCTTCCTCTCTGAAATCAATTGAAAAAAAATATATTTTTATTTATTTATTTATTTTTTATTTTTTTTAAATATATTTTATTGATTTTTTACAGAGAGGAAGGGAGAGAGACAGAGAGTCAGAAACATCGATGAAAGAGAAACATAGATGAGCTGCCTCCTGCACATCCCCCACTGGGGGTGTGCCCGCAACCCAGGTACATGCCCTTGACAGGAATCGAACCTGGGACCCCTCAGTCCGAAGGCCTACGCTCCATCGACTGAGCCAAACCGGATTCGGCAAAAATATATATTTTTAAACATAAATAAAGCCGGTGCCTGGTGCGGGGAGAGCAGCAGGGGCTTCCACGCTCCACACCCCTCTGCTCCCTGAGCGCCTGAGTCGGGTCTGAGCTGGATGCCTGTGTCTCCCTGCCTGACACCGCTCCCTCCACCCCTGTGGCTCTCCGTGGGGACCCCCGTGGCTCTCCGTGGGGCCCCTCCATGGCTCTGAGTAGGCCTGGTTTGTTGGATCTGCAGGGGCGGGGACTGACCTGGTCTGGGAGGCTCTGGCCTATGCAGGCACCAGGCTGAGCAGGGTGGTGGGCAGGTCAGGGCCAGCCTCTCACCCCACCTCTGCAGATGGCTGCCAGGCGTGTCTGGCCTGGGGGTGCTGTGTCCCACCGGCCCCCGCTGGACCAGGTTGAAGCAAATCCTTGTGCAGATGCCTCGCTGCCCAGACCAGAGCGGAACCAATGCTGTTGCCCTTGGCCGGGGCCTGGGGCTGAGGCTGCCCCCCCCAGCCCGTTCTCTGCCTTCTGGGGGGCCTCCGTCGGCTCTTGGCACTGGGTGGTCCCCACAGGACACAGTGGCCGGGACTGGGGGGCTGGAGGTCAGGCCAGGTGTCTGACACTCTGAGGTCCCCAGGGACACAGACTCTAGACGCCTCCGGACACCCTGCTCGTGGGCACAGGGCTTAGGAGGACGCCGAGGCGGGGGGCCGAGCCGGCCTGTCCGGGGAGCCAGGCCCCAGAGGGGCAGCTGGGCCCTCGAATCTAGGCCACGCGTCGGCGGAATGACAAGTAACGGAGCTGCCGACCCCGCGGGTGGGGCAGGGGCCTGAGCCGCCGGACCACCCGGCCCGTCCTGGGCCCAGAGCCCGGGCTGCCCGCCTGCGCCTGGCATTGTCTGGCCCTGGCAGGGAGGCCGGGGGGTGGTCAGCCCAACCAGGGTGTGTCCCTGGGTCTCAGGCCTTGCTGGCCTCTGGGAGCTGGGCTGCCGCTGGCGGGCTGAGGTGGCCGCCTCCTGTGACATTTTTTAAAAGTATATTTTTTATTGATTTCAGAGAGAAAGAGGGAGAGAGAGAGAGAGAGAGAGAGAAATATCGATGATGAGAGAACCATTGATCGGCTGCCTCCTGCACGCCCCACACTAGGGATGGAGTCCGCAACCCAGGCCTGTGCCCTGAATGGGATTCGAACCGTGACCTCCTGGTTCATAGGTCGACGCCCAACCCCTGAGCCATGCCGGCCTGTGACAGCCTTCTCCCCAGCCTGTTGTCACCTGTAAACCGGAGGTTCCAGCTCCCTTTGCCCCAAACACAGAATGGGTTTTGCGTTCCTGAGTGGTTGGCAAAACTCGAAGGAAGGAGGCTGCGGTGGCTGTCGGCCCCATGGCCCCGTGAGGCTGCGGTGGCGGTTGCGGCCCTGCCCTGCATGCAGCCTGCCCGAGCTGCCACCTGTCTGCATGTGAGCCTGAGCGCTGTGCCCGCGGCAGGCTGTCCGGGACCGGGGGACCGGGGGACCGGCCCGGGGCCAGGCTGCAGACGTGCCCGCCCGCCGTGCTCAGGGCCGTTTGCAGGACCCGGGCTCTGGGTGCAGATCCTCTGTCACCGGACCCGCCTGGGCCCGGACCCGCCCGCCTGGGCCCGGACCCGCCCTCCGGGCCGACAGCCGTGCTGCAGCCGGTCCACCTGTGGGGAGGCGCCTGGTGCCTCCGGGCTGTGCCCGGCCCCGTGCTCTCGGTTTGGGGCGCCTGCCTCACGGCCGCCCGTCTTGCCCACAGAGGTCCCGGGACCGGAGCCCCCCCAGCAGGAGCAGCTGGTGTTTGGCAGCGGGGACATCGTGGAGCTGAGCTGCCACCTGCCTGCAGGCGTCCCCACGGGGCCCACCGTCTGGGCCAAGGACGGGGCGGGGCTGGCGCCCTCGGACCGCGTGCTGGTGGGGCCGCAGCGGCTGCAGGTGCTGAACGCCTCCCACGAGGACACGGGGGCCTACAGCTGCCGGCAGCGGCTCACCCAGCGCGAGCTGTGCCGCTTCAGCGTGCGGGTGACAGGTGGGTGTGGCCACGGCCTGAGGGCCCCTGGTGGAGAGGGGGGCACCCCTGGGGGCTCTGTGAGGGACAAACCGCCCGGGGCCTCCTGGGCCGGAGGAGACAGATCAGGAGAGGACCAGCCTCACTGCTGAGGAGGGTGGGTGCCTGGGTGGGGGTGCCAGACTCCAGCCCCCCTCCAGCCCCTGTTGGGGCGATGGGCACAGCCCCCCTCCACACCCCTTGTTGGGGCGATGGGCACAGCCCCCCTCCACACCCCTTGTTGGGGCGATGGGCACAGCCCCCTCCAGCCCCTGTTAGGACGATGGGCACAGGCCCCCCCATGGCCCCTCTCCCCTGCACTGCAGATGCCCCGTCCTCGGGAGACGATGAAGATGGGGAGGACGAGGCAGAGGACACAGGTGAGACTGGGCTCCGGGCTCCCGGGCAGTTGGGGCTGGGGACCTGCTTCCCCAGACACAGCCCGTCCCCCTCCTCACCCCCCACGATGGGGCCGCTTGCTCACCCGCTGGTGAGAGACCACAGCCTGGGCATCACCTGTTTTGGTTACGAGTGGGGCTCCCTGTGGGGTGGCCCTGGGTGTCTGCCCTGAGCTCTGGGGGAGGCTGGCTCGGGGGGTACAGGGTGCGGATGAGGAGGCTGGGGCTGGGTGTGAGGCCTGTGCGGAGGGTCCACTCTGGGTGTTAGTTCAGCAGGCGGGGGTTCAGGTGGCAGCCAGGCGTTCAGGTAGCAGTGGGGGCCGGGGCTGGGGACTGAGGGCAGTGGGGGGGCGGCCCAAACAGTCCACGTAGAGGGGACGGTGGCCAGGGCGCCGCATGCCAGGTGCAGGCGCCCTTCCTGGGAAGGTGTGTTGTCACCCCCGACGGCGGTGGGTGCGCGACCGGAGGTGGCTTTGCCCAGTGTCGGGGGCCGGTGAGGGGTCATGGGGACTGGGCCTCTGGGGTCCAGGGGGCAAGGAGGTGAGGACCCAGAGGGGAGGCCTGGGGGTCTGAGACGCAGGTGTCCCCTGGTCACCCCCGAGGTGGCCCCTGCCCTCCCCGCCCTCACGCTCCCAGGGACCCGCCGTCCCTGCCACCTCGGGCGGGGCCTGGTGTCGCCTCTGGGCCCCGGGACGCTGAGGGCCGCGCAGGGCTGCCTCCCAGAGGAAGTCACCGCCACTGGCCCCCCCGGTTGCTGCCCCTCGGACCCTGGACCCCAGACGGCTCCTCTTCCCAGCATTTGTTCAAACTGCCCCACCTGGCCTCAGCCCTCTGTGAGGTGGCTGCCTGGGGGGGCAGCTTGTGGGGAGGGTGCCTCCCCGCTGGGGGCCCCCCATCCCAACGCCCGCCCACCCAGCCTCCAAACTGCAGGAGGGCTCCCCCACCCGGCCCGGGGTGAGAGTGGGCGGGGCCTGCTGGTACCCTGTCCCCTCCTCCTGTCCCTCCTGCTGTCTGTCCCTCCTGCCGCCCTCAGGCCTGAGTGCTTGCTGCAGAGGTGACTCAGGGCTTGCAGACTCAGCAGCACCCGAGTGCCTCCAAGCTCTGGCTCGAGGGGCAGTGTGCCCCCCGCCAACTGGGTGTGGGTGCTCCCCTAGGAGACGCCTCCTGTCAGAAAGCACCCTGGGGTCCTGCCGGTGCGGCTCAGTGGAGGGAGCGTCTGCCCTCGGACTGAAGGGTCCTGGGTGGACTCTGGGCCCTGGTTGGGCGCGTGTAGGAGGCAGCCAGTCGATGTTTCTCTCACATCAGTGTTTCTCTCTCCCTCTTGCACCCTCCCTTCCACTCTCTCTGAAAATAAATGGAAAGTTATCCTTGGATGAGGAATAACAAAAAGTAAAATAAATGAGAAACAAACAAGCTTATTATAAAGAGAGAAGGCGCCCGGGGGGCGTAGACAGGGAGTGGGCCTGGCGTTGTCGCCGGGAGGGGGGGGTCCCACGCAGGCCCCCCACGCGGGTCATGGACTCCGCATGCTCCTCGCCAGCAGGGGCCCCTTACTGGACGCGGCCCGAGCGGATGGAGAAAAAGCTGCTGGCCGTGCCCGCTGCCAACACCGTGCGCTTCCGCTGCCCGGCGGCCGGCAACCCCACCCCGTCCATCTCCTGGCTGAAGAACGGCAAGGAGTTCCGCGGGGAGCACCGCATCGGGGGCATCAAGGTGGGTGCCAGTGGTGGGCAGACCCCACACTCCGGGGCCTCGCCGCTGCCCGCTCACCCCCCCGTCTGCCCGCTCACCCCCATCTGCCCGCTCACCCCCATATCTGCCTGCTCACCCCCATCTGCCCACTCACCCCCCCATCTGCCTGCTCACCCCCATCTGCCCACTCCTCACCCCCCCCCCCCATCTGCCCATTCACCCCCCATCTGCCCGCAGCTGCGCCACCAGCAGTGGAGCCTGGTCATGGAGAGCGTGGTGCCCTCGGACCGCGGCAACTACACGTGCGTCGTGCAGAACAGGCTGGGCAGCATCCGGCAGACCTACACGCTGGACGTGCTGGGTGAGGCCCGGGGTGGTCGGGTGGTCGGGGGGGAGCCGGGCTGGGCCGTCCCTAAGCCCCGCTTGCCCCGCCCTTCCGTCCGCAGAGCGCTCCCCGCACCGGCCCATCCTGCAGGCGGGGCTGCCGGCCAACCAGACGGCCGTGCTGGGCAGCGACGTGGAGTTCCACTGCAAGGTGTACAGCGACGCGCAGCCCCACATCCAGTGGCTGAAGCACGTGGAGGTGAACGGCAGCAGAGTGGGGCCCGACGGCACGCCCTACGTCACCGTGCTCAAGGTGGGCGCCGCCCTGGGCCGGGCAGAGGCGGGCGGGACCCGGCTGCAGGGCTCCGCTGGGCCCGGCCCTGCCCGGAGACGGCCGAGTCCCAGCTCGATCCCAGTGCGTCCTCCGTTTCCCCCTCGCTCTCGGGGATGCCTCCTGCGTGGGCTCGGCCCCAGGGCCCTGGCCGGCCAGGCGCAGCCGAGTTCGCCCAGCACCCCTGGCAGGCCAGGCGGGGGCCCCCTGAGCTGGGGCGGGGGTGGCGATTGGGCGGCGGCGTTTGTGTGCAGTCGGCTCACCACCCAGCCGGCCTCCCGGGGCCTGAGGGCAGGACAGCCTCAGCGGGGTTCCTTCCCGAGGCCCCAGGGCGGGGGCCACCCGGTCGGATGGTTGCGACACTCGCAGCCCAAAGAGAAACATCTGTTTCAGGGACGAGACACGCTGATGGGGGTGGGGAGCAGGGCCCAGGCTGAGGACGCTGGGCCCCGCCTGGTGGTGCCTGCGCCCTGGTCGGCGTGTGAGCTGTCTGTGGCGTCACCACGGGCCCAGCCGGGCTCCAGGGGGGCGGGGCGGGCACCCCCCACCCCGAGGGCCTCTCGAGGAGCCTGCCAGGCCCGTGCTCCATGTTGGGGAGGGAGGATGTGCAGAAGGTGCATCCGGTGAAACCACAATCTACTGCCGGGACGTGCCCACACGCCTCCTCCAGGCAGCCCTCCAGGCTGGCACAGCCCCAGTCGTTCCTTGGGGGTCTCCCATGTCCTGCCTTGGAGTCTCAGGATCTGAGGCTGCCCTCCCGCGGGTCCCGACCTGGACGGGGCCACCCCTCGGCAGCCCCTGGCGCCCGGCCGGCCCACGGGCCCCCTGAGCCGGGTCTCTTGTCCCCGCAGTCCTGGATCAGTGAGACTGTGGAGGCCGACGCGCGCCTCCGCCTGGCCAATGTGTCCGAGCGCGACGGGGGCGAGTACCTCTGTCGAGCCTCCAATTTCATAGGCGTGTCTGAGAAGGCCTTTTGGCTGCGTGTTCACGGGCCCCGAGCAGGTAACGACTCTGTCCCACGCCTGCCTGGCACGCCGAGTCCAGCTCCGACGCCCTGGCCCCGCGCCCACCGCACGCCCCGTCCTGCTCGCTCCCCACCCTGCCACCCGCTCGCTCGCTGCACATGCGGTCACCTCTGCAAGCCGGCGCCTGTGCCTCCGTGTGACGCCTGCCTGCCTGGAGCCGCGGCCCGCGGCCCCTGCCTGCGCCTGTGCCACCCACAGAAGGCCCTCAGCCTGGCAGGGGCCATGCCCTCCGTCTGTGGGCACCTGCTTTCCTCCCATCTCCCTGGCCCCCGGCTCCGCTGCCTGCTCACTTCCCGTTGGTCTGTCTGTCCCTCTGCCACCTGCCTGTCCTCCCACCCCCGCCCAGTGTCCACGCTAACCCTGCACGCTGCTGGCCGCACGCCTGGCGCTCACTGGGACAGAGGACTCGCCGGTGAAGGGACTGGCTTCGGGCTCAGTGTGGACGCACAAGCCGGAGGCCCCTCAGCCGCCGTGGCGGCGGCCGTGGCCGTGGTGGTGGTGGCGGCCGTGGCCGTGGTGGCGGCGGCGTTTCCTTCGCAGCCTGGTGGGACCGTCGCTGGTGGACTGGCTCCGTGCCGCGGGGGTGCTGGCACGCCTAGCGCTCTTTCTCTCTTCGTAGACGGCAGGCGCTAACACCACCGACAAGGAGCTAGAGGTGCTGTCCTTGCGCAATGTCACCTTTGAGGACGCGGGGGAGTACACGTGTCTGGCGGGCAATTCTATCGGGTTTTCCCATCACTCTGCGTGGCTGGTGGTGCTGCCAGGTACCGGCTCCTGCTGCTGCTGCACCTTTCTCGGGGCGCCGGCTCGGGACATGCCAAAGCCGCCGGGGACGGCCGGGGCCCTGAGGCTCACGCCCGCCCGGCTCCACGCCACGCCCTGTGCCTGGGTTGGGTTCAGTCAACCTGGGCCCCGGCCGGTGTGGCTCAGTGGGCCGAGCGTTCCGGGTTTGATTCCCCGCCAGGGCACAGGCCTGGTTGCAGGCGCAATCCCCCGAGTGGGGGGTGTGCAGGAGGCAGTCGATCCATGATTCTCTCATCGTGGATGTTTCTCTCCCTCTCCCTTCCTCTCTAAATCAATAAAAATATTTAAAATAAAAAGTCGACCCGGCCCTGTCCTGGCCCAAAGGGGCCTCCATCGAGCCCCCACGCCCAGCGGGGCCCCGGAGCCTGGCGGCGGCTTTGGCATCTCCCCGGTGGCGGGTGTGGGTGCTGTGGCTCCACTTGCGCTCCTTCTCTCGGGCACTTCTGACCCCAGACCCCACCGCGTGGGGCACCGTGGCCTCGGCACCCACCCGGGGCCGCGCCTCCTCCCCGGCCCCCACGTGCCTGTGGCTCCCGTGGCCGTGGGGCTGCGGTGCGGCCGGGCCAGGCCCCAACGCCCGTGTCTTTGCAGCCGAGGAGGAGCTGGTGGAGGCCAGCGAGGCGGGCAGCGTGTACGCGGGCATCCTCAGCTACGGCGTGGGCTTCCTGCTCTTCGTGCTGGTGGTGGCCGCCGTGACGCTCTGCCGCCTGCGCAGCCCCCCCAAGAAGGGCCTGGCGCCCGCCGTGCACAAGGTCTCCCGCTTCCCGCTCAAGCGACAGGTAACAAAGGAGAGACCTGGTTCCAAGCCGCCCGCCTGCCCGCCCGCCCAGCTCACCAAACCCCCACGACCACCTCCCGGGCTCCCGCGCGGGGACGCCCAGCCGTGTGGGAGACCCTGGGGCTGCACCCCCACCCAGCGCGGCCCCGCGGCACCGACCTGCCCTGCCGACCCAAGCAGGTGTCCTTGGAGTCCAACTCGTCCATGAACTCCAACACGCCGCTCGTGCGCATCGCCCGGCTGTCGTCCGGCGAGGGCCCCGCGCTGGCCAACGTCTCCGAGCTGGAGCTGCCCGCCGACCCCAAGTGGGAGCTGCCCCGGGCCCGGTCAGTGCTGGGACGGACGCCGCGTGCTGGGGCCCTGACGATGGGGCGGGGGGGGGCGCCATGCAGAGACCTAATTGGATTCAGATGGGAGTTGAGAAGGAGCCGAGGCCACTGTGGGGTGTGAGGTTGGAGGGGGAGGCTGGGCCACGGGGTGGTGCCCGTGAGGTGGAGGCAGGATGAGCTCTGTCTGGAGGGCCGGCGGGGGGGAGGGGGTCAGGTACTTCATCCTCAGGAGCAGGTCTTGGGGGCAGGTGTGGAGGGCTTCCCGGAGGCGGTGGCACTGGGCCTCATTACCTCCGCCCCTGCCGCCAGGCTGACCCTGGGCAAGCCCCTGGGCGAGGGCTGCTTCGGTCAGGTGGTCATGGCGGAGGCCATCGGCATTGACAAGGACCGGACCACCAAGCCCGTCACGGTGGCCGTGAAGATGCTGAAAGGTGAGCGAAGTGAGGGGCGCGGGGAGCGGGCCGGCGGCGCGGCTGCACTGTCCCACGTGCCCTCTCGCTGCACAGACGACGCCACCGACAAGGACCTCTCCGACCTGGTGTCTGAGATGGAGATGATGAAGATGATCGGGAAGCACAAGAACATCATCAACCTGCTGGGCGCCTGCACGCAGGGTGGTGAGTGCACAGAGGGCGGTGGGTACACGCAGGGCGGTGGGTGCACACAGGGCGGTGGGCACACAGGGCAGTGGGTACACACAGGGCGGTGGGTACACACAGGGTGGTGGGTGCACAGAGGGCGGTGGGTGCACAGAGGATGGTGGGTACACACAGTGCGGGTGCACACAGGGCAGTGGGCACACAGGGCGGTGGGTACACACAGGGTGGTGGGTGCACAGAGGGCGGTGGGTGCACAGAGGATGGTGGGTACACACAGTGCGGGTGCACACAGGGCAGTGGGCACACAGGGCGGTGGGTACACACAGGGTGGTGGGTGCACAGAGGGCGGTGGGTGCACAGAGGATGGTGGGTACACACAGTGCGGGTGCACACAGGGCAGTGGGCACACAGGGCGGTGGGTACACACAGGGTGGTGGGTGCACAGAGGGCGGTGGGTGCACAGAGGATGGTGGGTACACACAGGGCGGTGGGCACACAGGGCAGTGGGTACACACAGGGTGGTGGGCGCACGCAGGGCGGTGGGTACGCCGGCGGTGCCCCCCTGAGCCCCGGTGCCCGCAGGGCCCCTGTATGTGCTGGTGGAGTACGCGGCCAAAGGCAACCTGCGGGAGTACCTGCGGGCGCGGCGGCCCCCGGGCACCGACTACTCCTTCGACACCTGCCAGCTGCCCGAGGAGCAGCTCACCTGCAAGGACCTGGTGTCGTGCGCCTACCAGGTGGCCCGGGGCATGGAGTACCTGGCTTCCCAGAAGGTGAGGAGGTGGGAGGCGGGGGCCGGGGGCCGGAATGGGCGGTGCTCTGGGCGGCCCCGCGGGAGCGGCCGGCGGGGGCTCAGCCTAGCCCCCGCCCCGTCCCCAGTGCATCCACAGGGACCTGGCCGCCCGCAACGTGCTGGTGACGGAGGACAACGTGATGAAGATCGCGGACTTCGGCCTGGCCCGCGACGTGCACAACCTGGACTATTACAAGAAGACCACCAACGTGAGCCGGGCCCGGCCGGGGGCAGGGGGGCGGGTGGGGGAGGGGGAGCCGCCGCCGGGGGCGCCCGTGCAACATGCGGCTCCCTCCCTGCAGGGCCGGCTGCCCGTAAAGTGGATGGCGCCCGAGGCCCTGTTCGACCGCGTCTACACCCACCAGAGCGATGTGTACGTGGCCCCAGGACTCAGGTTGGGGGTGGGAGCTGTGAGGGGCCCGGCCCGGCCCAGGGTGGGGCGACGGGAGCTCCAGGGTGAAGCTGGGTCCCCAGCTGGAGCCCCTCGGCCTCTCGGGCCTCGTGCCCCGCCTCGGCCCGACCAGCCGAGTGCCGCGTCCGTCCCGTGGGCCTGCTCCGGGGCAGGTGGGAAGCCTGTGTGCTGTGTCCCCCCAGCTGGTCCTTTGGGGTCCTGCTCTGGGAGATCTTCACCCTGGGGGGCTCGCCGTACCCCGGCATCCCCGTGGAGGAGCTGTTCAAGCTGCTGAAAGAGGGGCACCGCATGGACAAGCCGGCCAACTGCACGCACGAGCTGTGAGTGCCCCCACCCCCGCGGCCCTGTGCCAGGCCCTGGTGGCGGTTCCGCGGGGGCCGGGCCCCAGGGGCTGGCTCACACCGGGCAGGGGGGGCGGGACACTGGCCGGCAGGCGCTCACCACATGCCCCGCAGGTACATGGTCATGCGGGAGTGCTGGCACGCCGTGCCCTCCCAGAGGCCCACCTTCAAGCAGCTGGTGGAGGACCTGGACCGCATCCTCACCGTGACGTCCACCGACGTGAGTGCTGCCCCTCCCCCACGCGGGCCGCCCCGGACGGGGAGGGGGAGAGGGTGCGGCCTGTGACCCCGCCCACCCACCCGTCCGCCCGCAGGAGTACCTGGACCTGTCGGTGCCCTTTGAGCAGTACTCGCCCGGCGGCCAGGACACCCCCAGCTCCGGCTCCTCGGGGGACGATTCCGTGTTCGCCCACGACCTCCTGCCCCCCGCCCCTCCCAGCAGCGGGGGCCCGCAGACGTGAAGGGTCCCCGCTTTCCAGCCGAGCCCCCCCCCAATGTGAGAGTGGGCCCCGGCCCGCCACGCTGCTCTGGGTGTGCCGCCGGCCACTGCGGCCCCGCGGTCCAGGCTCAAGACCTGGCACCGATGGACGGATGGACAGATAGACAACTGTGTGCGTGCGTGTGTGTGTGTGTGCGTGCGTGTGTGCGTGTGCATGTGTGTGCGTGCACATGAGCACACACGTGTGAGTCTCCGGGTCCCCGTGCAGGGGTCCCTGGGTGCCCGCCCTGCTGTACCATGACCTCCTGTGCCGGCAGTGCCAGGGGGACCGAGTGAGAATGTAAGGGCTCCCCATGGGCCTCCCTGCCCCCGTCCCTCCCTGTCACCCCGAGGGGCGCAGCTCTGGGCTCGGGCGTCCTAGGGTGCCTGAGCTGAGCCTGCAGGGACGTCCGTGCGGCGAGCCCCCCACCCACGCGGCACCTTGCGCCTGGGGTGAGTGTTCGCACATGCCCGCCCCCCAGGCCCCACCTCCCACCCTGTCCCTCCAAGGCTGATTACGGGTACCGAAGGCGGGAGCCTTTAACTTCTATCCGAGAGGGTTACTCCAGACGAGTGTACATTTCTCTAGACGCCGTGTGACGCGCGCGTGTGTAGTATCTGCATGAAGAAGGCGGGCACATCGGCCGCACGGGCCCCGGGGCCTGGGGTGGGAGGCCCCTGTGGGCGAGACACCGAAAACGGCCCGAGTGGAGGCTCCCCGGCAGCAGTTTTGTTTTAAAAATTGTACCTGGACCCGTGTGTTCGTAAAGCTATTTATGGGCCCCCGACCCCTTCCCTTCTCCCCACCCCCAAAGCTGTAGTGCTCAGCCCGCCCCACGGCGGCGGCGGCTTCAGTCTTAACTTATTAACAGCTGAGAGGGTTTGTGCTTCGTTTAGAGGGGCCGCTGGGCAGGGGTACCCAGCTCTGGGCACACCCCCCCCGCCCGCACCCCAGGCCGGAGCAGCCCCTCACACCCAGAGGTGGCGAGTGGTGTGAGGGCCTCCGGGGAGGATAGGGCTTCCCCTGGCCTTTCACAGGGGATTCGATTACCTAGGACTTTTCTGTAGGAGATTTATTTTTTTGGGCTTCAAAGCAAGCTGGTATTTTCATACACGTTCTCACTGCCGTGCGGGGCAGGAGGCTGTGCGCTGTGGGCCAGCCCCGCACCAGGCTCAGATGTTCTTAGATGTTACAAGTTTATATATATCTATCTAAATAATTTATTGAGTTTTTACAAGATGTATTTGCTGTAGATTTAACACTTCTGACGCAATGCTGTAGCCTTTATAGCCTGGGCCGCTGCCTTTCGGAGCTGGGGGGGGGACGCGTGAGTTCAGTGCCGTCACTTCCCGTCCTGCTATCGCCCCACGTGTCGGCCGGCGAGCCCCACAGGGCTGGGGTGGTTTGTTCTCGGCCCCCTGCCTTGTGGGGGCCAAAGGTGTCGCCCCAAACTGGCAAACGCGCTTCCCAGAAATAAACAAAGATTCCGTTCAGCCTCTGCCGCAAGCCTTCCTGTCTCCTGCCCTCGCGGCCCTGTCGCCAGCCCGAGGGGGGGCGCCCACTGTTGCAGGAACAGCGCGTGCTGGGGGAGGAGGCCCAGGCGGACATCCCTGGAGGTCCCGGCACAGGGCTCTGGCTGGGGTAGGGCGTCCTGGGCAAGGCCTGGGGGCGGGTCCGTGTGCCCAGCTGAGAGGGGCCTGGCAGGGCAGAGTCTCCGTGTCCCTGAGGGTCTCCATGGCCCGGGTCTTGGGTCCCCAGTGGCAGGAAGTGCAGACAGCCCCGTGTCTGTGGGAGGGGACAGGGAAGCCACCATGGGGGTGGGCGGGCCCAGCTCCTGGAGTCCAGGTTGGCTAAGGGGGGGTTACGTCCACACACCTGCACCCCGGTTCTGAGGTCCCCCTTTTGCGCCCTAACCCCTGGCATCCCCTCCCCTGTCAGCTGGGCAGGGGCAGGTTTCTAGGAGGGGCCCCCAGACGGCACTAGTGGCCACGCTCCTGTTCCTGGCTGGCTTCCTGCCCCCCCACTAGGGCTGCTGCCCTCCCATCAGCTCCACCTGCGCTCCTGCACCCCCACGCCTGACTGTGCAGGAGAGGACACCGCAGGGCACCCACGGGCAGCGATGGGGCACGCTTAGGAAGGCCTCCTGGAGGAGGCAGCAGTGCCCACAGGTGGGAGACGGGTGGGTTCGGGGACGGTGGCATGCAGCCCTCCACAGGTCCTGGCCCAGCACTCCGGGCTGCCCCCACCCGCTGGTAACCCATGTCGGTCCTTCCTGTCTCCCCTCCCGCTATCTTGGAGTTGGGGGAGAGCTACAGGGCTGTGTGGACTTCCACTCTGGCTTCTCAGAGACTTGCGGCCCCTTCTGCTGTGTGTACCTTACCTGTCCTGGGTTCCACGCAGCGGGTGTGGCCGATACGCTGACGCCACTCAGGGAAGCGCCCGGCGGCGCTCCAGACCCCCAGCCGTGTTTGCCCAGAGCACAGGGTCAGGACACCGCGGCAGGGCGGGAGGCCAGGGAGGCCAGGATAGCGCGGCCGGGGCGCCCTCTAGCGTCCTCGCCGCGCCTGTCCCGTTGCCGCCGGGTGTGGGGGGCCTCCTGGGAAGCCGGTGGAGACCTCAGCGTGGCACTGGCCGGCTCCGGACCCCAGACAGGCGGGCACAGATGGCTCCGGCATCCGTGCCTCCCCTGACCTCACCGAACCCACCAGCCCAGCTCCATCTCAGGCCCTGCCCCTCGCCCTCCGGCCGCCCCGGCCGCCGGGCTCACCTCCTCCCCGGCCGGGTGGGCGGGTGTGGGAACAGATGGGGACGCTGCTGCTCAGGTTCCAGGAGGCACCACGGAACTAGGTGCACATCTCCCCCGGACACACCAGTGTCTGGTCTGGAACGGCTCCCCCTTTCTCCCGCTGGGGGGCTGCGATGTGCACCAGGCCCTGGCCCTGCCCCAGCGCCCGGGGCCTGCAGGGCAGGACGGGCCCAGCATTCCTGCCGCCCCAGCTTCTAGTTTCCTCCCGAGAAGGGCAAGGGCAGAGCCCGGTGCTGCCCGGGGCTCCAGCCCAGGCCTCGTGTCTGGTGCCCGCTGTACAGCACGGGCCCAGCCCTACCTGCCACAGGCTCACAGGCCTGTCCAATTCCCAGGGTCCGCCTGAGGAAGGACCCACAGCACCAAGGGTCTGGGCACCTGCTGGGGACACCTGATGAGGCTGGGTGGCACCTCTGGCCCAGAGGCCAGGCAGGGGGAGGGGGAGGGCTGAGGCCACAGCGGGCCTCGGGAGGGTGGCCCTCAGACAGGGAGCCCGTCTGGTCCCCCAAGGAGCCTGGTACCAGTGCAGGGGGGAGGCCCCCAAGATAGACTGGACATCTTGGGGTGGTGGGGGTCCTATCCACCGAGCGGCTGGGAGGGTGGGGGAGACCACCTGTGCCCTCTGTGGGCACCCTCCCCGGCAGGCCTGCTCTCCACCCAGGGGAGTCCCCCTGCCCACGGCCCTGGGGAGCAGGCTGTGGTGAGACGCACCCGCCTCCTCCAGGAAGCCCCCCAGGCAGTGGGCCCCGTGCCCAGGGGGCCTCGGTCTTACAGGATA
The DNA here is from genome assembly GCA_036010255.1 of Myotis pilosus. NCBI lineage: Eukaryota > Metazoa > Chordata > Mammalia > Chiroptera > Vespertilionidae > Myotis > Myotis pilosus. The sequence continues at coordinate 853,133 of JASKON010000006.1, forward strand.
GAACTGTGCTGTCCTGAGTGACCCCAGGTTGTAGGTATCCACTGGGGGCAGATGGGGGAGGGCTGGTCAGCAGTGAGCCTCCCAACCTGGACAGATCCATCACTGAGGGGCCACAGGTCACCAAGGCAGCGCTTTATTGAATCCCGTCCTGTCCTTACAGCAGATGGGCGCCTGGTCCCAGCACAGGACCGTCTGGGCACAGGGTGACGGGCGGCAGCGCGCTCGGCCCGGCCGCACAGCAGGAGACACTGAGCGGGTGGGCTGGCGGCAGGCGAGGTCGTGCCCCTGCTGTGCTGAGGGTGCGGCAGACCAGCCGGGCCGCGCAGCTGCCACCAGCGGACCATCGAGACATCGTGACGTCCTCCTCTGAGCTGTTACAGGAACATGAACTCGACGTTTTAATAAAAACATTATTTCCAAGAAAGGTGGTGACACGTGTGAAGCCGGTCCCTGGGCAGCGCCAGTGCACGGGCTGGGGCCGCAGTGAGAACGCCCGGCTCAGGGACGGCCCCGCGGGGCTGACGAATCCTGACGGTGAGACTCCACAGTGACCGAGGACACACGTGAAAATCCCGTGACGCTCCGATAGCGTGGGGGGCGCAGCGCCAAGGCAGGGCCCACAGCCCCCTTAGCCACCGTGACTCCCGTTTCTACGCCCCGCCCGTGCTCCGCCTGCGTCTGAGCACGGGTTTCCGCTGCGGCGAGTAAGTCCAGGACAGTGAAAGCCATGCAAACGCCAGGGAGCCTGCGGCCCCATCTCAGACGCGGAGGCTCCGCTGGCAGCCCGCGCCCAGTGCCCGCACGGAGCCCGCAGCGGGGGGGGGGTGGGGGGGGGGGGACAGGGACGGGGACAGACACACACACGCTTTCCCCCCAAAGCTGCAGGCCACTCAGGAGGGCGGTGGCAGCGGAGGGCACTCGGGCCTGGTGAGGTGGTGAGGACGGAGGAGCCGGGCGCGGCGGACGGCCCCATGGCACTGCTCACCAGAAGGACAGCCACCGTCCCTGGCCACTGGCCAGCTCTCAGGCAGGTGCAGGTCACAGCTGAAAGCCAGGCCACGGGAATGCGTGAGGCAACCCTCAGCACCACGGGGCACAGCGCAGTGCACACACCGATGGGATAGACCAGGGGTCCTCAAAACTTTTAAACGGGGTCAGTTCACTGTCCCTCAGACCGTTGGAGGGCCGGACTATAGTTTAAAAAAAAACTATGAACAAATTCCTATGCACACTGCACAGATCTTATTTTGAAGTAAAAAAACGAAGCGGGAACAAATACAGTATTTGTATTTGCATGTGGCCCGCGGGCTATAGTTGGAGGGCCCCTGGGATAGCCCGTGTGCCCCGTGTCCTATGCAAAGGCTCACGTCTGAGGAGACAAACGCTACTCCTATGCCGTGTCAGTTCCTCAGCGCCCGGGAGGAAGGCACAGCTAACTGAGCAGCTCCTTCCTGAGACCTCCCGTCCGTCCATCCGTCCGGCCACGCCTATGCTTGGATTCCCCAAAAGGACAGTCTTGCCTCGAAGGGCGGATCAGAGCTGAGGCCACAGGCCACCTGGCCCTGCCCACCCCCACACAGACCCCTGCCTGAGCGCCAGGTACTGAGACTGCCAAGTGCCAGGCTGCACGGGGCCCTTCGCCAGCCCCAGGCGTGCCCACCACAGGCCCAGAGTGGCCACCAGCCTGCATCTCGGAGGAGCTGGGCCAGGAATTGGCATGATGGGCACCGGGCGGCCCTGGGGCTGCAGGGCTGACAGGGTGGCACCCGGGCTCCAGGGCCAGGCCCACCGCTGGGCGGGCGCAGTGGTATCGCCCCCGGGCACGGTGCTAACAACCCCAATTCGTAGACTCTCTAAAAGCCACACCAGCACAATAAATACGCCAACAGCCAGGCTTGTTAGTGGGCCACGCCGTGTTTACATTAGGGTCACACCCGAGTCAGGCAGACGGCGGATTGGTAAGGGGTCAGGTGAGAACCAAGGTGCATCGAGAAGAGCTGGCAGACGGGAGCCCCAGGAGCGTGGCGGTCCTCAGGCGTGGTCCTCAGGCCAGAGCGCTCGGCGTGGCCCCAACAGTCAGGCGTCCAAGTCCGCAGGCCAGTGTCCTGAGCTGAGGGCCCACAGGCCGGGCCTCCTGCCAGGACACACACGGGCGCAGGCCCGAGCCACCTGAGCCGGCCCGTGGCCACGCGGGGACGCAGACACGACTCCCTGGGGCCGAGGATTCCAGGCTGACTGGCACTTCGTGGAATGGTGAAAATTAAAAATTGCTTGATGATAGAAGTTCCTGATTTATTCCAGACAAAATATTAGACGTGTCACTAATAGCATCGCCTCAGCAGGAAGGGGCCGGGCGGCAGCTACCCCTTCACCTCGGCCGCCTCCTTCTCGGCCTTCTCCTTGGCCTTCTCCTTCTCCTCCACCTTCTCCTCCTTCCCCAGCGTCGCCACGATCTCGGCCACCTGGCTGGTGGAGATGTGAATGTCCGCCTTGTCCACCAGTTCGATCACCTGCACACACAGGAAGGACAGGGCTCGGGACCGGCTTCCTCGACCAGCACTTAACCCCACGCCGCCCCCAGGGGCTCGGTGCTTCCCCGGGGCCCAGGCTGCGGGGAACGTCCATCGGGCCAGGCCTGCCCTGGATAGAGGCTCCGGCAGGGTGCAGGGTGCGGACACCGAGCTGCTGTCCACCCCGAGGGCCCCAGGGAAGGGGTAGGGGGCCTGGACTTGCCCTCCAGCCCCTGCAGCCGTCAAGGCCGAGGGCTCCAACGTGCTCCTAACCCTCGATTCCCAACGAGACCAAGTCAGCCCCAGCCCTGCACTGGCTGGACTGGGAACCAGAAGAGCCCGTGAAAGCTCGTGCAGAAGCGGCACTGGCGGGCTTCCTCAGGACGGCAGGGCTGCTCCAGCCTCGGGCTGCCCAAGCTCCATGTGCCAGGGACCCCGTGGTCCCTCAGGGTCACCCCCAGGCCTCAGAAGTCCCCCATACAGGCCCCTAGGACTGCCCGCACCCCCCTCCCTGGGGTCTGCCCATCCAGCCACCGCAGCAGCAGCCCTGCCAGGGCCTCAGACCCACCTTGACCAGGTCATTAATGTTGACCTTGCCGTCCTTGTTGTCGTCCAGGGCCGAGGCCAGGCTGACGAGCTTGTGCTCCGGAATGTGCTTGATTTGCTTCATGGCGCTGATGAGCTCGGTGACGCTGATGACAGTGTCCCTGGGGAGGGGACAGGGAGAGCTGCAGCTGACAGCCGGCACCCGTCTCAAGGCGCCCAGGCCAGCCCCGCCCCGTAAACGTGGGGAGATCTCTTTGGACCAGTGAGGGCAGGCGGGCCCACTCAGCCCAGCAGGTCAACCAGGAGCGGACGCTGCCCTCATCTGGGAGTGAAGGGTCTCCACCCGAGGACAGGCCAGCACAGAGCCCGGCCCCGGGGCAGCCATGCTGGGACACCACGTGGTGACGACTGAGTGCCTGGAGTGAGGTGGCCGCGGGGGAGGGCGGACACGGCGTACGGGGCAGAGGGCGGCGCGCTGACGGGAGGCGGGTTCTGGCCGAAAACCCTGGGTCAAGGCAGGGCAGGGGCACCAGGCCGTGCGCACGGTCAGCAGCCCGAGCCTCCGTCCTCGGCGCCCGGCCGCACTCACCCCGTGGGCAGGCCCGGGGCGGTGGGGCCCAGCTTGCCGGCCTGCTGGTCCGCCTCCAGCTGCGTGAGCAGCTCGTCGATCTGCCCGATCATCTGCTGCACCCGCTTGGTCAGCCTCTTGCTGGCTTTGGACTCCTCCACCTCCATCTCCTTGCCCGTCTTCGAGAGCTCCTTCTTAATCTCCTGCAGGTCCTGAAGGGATCACACCGTGTGAGGACCGTCCTCACCACTTACACGCGGTCACACGGTGACGAACGCACACCGGCACCGCATGCCGTGCCCAGCACACACGTGCTCTGGGCTCCGTGGACTTGGACACCCCTGTCCAGAGAGGAGATGCAGTCTGTCTGGCACCGCACCCTGCGTGTGTGGCGAGTGACAGATCAGAGTCAGGGCGTCAGCATTGCCTACGTCCCTCACCAGCTTCGGGGAGGGGGAGCGAGGGGGCCTGAGTGTGGGAGGAACCTGCTCTCTCCAATCAGCCGTCCTTTCCCAGCAGAGCTGTGAAAGCGTGGCTCCTTTAAGTCCCATTAGGAAGTGATACTGATAAGTAACAAAATCAGTGACTATGAAAGAAAGTCAGGAATGAGTAAGACTTCACTCAGCAACCACACGGACTCCACCTGGCGCCTGCAGGTGCGGAGACACCAAGGGCGGCCGCGGCCAGGAGAGGCAGCTGGTGGGCTGCACCGGGTCCCTCAAGAGGACTTGGTCAGACCCCCTTCCTCTCCAAGGGCCTGTAGTAATAACACGGCCCTTTGTTGGCCTATCAGATATTTAATGGAGGTATTTTTGGAAACTGGAAGAAACCACAGTCTTAGGACCAAATCCCACAGGCCCCGGCCCCACACCCTCAGCCCCGCCCACACCCCGGCCCCGCCCACACCCTCAGCCCCGCCCACACCTCGCTGTAGTCCTGCACGTCTTCCTTGAGCAGCTCCAGCTCCTCCTTCTCCTTGGTCAGGGACGTCTTCTGCTCCTTCAGCTTCAAGCAGGCGTCGCTGAGGATGTCGATTTCCTCCTTGGTGATCTCCTCTTCCTGGGAAGGAAGCAAAGCAAAGACCCCGATGAAGGGGGTCCCTCAGGGGGGGCGGGTCTCAGGCGGTGCTCAGGCGCTGGTCACCTTCACGCCCTCCAGGACGGGGGCCGTGTCCTTCAGGGCCTCTGATGGCAGGGTCGCATCCACCACTTCCGGCTGCAGCTCGGCCACGGGCCTCCCAGGGGCAGCTTCCACCGCTTCAGGCGCCACTTCCTTCTGAAATACAGGCCGGGGCTGCTCAGTGCCACCCACCCACGGACTTCCCCAGGCGCCCACACCGCGCTGATATGCCGCCGGCCGGAGGGCACACTCAGCAGCCAGCTACGTGACGGTGGACTCCGGGCGCCCAGCAGCGCGACCTGCCTCCGTCGGTCTCAGTGCAGGCGACCTGGTGACCAGGGGCATGCACAGCCCAGCCTCTCCCACCCTCCGGCCCTTTCCTGACCCCAGCATGGAACTGCGCGGGGACGCGTGTGGGAGCGGAAGCCCGCCCGGGGCCGGGGTCCTGAGCACAGCCTGGGCAGGCTAAGCTGGCCCTGGGGCTGCCCGAGCACACCTGCCTGACCATGCCGACCACCCAGGAGGAAAGGGGGGCCCTGCACAGCCCCGCCCCCACGGCAGGGCCTGCAGAAGTGGAGCAGGGGCCGTGTGGCACCCAGCGCCCGGCACTCACCGCAGCCTCCGAGCGCCTCTGCCGCTCCTCCCGGTGCTCCTGCCGGATGGCTGCCTCCTCCTGCAGCGTGGCCTCCAGCTTCGCCTTGTTGTCCACCTGCTCGCCCTCCACCTCCGCCGCCTTCACCTGCGCTTCCTTGGCCTGCAGAGAGGGCGCGCCTGGGGTGAGCCGTAGGCTGCCACGCCCAGAGGCCCACACCCCTGTCCCTGTCAGCCCCCGGGCTTGGAGGACACAGGACATATGTGGGGCCCCAGCTGCAGGGTCACGAGGCACGAGGCCCCCCATGAGTCTCACAGGCCCTCACTGCTCAGGAAGGACAGACCGACAGAAGGGGGAGTGGGTGGGCGCGAGGGTCCCACAGCTGTGGATGGTGTCCTGTGGTCCTGCCCTCAGAAGCCAGGGCAGGGTCCCACACGTACCACGATCTCGGGGAGGGTCTGCAGCGTGGACTTGAGCTGGTCGGCGGGCGACAGGGTGTCTGGGAGGTACATGGCTCGGGACAGGATGAGCAGCGACGTGGGGATCTCCTGCTGCAGGTGCAGCTCCAGCCACTGCAATCGAAGGTCAAGACCTGGCCTCACCTGCCGGCCACACCTGCCGCCTTGGCCCACCCACACCTGAGAGCTGGCCCTCCGCTGCTCTAGCTGTTTGGGGGAGGGGGGGGGAGGGGCGGGGCAACAGCCACACAGGACTTGGGTGGGTGGGGCCGATTCACTGCCTCCGTTCCTGACTCGATGCCCACTGGTTAGCGGCACGAGACGCCTGAGGACCCTGAGTTAGCGTCCGGCGGACAGGCCTCCAGGCGCCAACACTGACGGACAGATCGCTGCCGGCCAAGTCTGTGCCTCAGAATGGCACCAAGCCCTGACGGTGGTGTTTGTGAATTCCCGCGGCCTGGGGGTTACCACCTGCTGTGGCCCGGCACCACGGGAGGCTATTTTAGCGACAAAAAGACAACGTCCAAACCGACAAGAGACCCTGACAATATCCGGACAAAACTGGACACAAGACAGAAATGAGATGAGAAGGAACTCAAAGATCGGGGAGAAATGCTAAGGAGGGTAAGTAACCAGCGAGGGAGGGGCGAGAACGCTTGGACCGCACGCCCGAGCGAGCTCCGTGAGGCAGGAACGCCGTGTGCACGCTGGCCCTTGGCAGGCACAGGGCAGGCCCCGCCGCGGAGCACACAGAAGACAAGCGGAGGCGGAGCACATCACGCGAGAGGGGACCGGTGGCTGCGCATTTGCCTCCACCTGGAGGATGCACTGACCCCCCAGGAGGGGCCGCAGCATGGCGGTCAGGAGGCGGGCCGCTGGGCGCCCTCACCCTCTCCACCTTCCACCTTCCGACGTGGCAGGTGAATTGCTCCGAGCGCCGCCTTCCCCAGTGCCGATCCCACCGGGGCGGGCAGAGCCGCCCTGAGCCTCCGGAAGGAGGTGCGCTAAAACCTGGCCTCGGTGAGACATGCCCGTGTCTCCAAGAGCTAACGCGGCGCTCACCTGCCCAGAGGACGGGAGCAGACAGCCGGGGCAGGACCGCACTGCAGCCCTGGGAGCCACCGCGGCCTCCGCACATGGCGAGCACCGGGCACCACAGACCGAGTTAGGCCCCTGTGCAGGCCCCGCGCACGAGGCCCGGCCGCTGCCCACGAGCCCGCAGGACGTGCCGGTGTCCTCCACGCTTCCCACAGGAGCCTGAGCGGGACTGACGCCCGCGGCCATGCCCCTGGCCCAGCCGCCGCGAGCACGCACCTGCTTCAGCTGGCTCCGCAGGCGGTCTTCTGTGACTCCCAGGGCCCGCATGCCTCGCGCCCGACACGCCGCCTGCAACTCTTTGACGTTGAGGCTGTCCACGCCCTCCTCTGCAATCAGCTGGAAAAGAAAGTCACACGTGGCTGCGCTGTCGTTCTGAAAGGGCACCAGAGGCTCCGGCTGAATGGCCACGTGCCCCTTGTCAGCCACGGCCTCAGAGGCTCTGCTCAGTAACACACGCCCTACCAAGGCCCCGCCTGGGTGTGCAGGGACAGGAGCTGACCAAGGGCCTGCGGAGCGCACACGGCCAGGACCAGCCCCAAGGCTGGAGTCTGGAAGAAGGGCGCCTCCACCCAGGCCCGCGGGGAGGGTCCCAGCACCTGTCCCTGCCCACAGCCCACCCAGCCCAACCCGAGCCTTGCTGTTTGCTGGACGGAAGAGAAAGGGCAGAGAGCAGAGCGACCACAGGCTCCCAAGATGTCTCGCAGCCTCAGCCACCGCTCCCAGCCAGAGGGAGAAGAGGGGCACGCAGGAGTCCCCTAGACAAGGACATGGGCTGCAGCGCCAAAGACACCGTGCAAGGGAGGAGGGAGGGAGGGAGGGAGGGGAGAGACAGAACGACAGGCGCTCCCGATCTGTCCCCACCCCCCACCTCGACTCGCAGTATCCTGAGGGGGACGGGGCGCCCCCACCCCATCTTCTTAAACGTTCATCCCGAGATGAGACAGGTGGTGGTAACCTGCCGAATCCGGGCCCCATGGTTACATCGCCCCAAGTGCAGAACGAGATCACAGCCAGGTGACAGCAGATCCCTCCCACCACCTCCCGCCCAGCCAGCCCTTCATTTCGCTGCATCCGGCGCACGAGCGCACACAGGATCCATGTAGCTTGCGGGGATTCCGTGAAGACCACTCACACAGGCTGCCAGCGTATCAACAACTCGCCTTTCCATGCCAAGGAGCACGGCCCAGCACGGCCCTGGTTACACTCGCCCACTGAGGGCGCCTGCCCATGCCCAGCATGCAGTGCTCAGGAAGAACTGCATGCCTGCTTCCGGCCCCCATCCTCCTGGGGGTTCTGTGATCCCACTGCGACCGCTCGTGTTTCTGGGTGGCCCTCCTGTGTGTGGACCCTGAGAAGTAAGACACCTACTAAACAAGGGCTCCTGGAGGATACCTGGGCTCGAATTTCCAAAAACAGAGCCTAGGACGGCTGGTGTGGCCCAGTGGTTGAGCGCCAACCTATGAACCAGATGAACCCGGAGGTCCCGGTTCGATTCCCAGTCAGGGCTCAGGACTGGGTGTGGGCTTGATCCTTAGTGGGGGGCGTGCAGGAGGCAGCCGGTCCATGATTCTCTCATCATTGCTGTTTTTATTTCTCCCTCTCCCTTCCTCCCTGAAATCATTAAAAAATATATTCAGACAAAATCCCACAGCCTGGCGGCTGTTTCCGCACAGGCCCTTCACTAGCGGCACTTTAAGGAGCTGCACTGCCCGCCGTCGAGGCGTGTCCTTGCTGCCTGAGCCAGCCCACACCCATGGCCACGCCGGCACCACACCTGCGTGACCGGTCCGGCCGCGCGTCCTCTCCCCCGTCCAGGTGAACCGGAGGAAGCGCCCTCTTCCACTCGCACACGGAGAGCCCATGCCGCGGCGCCATCACTTGTGCTTTCACCATCGAACGCCATCGGGAGACGCGCTCGGAGAGCCTGCTGGGCTGATCTGACGTTTCCTTCCTGGTGTTCCAGGGCCCTCCCATCACTTCCTGCTTCAAAAACCTCCGTCAGGGTCTTCGAGGACCTGCCTGCTGGGAACACACGGTAGTAGCTTTCCCTCTTCTGAGGTCTGACTTCCTCTTTGCCCAACAGGGGACGCTGCTGGACACAGAACTGTGGGCTGACATTTTGTAGTCTTTGTCCTGCCGGCAAGATGCTGTCCGCTCTCATTACTATAAAATTACTTCTGCCCTTGAAGGCTCATTAGTTTGACTGCGACGTGTCCTGCAGGGTGTGGGTTGCTTTGGGTCTGTCCTGTCCGCGGGTCCCTCGGTTGCTTACATTCGTAGAACTGAAGGCCTTGGGGAAGTGTCCAGCCATGACTTCTTCGAGCACTTTTCCAGCTCTGCCCTGTCCCTTCTCTTCCCAGAGCCCCCACGACGTATCTTAGTTCTGCCACAGCCCACAGGTCCCGGAGGCTCTGGCCTTCCTCACTGTCCTCTTTGTTGTTCACGTGTTAAATTCTACAACTTCCCTTGTTCACGGAGCCTGAATTGTGTCCTGTCCATCCTACTGGAGGGCCCCCCACTGAGTTTTCCCTGCTGGACTGTACCTGGGCATGAGGAGCAGCTTCCTACTGGAGCCCGGGCGTGTGGAGTATGACGTTATGAGACTGGGTCCCGTTTCAGTCCTCTTAGCTGCCCCTGACAGGGCTCTGGGAGAGTAAGGGGCGCTGTTCTAACCATCTTTATAGATTTTGCAACTGGTTATCTGGCATCTGTTGATGGCCCAAGCTATCTGCATGTCCCTGGCAGCCCAGCTTTCGTGGGTGCACAAAGTCACCTTTCAACCCTTTAACCACAAACCCCGACCTCTGCTTCACTTCCTGCCCAACCAACGTCTCCAGCTGGCCAGCCCACCAGTGACAACGGCCCAGTCCCTTTCCTCCCGCCTCCTCTGCTGCCGCTTCCCGTCCGGGGGCGCCGTGGCCGTGTCCAGGGAACCTGGAACAGCAGGCTCCCTTCACGGGCACCGATCTCTGTGCATCAGCCGCCCATAAGCTGCACCCAGGTGCATTCTGGAACAGGCACAGTGCTGCTTCCGTCCTGCACACTTCCCGGGTCCCCGGCTGGGAGGCAGGAGACCGCGTTATGTCCCGCCTGGCCTCCACCACCGCACCTCCCGCAGGGGGAGGAAGCGTCCCAGGACTGTCAGGTGGGTGGCGGTCTCAAACCCACCCATGGGCACGGGGCGGGGCCAGTGTGTCCTGGGTGTCTGGCTGGAGTCCTTTCTCCCAGGGCAAGCCTGTCCCGTTCTTGGCCGAGAGCAGGCTCTGGACTTGCCAGTGTCTCTGCCGCCCAAGGCTGGGACATGAGGCACGAGGACACTTGGTGGTTCCTGGGGTCCCAGGGCCCCCCCACACCACAGCCCTCTCAGGTGTGCTTCCTGCCTCCTGCCCAGGGAAAGGGCCCACCCCCTATCGACAGCGGAGGTCGCGGGAATCGGAGGCACTTCGCGGTGGGATGACTTGTCCCAGGTCACAGGACGGGTGAGTGGCAGTGACTCAACCTGGCCACCTGCCTGGAGCCGCCTCCCGAGAAGACGGCGCCTCAGGGCGGCCCGCCCGCCGCTCTCCAGCAGAGTGGTGCCTGAGCACGCCCTCCCGGGAGAAACGCACAGCGGCCGCAGCTGAGCTCCTCTCGCCCCCACACACTCAGGACGTCAGGGAAGGGTAGCTGCCCTGGGAGCCGGAGAAGCCAGGGACCACAGGACACAGGCGCGTCTGGAGACGGGAGAGCGACCACCAGGCTTCAGGGCAGCGAGAGTCTGTGGGCCGGGCCGGACCAGGCTGCCAGGGAGTGAGCTGGCCATCCGGGAGCGGCCGGCCCAGCGGCATACGCCAACTCGGAGCAGGCGGAGTCCAGGCAGAGACCACTGCTAAGAGGCAGCCATCTTGCCAGGCTAAGAAGGAGCAGCGGGGGTCCGGGGGCTCAGTCCGGAGAGCAGAAAATGCAGGAACCCCCTGGCGTCGGGCCTCACGCTAAGCGGGAACCGGGGAGGAGCTGGCAGAGCCTTGTGCAGCAGGCGGGCACCCGGGCTGTGCCATGGGAGCTCCAGGCAGAGGGCACCCCGGAAGCCAGGCCAGCCCTGGGGTGGTGACCTTGTGGGGGTTCCTGGAGGAACACCACACCACCCAGAACCTCACTTCAGACAAGGTCTCTATTTGAAAAAGCTAAATACGACCAACAAGCCAAGCCCAGAGAGAAAACAATGAACACCTGTTTCATACTGTTATTGAAATAATGAGACGTGAGCTAAGACTAGCATGTTCAAGAAAACAGACAGCAAGATGGACAGCTTTATGTGAGAAATGAAATCTTAAATAAAGAATCCTGGCATTGAAATGAGGAACTCAGAGGCGGGTCTAAGAGTAATTAAACCCATGCCCTGGCCGGGCAGCTCAGTTGGTAGAGCATCATCCCGATACACCCAGGTTCAGGTCTGATTTCGTCAGGGCACAGGCCCAGGTTGCGGGCTCAATCCCCAGTGTGGGGTGTGCAGGAGGCAGCCAGTAGATGTTTCTATCTCTCTATCCCTCCCCCTTCCTCTCTCTAAAATCAGTAAGAATATATGTACTTAAAAAAAAGAAGCTTACGGAGTGTTGTTTAGGTAGCAGAAGACTGGCTTCAGGAATGCACTCATCCGAGGAAGCATCAGCCAGGCATTAGAACGCACCTTCCAATGGGCACCAGGCAACACGGGAAGACCCGATGCCACGCCAGGTGGGAAGTCGCTTGGACAGCACGGTCCCGGTATCATTCATCCCAGCAGACGGCACCCACGTGCCCACCAGGTGGGCACAGCCGCGATGCGAGGTGACAGACCACCAGCGATGCCACCCCTGCTGCGAGGATGGCCCGATCCCGAGGCCGTCACTCACCTTGTCGTCCGCCTTGATGGAGCGGAGCCGCATGGTGAGCTGGAAGCGCAGGAAGTTGTTGGTGCCCATGGACTGCAGCTCCAGCAGCTTGCACAGCGCCACCAGCTGCGGCCGCGTGAGGTTGTCCAGGGTCAGCTCGTCCTCAAACAGTTTGGAGAAACGAATGATTTCCTCATTGCTGGGTCTCTCCCCGGTCTCTCGGATCTGCAGGAGCAATGCTGTGTTACTCACGGTGGGGGCCTGTTCCCTGAGCGTGCACAGGCATGCGTACATGCGTACACACACACACACACACACACACACACACACACACACCTGCGCACAGCACCCCTCCCAGGCCAGGGGCCACTGGCCCCAAGTGAGGAAACGAGGAGGACCGGGAGCTGGGGGAGGTGGGCTGCCTGGACTCTCAGGCACAACTTCAGAATTGCCCCTAAGACTCAACCCCCAGGGCAGCCCAGCCCGGAGGGTAGGCTGGCGACTGGAAGAGGCCCGGCCTCCCCCTCCTGGCAAGAAGGCCCTGCCACTCTCCCCACCTCAGCCATGGCTGTGGAGCAGCCTGTGGTCCATCCTCTCCCCGGCCTGCCCCCCTCATCCCACTGCAGGGTCTTAGGTTCCTCATTTGCCAAACTCTCCCTCTCCTGGGGCTGCTGCAAAGGTGGATGCAGAGGCAAGTAACTGAATGTCAGCGGGTTCAAGTTCTCGGACTGAGGTTCAACCTGAGTGTGGGGGAACCTCCATAGACCCTGGGCAGCAGCTGCCACCCGCCCGCCTGCCCGGGGAGGGGGTCAGGAGCGCCCCCTGCTGCTACAGTAGAAAAAGGGAGGATGGCAATGAGGACCACTCCCCAGAGAAGACAGGTGGCCCGAGGCTCTAACCAGCACTAAGGACAGTGGGCTGAGGCCACAGGGGCTCCGAAGCATCAGGGCACCTTCTGGAAGAACAAGGAGAAGTCTTTGGTGGCGCTGCCCGTGGCCGCCTTGTTCTTCAGGGCCATCTCCTCGATGGTGTCCTGGAGGAACTTGGCCAGCTCCAGCTTGACCCGCAGCTCCTTCTTCAGCCTCTCCTCCTACGGGCAGAGATGGGCGCTATCCTCTGCCCAGACCCTCCCCGACGAGCGGGGCTGGAGCGTCCCCTCCAGCTCCTGCCTCCCACTGTGCCACCCAGAGCAGGGCTGGCAGAGTCCACCCCCGGCTGGGCACGTGTCCCCACAGACCTCACGGACCGAAGCAGGCAGGGCCGCACAGCTGGGCCTGGCCTGCATCCCACCCCACGAACGGCCTCAGCCCAGCCTGAAGACACGGTCCGGAGCCACCATGCGCAGACACATCTAAGAGAAGGCGACCCCGGGGGGCACCGCGAAGGAACACGCCCGCAGCGCCGGGCAGGCGGCCCTCACCTTGATGGACTGGGTCTCGAAGGTGGACGGCAGCATGTTGGGGAAGAGCTTCACCACGACGGGCAGCAGGAACTCCATGAAGGGCACCACGATGAAGACCAGGAAGGGCACCAGGCGGAAGAGGTCGGCGCAGATGCGGAGGAACTGCAAGGGGCGGCGGAGTCAGAGGTCACGGCACCCGGCCTGCAGGCCGGAAGCTCCAGGCCACGGGACCCACAGGAACTCCCGGGCCGTCCCTCTCGGCCGGGCCTGCAGGAGAGCTGGCTGGGATCAGCACCCAGCGCTGGGGCCTCCGGGACCCTGGGGTCCTGCTCTGGGGAAACAGCTGCGGCAAACACAGTGCTGCCCACAGGCGGGCCTGGCCGGACGAGAGCAACCAGAGGACGGGTCGCTGCTGGGGAGGCTGTGGCCACACCCCCACCCCCAAGGCCGTGCATGTCTCTGGTTCTTCCGGAAAGGGCTGGATTAGGACTGAACTGCACGGCGACCGTTAGAGAAAACCCAAGTGCTTCCCCAACATAAACACACTGCCCCCGCCAACCGACGACGTGGCCACCGGGGTCGTCAGAACCCCACCAGGCGAGCGCGCGGCTGCCGCTCACAGGGCCATGGGCGGAGAGGCCAAGGCGGCCTCTCCGTGTCCTCACCCCACGCCCGATGGACCAGCCCGCAGGCCTCCGGGGAGAGGTCACGTCTAGAAACACGCCCGCTGCCGGGTGGGTGTTGTGCTCCCGCCGAGAACAGCTCCCGAGGGAGGGCTGCCCTTGCTGGGCAGGGCCGGGGCCAACACCACCTCTCCCCCAGGTCACGTCGCCACGGTTCTGCCCGTCTCTACTGATGCTCCCAAAGCAGCAACTTCCGCACTCACCCCTCCTCCCCGCTCACCAGCTTTGCTGCCTTTTCCGCACATTCGTTTTTCTATTTATTACCCTACGTTTCTCATTTGTTTACAATGCATTCTTGTTTTTATTTCATGCTCAGATGGTCCCAGATTTGGCCATGGAAAGGCCCGTCGCGTGGGTGCTGCGTTTTCTTTATTTTGTTGTGTTAATCCTCACCCACGGGTATTTTTCCAGTGATCTTTAGAAACATCAACGTGAGAGAGACATTGGCTGGTTCCTCCCACAGGTGCAACTGAGGACGTGTCTTAACCAGAATCAAACCTGAAACCCTCCAGTCCTTGGGCCGATGCTCTAACCACTGAGCCCGGCTAGGGTCAACTGTGTGCTTTGTTTTTTTTCATAACAGCACATATTGTCTTCAACGAAGTAGCAAAAACCCTGTAACTTTCAAAGCAGAACAGGGCAGGGAGGGGCAGAAGAGAACTGAACCGTACAGCCTTATCCTGCGAGTCCCCAAAAGGCAGTGTGCATGTAACCCATGTCCAGTAAACACTAATTGGGAGATTCTAATCCAACTGTTCTTCACCCTTCTCCCAGCATCCCCTGGACTCCAGCCAGTAAACCCTCCTATGTGGTCCATGGAACCCTGAGCGCCGCATAAAGCCAGAAGCCAGTGCTCACAGGTCACAAGCCACCCCCGGCCGTGACCGAGGCCCCTCTTCCCACGGAGGAGCCTCGGTGTCAGCCTTCAGGGAAGGACATCCAGGTCCTGTCCTCGGGCTCCAAGGCCCCGAGGGCTGGAAGCTTCCCCTTGTCCCCTGGGACTCGGCACAAAAGAAAAGACACAGGGGTCCGGGAGCACAGACCCAACAAGCCATGCAAATGACCTGGAAGGAGGTGCACAGCCCAACCACAGGGGAAAGCAACGAGACAGAAAAGGCAGGTCACCAGCCCCCGCAACAGCTCAGCAGACAGGGCCCCGTCGGCGGGAGAAGCAGCCAGAGGACCCCAGCACCAGCGCCCAGAGGACAGACCCACAGACCCACAGGCACCCGGGCACCTGGGCGGGCGTGCGCATTACCTGCCTGCGCTCGCGGCGGGTCAGGCTGTGCCCGTTGAGGATGCGCCAGAGCATGCGCGCGGCGATCTTGGTGTCGATCCAGAGCAGGCGGAAGCCGTGGTAGTAGTGCTTCAGCTCGTCCAGCACCCGCTGCCCCAGGGATTTCTTCACCACCACCTCCGCCGGGGGGCTGTACACCGGCCCGCCCTCCTCCAGCTTCTTGTTCTTGTCCTTGAGGGACTTGAGCGACTTCTCCACCACCGAGTCGTCGCGCAGCGCAGGGGAGGAGTGCCAGCAGCGCGCGGGCGGGAGCAGCGGCTGGGCGACCAGCAGGCCCGCCGCACACGCGAGCTGGGGCCTCCGAGTCCAGCAGCCCAGGGGGTCGCCTCCAAAGGAAAGGTGCACGGGAGCACAGCCGCCCGGCAGGACACGCCTGGGAAGGGAGAGAGCAAACAGCCATGTCTGACCTCCCCCTCCCCCACGCACCGTCTTCCCTGCGCACAAAACACACCCTCCACTTCCCTTCCCGAGGCCTGCAGCCCCCCCAGCCCTTCCCTCCAGAGCGGGGTGGGTGGAGGAGCTGCACCCCCGGAGCCACAGGGGCTGGGGCCTCACAGGCAGCAAAAGCTGGACCGGAACAGACACCCAGCTCTGGGCGGGTCTCCCGGGCCCGCTCCCACAGGCTTTGAGAACCTGGGGGGGGGGGGGGGGGGTGGAGCAGGGAGGCCCTCTCCCCCGTAGAAGGTGGCCTTCTACAAAGACCTGCCGTTCCTGAGCACGTCCTGAAGATCAGCGAGGACGCGCCACGTCAACGATGGCCTGGACCTACCCCCCGGGCGTCCACAGGTGTCGGCACAAAATAGCAAACACCAAGAAGCCTTTGCCAAGCCCACTGCCTCCCACTCAGCCCCTCACTGCTCCCCTGGCCCCAGCAACGGGCAGGCGCTGCTCCCTCAGGCCGCCTGACCCACAGCACGTCCTCCTGGCCCGTGACACTCAAATCCATCCCGCATGCTCCGTTCCCCTGCACCGGCTCCGGGAAGTCCCGTGGGAGACCACAGGGGCTTCTGTATCTGTGCACCTGAGCCCTCTCCATCCACACTCAGGCCCCAGGGCGCCCGGGCTGTGGCTGCCAACGTAGGCCACGCTGCTCCCCGGGCCCTACAGCTGCATCCTCGGGTCCACCCACAAAACGGCCCTGGGCGGAGGGCGGCAGCAGCCTGAGTGCCTGGCGCAGGGACCGTGCCACCCGCAGCTTACGGTGCCCGGCCAGAGCCTGGCACCACCCAGGTCAGCACGCGATGAGGAGACCCTCTTCCGGCTGCAGCAGACAGAGATGTTACAGGGCCAACTGGGACAGCTGCCCACAGTCCCTTCCGTCTCCATCTCCCACTGGTCTGTCACTGAGGCCTCTCCTTGGTCAGGCACACACCTGCCTCTGGGTGGCACAGGCTCCGACTTACTTCAGGGCACACCCAGCGTCTCCTGCCCATCACCTCTCTGTGCCTCAGAATGTCCTCTGGAAGTGTGTGTGCTGCCACACTGTGTGACAGCATCTGGCGCACAGCAGAGGAGTGGCAGCTATTGCGACTGCGCACAAAGCGGGTGAGAGGCTGCCAATCGGGGTGGGAAGAAGCTCATAGCTTATCGTGGGCCGGGACAGCTGGCACAGGGCACCGCCATCCCCCCACCTCTGCGCCCCACTTCTGTCCCTCACACCCTCCCTGTCCTGAGTCTCAGGCCCCGGGGGACAGGCTGCCAGGGCACAGGAGGGCTGCTCGGGCTCGGCAGTCCCCTGACCACTGCAGCAGTGACTGTCACGCCTGTCCTGGGGGACAGTGGCCACACACACAGATCAGCCTTCCTCCTGGCCTCGTCAAGCTGAGTATCCAATTTCCACCCTCCATGAGCCAGGAAGCCAATGGCTTCCAGGAGAAGGCGTGACATCACAGGCTCCAGGGGCAGCCAACAGGCTCGGACAGATGTGTGAAGTCAGACTGAGCCGAGGAGCACCTGGTGTGCAGCGAGGGTCTGCTGCCTTTAAGCACATTAGAGAAATTGTTACTAACACTCTAGCCAGAAAGGGTGAGCTATTTTCAAAAGCATACGGTGTCATTTACTATTTAAAAATCCTGAACTAAACCAATCTGGGCACGGCCACCGCTCCGGGGCAGCCGGGACAGATGGCATCATCAGGCCGCCCCTGCTCTGCCCACACCCGCCAGCGCGCCCAGCACCCTGAGAAGCACCGCCCCTCACCTGCACCAGCCACACCTGAATCTCCTTCCTCCCCCCTTTTCATAGGCCACCTTCCCACTCAGGGAACCCCCGGGGGAGGCAACATGTCAGCAGGGAGCACGTGGTCACCGAGGAGGGCCCCTTCGAGCACAGGCCCGCGTCGGGGCTCCCCTCGCTGCACGTTTCACTGCAGGACGCAGGGTGCTTCCTTCTCAACCAGCCGCCTGCCATCCCGCCCCGAAGAGCAAGGCTAGGCAGCGCCTGGCAGAGGAGCAGGGCTCACGGTGTTGGCTCACGGGCCCCTAAGCTACTGGTACATGTCCCCTGGAAGGGACAGCCCACCAAGACAATGGCCTGAGGCTGGGACACCACTGTCCTTCAGGGACACGACACTAGAGGGGCAGGGCACCTCTCTGCCCAGAGACGAGAGAAACCATAGGCCCCCAGCTGGGGAGCCAGAGGCCACCACCCACACACCTCAACGCCTGCTGGAGGCCCCAGGCCCCGCACCACCCACCTAGCAACCCCTCGGGTGTGCGGGGAGCACCGGGCGCCAACACAGCCCAGCTCGTGAACAGTCACACCCGTGAAGCGTAAGGATACAGACAGCCTCCCGCTGCCCAGGTTTTCCCACTGAACAAGGTTATAGTCTGGTCCTCAGAGCTGGGTGCCTCCCTCTCACCTCTGGGGAGAGGTCAGGAGCAGCAGGGTGACGTCCACGATGAGGTCTAGGACCAGAAACTGTCCACCTGCTCACTCATCCAGGCCTGAACCTTGCAAAGCAACTAATACAAATGGCTGCCACTTGCAGACACGTCCCCGTGTGACTCAGGGTTTCTTATATTGTGCGATCACAATGAGGAGTAAAATTTTTGGATGCCGAAAATGACATGAGATTCTGCCTCATCTATAATTCCTAATCTGAGCCTATTGTTTAACTTTCTAAAAGTTGTGAACTCATAAAAAATATCAATAAAGCACAGCTTTTGTTTTAACTAGAGGCCCAGTGCCTATGCACCGGTGGGGCCCTCAGCCTGGCCTGCACCCTCTCGCAATCCAGGACCCCTTGCAGGATACTGAACTGACAGTTTAGGCCCGATCCCCGCAGGCCAGGCTCAGAGACCCCACCGGTGCACGAATCTGTGCACCAGGCCTCTAGTGTGCATATATGATCTTTGGTTAATCCCTTTCCGCCCTTTCCACCCATTCCCTCTGAGATTCATCAGTTTCCATGCCTGTGTGTTGAGCGTCTGCCCCCTGGTGGCCAGTGCGGGTCACAGCTACCGCTCGAATGGTCGCTTAGGTGTATATACAGATCTGAACCATGAGTGCAGGTATATTTGAATCTTAGAGGTTCTCGACAAAGTCAGCACCCATTGCTAATAAAAACTTTAAAATGAGAAAACAAGCTACTGTTACACATAGCAGTGCACACCAGACACTGCTTGCTATTGTGAGGACGCACGCATGACCACAGCTGTCATGCCTGGCCCCAGAGACAACAGGCCTGGCTACTGAGGTCCGAACTGCAACCACACAACCAAGGCACTGTGTGGAGGACGACCCCCAGCACTAACTACAGGTGCTCGGTGGGGCTGTGTGAAGTGCTGGCCCAGGAAGACTGATTCCTGAGTAAAGACCACGGAGGGAGGCGCATCCCACCACCACACAGGTCCCCTCTGGGAACTGTCCTAAAGGCAACTGTTTAACTTCCTAAAGAAAGTAAGTGTGGCCCATATAAAGAAACTGACATACCTTCTTCTGAAAGAGAAAAGGCCTTAATAAAACTACTTACACCAGGGACACCGTATGTAAATTAGAAAGTTGCCCAGGCTGGTGTTGCTCAGTGACTGAGTTCTATTCCCAGTCGGGGCATATACACGGGTTACGGTCTCGATCCCCAGTGGGGGCGTGCAGGAGGCAGCTAGTCAATGATTCTCTCTCATCATTGATGTTTCTCTCTCTCCCTCTCCCTTCCTTTCTGAAATCAATATGTGTGTGTGTGTGTGTGTGTGTGTGTGTGTTGTGTGTGTGTGTGTGTATATATATATATATATATATTTTTTTTTTTTTTTTTTTTTAAGTTAACATTCCTCTCCGTGGCTGGGTGGCTCAGTTGGTTGAAGCATCTCATGAACCAAAAAGGCTGTGGATTTGATGCCTGGTCAGAGCGCATACAGGAGGCAACTTATTGATGTTTCTCTCTCCTCCCTCCTCTCCTCTAAAAATCAATAAAAACACATCCTCAGGTGAGGACTTAAAAAAGGTAGTGCTCCCAATGATTTTATGGATTTAATGGCACTTCAGTTACAATCCCAAAAAGACCATCTTAGAGCTGAAATAATCTCGCTGAGGCCGGCTGGAGAACTCGCACGGAGTGACAGCCGTGCCCACGGGGACAGGCCCTGGTCCTGCAGGCTCCAGGGCCCGATCAGCGGCGCCTGGGCTGCTCCTGCAGGTGAACCGACCGCACAGCCGCCCCCAACCTGGCTTGGCCGTCAGGACTCTAAGCCAGCGACCACACCCCCAGCACTGACTGCCAGCCGGGGGCCACCTCGTTCACGCACCAGGACCAGGCCCCTGGGGCCGCAGGGCCCCTGGTTTCCTACCACCCACAGGCCCAGGCCCTTGAATGCCCCTAGTCCACTTCAGAATGAAATCTACGAAGACCAGGAGTCAAGATGTCCTCTGCTCATACATCAAAGGCTCCCGTCATAACCAGAAGGGTTCCACAGCCCTGTGGCCACAGGAATCTAACGAAAATCAGGAGCCGGGAGCACTCTGGCTGCAGGAGGGCCAACGGGGCTGCTGCTGGGAGGGCTCCTACGCAGACCCTGTCGTGTCCCCTCGAAGGCTATGCTCCTGCCGGTCTGCCATCAGACGCGCGCACGTGCGTGCAAGGCTGTGGGCAGCTCACGGGCACACTTCATACAGCCCTAAAACGGGACATACGCTCGAGCACAATTTTGCTTTAGCCACCACCAAGTTTTGGGGCGTGTAGGAGGCAGCTGATCCATGATTCTCTCTCAGCATTGACGTTTCTCTCTCCTCTCTCTTCCTCTCTGAAATCAACACAAGTATATTAAACTATATGTACACACGTTGGTGTTCTTTTAAAGAAGCAGAAACATAAGAAACAGAAGAGTAGGAGACACTGGCTCCTCCAATGGAGGGTTCCCATCGTTCCAGCAGCCCTCGAGGCAGACACGCTTACTTACAGGCGGCTGATCCACCCCACGGTGTTGGCACAGCTGAGACAGGCGTGGTCCCCCGGACGACCTGCAGCAAAGCAGAGGAAACGGTCAGTTCACTCCAGGCGCTCTATGCTGACACCGCGGCGAGTCTGAGGAGCCTCTGTAAGGTAAGCTGGAACACTGAGGGGCTGCTGAACAGTTCAGGGTGCTGCCAGGTGGAGGGTTTGCGGCCCGGTGTCTTGGGGTGGCTCTAGGGGAGAAGGGGAGCCCGAGTCAGTCCCTGGCTCCGCATCTCCCAAGCAGAGCGCCCACCAAAGGCCCAGGGACTCCAGCATCAGGGCCCCAGGGGCAGCTCCCTGCTGGCTCCAGCTTGGCTCTGGTGGGCAGAGCCAGAGGAACATGACCCCCACGCACAGGCAGCCTCGCGTGCCAGCAAGGCCACACCCAAGTGACCCACCGCTTCCCCTGCCCACACGAGGGGCGAGGGCTGAGAATTACTAGGAAAACAAACGCCAAGAGTAAGCCATTTTTTGGCTAAACATTGATGAGCACACAGCGCAATTTGAGGATCTGGTTGTATTTGTGACCCTTGCTCTACCTCACTAGTCCCCCTCAGCATAAGTGCAGGGTCACGCACATGACCGGCCTGCGGGCCTCCTGGGGTCAGGCCCTGCGCCGGGAAACAGCCTGAGGAGACAGGACAGTCCTGAGCCGCTGAGCGCAGGCGGGGAGCCTGGAGGGCGGCTGGCAGCAAGGCGGGCAGGGGCAGGAGTGCCTGGAACAGGCCGGGCTTGCTGGGAGCCAACGCTGGGGCCAGCAGAAGAGAAGACGGACGGGACCGGGGCCGGCCCCACTCTAGGCCCCGCGGTGCGGCCAGGCGAGGTGGACCCTCTGAGGACAGGGACTCCAGCTGTCACTTGTGAAATTCAATAGGAGGCTGCTGTCAACACGGACTAGTCTCACTTTCCTGTGCAGAAAGCTGCTCCCGTCAAACATTAAATTTAGAGTCTTGCTCGTGATGTCAGCCTGGCTGTCAGCTGGGGGGCTGGGCTCACTACTCGGTCACCATGGTTCATAAAGTACCTTTCCTATTTCACACGTGACATTTCCTGTTAACATTACAAAACACATGGCCAACACACCACTCCAGCCGGGGAGCCCCCAGCTGTCTCCCAAAAAGAAGTCTGCCCCTCACCCCTGGCCTGTCCCCTCTGCCTGCCCAGGCCAGGCCCCCCCTCAAGTTGGCTCAGAAATGGCTCCCCACCTACACATGCCCCCCAGAAGCCAACAAGCTGCCACAGCTCGAGGTGGCATGAGTTCACCCCCCCCTCCCCGCCTCCTCCCTTCCCATGCTCGCTGCACTCTGCAGGCCCTGCCCCTGCAGCAGCGAGGTGGTCCGTGGACACCCCCTCCTCCTGGAAGCCCTGCTGTGTTGTCTTTTTCCCACAACAACTCTCCCACACCAGGTGTGTGTCCTACCATTCAATGCTGACACTACCCGGGTTAGTACAGAGCCCAAGTTACACGAGACTCCCCGCCCACCCCGCACACGTGTCAGCTGCAAGGAGGGTGCCCAGGCTGCCCGCGTTCTACCAACTACAGATGCAGGTCCCTGAACTCCTCGCCTGACAACGTGCTGGGATGACACAGGACCCGGGAAGGTGCTCTCCTTGCTGCTGCAGTTCGTTACAGAGGACACGGTGCCGCCCAGAGGAGGAGGCACACAGCTCAAGGTCCAGCCGCCCTGAATGCAGAAGCTTCCTCCTGGCGGGGTCAGCAAGTGCCGCCAACCAGAAGCTCCCCACGCCTCCCTGTCCAAGACCTTTATCTTCAGTACCTGGTATGACTGGTTACCTGTTTGACCACTGGCGACTGAGCTCAATCTCCAGGCCCCCACTTCTCCCCGAGGTTGGGGTGGGGTAGAAGGTCCAGACCGCTAATCACAGGTACTTCATTAGCATACACTCAGGTTAGAGGAAGAGTGGCTCATTATGTATCACCCAAGACACCCTGATCACTCCAGAAACTCCACCCACCAGCGTGGCTCAGTGGCTGAGGGTCGAGTTATGAACCAGGAGGTTCAATTCCCCATCAGGGCACATGCCTGGGTGGCGGGCTTTACCCCCTGTGTGGGGCGTGCAGGAGGCAGCCAATGGATGACTGTCTCTCATGATTGATGTTTCTCTCTCTCCCTTCCTCTCTGAAATCAATAATATATATGGGAGAGAGAAACATCAATGATGAGAGAGAGGGCCGAAGCCGGTGTGGCTAAGTGGATAGAGCGTCAGCCTGCGGACTGAGGGGTCCCAGGTTCGAATCCGGTCAAGGGCATGTACCTGGGTTGCGGGCACATCCCCAGTGGGAGTTGTGCAGGAGGCAGCTGATCGGTGTTTCTCTCTCATCGATGTTTCTAACTATCTCTCTCCCTTCCTCTCTGTGAAAAGTCAATAAAATATAGTTTTAAAAAAAATGATGAGAGAGAATCATCGATTGGCTGCCACCTGCACGCCCCACACTGGAGACCGAACCCACAACCCGGACATGTGCCCTTGGTGAGAATTGAACCCGGGACCCTTCAGTTCACAGGCCAATGCTCTATCCACTGAGCCACACCAGCCAGGGCCTATGTATATATTTAAAAATATGAACAAGAAATCCCAAGGGCTTTTGGAGCTCTGGCAAGAACTGGGGGAGGGGCAGAGACCAAGTGTATTTCTTCACACCCCACACCTCTCTTCATGGGGCCCTGGATTCTCCCCTGCCAGCTACCCCACCTCCAGCTCCCCCACAGGCACTGTACCTGAATACCTGTGGGTGCACCTGACCCAGCGCCCATGGGCACCTGCCATTCCACAGCCCTAAGACCCCCGGCTCCCCCAGATGGCTCCTCTGAGGCCCCGTTTCCATAACGGCTGGGAGCCTGCCTGATGGGCACCTGCCCTCTGCCCTCACACCCAGTCCCTGGTGAAGGTGAAGGTGAGCCTGGCCCGCCCACCTCTAGGCAGCCCCAGGCCCACCCCAAGATGCCCTGCACACAGCACTTCCTCCAAAGAGCAGCGTGCCAATGGGGGCGGGGCGGGGAGTGACTGCAGAGCAGGGGGCCTGGCAGACCCCCCTGAGCCTCACGCTGGCAGCTGGCCCCTGGACCAGAGGGATGAGGACGCTCCCCAAGACCCACAGCCGCTCTGACCCTGAGAAACACGGGTACATCCCCACAGAGGAGCGGCCACAATGTATCCACCAGTCCCCCCAAAACCCAGGAAGCTGGAGAGAAACTGGCCGAAGGCGCCCGGTTCCTGGGGTCGGGGGATGAGAAGGGTCCGTGAGAAAGAAGCGCGCGCGGATGGGATGGGACGGGACACGGGACGGGACGGGACACGGGACGGGACGGGGGACGGGACTGGACACGGGACGGGACGGGACACGGGACGGGACTGGGGACGGGACGGGACACGGGACGGGACGGGGGACGGGACTGGACACGGGACGGGACTGGACACGGGACGGGACACGGGACGGGACTGGGGATGGGATGGGACGGGGGACGGGACGGGACACGGGACGGGACACGGGACGGGACTGGACACGGGACGGGACGGGACACGGGACGGGACGGGACACGGGACGGGACACGGGACGGGACGGGACACGGGACGGGACGGGACACGGGACGGGACTGGACACGGGACGGGACACGGGACGGGACTGGGGACGGGACGGGGGACGGGACGGGACACGGGATGGGACTGGGGACGGGACGGGACACGGGACGGGATGGGACACGGGACGGGACTGGACACGGGATGGGACGGGACACGGGACGGGACGGGACACGGGACGGGACACGGGACGGGATGGGAGGATGTCACAGGGAAACGGTATCAGAACAGGGGCAGTGACCCGCGTAGCCGCAGCTAACACAGTCTCCGCACTGGCTCCGCGACTGCATCGAAGCGCCCTGATGCCAGATGTCAGATGTCAGGTGTCAGAGGTCAGGTGTCAGATGTCAGAGGTCAGGTGTCAGATGCCAGCACCGGGCCTGGACCAGAACGAACGGCCGCAGCAGCCGGAGCCCACCGCCCACAGCAAACCCGCGGCCTGGCGGCCACCCCGCGGGGGACATGACCACAGGGAACACGCGTGACCCCGAAACGACACGCCACCCAGGCGGGCCCCTCCCACCCCAGCGCTACGAAGGCGGGGCCAGGGCGCCGTCATCAGGAGCCGGCGGCGGGGAGCGGCCGGGCGGGCGGCACCGGCACCGGCACCGGCACCGGCACGCAGGCCCTTCCCGCTGCCAGCGCTCCAAAGGCCCGGCAGCCATCGCGGCTGAAAAGTTTCCAGAATCGCGCCCCGGGAGGCTCCTTTCGCTCGAGTCTCGGTCTCACGGGACAAGCGTCCTCTTTCCCGCAACCTGGGGTTCGTGGAGAGAGGGGGGACCCCGGGGAGCCCGCGCTGGGTGTGATTCCCGGGTCCCAGCTGGGTCGCGGGCGCCCCGGGTGCAGGCGCAGGTCCCACCGCAGGTCCCGGCCGCCTCGTCTCGGAGCCCGGGCAGCGGCCCAAGGACGCGGCTGCTCTCGGGAGGGGCGCCGCGTTCCACGGGGCTTCCCCGAGCAGCGCCGGGCGGACGGCAGCGCGCTCCCCGCAAAGCTCTCCCGGCCCCGCTCTGCTCGCCGCGGCCGGCGGGCGGCCGAGGTCACGGCGCGAGCGAGTCACAGGCCGCCGCCCGCCGGCCTCCGGGACGCACGGCCTCCGCGCCCGGCCACCGGCCCGCCCGCCGGGGCGTGGCGCGGGGCAGGCGGCCGGGCCCAGCCGGCGAGACCCAGACCCGCCGCGTCCCGCCGCCCGGAGCCCCCTCCCCGGCTCGGTCCTCCGGCCCCCGGCCCGCGCCGACGGCGGAGCACTTACCGCCCCGGGCGGCGGCGCGGGGCGCCGGGAAGCGGGCGGGCCCCCGGCTGCGGCAGCTCCTCAGCAAGATGGACGCCATGTGTCCGGCGGCTCCGCGCCCTGCGGCGGCCTCCTCCTCCTCCTCCTCCTCCTCGCCGGCCTGGCGGCGGCTCGGCCCGCCCGCGCGGACGGTTGAGCGGCGGTTGGCGGCGGCGGCGGGCGCTCAGCTCAAGGACCCGGCACCGGCGGCGGCCATGTCCCGGCACAGACGTCCGGCGGCGCGGGGCGGGGCGACGGGCGCCGCTCCCATTGGGCCCCTCGGGCGCCCGCCGCCGGCCGGGTGAGGGCGGTCCCGGCGTGCCCCGCGGCCGACTACCGGTCCCGGCGTGCCCCGCGGCCGACTACCGGTCCCGGCGTGCCCCGCGGCCGGCCCCGCGCGCTGCATTCTGGTCCTCGCCGCGCCGCCGCGCACGCGGGGAGGGCGCTGTGCTGCTGCGTGCGGGTCCTTCCGCGTCCGGCGGCGGCGGGCGGCGGGGGCCGCCGGGACTGGGGAGCCCGGCCCCGCCGCTCTGTGGTCGGCCTCGGCGCCGCGGGCCCGGTGTCGGAGCGGCGGCCGGCGCACAGCCCACACGCCGGGCCGCCGTCGGCCTCGGGTCCCGCCCCGCCGGCCCACCCCCGCCCGGGACGGGGCCTCGGGACTTCCCGCCAGCGCCGGCCCCACCCGCGGCCGCCCCGCCGGCTCCCCCGCGACGCCGGGCGGCGTGACCTTGGAGCCCCGCCCTCCCCGCCCTTAGAGGCGGTCACGCCCGCGGGGTCGGCGCGACCACCCGGGACGGCGGGCTGGGGGCGTGGAGCCCGCCCCCCTGCAGGCCGCGCCCGTCGCCCCGCGCCCGGCCCCCGCGCCCGGCTCTCGGCGGGGCCTCGCCGCACTGCCCGTCCCCCCGCCCCCCTCCGCGGCCTTCGCCCGTCCGTCCGTCCGTCCGTCCGCCTGGGCACCTGCTCTCCGGATGCACGAGCTGCCACCGTCCGGAAGGCGCGCAGCCCGCCGGCCGTAGTGTTCCCGAAGCAGAACTGCCAAGCGCTGCCCTGGCCGGTGTGGCTCAGGGATAGCGCGTCGGCCGGCGGACCGAAGGGTCCCGGGTTCGATTCCTGGTCAGGGCACAGGCCTGGGTTGCGGGCGCGATCCCCAGTGGGGGTGTGCAGGAGGCGGCCGGTCAGTGATTCTCATTGATGTTTCTCTCTCCCTCTCCCTCTCGGAAATCAGTAAAGAAATATATTTAATAATTTTAAAAAAACCTGCCAGGTGCTGGGCCAGGATTGGCCTGCCATCCTCATCCCGGCAGGAGGAGGTGCCAGGCAGTGCAGGGGCTTTGGAATGACATGAGGTGGCCCTGGGCGGCGAGCGCCATAGACGGCAAATGCCAGTTAATCTGCGCACACGGGCCAGAAACCCAGGCTCCGCTGCCCACAAACGGTCAAGCCAGGCCCTTCGCCTGCCCGTCCACCCAGGGGGCCAAGGGGTATGAGGAAGGACGATCCTTGCTCCTGCGCCCAAGGCCAGGCCGCAACCAGGATGGACAGGCACTCGGGTCGGACAGGGCTGGCACTTCAGTGCCCACGGTGTGTAGGAGGATGTGTGCCCGAGCACGCAGCTGGCAGCTGCCAGGGCTCTGTCCCCAGGCTTTGAGCTGTACGTCAGCCACACTCCGATGCAGAGCAGGGGCAGGTGGATTTGAGCAAGTTGGAGTTTTACCCGAAAAGTATGATGTAGGAAGAAGGGAGGGGCCGTGGAGCCCAGGTGTGTGCGAGGGTGACTGGAGGCTGGTGGGAAGCCTAAACTGGGGAGGCGAGGGGGGCAGGAGCGGGTGGGAGGTGATGGGGTCCCGTTGGGGCCCGGGGGGCCTGCAGGAGGCTTGGAGTCGGGTCCCAGAGTGAGTGAGCTGCCGGAGGGGCGCGAGAAGCTCCACCCGGGACAGGTCTTTAAAGCGAAGGCGGGCCTTCACCCTCTGCTTCCCTCTGCTGGCACGCGCCACGCGCCACAGCAGTTGGGACAGAAGGAAAGGGGCCTGGACTGTTTGAAGGGGTTTCTGTGCCAAAAACCTGAACTGAGCACCTGGCTTCAGGACGCCCGAGAGGCGGGTTCGTCGGGCAGTGCGGTTGCAGAGGCATTTTTTTGCTTTTTGTTGTTGTTCATCCTCACCCGAGGACATTTTTCCCATTGATTTTTATTTTATTTATTTAAGAAGTATTTTTATTGAAGGGAAAGGAGAGAGAAACATCAATGATGAGAGAATCGTGGATCGGCTGCCTCCTGCACGCCCCCCACTGGGGATCGAGCCCACAACCCGGGCCTGTGCCCTTGACCAGAATCGAACCCGGGACCCTTCAGTCTGCAGGCTGATGCCCTATCCACTGAGCCAAACTGGCCAGGGCTTCTCATTGATTTTTAGAGACAGTGGGAGGTAGAGGGAGAGACACAGAGAGAGAAACATCGATGTGAGAGAGGCACATGGGTTGGTTGCCTCCCACATGCGCCCAGACCCGGGCCAGGGATCAAGCAAACATGCAACCGAGGCATGTGCCCTTGACCGGGGTCGAACCCGGGACCCTTCAGTCCGCAGGCCGATGCTCTATCCCAGCGGTTCTCAACCTTCCTAACGCTGCGGCCCTTTAACACAGTTCCTCACGTTGTGGTGGCCCCCAGCGATAAAGTTACTTTCGTTGCTACTTCCTAACTGTCATGTTGCTACTGTTATGAGTCGTAACGTAAATATCTGATCTGCAGGATGTATTTTCATGGTTACACATTGAACATCATTAAAGCATAGTGACTGATCACAAAAACAATATGTAATTATATGTGTTTTCCGATGGTCTTAGGCGACCCCTGTGAAAGGGTCGCGACCCACAGGTTGAGAACCGCTGGTCTACCCACTGAGCAAAACCAGCCAGGGCCAGAGTGTGCTTTTGTCACCCTCTAAGGCTTTCCTTTTCAAGTGAAAACTTTCCATTTCACTTCACGGTGTTAAGAGGAGCAGCCCTGCCCAAGGCGAAGGCGGGTGGCCCCAGCCAGGGCTGCAGCTGTGACCGGCTCCCTTCGCCCCGGGCATGCGGGGATGGCCCCGGTGGGTCTCCGGGGAGGAGCTGGCGAAGGGGCTGCGCGGGCTCTGGTCTGGCGGGCAGCGGGCTATTTTTAAAACACGGTAATTGAGTTGAACACAAAGTATAGCAACTGATCTCCCTCCCCCTAGAGGAGACGGGGTGAAACGGTGCTGTCAGCACCCTGGACGGGCCCAGTGGGCAGCACTTGACTCTGCTCCTGTTTGCAACGATGCTGCGTTTGGGTGTGGCTGCTCTCCTGGGCGCTCGGCCACGCACACAGCAGCTGCGGTGACCTGGGGCGGCACGCCTGCCTCCCTCCATCATCTTTGTATGAACTCAAGGGATGTGGTGGTGGTTACTTTTTTTTTGTCTTTTGGGGTTTTCTTTCCTTTTTTTTGTTTTAGTCTTTTTTATTTCTATTTTAGTAAATCATCACCCTGGGATACTTTTCTATTGATTTTATTTTTTGAGAGGGTGGGAGGGAGGGGGAGAGTCGAGAAAGAGAGAAACATCCATGTGAGAGAGACACATCGATTGGTGGCCACCCGCACGCCCTGACCAGGGCCAGGGATTGAGCCCGAAACCAAGGTTCGTGCCCTTGACTGGAATCAAACCTGGGACCCTTCAGTCCGCAGGCAGATGCTCTAACCACTGAGAAAAACTGGCCAGGGCGAGAAGCTAATTGTTAAAAACTGGTGCCTGGCCCAACGGTGCTCGCCCTCTAGGGAGCAGGCCAGGCCTTTCTCTCCCCCCTCCCCCCAGGCCTCCCCACAGATGCATTACCTCTGCCTTTCTCCTCCAGTGGTCGGCAAACTGCGGCTCCGCAAACCGCGGCTCGCGAGCCACATGCAGCTCTTTGACACCTTGAGTGTGGCTCTTCCACAAAATACCAACTTCTGCACATGGGCCACGAAGTTTCAATCATACTGTACGTGCGCACCCGCAGGTGGTATTTTGTGGGAGAGCCACACTCAAGGGGCCAAAGAGCCGCATGTGGCTTGCAAGCCACAGTTTGCCAACCATGATAGGCCCCAAGGGCCTTCTGTGACTTTTGAAATAAACTTTCTCTTAGCATTTGCAAAAATATAATAAATGGTGCCAGGCCCTGGCCAGTGTTGCTCAATGGACAGAACATCAGCCTGTGGACTGAAAGGTCTCAGGTTCGACTCCAGTCAAGGGCACCTACCTCATCGCTGGCTCGAACCCCGGCCCATTCAGGTCGTGTGCAGAGGCAACTAATCAATGGTTCTCTCTCTCTCCGTCTCTCCCCCTCCCTTCCACTCTCTGAAAATCAGTGGGAGAATGTCCTTGGGTGAGGATTAACCAAAAAAAAGAAAGAAAGAAAAAAAAGAAAAGGAAAAAGGCCCCACAACAGTAACAGAGCTTTGCTGTTTTCTGGGTATTGTTTTCTCTTACATTTTTCTTTTTGAAAAAAAAAAATTTTTATTGATTTGGGCCAGAGCACTAAGGCATTTTCTTTTTATTTATTACTTTTTAAATATATTTCTATTGATTTCAGAGAGAGAGGGAGAAGGAGGGAGAGAGAAACATCAATGATGAGAGAGAATTGTTGATCGGCTGCCTCCTGCACGCCCCACACTGAGTGAGTCCGCAACCTGGGGATCAAACCGTGACCTCCTGGGTCATAGGTCGATGCTCACTCACTGAGCCACGCCGGCCGGGCTGAAGGCCTTTCCTTACGTGTTATTCTGGAGAAGTAATTGTCCTGTCGCTTGCACTTAGCTTTATGAGCATTCTCAGCTGCCATTGCTTGTCTGATACGTTGTGGGGCAGGTGTCAAAGGTCACTCGTGGAGTCGGGAGCCGTTTTCCATTATGTCCACACCCAGGTCGCAGTTCAAGGCTGGTCAGTGGGGGC
Source organism: Myotis pilosus (assembly GCA_036010255.1). Taxonomy (NCBI): domain Eukaryota; kingdom Metazoa; phylum Chordata; class Mammalia; order Chiroptera; family Vespertilionidae; genus Myotis; species Myotis pilosus. The sequence goes on from JASKON010000006.1 coordinate 883,495, forward strand.
ACATGCCTGGGTCGTGGGCGGGTCCACGGTGGGGGTATGCAGGAGGCAGCCGATCAATGATTCTCTCATCGTCGATGTTTCTATCTCTCTCTCTCCCTCTGCCTCCTTCTCTGAGATCAATACAAATATTAAAAAAAAAAAAATACAAGCCCTAACCAGTTTGGCTCAGTGGATGGAGCGTCGGCCTGCGGACTGAAGGGTCCCAGGTTCGATTCCGGTCAAGGGCATGTACCTGGGTTTCGGGCACATCCCCAGTAGGGGGTGTGCAGGAGGCAGCTGATCGATGTTTCTCTCTCATCGATGTTTCTAACTCTCTATCCCTCTCCCTTCCTCTCTGTAAAAAATCAGTAAAATATATTTTAAAAAAGTACAAGAGGGAGGCAGAAGCGAGGACACTGAGCCACGCCAGCCAGGCCGCAAGCTGCCTTTGGGAGCTGGACAAGGCAAGAGCACGAACTCTGCCCTAGCGCCTCCAGAAGAGAAGGCAGCCCGGGGACACCTCAGTGTCAGCCAGCTGTGTCCTACTTGTGACCCACAGCACGTGGGACAACCAGCCGGCGGGGTTTTCCGCCTCCCCGCGTGTGAGGTTGTTACAGAAGCAAATAACTCAGGCCCCATGGAGCTGCCGTGGCCCTGGCGCCCTGTGGGCCACTACCCTGCCCCTTGGCCTTTGTGTTTATGCCGGAGCCCATCCCCAGGCTCCCCAGGCTCCCCAGGCCCGTGGCTTTCTGATTGTCTTGACCTCCAGGTGCTGCTGCTGCCGCTGCTTCCAGTTTGTTGGGGGAGTTTCTGATGGTCTTTGATGAGCAGATGTTCTTAATTCTAGTACAACTTGTCAATCTTTCCTTTGACAGCTCATGTGTTGTTTTTCTACTGTCCTTTTAGACCAGTGGTTCTCAACCTTGGCTGCACATTAGAGTCACCTGGGAATCTTTTTAAAATCCTGATTTCTGGGCCTCGTCCTCCGGAAGTTCTGTTTCTTTGTTACTCATGTTGTGGCCTCACCCCATCACAAAGAAACAGAACTTCCGGAGGACGAGGCCCAGAAATCAGGATTTTAAAAAGACTCCCAGGTGACTCTAATGTGCAGCCAAGGTTGAGAACCACTGTTTTAGAGAAATCTTCCCTGGCCAAAGGCCAGAAGGGTATTCCTGCCCAACTGGCGTGGCTCAGTGGTTGAGTGTTGTTGACCTATGAACCAGGAGGTCACGGTTAGATTCCCCGTCAGGGCACATGCCCAGGTTGCAGGCTCAGTCCCGCCTGTGGGGCGTGCAGGAGGCAGCCGATCCATGATTCTCTCACATTGATGTTTCCCTCTCTCCCTTCCTCTCCCTTCCTCTCTGAAATCAATAAAAAAGAAAAAAAAAAGAGAAAGGTATTCACTCATATCTTCTGCAAAAAGAGGAAAAGATTTTCTTTTACTGTTTAAGACCTGTTCCGTCTACAGTTCCCAGGAGACTGGCATGCTATGGGAGGTACAGCCCAGCTTCACTTTTTTAAAATATATATTTTTTTTCTATTGATTTCTGAGAGAAAGGGAGAGGGAGAGAGGTAGAAACAGCAATGATGAGAGAGAATCATTGATTGGCTGCCCCCTGCACCCCTGACTGGGGATCGAACCCGCAACCCAGGCATGTGCCCTTGACCGGAATCAAACCTGGGATCCTTCAGTCTGCAGGCCGACGCACTCTCCACTGAACCACACCGGCTAGGGCCCAGCTCCAGTTTTTACCCTACACAAAGCCCAGCACTTCCCGGGCCTCCACACTCAGGAGCTTTCCGTCCCCAGTCTCTGCCTCTCTGTCATCATATGTGAGTCCGGCCTGGACACTGGCTGCTCTTTCTTAGCGGTTCCCTGTACCAGGACCCCACTCCCGGCCCCTCTGACCGAGGCACAGGCTCCCTGAAGCGAGAGGTCCCTGCTGAGGCCCGGGCCAGTCCGTGGGTCCACATGGCCCTCTTTTGGGTGAAGTTTGCAGAAGGGGGATGTTCTGGCTGCGATTGGCGGGAACCACTGTCTCCTTCCTCACTGCCGGCCCCCCTGGCTGGCAGCCCACCAGGCCGGATCCTGCTGGGGCTCCGGAACGTCGGGGTGTCCAAGGCAGCAGTTTTGCCAGCTCTGGGTAATCTCTGGCCATTGTTTTGGCAAATACTGTTTTTCTATCCGGTTCCTCCCTGTCTTTCTCAAGCGTCAACACATAGGTTCACCGGTTAAATCCTGTCTGTCAGGTGCCTGACGATCCCTTCCACAGGTTCCTCCCTGTCCTTCGGACCGGATGACCCCGTGGGTAAGTTCTCCGGCGCTCTCCCGGCACCTTCCGTCTTCTTCCAAGCCCTTCCCCTGGTTTTGTCATGTGTGTACTTTTCATTTCTAGAATTTTTATTTTATTCTTTTTTTAAAAAATATATATATATATATTTATTGCCCTAGCCAGTTTGGCTCAGCGGATGGAGCGTCAGGCTGGGGAGAGAGGTAGAAACATCAATGATGAGAGAGAATCATTGATTGGCTGCCCCCTGCACCCCTTACTGGTCAAGGTCAAGTACCTTGGCTGCAGGCTCCTCCCGCCCTGGTGGGGGCTCATGCAGGAGGCCACCTATTGATGTGTTTCTCTCACATCGGTGTTTCTCTCTGTCTTTCCCCCTCTCTCCCACTCTCTCTAAAAATCAATGGAAAAATATCCTTCAGTAAGGATTTTTACAAATATACATATGTATATTCTTGATTTTTCAGAGAGGAAGGCAGAAGGAGAGAGAGATAGAAACATCAATCATGAGAGATCGCTGCCTCCTGCACACCCCACACAGGGAAGTGAGCCCGCAACCCAGGCCTGTGCCCTGACCGGGAACGGAACCGTGACCAACGACTGAGCCACGCCGCCGGGCCAGGTTTGCTTGTTAAAGGGGACCCTCGTGTATCTGTGGGGAACGGTGAGCTCTGGCCACGCCGGGGATGGAGTCCGTGGCAATGGACAGGGTTAGTTTCTTCGTTTTGACACAGCTGCTCGGCGTGTAAGGAGCTGACACCAGGGGAGACGGGGAGGGACCTCTGTGAGCTGTAAAGCTTTCCTGTGAACGTGAAATGATTCCAATAAAAAGAATGAAAACGACCCTGCTGGCTTGGGGAGTGAGGGGGCGGGCAGGGGACGGCCAGCCTCCTGTGCTGTGTGCCTGCTGCCAGGCGGCTGTCTCCGGTCAGGCCCTGGCTGGGTGGCAAAGCTGGTTACCAGCCCAGGGCGGATGAGGTCCCAGTGCTCCCCATGCTCACCAGCGCGTCCAGTGCGCGGCCGGCCCAGGGCTCAGAAAGGACTATTTTAAAAATATATGTATTTCTTTTTTTTTTTTAATAGATATTTTATTGATTTTTTACAGAGAGGAAGGGAGAGAGATAGAGAGCCAGAAACATCGATGAGAGAGAAACATCGATCAGCTGCCTCCTGCACATCCCCCACTGGGGATGTGCCCGCAACCCAGGTACATGCCCCTGACCGGAATCGAACCTGGGACCCCTCAGTCCGCAGGCCGACGCTCTATCCACTGAGCCAAACCGGTTTCGGCTATATGTATTTCTTTTTTATATATATGATTGATTTCAGAGAGGAAGGGAGAGGGAGAGAGATAGAAAGAGCAATGAGGAGAGAGACTCATTGATTGGCTGCCTCCTGCTCGCCCCCTACTGGGGATCAAGCCCGAAACCCAGGCATGTGCCCTGACTGGGAATCAAACCCAGGACCTCTTGGTTCACAGATCGATGCTGAATCCACTGAGCCACACCAGCCGGCCGGTGTTAGCTTGAAGTTCAAAGCCCAGCATGATCTTAGAGATGTCTGCCACACCCAGTTCCCTCATCAGCTGTGTCATTTTTTGTTTGTTTATGTAAATAAAAGCGCATGCTGACACACTCCTCCCCCCACCCCTGCAGGTCTGTATTTTGCTTCTCACTTGGCCTCATGGTCTGAAGACCTTGACAGCAGCAAGCAGCTCGCTCTCGCTCTCGCTCAGAGCTGCCTGGTGTCCCAGCAGCCCAGGCGCAATAACCCAGGCTCGCCCACCCTCTGCCCCGGGAGCCATGGTGTATGTAGGTCGCTGTGCAGGTGGCCGGTGTGACCGAGTTGCGGAGCTGGGGCTGCGGGCCAGGTCCCCGTGTCTCCCCACCTGTGGGGACAAGACAGATGCCTCCCCGATGCTGCCGCTTCCACACCCACCTCGGGTGCAGCAGCTGCTCCCAGGCCAGCCTGGTGCCTCTGGCCTGCGGACCGTGTGCCCATTCATCTGCGGGGGGAGAAATGGAGTGTTCGTTTCCGTTGCCTTCCTGTTGTTGGGAACGCGAAGAGCCACTGGACTGTGGGTTCTTGGAAGAACGAGCCGGACCTCTCGTCCAACATCCGCCAAACACCCAGCACCGGCTTTGGGAGGCGCCTAGTGAGGCCGCCTCGCGCACCGTCCTCCCCTCCGGCCCCGGTGGCTCCCTCTGGAGAAGGAGGAGGCGCACAGCCCGGGGAGACCTGCTGAGGCCGGCTTCCTGCTCCCGTTTGGTGGCTGATGCGCTGGCCCAGGGGGCTTGGCCGGTGCCAGTGGGAGCCAGTCAGGCTGAGCCAGGGCGATCCTAGCGGCGCCGTCTCAGCACCCGGCCCCTCCCCGCCCAGGCCAGCGTCCCTCTCCTCTGAGCGGGTCCCGTGGGCGGCCTGTGAGGACCCTGGAGCCTTCGTGTGGCCCCAACCCCCGCCCCTGTGCTCACAACACCTTTGTGGCAGCCACAGGCCCCTGGTCACCTTGGGGTGACCTCACCCCGGGCGCAGGCTGCCTCCGCTGGCAGAAGCCGGTGGCTGAGGGTTGGAAATACACAGACATTTTTAATGGAAGCAAAATGGGGCAAAAGCATCACGGCCATCCGGGATTGAGCTCAGGCGAGGCAGGGCGGGCGCGGTGCCCCTGTCATGGCAGCCACAGCAGCCGGGAGGCAGGGGGGCGGCCTGGCCATGGGGGGCCTGCGAGGAGCCCAGGCTGCCAGCTTCCTCCCTGGGCAGGAGCACAGGCTGTGGCCTGCAGGTTCTGCAAACACCCCAGGGCGGGCACCTAGCGGCTCCCAGAGCCTCCTCAGCGTAATTACGTAATCACACACCATGAGTATTTAAACACACCCACGCCAGTGAGCCTGCGAGCTGGTGGAGGGGTGCAAAAAAAACCCACAAAAAAACAAACCTCTCGGCCTTTGCGCCATCTTTTTTTTCTTAAGGCAACTCAGGTGTTTATTTTTAAATATTTTTTTATTGTTTTTTTACAGAGAGGAAGGGAGAGGGATAGAGAGTCAGAAACATTGATGAGAGAGAAACACGGATCAGCTGCCTCTTGCACACCCCCTACTGGGGATGTGCCCGCAACCAAGGTACATGCCCTTCACCGGAATCGAACTCGAGACCCTTCAGTCCATAGGCCGACGCTCTATCCACTGAGCCAAACCGGTCAGGGCCTCAGGTGTTTATTTTTGGCAAGCAGACGAAGGAAGATAGGATTCCCCCTGGCTGAGGTTCACGGCTCGGAATGGGGCAGGATCTTGGAAAGGAGCGACCACACTTTGGAGGTTGAGTTCTTCATTAGCTGTGCCCTGGTCACCTGGGCTTCTGTCTGGATGGGGTGCAACTCCATGGGAGGAGAGGTGCAGCCTTTTTTGTCCTCCTGCCGGGGTGCACCAGACCTGAGCAGCACCTGTGTGGTTGGGTTCCACTTGCTCACACCAGGAGCCAGCTTCACGGCTTCCGGCAGCAACACTGGCTGCCACATCACCTGGGACGTGGCCTTGAGGATTTGGGGTTCAAGATAAGACCACCTGTGAGGATCCTGGCCCTCCTGGTCCCGGCGGCCCTGCAGAGGTGCGTGGCTGCGGGCGGCCCACAGCTCTTCCAGCAACTCCGCCTCCCTCTCCCAGCCCCTCGGCCACTTCGCACCTGGCCACATGCAGGGGCTGGGGCTGGCCATTTGGGAGGCCTTCAGGAAAGCGGCTCTCTGAGCCCGGTAAGAGCCCCTTTGGCTGGGAGCCTGGTGATGATGGGCCTAAGCTTAAAGGGGGAAGTTGGGAGCCGGGGCATGAAGTAGGGAAAGGACCGTTGGGAGGGAGAGGGCAGAAAGCTCGGCCCCTGGAGCCAGTAGCTTGGTGTCTGGCCAGGGCCTCTGTCTTCTCGACCTGGGGGGGCCTGTGGTAGACTTCCAGGGGGCGTACCTCAGTGTCTGTATCCACAACCTCAACTGGGCATACCCATGGGCTCGGCAGCACCGAGGCCTTGCAGCCCGCCCTCCGGGGAAGTGTCCTCAGCTGTGAGCCCACGCACGGAGGCTGCTGGAAGGGTTCGGAGGGGCGAGTCTGATGGGGTCCAAGGCTGCGTGGGGCTTCCCGCCCTTCCTGAACACCTGCTCACTTAGGTCCCCACTGGAGGGCGAGTAAGAGAGGTCCTCTGGTGAGAGCTGGAGCTGAGGGGCCGCGTGCGCTCTGCCGATTCCTGGGAGCTGGCTGCCAGGGGCTGGCAGGGAGCCGGTGTTGGGGGGTGCGAGCCGGCGGCGGGGTGCGAGCTGGTGGAGCATTTTTTCCTTCTGGATTTTAATTTCCTGCAGTTCTCATAATTAGAAAAAGAAGTGTTACTTTAGCACAAAACAACGTTTCTTTAGCCAAACCCGAGCGCGTGGGCAGCGAGGGCCGGGAGCCCAGCCCTGGGTGGTCCCCGACCTGGGCCGTCCCCCGAGGAAGGGTGGGGGCCGGATGGCGCCTGTCTTCTCTGCCCTGGGCCCTCGGGCATCGCTTCCTTCCTTCCGAGGGAACCGGGAGCTCCCCGAGCCCGAGCCCGGTCGCCACCGGCGTGGAGTCGGGATGCAGGGGACAGAGCGGCCGGCCTGGGCGGAGCTACGACAGGGGCGGGGCCAGGGCGGCCTGGGCTGTGGGGCGGGGCCAGGGCGGCCTGGGCTGTGGGGCGGGCGGGGCCGTGGGCGGAGCTACGGCAGGGGCGGGGCCAGGGCGTGGGCGGGGCGGGGCTCCGGGAGGTCTCTAACCCCGCGGCCCCAGGGGCGAGCGGAGCCTCCACATCCGCCCCGGAGCAGGCGAGCTCAGCTGCCCCCGCCGCGCCGGGCTGCTCGGCCCGCACCTCCCTCCCCGCCTCCTCCGGCGCGTCTGGAGGGAGCGCAGCTGGGCAGGTGCGCCCGCGCCCTGGGGAGGCGGCCCCGACCCCGCGCCGCTCTTCCTTCCCCGCAGCCGGTGACATCATTGATTTTATTTTATTTTTTTAAAATATATTTTACAGAGAGGAAGGGAGAGAGAGAGTTAGAAACATCCATGAGAGAAACATCGATCAGCTGCCTCCTGCACACTCCCCACTGGGGAAGTGCCTGCAACCCAGGTACATGCCCTTGACCGGAATTGAACCTGGGACCCTTCAGTCTGCAGGCCGACGCTCTATCCACTGAGCCAAACTGGCTCCAGCGACATCATTGATTTTATAGACAGGCCAGGTCATCTGGATCGCGTCTCCGGAGAGACAGGTTCAAGTCCTAACTTCCTGCTTGTGAAGGTGACCTCATCTGGAAAGTGTCTTCGGGGGTGACCCAGGAAGTGAGGTCGGGGTCGTTCGGTGGCCCCTCGTCCCGTAGCTGGTGTCCTCGGGAGAGAACATGGCCAGGTGACACCAGGGCCTGACGGCCACGCCAGAGGCTGGGAGGGGCCCTACATACACCCCACCTTCAGGCACCTGGCTTCCTGCCTGTGAGGGGACGACTTTTTGTTGTTCTGTGGCACGTTAACAATGGCCCCAAGAATCAGCCCGGGGTGGGGGTGGGGGGTGGGACCAGAGCTGGCAGGCTGGCAGGCCAGCTCCGGGCAGCATTCTAGAGAAACGGGCTGTGAGTACCACCCAGGGAACTCCGCCAGCCTGGGAGGGGGTGGAGGGAGAAAGTAACTTCACAGCTAAGGCCTGGCATGGGGGAGGGGAGTCATGCAATTCAGCACCTGCCTAGGTGGGTGTGCGTGGCTGTCCAAAGGGTGAGGTCCAGTGGGGAGGCAGCTCTGGGGGGCCCAGCCGGGCTAGAGAGGCAGCGGGAGCCCCACTCCCAAAAGCCCAACATGAGGCTGACTGAGGAGTGGGGTCTTTGTGAAGGGCGCTGGGAGACCTAGCAGGTGGGTAACGTGGTCAATTCGTGCTTTAAACAAATCCCCTGGCCCCGCCAGCATGGCTCAGTGGTTGAGTGTCCACCTAGGAACCAGGAGGTCCGGGCACATGCCTGGGTTGCAGGCTTGATCCCCAGTGGAGGGAGTGCAGGAGCCAGCTGGTCAATGATTCTTTCTCATTATCCATGTTTCTATTTCTCCCTCTCTTTTCCTCTCTAAATCAATAATGATAATAATCATTATATATACATATGTGCACCATCCCCATAGGAATCGGACCGAAACCAGCTCTCCGACATCCGCCGAGGGGTCCTGGATTGCGAGAGGGTGCAGGCCAGACCAAGGGACCCCACCGGTGCATGATTGGGACCGGGGAGGGACCGTGGGAGGGCTCCAGGGCATGTCTGACCCATCTCGCCCAGACCCCAGCAGCAAGCTAACCTACCGGTCGGAACGTCTGCCCCCTGGTGGTCAGTGCGTGTCATAGTGACTGGTTGAACCGTGGAATGAAGGGTTGGACACTTAGCATATTAGGCTTTCATTGTATAGGGGAGATATAGATATATATGTATTTCATTTAAAAAAATCCCCTGGCTGGGTGCAGAGAATGGACTGTAGGGGAAGTAAGTGGGGCAGGAGAACAGTGAGGAGAAAGCTGCCCCAAATTCCAAGGAGGAAGTTGAACTAAGGCCATGCGGGGGGGGGGGGGGGGGGCAGGGCAGCAGGAGAGACAAAGAGAGGAGCGTTAGGCTGGCCGGGGTGGAATCGCCAGGAAGCAGACTTTGTGGGGAAGATGGGTCTGTAGTTGCCCCAGGACTGGACCCTGGTCCTGGGCTGTGCTTTGCTCCTGGGGGTGAGGAGGAGACTGATGACAGGCACCTAAGGGCCAGCCCCAGGCAGGCGGAGAAAGGCTGGTGGGCAGGGAGGGTGGGAGCCCTCCCTCCTGCTCAGGCCTCTCAGCCAGCACTTGGGGAGGGGCTAGCAGGGTTTCAGTCTGCACGGCCACCTCCCTAGAGACAAGAGGGGTGGCCCATGTGACCCGAGGCCCTTGCAATGCTGTCTGCTGGCTCCTGGGGGCTGCCCCAGGGGCTGACGTGGTCCTTGGCTGGGTGGGGGCTGAGGTAGGGCCTGGCGTTGGGAAAGGCCGGCTTCCAGCCTGGAGAGTGGTCAGGACTCTCCACTGCAGGGTCTGGGCTTGCCCCGGGCTGAAGGGAGGGCCTCCTTCCCCTCCTCTCATCGGAAGCAGGGGCCGGGGGGCAGGTGGAGGGCATGGGAGGAGGGGCGGCGTGAGAGGCTGGTTTCCACTTGGAAGCCCTCTTTATTTGGCCAGGGATGGAGAAAGGCTGAGGTCAGAGTGCACGCATCCCCATGGAAACAGCAATGAGCCTGGCCCCTGGGGGACCCGGGCCCAGGTGGGGGATGGGGAGGCCAAGCTGGAGCTTGGGGGGCTCCTTCAGTGAAGGGGCCTGACACTGGCCTTTGGCCACAGCTCTTACAGGGGGGTCTGGGCCCTGAACTGCAGAACTGTGGCCGGTTCTGTCCCTGCTCCAGCAGGACTGCAGAGAGGAAGCGGGGACTCCGAGGGAGAGTAGATGTGCCTCCAAGAGCTGGAGGCCCCACGTGGGCGGTCAGTGGACAGTGGGCAGCCGGAGACGGGAGGCTGCGGGGCAGGTCTGGGGTACGTGGGTCCTCAATGCCTTGCTCAGCTTAGCTCAACCCGAGAGACTGGCTGTAGGGGGTGGGGGGGGGCAGCTGGTGGGAGCCATGATGGAGGGTCCCTGAACCCCAACAGCCCTCGCAGGGCAGCCCTCGCCCTCTGAAAGGCCTCCTGTGCGTCTGTGGTTGCTGTTTCACGTCAAGACTGGACCCAGTCCCTCCAAGGCTGCAGTTGCCCCCATGCGAGTACAGAGTTTTCCTTTAGGGAAGTGACGAGTCTCAGAGGCCAAAACCAGGTTCGGGCCCAGCTGCCGCCACCCTGAGTGCCCTGCACACCTCTGGGCCGGCCAGCCGGGCTCGAGGCTCCACTTGTCCTGGCCCGCACCCACCTGCCTGAGGCCTGCTCTCCCAGAACCACCGTCCTCGCCGCCCACCCTGCCGTGGAGGCGGCCCCGGCTCTCAGAACCCCCGAGCTGTGTGCCCGCCTGCAGGAGCCTCACAGCTGAGCGCGTCCGAGGACGTGCACCTGCACGGGACCTCCTTGTCCAGGAAGCTACCTTCAGCTCCTGCAGCCCATCCGGCAAGGCCCCCGGGCTGTGCAGGGCTGGGGGCTGTCCCGCCTGCCACACTTGCTGAAAGGACCCCAGAACCTCTGAGAGACAGCCGGCTGGGTCCAGGGAGGCCCACCCCAAATACCCTTCGTCAAGAAAATACACACACACACACACACACACACACACACACGTGCGTGTTTCGAATAAATGTACATGTTGAGCCCGGCCAGTGTGGCTCAGTGGTCGAGTGTTGACCTATGAGCCAGGAGGTCATGGTTTGATTCCTGGTCAAGGGCACATGTCTGGGTTGGGGGCTCAATCCCGTGTGGAGCGTGCAGGAGGCGTGTGGAGCGTGCAGGAGGCAGCCGATCAATGATTCTCGTCATTGATGTTTCTCTCTCTCTCTTCCTCTCTGAAATCAATAAAAATATATTTAAAAATTTACATGCTGATTGCATTATTCTAAGACCCCCCCCCCCCCCCCCCCCCCCGGAAAGGAGCCTTCATTCCTAATCCGTGAAATAAAATGAGATACGTTGGTGTTTATCTTGTACTGCAGGGACTTCAAAGGCGCTCTGGGGGGGGGGCATGCATTTTCTTGTGCTAGAGGGCACCCGGCCTCCCACAGCTGGAGGGCTATGACAAGATGCCAAGCGAAGGGGCCGCAGCCCAGCTGGCCGGCTTCCAGGGGCGCCCAGTGGCCAGGGTGTCTCTTCTGGGGGCTCAGGACCCCGCACCCTGCACGGTTGCAGCACACAGCAGGGCCTCGCCATATAGTTTCCGGACAGAAGGTGAGCAAGCCCATCATCCTGTCAGCCGGGAGCCTGGGGAGGGCCCTGGCCGTCCCTGCTGGGGGTGGGGGGGAGCAGCTGGCAGCTGGCCACAGGGGTAGTCCGAGTGCCAGCTTCCCTTTGGCGAGTGCTGCCTACAGAGCCCTGCACCGGCACAGCTGGCCAGGCCTTTGTACCCCGGTCCGAGCCAGCGCGCCTGGCGGCGAGGCCGACCCGGAGAGCCGGCGGCTGGAGCCGGGGAGGAAGGCCCGGGAAAGGAGGCCCGGGGCGGACCTCCGTGTCCACCATCAGCTACGTCCCACCAGTCCAAGCGCCTTCCCCCGGCCGGACTCTGACCAGGGGCTGACCCTCCCGGGTGGCGCCTCCCCCAGCAACGCGGGGGCTGTGGCCCCTGACTCCGAACCCGGCCCCACGGCACCAGCTCCAGGCCAGCCCCGAGCCCCGAGCCCCGAGCCCCGAGCCCGGAGGCGGGAGGCGGGACGGAGGGCACGGCCGGCCCCGCGCCCCGCAGATCCCGCCGGAGGACGCACCCCGCGGGGCCGGCACGCCCCCCATTCCTGTGGCTGCGGTGACCCTCACCCCGAGGCTGTCCTGCGGGGTTCGGGGGCGCAGGCGTGGGGGGCGCTGCACCTCCTCTGCAGCCCCGGGAGCGCCCGGCTGCCCGGCGAGGTGCCCGCGGGCCGGGGCAGAGGAGCCTCCGCCGTCTTCCCGGCGCCGGTGGCACCGCCGGGGCCCGCGCCTTCTTCCCGCCCCGCGGCCCGGGGGCCTCCCGCGCGTGGCGGTGCGAGCGCCGGGCGCGGGGCGGGCGGGGGGCGAGCGCCGCGGGCGGCGATTGGACGCGCGGCCGTGACGTCAGCACGCGCGCTCGCCCCGCCGCCGCCTCGGGCGCCGAGCTCTCCGTTCCGCCGCCGCCTGGCGCGCGCCCGGCCGAGAAGCGGGAGCGGGGCGCGCTCGGCGCTGGTCTCAGGCGGCTCGCGGGGTCCCGCGGCCCCGGCCCCGGCCCCCGGCCCCGTCCGCGGCCGCCGCCCCGCCCCGCTCGCCCGGCGCGGATTTGAACCGCCGGCCCGCGGCCCGCGAGCGCGGCAGCCAATCAGCGGCGCGCACTTTCCCGCGGCTTCTGCGGCGGCGGCGGCCCGGCGGCGGCGGCGGCGGGCGGGAGGCGCGGGGGCGGGGTCGGCGCCGCGCGCGGAAAGCCTGGGCCTGGCCGGCCGCGCCCGCCGCCGCCCCCCGCGCCCCCGGCCCGCCGCCTCCCCGAGAGCCGCCGCCGCGCCGAGCGCCGCGCCCGAGAGCCTTCGCCGCCGGAGGATGCGACGCGCCGCAGGTCACGGGCGGCCGCGGGCCGAGGGCGGGGCGGGGGCCGGGCCGGGGGCGCGGGCGGCGGTAACGGGGCGGCGGGCGCGGCCATGTTGGGCCTCGGGCGGCTGCACCTGTGCCGCCGGCGGGCCGGGCGGCCTTTGTTCGCGGCGGCGCCGGGCGGCCGGGCGGCCGGTCTTTGTGAGGCGCGGGCCGGGCCGGGGCCGGGCGGTGGGAGGGGCGCGCCGGGCGGCGGGCGGCGCTTTTTGTCTGCGGTGGGTCCCGGGGACGCTGGCGGGTGCCGGCCGTTGGTGCGCGCGGGCGCCGGAACCGGACCGGGCCCGGCAGGTGGCGGCGGGGGCCGGCGTGGGGACCCGCTGGGCTGGGGGCGCCCGTCGCTCCCGGCGCTGCCGGTTTCCCTCCGGTCCTCGGGCGGACGAGGGGCCCTGAGGCCTCGGGACGCGCGGAGGCGCTCGCGGGGGCCGGTGAGCGCCGGCATTTAAAACGCGCCGGTGCGGGCGGCGGGAGGGCAGGAGGCGGACCCGCGGCCGCCGTTGTGTCCTCTCCCCGGGCCCGGGACGCCGACAGCCGCGGGTCTGACATGTAAGCGGACACTCGGCGTCTCGAGCAGGTCGTTGGTGCCCGGCGGTTAACCGAGCCCGCGCCCCGCGGGACCGGCGCGCCGGTTGGGGGAGCCCCGCGCTGACAGCCGCGCGCCGCCGGCGGAGGCCTGGGCTCGGGCGCGCGTTCCGCGCCTCGGCGTCCGCCCGCCCCGCCGTCTCTAACCGCGTTACGGACCTCGCGTTCGGGCTCCGAGCGGCTCGCGGCGCCCGGCCGGTGTGGACGGCGTGACCCCCCGGAGGGCGCGCCTCGGAGGGCAGGAAGCCGCCGCCCGAGCCCGCGGGGGCTGCCCGCCCGCCCGCCCGCCGCCCAAATCTCAACGGCCGGCTGGAGCGAGGACTCCGCCGCGAGCGCGATGCCTTTGAGTCACTTCCTTTCCGCTCCTTCCATTTTCTCAGACGCCCTGCAGCCCCGGGGGTGGGCCTGTGGCTGCGAACGGGAGGCTCCCGCCACGTGGTCGCGAGCGCGCGAGGGACTCCCCTCCCCTCCGGCCGCTCCTGCGCGGCCGCCTCCGGCCCGGTCCGGTCCGGTCCGGTCCGGTCCCGCGGGAGGGCAGCAGATAAGGAAGGTCACCAGCTCCGAAGAGCGAGGGCGGGCTGCGGTGTGTAGGCTGACCGGCAGGCGCTCGTGGAGCCGCGGTCAGGCAAGGCCCCCGCTGCCGGCGTGGCCACGGGCGTTTTCTCGGGCATCTGATTGGCCGAAGCAAACGAGGAGGGGTCGGCCTGTCGCATGTCCGGGGGCCTGCGGCCTGGCGACCCCTCCCCTCTCACCGGTAGCCCGGCCTCCAGAGTTTGCTGTCTGGCGGGGCTGAGCTAAAACGCGCTGCTTCCTCTTTCTCGGCTGGTGCCGGTGGAAGCGGCCGGTGCGTGGAACTGGGCTTCTGGTGGGAAGACAGGAGCCGCCAAGGAGACGCGCGAGGTGAGACGCGGGGTCCCGGGCCGCGTGGAGAAAGGGGTGCTGACGTGATGCCGGAGCTGGTCACCCACACTGAGGTCCCTGCCCTTGTCGCCTGGACTCAGCCTGCCCAGGAGCCGCCTTGGTGGCAGGAACTGAAGCTCCGGGCTTCGTGCTCGGGCCGGGCCCGTGGGCTGTGGGCTTGTGTGGTGGACGGCCCGACCGTAGCGTCTGTGCAGGTGTTTGTTCGTCCTCACCCGAGACGGAGAGAAACATCTAGGCGAGAGAGGCACATCGATTGGTCGCCTCCCGCATGCACCCTGACCAGGGCCAGGAATGGAGCCTGCAGTCGAGGTAGTGCCCTTGACTGGAATCGAACCCGGGACCCTTCAGTCCATGGGCCGGTGCTCTATCCACTGAGCCACACGGGCCAGGGCAAATGTATGCCGTGTTGAATGAGCCTCTTGTCTGTCTGAGCCCCCCTCTCCTCCGGCTGGACTCCAGGCCTCGGTGTCGGCTGTGGGCTGCGGCTGGTCCTGCCTTTCTGAGGACAGATGCCCAGCTCTTGTCTTCTTTTAAAATGTTGTTATTGATTTCAGAGAGGAAGGGAGAGACACATCAATGATGAGAGAATATCATGGATCGGCTGCCTCCTGCACACCCGAACTGGGGTTGAGCCCGCAACCCGGGCCTGTGCCGTTGACCGGAGTTGAACCCGGGACCCTTCAGTCCGCAGGCCGATGCTCTAGCCATGGAGCCACACCGGCGAGGGCCCGACACCCAGCCTTTTATGGCCGTCATGACCTCTCCCCCAGGCTGAGCTCTTGGCAGGAGGCAGAGGCAGAGTCCTGCCGTGCCCTCACGCAGGCACTCGGTCAAGGCTGCATCAGTGGGCATGGAGCGCAGGGTAAACCCACCGCCCGTGTCAGTGCCCGCACCTGGCCTGGTGGCCTCTCTTTTTCGTCAGTCATGTCGGAGCAGGAGGGGACCCTCAGGAAGAAGCTGAGTACGGACAGTCAGGGGCGGCCGGAGGTCTCCCTCCTTTAATGGGGAAGCCAGGACCGTGCTTGCCTCTTCTCTTCTCCTTTTCTCAGCGTAGCTAACTCAAACGTGAGGTAAAAGTTAGTTATGAAACAGACCTCAGCCTGCCTATGCCGAAGCGAGCAGCGCTGGTCCCCTGCCCGTCTAGGGTCCCTGGCAGGCAGGGCGTCGAGGACGCGCCCGAGGACTCGGCTCGTGTTCCCAAACTGTCCGCACCACTTGTGAACTTCCTGTTCAGGACGGTTCTTTACAGCGAGCGCCACGGGGAGGGAAAGGCTACCCCTGGCTGCCCAGGGGCTCGTCCACATCTTGCCGTCGTCTGTGGTTGCAGCTGACGGATCCGATGGACTTGATTGGCTAGTTTTAAAACATCAAGACACCTCAGAGCGGTGTCGTTCTTGAATCTGCCTTCCACAAAGCAAACGGCCGCGACGAGTTGCCAGGGCATCTTCACGTCTGCGATACGTAACGGTTTCAGCAAACACACAAGGGCGGCCTCGCGTGCTGGCTGGGCTGAGTGCCGGCCTTCGCTGGGGGTGCGTGGAGGGTCTGTCCTGCAGAAGGAGCTAGGACCCTGTTCTGTGTTGACCGGGTTGTCCTGGAAAGTTGGTTAAATGGTAATTTATGTCTGTTCCTCTCATGCTGACCAGTTTTTCACACGTGTCTGCACTCGTGTCGGAGAAAGTGTGTTTCTGACTCCAGGTTTCCTCTCCCCAGCGAGTGCTGTCCCCTCCCTGCTCTTTCTAAAAGGCACGTGCGACCCTCTGAGGCCACTCCTCAGGGAGTCCATTGCCCGTTGGGGTTCAAGACGAGGCGGTCACTGCATGTCTTACTCCGCCCTCTCCTGGCCTCCCAGCTGACCTCTGGCTCCCCTGCTTCCGCTGGAGCCTTGGCACCGTCAGCTTGCCCCTCCCCCCACGCCCCTCCCAACCCCTTGCAAGTGTGGGTGTGGCTGGCCCTTCCTGTTAATTCCTTCTCCTTGGTTCTCAGCTTGGACGCACTCCTAGAGTCCCTGCCTGCTGCGGGCGGCCCTCTGGGTGTCCCAGCCACCGTCAGCACGTCCATGCTCACTCTGCTCCAGCCGCTGCCCCTGGCCTGCTGCTGCCCACAGCCACACGTGGCCTCAGGCTGCTGGAGTCTCCTCTGGACACTGTACGGCTTGCTCCTTGCTCAGGCGGCTTCCTCGCCCACCCTGCTGCCTCGCGGCACTCAGCCCTGCGCCAGCCCGTTCCGACACTGTCCTCTGATGTGCCGTACGCTGCTTACCTGTCCGTCTTCCTGATGGCACTGAGGGGTCCGTAAGGGCTTCGAGGCCTGTCTTACCCATGATAGAGGGTGCCCGAGGGACTGTCATTCATAGTGACGCTGAATGAAGGGGCCCTCGGCCCTCGTGCATGCTTCGAGTGTGACATCTCCCAGAAGGGGTGTGGGGTGGGGACAGGAGTGAGCCTGCTGGCCCTGGTGTGAGGTTGGAAAGGTGTCACCTCCCCAAGGGCTGGCCACGGAGGCCTGAGGGTGGCTCCGGGACCGTGGCCTCCCAAGCACAGGGCTGGGTAGGAGGAGTGGCAGCTGCAAGAGCGGGTGGGCCCGCGTACAGTTCCCCATGGGGAGAGGGGGCCCCAGGGATTCTGGGGTTCGCAGTGTGCGGGGGCGGGGGGGAGTACAGGGTGCTGCTCTCGTCTCACTGTGGACCTGGAAAGGGAGAGTGGGTCCAGCTTCTCGTCCACTTATGTTCTTTCCAAAAAAAGCTGTGCTCTCGCCTGTGGGCCGAGCCGTGCTGTGCTGTTCACCCAGGAGCGGAAGCCTAGGCGGGGCTCTGTGTGGTCCCGGTGCTGGTCTGGCTGCTCCCTGAGATCCATTGTCGGGATGCTGCAGCTGGTGGGGCGTGCTCTGTGCCCGGCTGTGCCTGTGTGGCGGGCTCTGATGTGTTCCCGTCCCAACCCAACCAGGGCTCTGTGATGCTGGTCCGTGCGTGTGGGCTGTACTGGTCTGTGTGATGCTGGTCAGTGCGTGTGGGCTGCACTGGTCTGTGTGATGCTGGTCCGTGCGTGTGGGCTGCACTGGTCTGTGTGATGCTGGTCCGTGCGTGTGGGCTGCACTGGTCTGTGTGTGATGCTGGTCCGTGCGTGTGGGCTGCACTGGTCTGTGTGATGCTGGTCAGTGCGTGTGGGCTGCACTGGTCTGTGTGATGCTGGTCCGTGCGTGTGGGCTGCACTGGTCTGTGTGATGCTGGTCCGTGCGTGTGGGCTGCACTGGTCTGTGTGTGATGCTGGTCCGTGCGTGTGGGCTGCACTGGTCTGTGTGATGCTGGTCAGTGTGTGGGGGCTGCACTGGTCTGTGTGATGCTGGCCCGTGCGTGTGGGCTGCACTGGTCTGTGTGATGCTGGTCAGTGCGTGTGGGCTGCACTGGTCTGTGTGATGCTGGTCAGTGCGTGTGGGCTGCACTGGTCTGTGTGTGATGCTGGTCCGTGCGTGTGGGCTGCACTGGTCTGTGTGATGCTGGTCCGTGCGTGTGGGCTGCACTGGTCTGTGTGATGCTGGTCCGTGCGTGTGGGCTGCACTGGTCTGTGTGATGCTGGTCAGTGCGTGTGGGCTGCACTGGTCTGTGTGATGCTGGTCCGTGCGTGTGGGCTGCACTGGTCTGTGTGTGATGCTGGTCCGTGCGTGTGGGCTGCACTGGTCTGTGTGATGCTGGTCCGTGCGTGTGGGCTGCACTGGTCTGTGTGTGATGCTGGTCCGTGCGTGTGGGCTGCACTGGTCTCTCTGTGTGATGCTGGTCCGTGCGTGTGGGCTGCACTGGTCTGTGTGATGCTGGTCCGTGCGTGTGGGCTGCACTGGTCTGTGTGTGATGCTGGTCCGTGTGTGGGGGCTGCACTGGTCTGTGTGATGCTGGCCCGTGCGTGTGGGCTGCACTGGTCTGTGTGATGCCGGTCCGTGTGTGTGGGCTGCACTGGTCTATGTGATGCTGGTCCATGTGTGTGGGCTGCACTGGTCTCTCTGTGTGATGCTGGTCCGTGCGTGTGGGCTGCACTGGTCTGTGTGATGCTGGTCCATGTGTGTGGGCTGCACTGGTCTGTGTGATGCTGGTCCGTGTGTGTGGGCTGCACTGGTCTGTGTGATGCTGGTCCGTGTGTGTGGGCTGCACTGGTCTCTCTGTGTGATGCTGGTCCGTGCGTGTGGGGGCTGCACTGGTCTGTGTGATGCTGGTCCGTGTGTGTGGGCTGCACTGGTCTCTCTGTGTGATGCTGGTCCGTGCGTGTGGGCTGCACTGGTCTGTGTGATGCTGGTCCGTGTGTGTGGGCTGCACTGGTCTGTGTGATGCTGGTCCGTGTGTGTGGGCTGCACTGGTCTCTCTGTGTGATGCTGGTCCGTGCGTGTGGGGGCTGCACTGGTCTGTGTGATGCTGGTCCGTGCGTGTGGGCTGCACTGGTCTGTGTGATGCTGGTCCGTGCGTGTGGGCTGCACTGGTCTGTGTGATGCTGGTCCGTGTGTGGGGGCTGCACTGGTCTGTGTGATGCTGGCCCGTGCGTGTGGGCTGCACTGGTCTGTGTGATGCTGGTCCGTGCGTGTGGGCTGCACTGGTCTGTGTGATGCTGGTCCGTGCGTGTGGGCTGCACTGGTCTGTGTGTGATGCTGGTCCGTGCGTGTGGGCTGCACTGGTCTGTGTGATGCTGGTCCGTGCGTGTGGGCTGCACTGGTCTGTGTGATGCTGGTCCGTGCGTGTGGGCTGCACTGGTCTGTGTGTGATGCTGGTCCGTGCGTGTGGGCTGCACTGGTCTGTGTGATGCTGGTCCGTGCGTGTGGGCTGCACTGGTCTGTGTGTGATGCTGGTCCGTGCGTGTGGGCTGCACTGGTCTCTCTGTGTGATGCTGGTCCGTGCGTGTGGGCTGCACTGGTCTGTGTGATGCTGGTCCGTGCGTGTGGGCTGCACTGGTCTGTGTGTGATGCTGGTCCGTGTGTGGGGGCTGCACTGGTCTGTGTGATGCCGGTCCGTGTGTGTGGGCTGCACTGGTCTATGTGATGCTGGTCCATGTGTGTGGGCTGCACTGGTCTCTCTGTGTGATGCTGGTCCGTGCGTGTGGGCTGCACTGGTCTGTGTGATGCTGGTCCATGTGTGTGGGCTGCACTGGTCTGTGTGATGCTGGTCCGTGTGTGTGGGCTGCACTGGTCTCTCTGTGTGATGCTGGTCCGTGCGTGTGGGCTGCACTGGTCTGTGTGATGCTGGTCCATGTGTGTGGGCTGCACTGGTCTGTGTGATGCTGGTCCATGTGTGTGGGCTGCACTGGTCTGTGTGATGCTGGTCCATGTGTGTGGGCTGCACTGGTCTGTGTGATGCTGGTCCGTGTGTGTGGGCTGCACTGGTCTCTCTGTGTGATGCTGGCCCGTGCGTGTGGGCTGCACTGGTCTGTGTGATGCCGGTCCGTGTGTGTGGGCTGCACTGGTCTATGTGATGCTGGTCCATGTGTGTGGGCTGCACTGGTCTCTCTGTGTGATGCTGGTCCGTGCGTGTGGGCTGCACTGGTCTGTGTGATGCTGGTCCATGTGTGTGGGCTGCACTGGTCTGTGTGATGCTGGTCCGTGCGTGTGGGCTGCACTGGTCTCTCTGTGTGATGCTGGTCCATGTGTGTGGGCTGCACTGGTCTGTGTGATGCTGGTCCATGTGTGTGGGCTGCACTGGTCTGTGTGATGCTGGTCCGTGTGTGTGGGCTGCACTGGTCTCTCTGTGTGATGCTGGTCCGTGCGTGTGGGCTGCACTGGTCTGTGTGATGCTGGTCCGTGCGTGTGGGCTGCACTGGTCTGTGTGATGCTGGTCCATGTGTGTGGGCTGCACTGGTCTGTGTGATGCTGGTCCGTGTGTGTGGGCTGCACTGGTCTCTCTGTGTGATGCTGGTCCGTGCGTGTGGGCTGCACTGGTCTGTGTGATGCTGGTCCGTGTGTGTGGGCTGCACTGGTCTGTGTGATGCTGATCCGTGCGTGTGGGCTGCACTGGTCTGTGTGATGCTGGTCCGTGTGTGTGGGCTGCACTGGTCTGTGTGATGCTGGTCCATGTGTGTGGGCTGCACTGGTCTGTGTGATGCTGGCCCGTCAGGCTGTGCTGTGGACTTGCTAGGTCGTGAGTGTTTCTAGCGAGGACCCGCTGACTGTCTCCTGGGCTCAGGCAGTGCCAGGGGCACTAAGTTAACAGTGGAGGTAGCTTTCGAGTCTTCTGTTTCCCTAAAGAGTTTAGTTTCATAAATAACGTTAATTCCTAGAATTACTGAGTTAAAAGACACGTTAGAAGAAAGCGGCTTCTCTGTTGCTTCTCCCAAAAGATGTGCAGTCAGGGCGCTTCTCTCCTTCCTCCCCTCCTTGCCCTCCTCTCAGCAGGAGATGGGACCCCCGAGGTGTCCCGTGAGCCCCCCGCCCGGGGCTGAGCCGCCCTAGGACTCTGCACTCAGGGGACATGGGAACGGGAGACTGTCCTGGAATAGGAGGTGGGCCCTGGTGTGTGTACAGGGCAGTGCTGTCCAGCGGCCTACCCTCGCTGGCCGTCAGCGGGGTGCCAGGCTGAGCAGGCCTGTGCCCTGGTCCCAGGGGATTTACGGGAGGGACCTGCTGGAGGGGCTAACACAGGGAAGAGCCAGTGGACAGAAGACACCTTTTTGGAAAACCTGTTGACAGTCTTGCCAAATAATTGAGCCTGAATCTTATTGCCAACAACCCATTCACAGGACGTACGGGAGAGAGGGGCACGCTCACCACTCGCTGCAGGATTGTCGCTGGCAGCGCAGACACGGGACCGAGACCAGCTCGGTCTCACCGCGGGAAAGGGGTTGTGGGGGAGAGGTCCAGGCCGCGGAGACCCGGCTGCATGCGCTGCGGCTGCCGCGTCAGAAACGGGAGCACGCACTAGGCTTGCTGTTGAGGGGCCGCCATGGTGGTTTGTGTGTTTGAGAAAAGCATCTGTCCCTTTTCGAGAATCACACAGATCTTTCCGATGACACGAGACGCCACCTGGGTTTGCTTCTGGGTCCGCGAGGAGAGCGGTGAGTGTGTGGCTGGGTCCCGACTGCCTGGCTGCTGACCGTCCTGTGCACTCAGAGCTCTGCAGAACAGGAGGAAGCCAGGAGGGAAGAGGGGGCACCTAGTAGGTCCGCTGGGCGATGCCACGCACCGGAGACTGATGGAGCAGGAGGGTCCTGGCAGCCCTGGCTGAGTGCTCCTCCGAGGGAGCAGCTGTGCAGTCCCTGGGCGCAGCAAGGGCGAGCGTGGTGTGCAGACAGCTGCAGGGCTGGGCGGCTCCTCCAGGCTGGCTTAGGGCTTTCCTCCCAGAGCCGTGGGAGGCCCTGCCGGGGGGGGGGGGGTGGGGGTGGGGGGTGTGAGAGAGATTGTGTGAGTGTGTGTGTGTGTGTGTGAGTGTGTGTGTGTGTGTGCGCGAGAGTGTGTCTGAGAGTGTGTGTGTGTGTGTGTGTGTGTGTGTGCAAGTGTGTGTGTGTCTCTGTGTGTGAGAGTGTGTGCGAGAGTGTGTGTGTGCGAGAGTGTGTGTGTGCGAGAGTGTGTCTGAGAGTGTGTCTGTGTGTGTGAGAGTGTGTGTGTGTGCGCGAGAGTGTGTCTGAGTGTGTGTGCGTGCGCGAGAGTGTGTGTGTGTGTGCGCGAGAGTGTGTGTGTGTGAGAGTGTGTGCGCGCGAGAGTGTCTGAGAGTGTGTGTGTGTGTGTGAGTGTGTGTGCGAGAGTGTGTCTGAGAGTGTGTGTGTCTGTGTGTGTGAGTGAGTGTGTGTGAGTGTGTGTGTGTGCGAGAGTGTGTCTGAGAGTGTGTGAGTGAGTGTGTGTGTGAGTGTGAGTGTGTGGGGGGGTGGATCTGTCTGTTCCGTAGTTGTCAGTCCTCGGTGGAGCTGGTGGTGGGGTGGTGAGGAGCGGGCCCAGGAGCCCGGCCTGGGCTCTCTGTTCCATTGGCATCTGTCCCCGTCCCTGCTTTGCTGTGTGGCGTGGCCACGTGATCCGCGGGGGGCCGTGAACAGGGACGTCGTGTCTGCCTGGAGGCCGGAGGAGACGCCTTTTCTCACTCACTCTCTGTCTAATTGTGGGGGCACACGGGGCTGAGCTGGCGGACACCTTGGGTGGAGCCAAGTAACACGTGACTGCTCTGGGGCTCACTGCCATACCCAGTGAGCGGCCCAAGGCCGGGTGCCTGGGAACGGGCGGGAAGTACAGATCGCAGGCCGCCCTCAGCCTGGGGCCGGGGCTGGGGTGAGCCCTTTGCCTGGCTCTGTGCCTCAGCACGGGACGGTGCAGCCAGGGGTTGGGGTGAGCCCGGGAGGAGGTGGTGGTGGGGCCGCAGGGGGAGGAGTGGACAGGGTTGGGCAGGAGGCTTCTGGACTCGCCGGGAAGCCTGTTGTGGGATGTGAGAGGTGGGGGAGAGGTGTCATGAGGGCCCCCGAGGTTTTTTCTCCTTTCTTCCCCCCCTCCATCCCCTCCCCTTCGTCAACCATTTGCTTATTCTCTGTATCTAAGGGTCCGTTTGTTTTGTTTGTTCATAGTTGTTGTTTTTAAATCCCACTTGTAAGTGAGACCACGCGGAATTTGTCTTTCTGTGTCTGACTGACTTAGCATAGCACCCTTCCGGCCATTCATGTTTTTGCAGATGGCAGGATCTCATTCTCTCTTTGCTGAGTACATTGTAGGCGCGCCCAGCTTTTTATCCACTCATCCAGTGACGGGCACGTAGGCTGTGTCCACGTCTTGGTTATCGTAAATAATGCTGCCGGGAGCATAGGGGTGCATGTGTCTTTTTATAAAAACTGACTTTTTTAGGGAGAGAGGAAGGTGGGGGGGAGAGAAAGAAAGAAACATGTTGGTTGCCCCACTTACACATGCATTCATTAGTGATTCTTTTTTTTAAAATATATTTTATTGATTTTTCAGAGAGGAAAGGAGAGGGATAGAGAATTAGAAACATTGATGAGAGAGAAACATCGATCAGCTGCCTCCTGCACACCCCCTACTGGGGATGTGCTCGCAACCCAGGTACATGCCCTTGGCCGGAATCGAACCTGGGACCTTTCAGTCCACAGGCCGACGCTCTATCCACTGAGCCAAACTGGTTAGGGCTCATTAGTGATTCTTGTATGTGCCCTGATGGGACTGAACCCCAAACCTTGGGACGATGCTTTCACCAACTGAGCTGTTTGGCCAGGGATACACACACACAAACACACACACACACACATATCTACACTAATAAAAGAGAAACATGGTAATTGGCGTACGACCACTACCCTTCCCATTGGCTAATCCCCCTGTCACTCACAGAGTAGGGCTGAGATATGCAAATTAACTGGCAGCCAAGATGGCGGCCGGCAGCCAGGCAGCTGATGCGAACAGGGAGGCTTGCTTGCTTCAGTGACAGAGGACTCCAACGTCCCCGCCTGACTTGCCGCCTCTCAGCTGGAACTCTAAGCAACTATGTTGCGAATATAAAAGCTAAAAAAACCCCAGAAACCTGCTTTACTCAGCGGAGCTTCAGCCAGCTGGACCGCAACATTGTATCAAATACAGACAGTACACAAAGGCCAGAAACCTGTTTTCAGCAGCCGAGGCCTCAGAGCTAAAGCTGGCCCAGAATAAAAAAAGAAAAAAACGGAGCGGTTGGGAGCTTCAGTCACCCCCAGCCTGAAAACAGCCCTCAGCCCCTCACCCAGACTGGCCAGGACCCCAGTGGGGACCCCCACCCTGAAGGGTGTGTGACCAGCTGCAAACAGCCATCATCCCCTCACCCAGGCTGGCCAGGCACCCCAGTGGGGACCCCCACTCTGATCCAGGACACCCTCCAGGGCAAACCAGCCAGCCCCACCCATGCACCAGGCCTCTATGCTATATAGTAAAAGGGTAATATGCCTCCCAGCACTGGGATCAGCGTGACAGGGGGCAGCGCCCAAACCCCTGATTGCCCTGCAGCTCTGTGTGTGACAGGGGGCGGGGCCCCAACCCCCCCGCCCCCCCATGGGCCCTGCCCTATGTGTGATGGGGTAGAGCCATAACCTCCCCATTGGCCCTGCCCTGAGTGTGACAATGGCGGCGCCCCGACCACCTGATCGGCCCTGCTCTGTGGGTGATAGAGGGCGGTGCCCCGACCACCTGATCGGCCCTGCTCTGTGTGTGACAGGGGGCGATGCCCCAACTCCCTGATCGGCCCTACTCTGTGAGTGACGGGGGGAGCTCCTCAACCCCCTGATGGGCCCTGCTCTGTGCATGACAGGGTAAGGAGCCCCAACCCCCCTGATGGGCCCTGCTCTGTGCGTGACGGGGTGGCGCCGCAACCTCCCCATAGACCCTGCCTTGAGTGTGACGGGGCGGCGCCCCAACTCCCCAATCGGCCCTGCTCTGAGCCCGACCAGGGGCTGCACCTAGGGATTGGGCCTGCCCTCTGCCACCCGGGAGCAGGCCTAAGGCAGCAGGTCGTTATCTCCCGAGGGGTCCCAGACTGCAAGAGGGCACAGGCCGGGCTGAGGGACCCCACTCCCCCCCAAGTGCACAAATTTTTGTGCACCGGGCCTCTAGTATGTGTGTGTATATATATATATATGTATATATATATATATATATAATCGATGCCAGAGAGGAAGGGAGAGGAAGAGAGAAACATCAATGATGAGAGAGAACCATTGATTGGCTGACTCCTGCACATCTCACACTGGGGATCGAGCCGGTAACCAGGGCATGTGTCCTTGACCGGAATCAAACCCTGGACCCTTCAGTCGGCAGGCTGATGCTCTGTCCACTGAGCAAAACCGGCGAGGGCTACATATTTTTTTTTTAAACATATTTTATTGATTTTTTACAGAGAGGAAGGGAGAGAGATAGAGAGTTAGAAACATCACATCGATGAGAGAGAAACTTGGATGAGAGAGAAACATCGATCAGCTGCCTCCTGCACATCTCCTACTGGGGATGTGCCCGCAACCCCGGTACCTGCCCTTGGCCGGAATCGAACCTGGGACCTTTCAGTCCGCAGGCCGACGCTCTATCCACTGAGCCAAGCCGGTTTCGGCACTTATACTTTTTATTAGTGCTTTGGGTTTCTTCGGCTAAATATCCAGAAGTGAAACGGTGGGTCAGAAGCAGTTCCCGTTTTACGTTGTTGTTGCTGTTCATCCTCACCTGAGGATGTTTCCTCCCTCAATTTTTAGGGAGAGTGGAAGGGAGGGGGGGAGAGAGAGGGAAACATCCATGTGAGAGAGACACATTGATTAGTTGGCACACCGCCCCCCCCACTCGCCCCAACCTGGGGATCAAGCCTGCAACCGAGGCAGGAGGCATGTGCCCCTGACTGTACCAGCGCCCCAACCTGGGGATCAAGCCTGCAACCGAGGCAGGAGGCGTGTGCCCCTGACTGTGCCAGCGCCCCAACCTGGGGATCAAGCCTGCAACCCGGGCAGGTGCCCTGACCGGGAATGAAACTGTGCCCTCCTGGTTCGTAGGTCGATGAGCCACGCCGGCCTGGTGGAATTTTTTGATTCTTTCAGATTTTCTGCATATGGGAGTGATCATGTTATCTGTGAACGAAAGATAGTTTTATTTTGCCCTGACCATTGTGACTCAGTGGTTGGAGTGTCATCGGGTCACGAACTGAATGAAGGGTCATGGGTTCGATTCCAGGTCAAGGGCACGTACCTGGGTTGCAGGTTCGATCCCTGGCCCTGGGTGGGCAGCCAGTGATGTGTGTGTCTCACATCCATGTTTCTCTGCCCCTCCCCTTCTCTCTCCCTTCCACTTGCTATAAACAATGGAAAAAATGTCCTCAGGTGAAGATTAACAACAACAAAAGGCTTATTTCTTCCTGTCCGTTTTGTATGCCTTTCACTTCTTTTCTTATTGCATTACCTAGGACGGCAGAGTATTCTTAAAAACTGTTATTGATTGATTTGAGAGAGAGAGAAACACGTGTTTATTGTTGTACTTATTTATGCGTTCATTGGTTGATCCCCGTATGTGCCCTGACGGATATCGAACCTGCAACCTTGGCCCATCGGGACTGTGCTCTGACTCACTGAGCTGCTGGGCAGGGCCGTGTACCACCCCTTTATCCACTCACCTGTGGGTGGACCCTCGGGTGCCTCCCGTGTCTTGGCTATTGTTAATAGCCCTCAGCCGTCCACGCCCACCCGTCGCTGCTGTGGAGGCTGCAGGCTGCCCACGGTGTCTCCACCTCCACACGCTGTCCTTCCCGGCCGGACTGTCCTTCATCGGAAGGGCTGCCCGCGGGGGCCGGTGTTCAGTGTCCTGACCCTTGCCAGTAGCAGCCCCCAAGTGGTGACGTCAGACAGGCGCACGAGGGTCCAGGCGTCCCCGGAGAACTGCTGGGGGCCCCGTGGTGTCCCCGGCCTCCCGCGCACCTCTCAGCGTCAGGGCACGCCGGGTGGACGGCCTCCGCGGGGACGGGTGCCTGCCTGCACCTGGTCTAGCTGCCCCCTGGGTGGGCGCTGTGTGGTGAAGACCCACATTAGGCAGCACAGGCGGAGGGGTCTCTGCGCAGGATGCAAGCTCGGGCTCGCGGTCGCCCCTGGACGTGCGGACTCTGGTGTTTCCCTGGCCGCTCTCGTCATGGCCTTTGGTCTGGGCCTGGGCAGGGCGGGTGGGGGTGGGGAGGGGGTGTCGGCCAGGCCCACACCAGGACTGACCAGGCCGCGGGCTCACTTTCTGAATCGGCATTTCCTCGTCAGTCTGGCGCTAATGGGGTGTCAGGTGGTGGAGCGTCTGGTTCTAAACTTTACTGCACGTCACTGACGCCCTGCCCGGGAGGCCCCGCTGCGCCAGGCCGGCTGTCGGCCGCGCGGGCCCGTCCTGGGCAGGGGCGGTGTGTGCACGGCCACACTGCTGTGCGAGGCGGGCCGGGCTTCTGTGTTCTCTCCCTTAAAGGCTACTCTTTCTTTTCCTTTTAGTTTTATTCTTTTGTGACGTTGTCATTTTTGTGATATTGGGACTGCCTCCTGTGACCTAAGTCATTGTGCAGCACGTCACACACCGCACCAGCCCACACTGTAGAGACGTGGCCTGCTCACCGAGGTTTTAAAGGTAACAGGTCTCTCCTTTCTGTTTTCCTAACAGGGTAGTGTTCCGGACGGAGCACCTGCACTGGATGGAATTTAGCATCGAAAGGGTCCCTTTTCTGCGCAGAACGTTGTCACGTGCGTCAGGATGAAGCAGGCACCGGAGAGCCTGGGCGGCTCCGCGGGGAAGCCCCCGGGCTGCGACGTGAACCGCGAGTGCTCCGTGCTCCTGGGCAAGGCCCCGCTCTCCGCCAGCCTGCAGGAGGGCGTCGTGCAGAAGTTCAACGGCCACGACGCCCTCCCCTTCCTCCCGGCCGAGAGGCTCAAGGACCTGACCTCCCGCGTGTTCAATGGAGAGCCCGGTGCCCACGAGGCCAGACTGCGTTTTGAGCCCCAGGAAACGAAAGGGGCTGAGACGCCGCCTCACACGACCCCCATCAAGAACGGCTCCCCGGAGATCAAACTGAAGATCACCAAGACCTACATGAACGGGAAGCCGCTCTTCGAGTCGTCCATCTGTGGAGACGGCGCTGCCGCGGCGGCCCAGCCGGGAGGAAACGGACAAGAGCCGGAGAGCAAGGCGAGGAGGAGCAGGAAGAGGAGCATCAAGTACGACTCGGCGCTGGAACCGGGCCTGGCCGAAGCCGCTGTGGGGGCCGAGGCCCCCAGCCCCTCCGACGGGAAGGTATTCACGGCTGGGTCAGGGCAGCGCAGGGAACCCCACGAGGACGCCGCCCGTGCAGGGGCCGCGGGGAGCTGGGTTGTGGCGCAGGCCTGGCTCCCGGGTGCCCCGGCGCTGCCTCCTTCCGGCCGCACAGCCCTGCGGAGCCAGTGAGGCCTGGAGAGTCAGCTACGGACTCTAGGTTACAGTGGCCCAGAGGCAGCCAGTGTCCGAGCCAGCGAGGCAGTTTGGGCTCCGCGGTCCCGTTTCCTGGGCCTCTGGCTCTGCTCAGGGCTCCCGTCGGAGCCCTCCGGTTCCCTCCCCTCACCTGGCTCCTCCACCAGGGGTCCGGGCTGTGTCTCAGCGCAGAGGCGGGCACAGAGCCCTGACGTACTGCGAGAGAGCGAGAGAGCGCGGGACTCATGTCACCACGTCTTAGAGTGACCCTCCGGGTCGCCCCCACTTAAATGAGTGTAAGCCCAGCAGCCAGGAGCCTCTCTGAGGCCGGAGGAATGGGGAGGGTGCCGCAGCCCCCCGCTCCTGTCACAGGAGCTGATGGTCTTGAGGGGGTCCCCTTGTAGGAGTGAAGGGGGGGAGGGAGACCTGGAATATTTAGTTTAAAATTATACTCAAGGAATTCTATCTACAGTTTCCACAGATAGGGGAGGAAGTGGCCAAATTCCTTGAAATTATTAAAATAATGAAGACGTCTGAGGGTTGAAACATGTTTGAGTGCTCAGGGGCTGTCCGGGTCTCGCTAATGTGATTGTAGCGGCGGGATCCTCAGAGGCCGGGCGGGCGTGCGTGGTGCCGGTGGTGCCCTGGGGCGCCTCCCAGCCCATCCCTGGGTTTCGTTAGGACGAGTAAAGCCCCGATTGCTGACCTCCGACGTCGTCCTTGTGGCTGTCGTAGGGCTGGGCGCTGAGGACTCGTCAGAGCCCTTCCTCAAAGTGTGACCTGGCAGCCCTGTGCCAGCCCCTGGCTCCCGCACCCGCTCTGTGAGCGCGCCCAGCCCTCTGCCCAAGGCCGTGGCCTCCAGGGCCCAGGAGCCCACACTCAGGAGGAGGTCAGGCCGCCGGCTGCTGGTCCCCTGGAGGCCAGAGTGAGGGTGCTGGGAGGAGGTGGCCCCTGGACCCTGGGCTCCATGACGGAGAAACAGGCCCCGAGGGCGGGGCTGAGGCTTGGTGCCCCGGTGCTGCCACGTGTGCCGGGGTGGGTCCCATGAAAAGCACCGTCAGCCGGGAAGGAGCCGGCCGCCCCCCGTGGCCGCGCAGTGCGGGCAGCCCCTCAGCTGAGGGCGCGAGATGCACGATTCCGAGGGTGATGCCAGGGCTGCGATTTGAAAGCAGTGTTGAGGGGGAGGAGGGGGGCGGTGTGGAGCCTCCAGCTGGGTACCCTCCGTGTTCTGTGGCCGGAAGGCGGGACTGAGGGGTGGATGTCTTTTGTTCATGTTCAGATTCCAGCTAAGAAAGAGCCCGGCCCCGGCCCCGGCCCCGGCAGAGAGCCAGACCAACTGCTGAGATACGGCGTGGGCGACCTGGTGTGGGCCAAGGTGTCGGGCTACCCCTGGTGGCCCTGCATGGTGGCCGCCGACCCGCTCCTGCACAGCTACACCAAGCTCAAAGGTGCGCCTTCGCGGGCTTGCTCCTGCCGTAACCTCTCCCTCTCCCATGAGGAGCCCTACTGTGCTGCTGCTGCTTCCTGTGTTCAGGTGCACGTGATGTGACATGTGCCATCTTAACTGCTGTCCTGTGCACAGCGGGCGACATGAGGCCCATTCGTGCTGTGCAGCTGGCACCACTGTCTCAGGAAATCCTCCTGCCCCGTCCCCTCCTGCCCCAGTCCTGGGCACCAGCCTCTGCTCGGCTTCCTATGGCTTTTGTTTTTAATAATTTCTTTCATTCTGGAATCACATACTTATTTCTTTTAATGCTCACCTGAGGATATTTTTCCATTGATTTTAGAGAGAGGAAAGACAGACAGAAATATCGATGTCAGAGAAACACATTGATTGGTTGCCTCCTGCATGACCCTCGACCAGGGTCCAGGCTGGCGAGGAGCCTGCAACCGAGGTATGAGCCTCTGACCGGAATCGAACCCGGACCCGTCAGTCCGCAGGGCAGCACTCTCTCCACTGAGCCACACCAGCCAGGGCTGCTCCCCATGGTTTTGATTTGCATTTTCCTGGTGATCAGTGCATTTCCTTTGGGGATCAGGCAGGGGAAGTCTAGCGTTTCTGTGCTGTGGGGCGGCAGCCCTGTCCTGGCCGCGGCCTCCCGGGGCGGGCGTCCGAGGGACCGCGCTTCTGCGTTGGAAAGAGCAGCCCAGCGTGCTCTAGGCCGTGCGCTGCGGCCGAGGGTTCTGCCGCGTCGGTGGGTCACGTCTCCCTGGCACGGCCGCGTCCTCCCCGTCTTCTCTTAGAAAGCGTCTGGAATCGGGCGTTTCCTGTGGGGGAGATTCTGTCACCGCTTTTTCTGCTTTGTGGAGTGAGACCTTCGCTGTCGGACTCCTGAGCTCGGCAGTCTCGGGCTGTTTGGTACGAGCTTTCCTTACTGGCTTTATCTTTGCCTGCTCCCAGCTGCTGAGATGTGAGGCGCTGTCGCTGGCAGTGGGTGCTTCTCTGCCCGCAGTGTGGTCAGTTTCTGCCTGACCTGCCTGGGGCTGTGCCCTCGGAGCCGGGCTGGGAGACCCGGGTTCTCCATGGGCGTCTGGCTGCCCGTCCTGGGCACGGGCCTTGCTTCTGTGGGCGTCTGGCTGTCTGCCTGCGGGGGCTTCCCTCCCTCCCCGCCCTTCCGCTCCAGGCGGCTTGTTCACGTGAATGGCTGCTGTCAATTTGGAGGCCCCGGTGCTGGAGGAAGATGGGCTCAGGCCAGCCCAGGGTTCAGGGGCCGTGAGGAAGGAAAGGCACCAAGTGCCAGTAGGCACCTGGGCCCAGGGGGGCCCGGCTCTCCTCGCAGGTGTGGGGTGGGGAGGCAGTGACAGGTGTTGACCAACAGCCATGGTTGGTGACTTTCAGAAACTGGCCCAGAAAGGAAGGTGCCTCATGATCAGTGGCAGGACACCTGGTGAGTCATTGGTGAAATGAGACCAGACTTGACCTCTCAGCTTGGGCTCAAGCAGGTTTCATGTGGGTGAGAGACCCGTTTAAATAGGAGGTAACGGGGTGACATCGTTACCAAATTTCTAGGCAGACAAGGACTTAAAAATGTTACATTTATACGGACGTCTCTCCGCTTTCCTGCCCGGCGTGGGGAGCGGAGTCTGTGCCGGGAGCTGTGGATTAAAGACGGTGTCAGTTCCCAAGACTTCCTCGCACACATTGCAGCAGCGTTTCTTCGTTGTGCCGGTGCCGACATGCCCTGTGCTCATCGTCACGGCCAAGGGCAGCTCTTCCAAATACTGCAGGGTCAGGGAGGAGCCTGGCCAGGTGGCTCGGTTGGTAGGAGCGGCGTTCGTACCCCAAAAGGTTGAGGGTTCAATCCCTGGTTAGGGTGCGTGGGGAGACAACTGATCGATGTTTCTCATGTCGATCTTCTCTCAAATCAATAAAAACATATCCTCGGTGAGTATTTACAAAAACAAAGTGTGCCCTCGCCGGTTTGGCTCAGTGGGTAGAGCACCGGCCCGAGGACTGAAGCCTCCTGGCACCTCAGGTGCCGGCTCAATCCCTGGCCCTGAGAGGGTGCACGTGGGGGTAACCGGTCGATGTGTCTCTCATCAGTGGAAAAATATCCTGGGTGAGGATTGACCAAACAAAACAGTGTGACGAGGAAGACGCACGTCACTGGCCTGTTCTGAGTCTGAGCCGATTTAAAGCGAAAGCACACGCATACACATGTCCACGGGGCTGGGCTGAGGGTCCATTCTGAGCCAGGAGGTCACAGTGCACTTCCCAGTCAGGGCACAGGCCTGGCATCCCCTCTCCCGGGTCTGGGACCAGGTGCTCCTTCCTCACCCAGGTCCCTCTAGCTGCGCTGTTGGGTGTGGCTCATTCCTGTCTGCTGGGAGCTGCCCCTGGGATATCGTGGGGTCCCTCTGGCCTCCTGGCTGCCCTTTCCCCACTCGGAGCTCTGGACCGAGGGGCTGGCAGGGCTGCCAGCTGGTAGGAGGTGGTGGGGCTGGGCCTCGCGCCCAGGCCGCCGACACCAGCCGCTTCTCTTCCCGGCGTCTGGTCCCCTCTGTCGAGGGGCCTTTGGGATGTGCTCTTGTTTTGCTCATTTGCTGTCTTTTAAAGTGGATCTGAGAAGGGAGGAGGTGAAGGTGATGTGGTCAGCTCTCTCACCAGGCCCCTCGGACCCTGCCCGGGGTCCTGCCCTGGCGGAGTGGGGGTAAGGGGCCCTGCAGGCAGCGCCAGCTCTGGGCCAGTGCCAGGAACAGGCTGGTTTCCTGACGTCCCACTGTCGGCCCTCGGCCCCCGGCCCCAACCTTTCCTTTAAAACCCAGGTCAGAGGAAGAGCGCGCGCCAGTATCACGTCCAGTTCTTCGGCGACGCCCCCGAGAGGGCGTGGATATTCGAGAAGAGCCTGGCGGCTTTCGAAGGAGAAGGGCAGTTTGAGGAGCTGTGCCAGGAGAGTGCCAGGCAGGCGCCCACGAAGGCGGAGAAAGTCAAGGTGACGGTGCCCCCAGGGTGCCCGGCTTCGCCTGGGTCTGGTGTTGCCCGTGCAGTGGCTTGAGAGGGCGTGACGGCTCCTGTGTCTGTCGCTCTCACGGTCGCCCGAGAGCGTCCTTTCCAAGCATCACACGTTTCTTTTACTCGTTTGGTGGCTCCCAGAGATCATTTCTTCTGTAACTTGTATTTTCCTTTGTGGATCTGTAAATACGTAACGTCATGTATAACGTGTGCGTCTGTGTGTGTTCACATTAGTGAAATGTGACAAAATTCATTTCTAGCGTAAAGAAGCAGTTGTTCTATGGAGCCGAACTCTGTAAACCCTTCAAGTTCATTGGTTTTTATAATTTTTATTTCTAAATTTATCTGAAATTGTGAAAGTATCCTTTAAAGTGGGCTATTTTTATGTTTTTATAGTGAAACTTAGAGTGTCTTGTGTTTTTCTTTTCAGCTGCTGAAACCCATTTCAGGGAAATTGAGGGCACAGTGGGAGACGGGTCTCCTGCAAGCAGCTGCCGCCGCCGCCATGCCAGTCGAGGAGCGGAGAGCCAAGTTCACCTTCCTGTACGTGGACGGCCAGCTGCACCTGAACCCGCACGCAGCCCGGGAGGCAGGCCTGGCTGTGGAGGTGCCTGGGGCCGCACTGGCGCCCACAGGGGTCCCCGGAGGAGCCGTTGGGGACCCCGGGTCCCGGAGAGAAGCGGGCGGCCCTGGCAAGAGAGGGCGGAGAGCCCGGCTGGGGCGCGCTCCTGCGAGCCGGGATGGTGGCCCTGGGACGGGGACGGCGGCTCCTCCGAAGGGGGCTGAGCCCGGCTCCCCGAGAGGCCCGGGGTCTCCGCCCAGGAGGAGGAAGGCCGCGGCCTCCACGCTGCGCAGCAGGAAGGGTGACGCCGCATCCCAGTTCCTGGTTTTCTGCCAGAGGCACCGGGACGAGGTGGGTGCCGTGTGCGTGAGTGTGAGCACCTGCTTCTCAGCGTTCCCAGGGCCCCCAGCCCTGTGCAGGTCCAGACTGACAGGCCACCCCTTGATCGGAACGTGTCCTCCTGCGGGCGAGCAGGTGCGGGGCAGCGGCTGTGGCTCTTGCGGGCTGCCCTGTGCTAGAACTTGGCCTCGCGCTCAGGTGGCCCTGGGGCATCTCTCCAGGGCTGTGCTGCGCCGGTGGGTCCGCGTCACAGACCCCGTGTGCTCCCGACCTCCGCGTCTGCTGAGCTCCTGTTTCTGTGAGAGAATCAAACCCACAGCCTCTCGGTGTGTGGGACGCACCCGCCGCCAGAGCCACCACTGGGCTCGGCCTGGTGATGTCCCTGGAGCCAGCGGCGGGGCCGGGGCCGGTGCAGGGCTGGTCGCAGGGACCACGGGACGGGCCTGGGCGGGAGGTGCCGGAGCCGCAGGGTCGGCGGGGAGTGCTCACTCAGGTCTGCGCTTGGAGGTCCTCTCTCCTCCTGGTCCTGGTGCTCCCGACCTGAGCGGCAGGGCCGTGCCCTCTGCCTGTTGTCACGTAACAGCAGCAGCCGCACACCCTGCGTGTCTCTCGGTGCCGCGGGCCAGGCTTCCGTGAGGTCACAGGCTGCTGGCCGGGCTGTGTCCCCTCGGGCCTGACCAGGTGCTGCCCGCAGGGCCTGAGGGAGGCCTGTGCCCTGCGGCCGGCGACCTGTCCCTGCACCCCGGGCTGCTCCGTGGGAGGCACGGCTCTGGGGTCGGGCGGGCGCCTCTGCCCTGTCCCTGCTGGTCCCGGTGTCCTCAGCATGTGGATGGTGAGCGCGGGCTCCGTGCCGCCCGTGTGCCTGAGGTGCTTTATGACGGAGATAGAGGCAGCCAGTAACGAGGCTGCGGGGCGGCCGGTGCATGGCGGTGCGCGTCCTCACAGCGGCCTGGAGGTCGCGTGGGTCCTCCGTCCTGCAGCCGCGGCCGCAGCCCAGGGGCCTGCGTGAGGTCGCTCCTGCGCCGGACACACGGCACAGGCAGGGAGCAGAGCTGGGACCCGACCCTCACCGTGTGTGGGCAGAAAGGTCACCGTGGCGCCGCCCCGTGGTGGAATGTGGACTCCAGTGAGAGGCGTGGCCTCCTGGGCCAGGTGAGGAGGAGGCGAGTGCTCTGTCCCCCGCGGACTCTGAGCAGTGAGACGTGGACAGGTGACAGGTGAGCCCCAGACGGGGCCTGTGGCTGGGCAGTGCTGCCCCTGAGTGCAGGCGCCGGTGGAGGAGGGAGGCAGCGCTGTGCCCCTGCCTGCCGGGACCGCGTGTAGGGTGCAGGGGGCTGGGAGGGACGGACGGGGGGGCGGGTGTTGCCAGGTCAGGGACCGTGGGCGGAGGAGCTGAGGCAGGGTCTTTCCCTGGCGTGTCCCCAGCTGAGGGCCGGGAGGAGCCAGGAGACCAGTTGCTGACCCCTGGCAGAGGCAGCGGGTGGACACGAGGGTGCTTGCGTGGAGCTGGCCCGCCTGGCTGACTCGGGAGCAGGGCTGGGGTTGGGGCGTCGTGTCTGGCTCAGCCGCTGGGAACCCTGCTCTGGTCATTTCATTCGAGGGCATTGCCGTCAGGCTTGGTGACCATTTTGAGCTGCAGGTCCGTGGGTGAGTGCACCACACGTGAGGACTCTGGCGGAGTGTCCAGGGGCCGGTGCCCAGGACTCTGGCTGGTGAGGGTCTGAGACCCCGGAGGCTGACGTGTGGAGGGCGGCTGATTCACCCCTCACGCAGGGTGGGCAGCAGGCAGGGCACAGCGCTGCTGGCTGAGGGCTGCTGGGAGCACAGGGTGAGGGTGACGCCGCCGAGAGGGACATGAGGACGCTGCAGAAGGAGGTCCGTGACGCCAGCACACAGGGTGCCCAGGGCCAGGAAGGACACACGGGTGGGGGCACGCTGTCTGAGGTGACCGTGTGTGGAGGAGGGGTGTGCATGGGGCGGAGTTCCCAGCGTGCGCTGGCAGGTGTGAGGTGTGGGCGGTGATCGGTCTCGGCAGTGCTAGTGAGTGGCCGGCAGTAACGGTGGTGCCTGCTCACTGCCCGGCGAAGCGTGGCCCCTGTCGTGGGGGCGGGGACACCCCTCCACTTGCCCGTTTACAGAACTGCCCCGAGCAGCCCCCTCCAGCCAGGCTGGCTCCTGGGAGCCGCCCGCGCTCTGCGCTGGTCGAAAGGGCCTCGGACAGCGCCATCTCTGAGGCGGTCGCCAGCTGTGCCCTCGAATTCCCTGCAGTGTTTCCCGGACCATCCAAGGCAGTGAAACGCGTTCTTAGTCCATAGGCACTGGCAAAGCTGTTGGCCAGTTTGGCCTGAGGGTCAGAGTGTGTTGACCTCTGCTCCCCTGCTGTCGCTGGCTGTCAAGCTCAATGCCCACGAGAAACCCAGGGGAGCCTTGTGCCAGCTGGTGCAGGCCCCGGGCCGAGCTGGTCTTGAGGGGACTTGCGTCAGCGAGCAGCCAAGGCCAGCCCCCGGGTGGTGGGTGGAGGGCGCCAGGAGTCCTGGGGACCTCACGAAACCAGGGCCTGGGTGCCGCCCGAGGGGTGGGGTGCCGGCCGGGCGGGACATCGGTGCTGCCTGTGCTGGGCGGACGGGGCTGAGGGGCGCCCTCAGCACCCACCCTCACGCCGTCGGTCCAGAGCGGGTCCCTGAAGGTGCCCTGGGCGCTCCGGGCCCAGACCTCACTTCCTGCTCCAGGGCCGCGTTTCCTTGGGGCTTTTCCTGTAACTGATCTTTGAACGCACCTAGAAAACTGTAGCTGCCTAACAACTTAATGACTTTGGAAAAGTACGTTTTCTCTCACCGTGTATCGCCCTGTTTGCGTCACAGTCGCACCCCTGCTCCAGCCTCGCTTTCAGGAGTGAGTGCCAGCGGTGCCGCCGCGGTGGGCAGGCTTCCGTGGGCAGGCGTGGTGCGGCCTGCAGGCGCCTGCTCCTTCTCAGGGGCCCAGAGCGCAGCCCAGTGGGTGTTTGGGGCATGGCCTCACCACCCCTCCCTCTGCGCACAGGTGATGGCTGAGCACCCCGACGCCTCCAGGGAGGAGATCGAAGAGCTGCTGGGGTCACAGTGGAACATGCTGAGCGAGAAGCAGAAGGCCCGCTACAACACCAAGTTTGCCGTCTGGGCAGCGTCCCCCTCCGAGGAAGACTCCGGTAAGCGCGTAGCTGGGGTGTGTGCAGTGTGGCCAGTCAGGGACTGCAGGGCGGCCCCGCTCCTCAGCTCTGACCGCGTGCTGTGCTGGCCTGGCCACCAGGGTGCGTGGTCACCAAGGCACCGCTGCCGTCCGAGTGGCCTCCCTCCGTGTCCTGAGCGCTGGCCGGTGGGCCAGGACGGTGACGTGGCTGACCTGGCCTGGGGGTCCTGGTTCCTCCTCGGCCTCAGGCTGGAAAACAGACAGCTGCTCCTTTGCTTTAGACAGCAGGAGAGGAGAGGAGAGGTGCCCAGCTGGCTGCCAAGGCAGGTGTCTGTGGCCTCGAACACCTGCTGACGGGCAGCTTGGACGGAGCTGGTCTCGCCTGCGGGCTGAGCAGATGCCCACCCACTGCTCCGCAGGCTCTCCCCGGGGTGGCCGTGAGCAGCTGGGGGCTGTGGCCGGGAGTGGGCGCCATGAGGCGGCTCGGCAGGCTGGGCACAGTGCTCTGTGCCACCGGGAGTCAGGCTTGAGGGTGACACTGCGCTCCCAGGGGCCTCAGACCAGTCCAGGCATGAGCCCGACGCCTGACGTGGCCGCGCGAGGGGAGGGCGGGTTTGTGGTCCGCACCGGTGTCCCTCCGGGGCCGGCCTCTCCTCTGGGCCCCGAGGTCGGGGGGAGGGAGCCCTGGGAGCCCCTGTGGACGCGGTGTGAGCGTAGGCAGCCCTGAACTGGCAGTGCACATGGAGCTGCTTCTTTAAGGAAATAGATAAAACGCAGCAAGTTGTAGTAAAGGATTAAAAATACTGGGTTATATTTAAGTTTTTATTTAGTTCTTTATTGATTAAGGTATTACATCTGTGTCCTCATGCTCCCATCCCCCCCTTCACCCCCTTGTGCCCTCACCCCCGGTGTCAGTGTCCAGTGGTTAGGCTGACGTGCACGCACACATATACTTAAGTGTAGTGCTGTCGTTCGTTAAAATGTAATTGTAGCGAATGCCAATCTAATAATCCTGGATCAGATGAGGGTTTTTCAGATTTGATGTCACCGGAAACACAGTCCCCGGCAGGTCACCAAACGCAGAGGTTGGGTCTGTGACCTTCAGCCCTGGGCCGGACGGCAGGAAACCGCCCCGGCTGGGTTTGTGCCTCGTGCCCGGTGGTGCTCAGGGCCGCTGGGCCGCGGGTTTTGTTGTATTTGGTTTTCGGTACCTTTTCACGGATTTCAGAGAGGAAGGGAGAGGGAGAGAGAGTCGTGGATCGGCCGCCTCCTGCACGCCCCTGCTGGGGATCAAGCCCATAACCCGGGCCTCTGCCCTGACTGGGAATTGAACTATGACCTCCGGTTCACAGGTCAGTGCTCAATTACTGAGCCCCGGGCTGTGCCGCCTTTTCCAAGTGAGTTCCCGTCCCCGTTCCTAGGTAACGTACACGGTAGAAAAAGAACCCCCCCGAAGAGGACTCAGGACCCCGCGGGGGATGCGGAGCTTGAGGCGCCCCGGAAAAGACTCAGGACGGACAAGCAGGGTCTTCGGAAGGTAATGTCCAGGTTTGCCTGGCACTGGACCCTGTGCTGTGTGACCCTGACCCCTGGCACCTTGTCCTCCCCACCCCGTGGGCTGCTGTCGGGGAGTCGGCGAGCTTCTCTCCTGGCTCCTGGGCAGAGGCCGCTGCCGAGAGCAGCTCTGACCTGCCAGGGGCCGGAGCACCAGCCCGATAGCAGCCAGAGACAAGCCCGCGACCCTCTGAGCGGCACTTGGTGTGGAGCCCCCGGGTCCAGGTAAAAGTGGCCCCGTCTCTGGGGCTTGCTGACAGCGACGTCACAGCTCAGCCTCCGGAGACGCGGGGTCGGCTTCAGTGACGGGTGTGGCGGCTGCACGGGCCCTGAGCGGCTCATGAGCTCACTGAGCGCCAGGAGCTCGGGGTGTCTGTGCGGACCCCGTGGTGCTGCGCCGCCTGGTGCAGAGGCCGAGGCCCGTCCCTCACGCTCCCGCCAGGCCCGCTGCCTGTGGAGGGGCGCCGGCCTGTCCGCGTGGCCCAGGAAGCGTGGCCAGTGCCGCCTGCGGTGCTCATCGCAGACGGCGAGCAGCAGCCCGTGGGTGGCGTCAGGAAGTTGCCCTGTTTCTTCTGTTCTGTCCACAAACAGAAAGTCACTGCCACGCACGTGGCTGACGTGAGCACAGTGGGCACCGCTGCACGTCATTTCTATGAAGCCGTCTTGGCAGCTCTGGGGGTGGCCCTGCCGTGCTCGGGCCCTCGGGCGGTTCCTGCAGCGAGAGGCGGAAGCGCCGCTCCGTGCCCTGGCACTGCCAGCAGCCTGTCTGACACGGTGCTTCGAACTATTCGTATACGTGACTTACCAGGAAACGGCCCTGACGTTAAAGTCTCAGAATTCGCACTGAGTGGCTGGGTAGACACGTCTTAGGACACGCCGCTCAGGAAACTGCGTGTGACGGGCAGGGTGGTGTCTGCCCTGCTGGGCGGGTGGGCGCGGTGCAGTGCGGGGGGCCCGGAAGCCTTGGCCACAGCGCCCCGCACGGGGGTTCAGTGACGTGCCTCCTCCTGAGGCTGGACAGAACGCTCAACGGTGCCTGCTTGGTCTGTGCCATGTGCTTGGCTATGAGATGTGCTTGTATGTGAGCGTGAGGTTTGTGTGGCACTTGTCCGCGAGTGACATCCTCCAGAGAACGAGCTGTGGGGGGGTTGGCACGGACAGCCTGGTGCCCCTTCAGGGGCTGGGCAGCCCGGAGAGGGTCCTTCCACTCCCCACACCCTGGCACCGGCGGAGCCCCCCGTGGGTGCGAACGTGGGGCTGGGCTGCTGGCGACCTGCCAGGCGCTTCCAGGAGGAAGTTGGGTCACACCATCTTGCAGCAGCCTCCGCTGGTCCACGTAGGAGATGCTTTCCTTTATTCCTTTCTGTTTTGTTTTCAATAACAGAGGGAGACCATTGCTGACAAAACACCCCGCACAGGATCCTGCAAGGCCACAGAGGCCCTGTCCTCCCTGAAGAGCCAGGCAGGTAAGGTGGGCCTGGGAGATGGGGGTGGGTGGAGACAGGCCTGCCTCTGTCCTGGTGGGTGGCGGGGGGCTGCGCAGGGGAGGGACCGGAGCCTTCAGGGGTCAGAGCCACAGTCAGGCTGGACCGGTGCCAGGACGGCTCCGTGCCCGTGCAGAGCAGACCCTCCTAGGGGTCAGTGTTCAGCGACTCAGCGAGGTCTTTGGGAGCCACTCCTGTGGTCTCTGCGCGGCTGTGTTCTCAGAATAAAGCTGCTGGAGAAGGGGCCCCCCAGGCCAGCGGGCTCCCTCCGTGCTGGCCGCTGTCAGCGCCCCACTCCAGCGTGTGCCCCGGCATTGGGCCTCGAAACGAGCTGAAACGTTTGTGAACAGTAACTGTCAGGACAGCGCTGGGCAGACACATTCGTCCTCCTGACGGCTTCTCTGGTGGTCTGTCTGGTGGTTTACTTATTTAAATAAACTTTTGATTGATTGATTGATTGGAGGAAGAGAGAGAGCGATTTGTCGTTCCACCTGCTCATGCGCTCACTGGGTGATCCTGGTGCGTGCCCTGGCGGGATGGAGCCTGCAGCCAACTGGGCGACGTGGCCAGGCTTGTCCGTTTATTTTTTATTTGGATATTTTTCCATCGGTTTTTAGAGAGAGTGGCAGGGAGGTGGGGAGAGAGAGACATCGATTGGTTGCCTCTGGCACACGCCCTGGCCTGGCACTGGGGAGGAGCCTGCAGCCCCGGTACGTGCCCTCGACCAGAATTGAGCCCGAGACCCATTAGTCCACAGGCCGACGCTCTAACCTTTGAGCCACACCGGCCAGAGCTTGTCTGGCCGTTTACGACAGGAAGCTTCCCGCTCCAGCTCTCGGTCGGGAGGAACACAAGGTTCAGGAGACGTCGCAGGGCAGGCTGCAGATGGCGCGGGCGCCCT
Organism: Myotis pilosus; assembly: GCA_036010255.1. Lineage (NCBI taxonomy): Eukaryota > Metazoa > Chordata > Mammalia > Chiroptera > Vespertilionidae > Myotis > Myotis pilosus. Next base: position 923,813 of record JASKON010000006.1, read on the forward strand.
CGCTCTCTGAGGTGCCGTCCTGGCTGTGAGCCAGCCCGTCGGCCCCGAGAAGACCTGCGTGAGCGGGAGGGCACAGCGTGGGCGTTGGATGATGGAGAGAGGTGGCTGCATTGAGCGGGCAGTGGGATTGTCGTGTTTCACCGTAGTGTCTGAGAGAGGCTGACCGCTGTGGGCACAGGGGGGTTGGTGCAGGATGTGGAGGGCTGTGGGCCGCGCCGTGCGGAGCCAGGGCCCGGGGATGGCCCGGGGACAGTCAGCTCACCATGCGCGTGTCTGCCTTCCTCTACCTGCAGATGTTCCCCCGAGACGCGTAAGCCCTGGTGCGACAGCCATCTGTTATCAGAGGCCCTTCTAACGCAGGAGAGGGTCTGGGGCTCACGTTCGGGCTTTACTTCATGGGCTCACATTACTTTGCAGCAACAAAACCCCTGTCTGACGCGTGCAAACCGCTGAAGAAGCGGAACCGGACGTCGGCCGCCACGCCCTCCGCACTCGCCTTTAGCAAGAGCTCGTCTCCCTCGGCCTCCCTAACTGAGAACGAGGTAAAGCACATCCCCACGAAGGCCCTTTCCTGAGCCGGGCCCGGCTCGGCCGGCTCCGGGGGCGCCTCCACGCCGTGGGCGAGGCGGAGGCGCTCTGGACGCGTCGGAGCCACGGAGTGGGAAGAAGCGCTCTCTGCCTGCTTGAGCGCAGGCGGCGTCTGTACGAACGCATGTGGTCATGCTGTAGGGCCGATGCACTGAATTCCCGAAATCTCTGTGCTTGTGCGAACGGAGGCTGCTCTGTCCTGACGTGACGTCAGCTGAGCTGACGTGGTCTCTGGGCACGCGTCCCGACAAGGCTGGGACACCTCTTCCGACTCCCGTGGCTCCTGGACCCAGGCTCGGGGCGTGGCTCTGTGTCTGTGGCTCTCTGGTCCTTTCGATGGTGGCATATCCGTCGATAGTTGAGCATCGAGGTGGAGTGGCGCCTGTTCTCTGGGCTTGCAGAGTGTGAGGCGTGACCATCGCTGTCGTGTGGCGCGTAGACGGCATCGAGACTGGTCTTGCCATCGAGGAGAACAGAGCCAGCCTCGGGCAGATACGCCCCGTGCTCGTCCAGGGCACGTTTGGGATTCAGGACGCACACAAGCCCCAGGAGCTCAGTTCAGGTTTCACGTCGTCTCTCGCTCCCCGTCCTCTCCTTTTCTCGCGGTAGACAGGAGCCCCGTTCCTAGAATTGTGAGGAGAGAGCCCTGAGCCTTCGGACAGGGCAGTGCGGCCGGCCGGGCAGACCCGCAGCCTGTTGTGTTGGAAGGTGGCGCTGTCCCTGGCATGGCCCCGGCGGGCGGGCGTTTGGCTCTCCGCCAGCCTCCGTTGCTTCCTCCCATAGACGAGGCCAGGCCTTCCACGTGTGGGGCGTCCCTCCAGCTGCCGAGGTGCCGGGGGCCTGAGCTCGCTGCCCGGTCCTCTGGCTCCCGCTGCTCGGAGTGGTGACTGGCTGCCCCTGGGCAGGACCAGGCTTCCTCGCCAGCGCTGTGTGCAGGAAGCTGGGCCTTCTGACACCTGGCAACCCCAGGAGGCAGCAGAGCTCCTCACGAACCCCAGGAGCCTGTTGAGATGAGAGAAGGCTCGTCCTGGACAAGAGTTCTCCCCTTTCCTGTCCACGTTCGACTCTGTGCCCTGGAGTTACGGAGAGGGGCCTGCAAGTCGAAACCGGGCCCAGGGCCCAGGCCTGTGCCTGCCTCTCCTGGGTAAGGGCTTCGGGATCGTCCTGGCGCCTCGTCCTCGCGCTCCTGTCGGGCACAGGCGAGAGCCGACACGGAGGCTGCTTTCCTTGCCTGTGTCCCTGCCCTGGGCCTGGCCGGGACGAGGGGAGCCGGCATGGTGGGTGCAGAGGACGCGCCGTTAGACAAGCCGGCGGTCCGACGCTCATTCTCCCAGGCTGGCTGCAGCCGGCGGCTTAGATGTTCGTGGGAACTGGGGAAGCACGTTCCCATCGTTGGACGTAGTTGACTATCAGTTCTTTTACTGCGGAAATGGATAGATGGTCAGATACACTGTGTCGCGGACGCCCGCCCGCCCGGCCTTTTGGAGGTGAGGCACAGGCCTCTGCTCCTCATGTCGAACAAGTAAATCATGGGCCCCCATCGGTCACGTGTGGCTGACACCGACCTTCCCTCAGTGTTCGTGGCACAGACGAGTGTCCCCGAGCCGCTGCAGGTGACAGGACCTGGCTGTTCGCGTCCTGTCACTGAAGCCCACACAGCCCCACCCAGCATGTGCCACGCTGAGTGCCTGCAGCATGTGAGGCAGCGGCGTCCCCCGCAGACGGCCGGGCGCCCTGGTGGGGGCCGAGCCGGGCCCTGTGCTGGGCTCAGGCCGGCCCTCTTCGGCCCCGGCCCTTCCCTCACCCGACCAAGTAAGGGACAGAGGGTCGGTGTTCCGAGACGCTCTAGGTCATGTTATGTCTCAGTCCCTCAGAGGCATGTGCGGCCACAGTGTACAAAGCGTGGTTCCCGCACAGTCCCCGACGCCCAGCGAGACAGGACGGAGGGGCCCTTGCATGGCGGCCTCAGAGTGGGTGGGAGTCCCGTGCTGTAACTGCATTTCTTGTTCCCGCAGTAGAGCAAATTCTTACTGTTCCCGCCTTCACTGGTGACAGCTTCTGTGGGAGCCCACACCCGTCAAGTTGGACGGACTCAGCTGCCCTGTGCTGCCCCTGACCCGGCGCCGTGTCCAGGGTGGGGCGGGGGGGGGGCCTCCTTGGTCACCCCATGGAGGATGAGGGCAGGCTGCTCATGCTGGTAATAAACACGTACAAGGAAGGAGACAGATAGCACGTTTTCAGACCGAGGTAAGATACTGTTGGAGGCATTTAACCAGTCAACTTTATCCCACGACAAGCACATCCGCAGCCCAGCGGTCACTGTAGGGCCAGGCTGGAAAGCTGCCCCCAGCCAGGTGTCCGGGGCCTGTGACGGACACACACAGGTTCGGTCGTGTCCTGCAGCTCATACTCCTGGGTTTTTACTGACCAACACTGACGCCGGAGCCTCCGGGAACTGCAGACAGCACACTGAGTGGCGCCCTCGCCGGCCGCGCCCTCGCCGGCCGCGTGCAGTCACTGCTGTGGACACAGCGTTTCCAGCGCCCAAGGCGGGAAGGTTTTGATTCTGTCTTTTTACTGAACAGCCTAACGATGACACTACACAGAGTAAGTTTACAGGAAAAAGGTTTGCAGCATTGAACGGCTCTCCCCAGGGTCACATGCCCGCATGGCGAGGGCAGGGCCTCCGTGTCCTCACGGTCCAGCAGCGCGCGGTTTGCCGCCGACGCCTCCGCAGCCTGTTAGCCTCGTGGAGTTTTCTGACCGTGTGTGTCCTGAGCCGTTATTGTTTTTTTGGGGGGGGGGGCGGGGGGGCATAGCTTCAAAATCTTTTTTTATTTTATTTTTATTTTATTGCTGAAAGTATTACAAAGAGTATTACATATGTCTCCTTCCCCTCCCCCTTGACATTCCCCTGGCCTCCCCTACCCCCCAGTGGCTTGTGTCCGTTGGTTGTGCTTATATGCACTGAGCCATTATTTATTGTCATGCATGCAGAGCCCTTGGGTGCCTGGCTCCTCGCAAGGACACAGTGGTTGGCTTGTGACAATGTGGTTGTAACAATAAAATACACAATTCCCACCATTCCGTCCTCACCCCGCGTGTAAACGCTGTGTGGGCGTGGAGAGCGCTCCTCTGGGCCGCATCCTGCACGTGGGACAGACTGAACGAGACCTGGCAAGCCGGGCTCCTGGGGCCACGTCAGAGTCCGGGGCGGCGGCGAGGGCGGCGGCGGCTCTGCTCGGACGCGGAGTGACCTGAGCTGTGCCTCCTCAAGGCCAGGAAGAGCCCAGCAGTTACGTGTGCTCCCCAGGAAGTTAGCCACTGAGTTCGCAGCGCCAGAAACCGGTGGTGGTCAGGTGGCTCTAGTTCGGAAACCGTCACGGAGATAGAGACTCAGATCGTGGCCTGGTGGATTCCGACGGGCGAGCCAGCAGCCAGCCAGTGACCGTGCTCTCTGCGTGTCCTGGAGAAGGGACCCGCACTGCTAGCCCAGCCGAGGATGTGGGCGCGTGGGGACGCGGATGGGGTGTCCCCTGGGACCTGGGAGGCGAGTGGGCAGGTGGAGGAGTCACCTCCCCGGGCAAAACTGTCCCCGCCAGCGCGAGGGTGGCCTCGCTGAGGGACGCCCCTGTGAGACCTGATGTCTCCAGAGGGGTGAACGGGGCTCTGCCCTGAGCTTAGGGGCACGGGCTCCGCTGGTGGCCGTCACCCCGGCAGCTGAGCTGCCTGCTGTCAGGTGCACCACAGCGTCTGCACAGGGTTGTCTTAGCTATGCCACCCGTGTGCCGAGTGGGTGGATTCGGGCCGGGGGCACAAGCCCTGCCCCTGGGCACATCAACCCCACCCCTGCATGCAGTGCCCCGCCCCTCACATCGCCCCACCCCTGCGGGCAACACCCATCCTGGCACGGAGGTCGCTCTGATGGCACCCAGTGCGGGGGCAGCGGGTGGTGGTGGTGGTGCCCACGCACCTGTGTCCCGAGGGCCTTGCTCCGAGCTGACAGCGGGTGGCCGGTCTGCAGCTGGATTGAGGTGCAGGCACCGGGTGCTCTGTGCTCTGTGGGGGGCGTCCTGTCCATCACGGCCACTCCTCCCAACTGGAAAGAGCCAGGGTTGAGAGGATGCTTCCAGAAGGCAAGGGGGCTCAGGTGTCGGGTCCCAGAGGCTGAAGCAGCAGCTGAGCGCAGAGAAGGGAGAAAGCCCTGCAGGCGGCAGGACCAGGCGGGATGCACCTCGGCCTCTGGCCCTGGCCCGCTCCCCAAGATTGATGACCAAAAGCAGCGAGAACGGCCAGGCTTGAGGGCAAGGCAGAGCCAACAGGTCCTCATGAGGGCAGCTCACACCGACTGCGTCTGTCGTAGAAACGGCCTGAGAAGAGAAGACCAGGTTAGCGCGTAGCTCCAGCCCGAGACGGGCCTGTGCGAGGCAGGTTGCTGGGCCCCGTGGCCGGCGCTCGGCTGTGCCGGGGGCATCAGCGTGTGTACGTGCAGGACGCCCCACTCATGGCCCCGTCGGTGAAGGTGGAGCCGCGTCCTGGGTGACGTCCCTCGATCGCCCGTCTGACAGGGCCATGGGAAACAGGAAGGCGGGAGCTCTGGCAAGGTGACGGACTTCTTACTCGTGTGGTACCTGACTTCACACGCTTCTGAGACACGGCCCCTCGTTCTCCAGGTGGTTCTGGCAGGTGGTTCTGGCAGGTGGGCCTTCCCACCGGCACCGGGCGCCTCTGGCTGTGCAGTCAGCGTGCGGTGCTGTGAAAAGCGGTCGGAGTGGAGGCGTCGCTCTGACCAGGAGGTTTCTCACCGGCTCTGGACCCCGCCACCGGCTTTCAGTTGTGTTTTTAAAGTGCCGGGTCCGCTCCGTGGGGTTTGGGCCAGGGAAGCTGGTCTGATGTGCACAGTGTTGCTGCTGTAGCTAGAACCCTAGCGCTTGCCTGGGTGGGACGCGGGCTTGTTCCTGGTGCGCAGGGTCCGGCCTCCTGGGAGCTCGGGGTCAGGCTGAGAGCCGGCGGCCGGCCTCTTGGGCACCTTTGTGCCTCGGTGGTTCCGTGTTGGGCCTGCACACGGGGGCTCTCTGGCCCGTGTCTAGCTGTTGGGTGACTGCGTGTCTGTTGCCAGCATGTGTTGTGAGGCGAGCTGACTATCGAGGCTGAGATGGGGGTGGCCTGCCCTGCCCTGCCGCGGGGCTTGCTCCCTGCACGTGCTGACGGGCCTGAGGCGGGCTCTGTTCCTGTTCTCCAGGCCCCTTGCTGGCCCACGCCTGCTGAGGGCACGTGGGGCTGGTAGGAAACTCGAGAGCAGCCGTGGGCAAACTACGGCCCGCGGGCCGGATCCGGCCCATTTGAAATGAATAAAACTAAAAAAAAAAAAGACCGTACCCTTTTATGTAATGATGTTTACTTTGAATTTATATTAGTTCACACAAACACTCCATCCATGCTTTGGTTCCGGCCCTCCGGTCCAGTTTAAGAACCCATTGTGGCCCTCGAGTCAAAAAGTTTGCCCACCCCTGGTCTAGAGACTTGTGTTGTCTGTGACAAGGGCTGGCCCTGGCTCTGTGGCCAGGCCTCCCCGTGGCTCTCGCCATGCCCTGGGGCTGGGGCCACACAGCCTCTGCCGGGACCACGGCACAGGGCGTGACTCGACCCCGCCCTGGCGGCCAGCGGCTGAGAGGGTTCCCGTCTGCGAGGCCTCAGGGCTGCTCGGATGGGAGCTGGCGGGCACGGGGCACAGGGTGACGAAGGGTTTGCTGAAGGTCGCTGTGTTCGCTGGCCTCGCTGTGGCCGTGAGACCAGCCTCTGTCTTGACATGGACCAAACCGGCTGAGCCCGGCCCTGTCACCTGTCGGCCGCGCTGCGTGACAGTGGGACAGGCTCACGGAGAGGCCGTGTGGAGCTGGCACTGGTGCTTCCGAAGCAACGTGGTACCAGCCGCAAAGGCGTTGGCTGTCAGCCACAGCCCACCCTGCGAGACGCCCTGTGCGGGGCCGGAGCTGCTCTCCAGGCCCGACCGGCGGGGGACCTGCCTGGTCTGAGCATCCCCCGCACACTGCACGGCTCCCGGGAGCTGGTTCGCACACGGTTGCCAGGTCACAGCGTGGGCGAGGTGTCACCTGGGACCTGCCTGCGTGGAGGCTGCGTCCACGTGCAGGAGCGCATTTCTCGGGCCCGCAGGCGAGCAGAGGGGCTGCGAGGGCGAGGGCGGGGGTCGGGCCGGCCGTCTGGTCAGCCCCGCAGGTCCGTTCCGCATGCGTCCTCCTGGGTGTGGGGTAGAGGCAGGTGTGCGGGCCGGGGCTGGGACTGCTGGGCCCAGATGGGATGTCGCTGTCACAAACGTGGCCCCTGCCCTGGCTGGAGTGAGGGGCCGCTGGGCTGGGCCCCGACCGAGCGTGCCGGGCTGCGTGCTGGAGGCGGGCGGTGGGCTGCATGGACTGTGATGCCGGCCTGTGTTCTGTGTGCACCTGAGCCCCCCGGACACAGCCTCTGTGTGTCCAACACTCCTCCCCGAATCTACTCCCGTGTTCCTCCTCCACACGCTGTCCCTGGAAGTCTCCACGTGGAACCTGCTCCCTTCTCTGTAACCAGAAATAAACGGTGCTGCTCTTCCTCTGCCCAGGACTGGTCTGTGTCTTCTGTCTTTCTCTCCTTGCATTTTCCTTCCAGCCACGCTGAGGGGGACGTGGGGGGCAGGGGGGCCCCCGAAGGCCCCGCTGGGCCCGGTGGCTGTCGGGCAGCCCCTCCCGTGTGGCGCTGCCCCGGCCGCCAGCCCTGGGCTTTGGTCTCCAGCGCCCGGCCCGGCGGGGACCTGTGTCTGAAGGGCGTGTGGCATGGAGCGTGGCTCAGAGCACCCCGCAGGCCGCCTTCTTGGGGTGTCCGTGCTGGGGAAGGAGGGCTGCGAGCCCCACCTCCCTCCAGGCAGCCACGTGACCGACCGGAATTACATGTCATTCGCCTGCTGCTTCCGTTCTCCTGGAAAACACGAGGAAACCGGTTAAAAGGTCCCTTTCTCTTAAGACTGAGGTGATGGGGTGTCAGACACGAGCGTGTTGAGGCTGGACAGTGGCCACACACCTGTCACCCTCCCCCACCATCTGTTGGGTCCCTCCGAAAGCCGGCCCTCTCACGCCAAGTGGGGTGTGCTCGCAGGAATGTGAGTCTCTAGAGCAGTGATGGCGAACCTATGGCACGCGTGTCAGAGGTAACACGCAAGCTCATTTTTTTGGTTGATCTTTCTTTGTTAAATGGCATTTAAATATGTAAAATAAATACCAAAAATATAAGTCTTTGTTTTACTATGGTTGCAAATATCAAAAAGTTTCTATATGTGACCCGGCACCAGAGTTAAGTTAGGGTTTTTCAAAATGCTGACACGCCGAGCTCAGAAGGTTCCCATCACTGGCCTAGACTCTAGACAAAGGTTGTCGATGAGGCTGCGGAGCAGGGCGTTGTCTGTGGGCTGTGCATTCATTTCTGCGAGTTTTTCAATGGGGCCTCTTCCCCTTCCTCGCTCTGTCCACGGGTGGACAGCACCCAGGGACACGTCCGTGCCCGTGGCTCCTGGGGGCAGGAGGTGCAGTTCATAGGTTTGCTCAGTTGAAAATTCACTTCTCAACATTTACTGGACGTGAGATGTATTTATGTGGTGTTCAGTTGAGAACTGAATTTAAGAAAGTCTCCAACTGCTAATGGGAGTTTCCTAATGAAAGTTTTCCTGGTTTCTATTTAAAGACACGGGCTTGCTGGTCAGGGAGGGGATGCTGGTCAGGGAGGGGAGGGAAGCCCCGAGGAGGAGACGGCTAGCCTGGCCGAGGGAGGAGGACACGCAGGGACTGACACGGAGCCTCGCTCAGAGCGATGGCCGCATTCTGACTGCACGTTGACTCTTTCAGAAACTCACTGGCACTGATGTTCCTTTTACTTAAAGTAGCCGGACCGTTCCCCACCGGGTACGACAGGCCAGGACCCTCCGTCCCAAAGCCCGCCTGCGGCCACCTGTGCCAGCACAGTGCCTCCCACAGACATCGCTTCCTGTCTGAGGCCGTCAGGGCGTGTCCCTCTCCCTCGTGCACACGTGTGCACACGCCCTGCACGTGCGCTGGGAGGAGGCCCGTTTCTGACTTTCTGTCCAGCTTCTCCACGTTGTTACCGGAGAACCCGCTGGTGACCAGTCTGCTGAGAAGAGCTGGCCGCGCAGGCGAGTGGAGAGGCCAGTGCGCGCGCGCCGTGCGTGTACCACGTGTGTGCACCACGTGTGTGCACGTGGACCGAGCCCCGGCGGGCCTGTCCCTGGAGCTCCTGCGACTAGTGAACTGTCGTCCCCCTCCTCCACCTGCAGGTCTCGGACAGCGTGGGCGACGAGCCCTCAGAGTCCCCGGACGAAAGTGCCGACGAGACTCAGACCGAAGTGTCCGTCTCCTCAAAAAAGTCGGAGCGAGGCCTGACGGCCAGGAAGGAGCACGTGTGCCAGGTGAGGGCGCTGCCTCCTCCTCACGCCCGTGGGCGCCAGCCACCTGCCGCCCTGGGCCGGGGTGTGAGTGAGGCGCACGGGGGCACATGTGCTTCGGGGGTGGGGAATGTGGGAGGAGGCGGGAGCTGCCGGGACACCCCCTTGGCGCACACGGGCAGCGGGTCACCAAGGGCTGTGTGCCCAGCACCCTGCGCGCGTTGGGCACCGTGCGGTCAGCTCGGCCCTCGCAGCTGCCTGGGGGCGAGCTTGACTTCTGGGGAGGGTGTGGGCGTCTCCCGGGACGTCCCGCAGGCTCGTGCTCCTGTGGGTCAGCGGACACGGGGGCTGGGGCTCGGGTGCACCCCCGTGCGCCCCGCTCCCCAGAGGAGCTGGGCTGCAGGGCTCACCCGCTCTCCGCCCCCAGCTGTGCGAGAAGCCCGGCCGCCTCCTGCTCTGCGAGGGCGCCTGCTGCGGGGCCTTCCACCTCTCCTGCCTCGGGCTGCCCCGGCCGCCCGAAGGGGGCTTCGTCTGCAGCGAGTGTGTCTCAGGCAAGTGCCGTCCCGGCCCCAAACCCCGGGCAGTGCCCAGGCCGCGGTCCTGCGACACCCCCAGCCCCCGCCCTGCACCCAGAGGGCCTGTCGCTCCCTCGGCGCCTCCCTCAGAGCTCGGTGTGACTGCTGTCAAGACGGTGTCACTCGTCTGGCCTGGGACTGGCAGTGGCGTCCCGTGGGCGGTGTGGGCCCGGCTCTGTGAGGTGGCCGTGGTGGCTGCCACGGCGGGTGCAGGCGACAGCCCCTCAAGGACACAGGAGCCTGGAGTCCTGCCGGCTGCAGGGCGGCTCTCCGCGCGGCTCCTGCTCTCACTGGGCTTCACCAGCAGTCTGAGGCGGGCGGGGCGGGCGCACAGGGGTCGCTGTTCCCCTCCTGCCCTCGTCAGCCCGACTCCTGGGGACCCGAGTCTCCTGGGGAGACCCTCGGGCCGTGGCCTCCCCTGGATGCCCCCCCTGGGCGCCAGCGCTCCGCGTGGCTCTTCACGTGGTGGCTCAGCCCCTCTCCGCGGGGGAGGGACGCCTTCCCCTCTCGCTCGCTTGAGTGGCGCCCACCCGGCTGCTGCACACCCCGGTCCGCAGGTGAGGCGGGACTGGCTGAAGCCGGCGTGACCGCGCCCGCGGCGGGAAGCAGCCTGGTGGCGCCCAGCGCTGTGGCTGCGGCGGCTCAGGGACTCCCGCTCATCCCTCTGCTCGTCCCGCCCGCCCCTTTCTCGCGTTAGGGATCCACTCGTGCTTCGTGTGCAAGGAGAGCACGGCGGACGCCAAGCGCTGCTCCGTGCCGCAGTGCGGGAAGTTCTACCACGAGGCCTGCCTGCGGAGGTTCCCCCTGACGGTGTTCGAGGGCCGCGGCTTCCGGTGCCCCCTGCACGGCTGCGTGAGCTGCCACGCCTCCCACCCCTCCAGCTCGCGCGCCACGAAAGGTGGGGTCTGCGTCAGCCCCGCGGGCACGGAGGGCGGGCTGGTGGCCGCGATGCTTGGAGGGCGGGCTGGTGGCCGCGTTGCTTGGAGTCACTTTCCCTGTTACTGACCAGCCCGGGCTGGGTTAGGGCTTTTTCTTAGCAAAGGACTTGCTGCCTAGCCCCCTTCGCTCCCCCTTCTCGCCCCAGCGGTCACCTTACAGACCCTTCGTTCTAGCGGGGCCCTGGGAACCGTTCTGATAGGTGTGTTAATTCTTACTCGGGTGGTTTTCCTATACGAAGGGGGCTCGGAAGAGAGAGGAGAGAGCGTCAGTGTGAGACACATCGATTGGTTGCCTTCCACACGTGGGGCGGGAATTGAACCTGCATCTCAGGTAGATGCCCTTGGCCGGGCATCGAACTTGCGACCCTTCAGTCCCTGGGCCAACGTCCTAACCGCTGACCCACCGGCCAGGGCTGAGTGCAGCGTTTTACACGCCGGTCCTTTCCTCGGTGTCTTTCAGAACGTTTTTCTGTTACGTAGTCCCCCTCCCGTGCTGGTTGTCGCGTCCGTCGTGGCCGTGTGTGTCCGTGTGTGTCCGTGGGTGGAGGCAGGGCGGTCTCACGGCTGCTCACGCAGGCCCTCCCGTCTGCCCCCAGGGAAAATGATGAGGTGCCTGCGCTGCCCGGTCGCCTACCACGGCGGGGACGCCTGCCTGGCGGCCGGCTGCCTGGTGGTCTCGTCCCACAGCATCGTCTGCACGGCCCACTTCACCGCCCGGAAGGGCAAGCGGCACCACGCCCACGTCAACGTGAGCTGGTGCTTCGTGTGCTCCAAAGGTGAGGCTGGCGGCCGGGGGGCCCCACCCCCGTGGGGTTTCCCACGCTCCGCGTGGCGGGCACCGTGACCTGAGTTAGCGGGAGCATCTCACAGTCGCGGGTGCTGGCTGTGGTGAGGGGCCCCGTGCTCATGCCCGGGTGCAGCTGCTGATGGTGCGCGCTGTCTGGGAGGGGGGTGCGAGCTGGGGCTGTGCTGTCCGGGAGGGGGGTGCAGGCTGCGCCAGGCTGAGCCGCCCCTTTTGCAGGAGGGAGCCTGCTGTGCTGCGAGTCCTGCCCGGCGGCCTTCCACCCCGACTGCCTCAGCATCGACATGCCCGACGGCAGCTGGTTCTGCAATGACTGCCGGGCGGGGAAGAGGCTGCACCACCAGGACATCGTGTGGGTCAAACTCGGGAACTACAGGTTGGGACCGGAGCCCCCCGCCCTCACGTGTGTTTGCTTTGCAGAGCTGCAGTGTGGAGCGGTCGCCGCGCTCTCTGAAGAGTCTGTGAACCCTCTTTTTAATATTTATAATAGATGGTGGCCGGCAGAAGTTTGCCATCCCAAAAATGTCCCCCCAAATATTCAGAAAATGAAGCACGAGATTGGAGAATTCCCTGTGTTTTTCTTTGGGTCTAAAGATTATTACTGGACGCATCAGGCTCGAGTGTTCCCGTACATGGAGGGGGACCGGGGCAGCCGCTACCAGGGGGTCAGCGGGATCGGCAGAGTCTTCAAAAACGGTACGGACGTTGCCGGGGCCGTGAGACCGGGGGCTCGGGGCCGGCCCTGGTTTCTGCTTGTGAAAGTGGTTTCCGTGGAGACCCTGGCCCGTGGGGGCCCAGAGTGGGTTGGACTCCTGTGACCTGGGGGTGCGGTTCGTTTCACTGGCACACGTTGCGCTGTCTTCGGGAAAGTGCGAGTGCTGGTTTGCAGGAGGTTCTCGCCGCTGCTACTAAGCGGGAGGTGTGGGGGGAGCTTGCCTGCTTCGGCCTCGAGCGCAGGGGACAGACGCCCGCCCGCTTCCACAAGGAGTGTGGGGTGTCACCGGTCCGGGGCCGCGGGAGGGGACCGTGAGCTTGAAGGGCAGGTGGGCTCGCTGACCAGGCGCTGTCCTCCCACCGCGTTGACCTTTCAGCACTGCAAGAAGCGGAAGCTCGTTTCCGTGAAATCAAACTGCAGCGGGAAGCCAGAGAGACGCAGGAGAGCGAGCGGAAGCCCCCGCCCTACAAGCACATCAAGGTGAGCGCGTGCACACAGGGCGGTTTGTGCGCAGATGCAGTCGCAGCAGGGAGAGCAGACGTGAGGCCTCGGCCGGTCCTTGTGCCCAGGACGGAGGGGCGGGCAGGGCTGAGCCAGCATCCCGGGGACCAAAGACGGTGCCCGCTCCGAGGGCGTGGCCAGCAGGGCCGGAGCTGAATGCGGCCCGCCATCTGCTCCGGGGGCCGGAGCCCGGCAGTGGTCATCGGGCCCCGGGTCCAGGCTCCTCTCTGCGTCCGGTCGTCTGGCGAAGGCAGCCCCGTAGTCCTCAGGGGGTGCCGAGTCTTCCCTGGCCAGTCCCGGGGACGCCTGTCGGAGGGCCTGCCCGGGGCTGGAGGCCACTGTGCCAGGCGCAGGCTCCCTCCCCGGCCGCTCCTCGCTGCACTTTCCTTCCCACTCGTGCTGCTTCCCTGTCGGGGGCTCTTCTCCGTGAACAGTGAGCTGGCCCTGGCGGAGGCTGCGCCCTGAGCCCTCCCGTCCAGGTGGCGCCGTGGGTGCTCCTTGCAGAGGGAAGTGCCCACGGACGTGGGCTGTGAGGGGTGCGGCACCTCCTTGTCCCGGGCAGCCTGTGTGCCAGCTGTCCAGTAGACGGGCACTCGCACTACCACAGAGCCCATGGGGCGGGCACCTTCTGAAGCTCCAGAGCAGGTCGGCTGCTCCTGCGCCTGGCGAGGGCCCTGTGACCGGTGGGGGCTGCGCACCTCTGGCCAGGCTCCTCCCTGGGCCTCGCAGCTGACAGCCGGCAGGAGGCTGGTGGGAGGGGCAGGGGTGCCGGGGTCACGGTGCGTCAGGGCACCGGGCTGAGGCAGTGTACCTGTCCCCGCAGGTGAATAAGCCGTACGGGAAAGTGCAGATCTACACGGCCGACATTTCCGAGATCCCCAAGTGCAACTGTAAGCCCACGGACGACAGCCCCTGCGGCCTGGACTCGGAGTGTCTGAACCGGATGCTCATGTTCGAGTGCCACCCGCAGGTGTGCCCCGCCGGGGAGGCCTGCCAGAACCAGAGCTTCAGCAAGCGCCAGTACCCCGAGACCAAGATCGTGCGCACCGACGGCAAGGGCTGGGGCCTGGTCGCCACGCGGGACATCCGCAAGGTCTGCCCTCCCCTCCGCCTGGGCCGCGGCTCCGAGCTGCGCTGGGCACACCTGGGGGGCGACCAGGTGGGGGGTTGTCACCACAGTTACCTGTCCAAGTGCAGCCCAGAAATTCCCGTCAGCGGCGGCCTGCTGGGAAGGCGGGGCTGTGTGGGCGGGGCCGTGGGCGTGGCCGTGGGGGTGCTGCCAGACCCCGGGCGGCCTCCAGCCTGTGCTCTGCCCACAGGGGGAGTTTGTGAACGAGTACGTGGGCGAGCTGATCGATGAGGAGGAGTGCATGGCTCGCATCAAGCACGCGCAGGAGAATGACATCACGCACTTCTACATGCTCACCATCGACAAGGTAGCCACCTGCGAGGGAGGGGGGGAGGTTCAACCTGTGCAGCTGTGGGGGCGACTGCCCCGGGCACTGTCCCTCAGTGCGAGGTGTCTGGGGCCTTGTGTGCTCACTGGTGTTTGGGGCGCTGACCTCTTCCTGAGCGTCAGGGTGGGGGTGACGCCCGTCGTAGGGAGCTGCCTTGGTTGGTTTGGAAGGAAGGCCTGCGGTGGCCAGTGTGGGGGGAGGCGGAGGGGAGGCAGGTGCGTCTGGGGCGTAGTCGCAGCCCTTTCCAGGGTGACTTCTTTGGTGACCACAGCCGCTCCAAAGGCATCAAGCGAGCTTACATGTTCCGGGCCAGGCCCTCCTCCTGGGTCGGGGGGAAGCGGGGCTGGGGCCTGGCCCGTGTTTAGAGCCTAAACTTAATCTTGTGTCGTGCAAGCCCCAGTCGCTCCTGTAACGCAGACTGGTTCCTGCCTGGTGCCGCCCGGGCAGCGGCTGGGGTGCAGGCTCTGCCCAACACGGGGGACAGAATAAACAGTCACTCCTCAGCGTTTCTTACAGAAACAGCCCAGCCCTGCCCGGCGTTTGGGGGGACGGGGGACATGAGCAGGCCCTCAGCAGAAGGCTAAGGTGGGTGAGAGCCCGAGACGAGGCGACCACGCTGAGGGGAACGGAGCACCTGTTAGACATGGGGAGACCCAGACAGGACCGGGGACCAGGCCCCCGAGCAGCCATCCTGGGGACCGGCTGGGACGCGCCCGGCGGGTTAAGGGCATCAGACAGCTGTTAGCCGGGTGAAGGCGAGCGCGGGGGAGAGATCAGGGGTCGGAGGTGCAGGTACGGGAGAGATGGAGCCTGGAAAAGTGCACATCCCCCCCAAGTCAGGCCACGGGAGTTGGTTACCACCTGACCAGGGTCCCGCGACCTGCGGCGGTCCCCGCCCCCAGGCTGCCTGCAGACCTGCAGGACCGCACCCGAGGCTATCTCAGCAGTGAGGCCCCTGCAGGGGCCGGGCCGGGCTGGCGGTGGAGACCTGGGCAGATGCGGGCACGCGCTGCAGCCCAGAGGGGAGGTCGCGGCGCAAGACCAGGACGCTCTGAGTGAGCAGCGGTCTGTGAAGACGCCAGGCACTTACTCAGGCACAGAGAGACCATCTGAACAGGAGAGGGCGGTGGGGACAGGCCGGGCCTATGGGGCCCGTGGGGTCCAGGACGGTGTGCACCCTGCACCGCGTCAGGGACCGTCCGTCACGGCCCCGCGAGTGAGCCACGTGGTGTGAGGTGTGTTTGCTGTGCAGGCGTGAAGAGGGGGGTGCGTGGGGACGGCGTGTGGCAGGGGGGCTGGCGTGTCTGTGTCCCTCGCTGGGCCTGGGCCTGGATGTGGCCTTACGCTCGGCGCCTGCCGCCTGGCGCTCCCGGCACAGCGGGCCTGCCTGCCCTTCCCTGCTGCCGGGCAGCCCTCCCCTCTGGGCTCTGCCTCAGGGATGCGGAGTCTGGAGCACAGGCCTGAGGCAGCAG
Source organism: Myotis pilosus (assembly GCA_036010255.1). NCBI lineage: Eukaryota > Metazoa > Chordata > Mammalia > Chiroptera > Vespertilionidae > Myotis > Myotis pilosus. The sequence continues at coordinate 939,304 of JASKON010000006.1, forward strand.
GGCTGCCCCAGCTGCTGACCGCCAGCTGGGCTCTGACCACGGCACTGTTGGCTGCTCAGAGTGTGGGCATCTTCCCTCCAGGTGGGAGCCGTGTTTGCGTCCTGCGCCCATTTGTAGTTGTTGGCTGCGCTCTGTGCGTCTGGGGCTGTCAACCTTCAGTGCCCTCCAGCGAAGGGGCACCAGGCCTCGGCTCCCGCCCGGCTCCCAGGGCTGGTCCCATCCACGTGGTCCTGACCCGCCCTCTGGGAGCGACAGCAACGGGACTGGATTGGGGGCTCCTGCCCGAGTGGACGCAGGAGACCACGGTTGCCAGTACAACACCACTGTCCACGAGTCTCGTGCGGGGCCCGCGAGACGGCCGGCAGTGCCCTGGCCGCACTTGAACCCTACGTTGTGCCTCCAGGACCGCATCATCGACGCCGGCCCCAAAGGCAACTACTCCAGGTTTATGAACCACAGCTGCCAGCCCAACTGCGAGACCCTCAAGTGGACGGTGAACGGGGACACGCGTGTGGGCCTGTTTGCCGTGTGTGACATTCCTGCAGGTACGGCCTGAGCCCCGCGCGTCGGAGGCGGTGTCTGGTGCGAGGCAGCGCTCGCAGCCGTGGGGACGAGTAGCGGGGGGGGGGGGGGGGGGGAAGTACGGCGGCCGGAGGCTCGGGTGGTAAACGGTGTTCCCATGCGGCCGGAGGCTCGGGTGGTAAACGGTGTTCCCATGCGGCCGGAGGCTCGGGTGGTAAACGGTGTCCCATGCGGCCGGAGGCTCGGGTGGTAAACGGTGTTTCCGTGCGGCTCGTCTGCTGCCCCAGGCACAGAGCTGACGTTTAACTACAACCTTGACTGTCTGGGCAACGAGAAGACCGTGTGCCGGTGTGGCGCCCCCAACTGCAGCGGGTTCCTCGGGGACAGACCGAAGGTAAAGGCCGCGTGCGCCCAGCCTGGGACTCCACGGCAGAGCCGCGCTCCTAGGTCCCGGGCTGCTCCTGCCTCTGCTCCCGGCCACTGGCTGTCCCAGGCTGGGGGCGGCCTCTCCCAGCCCCTCGTCACACGGCCTCCATGTCATTGTCCCTCTTCTGCTAAGGACACTGGTCAGGCTGGAGTAGGGCCCGTGCCCCATGTGACCTCCCCTCCCTCCCCTCGCACATCCGCCAGGACCCTCTCCACACACAGCCCCCCCCCCAGGTGGCAGAAGGACACGACCTGGGGCGACACAGGCGCCTGCTGCGGGGATCCCTGCTGTCCTCATCCTATATAACAAAAGCCTAATATGCAAATTGACTGAACTACAGAATGGTGGGTGGAACTACTGGTTGCTGTGACGCACACTGACCACCAGGGGCGGGGGGCAGACGCTCAATGCAGGAGTTGCCCACAGGCCCCAGGCCAACCAAGGCGGGTGCCAGTGGGGGCCCTGCCAGTTGCCCCACAGATTGGCCCTGATTGCCAGCCAGGCCTAGGGACCCTACCGGTGCACAAATTTCATGCACCGGGCCTCTAGTTTTCTCATGTTCACCACAAACCGGGTCGGGCCGGGCCCCGTGTCCTTGGTTCTGCCCGTCAGCAGGTCTGGCCACCTGGGCCTCAGCCGCTGAGGGCTCGTGCCTGTACTGCTTCGTGTGCAACTTTCTCGCTCCGCACGGCGTCAGCACAGGCGTGGGGAGCCGCTTGCCGTGTTGAACCCCGTTCTTTTGATGCTGGGGTAGCCCCGAAGCGGCAGCCTCAGCCTGCTGCTCTTTCCCACGGACCGTGCTCACTCTCCCCCCAGACCTCCACTGTGCTGTCTTCAGAGGAAAAGGGCAAAAAGACCAAGAAGAAAAGCCGGAGGCGCCGGACCAAAGGCGAAGGGAAGAAGGAGTCGGAGGACGAGTGCTTCCGCTGCGGCGACGGCGGGCAGCTGGTGCTGTGTGACCGCAAGTCCTGCACCAAGGCCTACCACCTGTCCTGCCTGGGCCTGGGCAAGCGGCCCTTCGGTGCGTCCCACCCGGCGGCTCAGGGCCCGCAGTAGGGGGAGCAGAGCTGTGACCCCGGCAGGAAACCAGGAGCCCCCAGCGCTGTGAAAGCCAGGCGTCTGTAAAAACAAACGTTTAGATGGGAAATGACAAAGCAGGCTGCAGACAGGCGTCAGGAGAGAGGCCTGGCGCCAGGCCCTTAAGAGAGGGAGAGCGGGGCAGCAGTAGGCACAGGCAGGCGGGGGCAGGCCTTGGGCAGCTGGCCTTGGCGCGCTCAGGTGGGAGGGAGGAAGGGTGGGCGGCTGATGGGTGTGGGACTTGCCACTGGCTGCCCGTCTGGTAACCTGCCATCTCCTTACAGGGAAGTGGGTGTGCCCTTGGCATCACTGTGACGTGTGTGGCAAACCCTCGGCCTCCTTTTGCCACTTGTGCCCCAATTCGTTCTGCAAGGAGCACCAAGACGGGACGGCCTGGCGCTCCACCGCAGACGGGCGCTCCTACTGCTGCGAGCATGACTTGGGGGCCGAGGCGCAGAATCCCTTCCCCGAGCCCAGGAGGCCCCAGGGCAGGAGGCGGCGGAGGTGCTGGCGGAGGGTCACGGAGGGCAAATAGCACCTGGTATGGCCAGGCCAGGGCTGCCAGGCCGGCCTGCCCAGGGTGGGCTCGGGGCCGGGGCAAAGCCGCAACAGGAGCGCAGGCCTCTCAGGGGGGAGCGCCTCCACCACTGAGCCATCGGCAGCCCCGCTGCGTCTGCACTGACCGCCTGGGCCGCGGGGCTCGGAGCACCCGGGACGCACGCCCAGGACGACACAGCGTTACAGCTACTTGAATCGCCAAGAATGTCGACTTCCCTCCCACTGGTTTTAGGTTAAAGTTGTCATGTCTGATTGACATGACAGACGAAATGTTTTTACTCCCCCGAAACCCATAGTGTAGTTTTTTCTGAATTGCTGGGGCTCAGACCCCGGAGTCCTCGGAACCCGTGATTCTGTTGAGCCAGCTGTCCTGTGCTAATGTGGAAACGTGACATTTCCCTCCCGTGCCCTTCTCACCGTAGCACGCAGCTGGCCCTGGGTGGCGATGGGACGGCTAGCTTCCCGGTCGTCTGCTCTCTGCGGACTGGAACGGAGGGTCCCTGCCCCGTCAGCTTCAGAGAGCAGCTCCCTCCTCCGAGCCCAGCTCGCTGGCGTCTCCACCGCCCTGGCTCTTACCAACCCCTGGGGAGACTTTGTACATCCTTTTCATTTGGCGTTTCTTTACGTTCCTGGATTTATTCTCAATATATTTTTGCTAAACTTTTCTCAACTACCACCGACTGAATCGTGTATTTACTGACGCGACCCTGAGTCCTCCCGGCCAAGGTGTGGCTTTGGCGGGTGCGGCCGCGTGTGTCTTGGTGATGACTCTTGGGGAAGGCCCTCTCCGGGGCCTGAGAGGTGAGGCTGGAGCTGGCCCCGTGGAGTCGTGGCCGCTTCCTCGCTCTGTGGGTCTGTTCGCAGAACTGAGCTGTGCCGGTCAGAACCCTGGAGAAACTTCTGGAAAGTACTGCATTCTCTGTGCAAGATGCGATTCTTCTTCCTGGAGTCCTGCTCCACCCTGGGGCTCAGAACCCCCGAGAAGAGGGAGCAGCCGCCAGGCACACGTGTGCGCTGGAGCCTGCTGCCCAGGCGTGGCAGGGCAGGAACACGCAATGGGCACGTTTCTGACGAAGGCCCGTGCTCTGCAGGGTTCGCAGCTGGTCCCGCGTGGCGGGGGGGCCCTCTCCACCCCCCGGGTTTGTGACTAGAGCTGGGGTGGGTCTATCAGGCTGAGACTGTGGCTCCTGGGGGCTGTGGGGTCCAGGCCTGCAGGCTGACCGGTGGTTTTCCTGGCTGGTTGCCCAGCCTTCTCTCGTGACCCCGGCCAGAGTCACCACACAGAACCCAAAGGGAAGCCCAGAGCTCGGCCCCCGACCACGTCTGCACGTGGGGTTTCGTTATGGAAACCACCAGCCTGACGTGGACCGCAGAGCGTTTTCGTTCCTAACTTCTCAATTGTCCTGAGAAAACCCTGGCTTGATTCAGATTTCCCTCCTACGTCCCGGCAGCGTCCGCAGGCTGGGCAGTGGCTGCAGCTGCCATGGGCGTGGCGTGCGCTTAGCCAGGGCCGGCACAGGCAGAGGCCACCAACGTCAGGGCCCAGACCTGGGTTTGCAGTGCACTTTGGGGAGCAGATTAACTTATTTCCACATTTGACAGTAAAATCTTGTGATTGAGTCACTGATATTTCCAAGTTTTAAACGATCTTGAAGGAAATACTAGAAACATTTTCAACACGGCTGCCCTTTCCCCCAAAACTGTTAAGCGAACGAGCAGGTAACACTACCTTTGAACGCGAGAAAACCATCGTGGGGTCAGGGCCGCAGCCGTCGGAGGACCTTCCCACGGGGCCGCGGGGCCGTCTCCACGGGGGGCGCTGGCCTCCGAGGTGTGGCTTGTTTTTCCAAACACGTCCAGCCCTTTTGTCATTAATGTGAAGCAGAAACAAAAACGGCCCCACCTCAGGATTCCTTGGTGTCAGGAGCCTACGCCCAGCGTGGTCACGGCTGCCCGGCTGGCACTGGCCCGGGGAGGTGGGCACCTCACCAGCTGCCAGGCCCTGGAGCCTGTCCGCCTCAGCAGTGACCACTGGGGAGGCCATCTGGCCCCAGCACGTGGAGAGGTCTGTCCGCTGGCCCTCCCTCCCTCCCGGGCCCCACACTCAGGTCTGTGCCCTGACGCCTTTGAAGTACTGATCTTGCCGGAGAACCGTCACGTCTTCCAGAACGACCTTGTCAGAAGCGCAAGGCAAGCCTGTTCCATGGAGTCAGTGCCACATTCTCAGTCCTAGGGCTCGGTGTCTGACGCACACGCGTGTCCATGGCGGTGCCCACGTGCCGTCGGGATGTGAAACTATCAGAACTTAAACCTCAGCCTCTGCCTCCTGGCGTCTGGACTTGACGGACGAGGCCCGGCTTCTCTTAGGAACATGGGTGCTACCAGTTCTGATAGACTCAGAAACTTGAAGTTCGCCTCTAGGGGGGCTACACTGAAATGTAGATGTGGGAACTGCCAATAGCATTTAAAATGGAAACTTGTCTTTGACAAATTGTGTATGAATATTTTTGTATTAAAAACTTTGAAAGGCTTTTTTCTTAAACGTGTTTTATATGGGAGGCAACGTGAAGTTCTGGTCTGAACTGTCACTGCAAGGCGCCCAGCACGCCCTCCAACGCCCCAGCCTCAGATGAGGGCGAGAGGCTGGTCTCAGGGAGTCTGACAGACATCAGAACAGCCAGTGCAGAGCTGACTGAAATGACGTGTGTTTTAATTTTAAAAATAAGTTGTTGCAAGTCCCCATTAAAGGTGATGTGGTCAGCAGGGACCAGCTGCTGGCTCTTCCCACCTCCCATGGCCCCACCCCACCCCCGAGGGGGCGCTGCCCCCAAAACATGGCCCTGGGCTTCCTGTAGAAAAGCTAAACTTTAATCACTCAGGTAGTTTGTACAATGAACACAGGTGCCCGGAGGCTGGTCTCAAATGCTCACAACTGTACAAAAGACGAGTAGAAAACCTGTGGGCGGGAGTGTGGCTCGGCCTCAGCAGCCTGTCCCCACCCTGTTCTCAGCCCCGCCTGGCTCTCCTTTGGTCCCCTCAACCTCGAGGGCAATGGAATTTAAGAAAAATAAAAAAGTAAAAGTCTATAACAGGCAGAGCTGTCACTAAAATTAGGAAGTTATAACTTTTTTGGTTAACTTTAACATTCAAAAATGTAATATTGAATCCAAAAAAGTGACTTAGATCACACAAAAAGTAACCCATCTTAAAACTTGAAAAATCAGTCTAAAACACCCCGAGAGCGAGGCCTGCCCTCGGAAGCCAGAGCCTCGTCCTCGGGGCCTGTGCCCGCGGAGGCAGGGCAGCGGCCCTAGGACACGTTGGCCATGGGCTTGTACTTCTTGAAGCGCGTCCACTGGCCTGTGGCGTAGTTCATCTCGAACACGGTGTCCACCAGCATGGTGGTGCTGCCCTGGCCGTCCGACTTGGGCAGGTCCTCCGTGTGCTCGCTGAGTTTGATCTGGATCACGTCCCCCTGCTCCTGGCACGGGTTCTCTGTGGAGGTGCACGCTGCTGGGCGGGTCCTAGGGCCGAGGAGCCCACCCCTCCCACCCCTGCAGGGCCCCGGGCCCCCCACGCCTGGGCCGGCCACACGAACCCACCTCGGGAGCCGGCCATGAAGCCCAGGATGAGGGCCTTCTCGGGCCGCGTGACCTTGTTGGCCGTCTTGAACATCTCCTGCGCGGCAAACATCTGCTCCCTCTGCAGTGCAGGCGGCGGGTAAGTGTCTGGGCCGCAGCCCAGGTCCTGCTTCCCTCCACCTGCAGGCCCTGCCAGGCACCGCTGGCACCCCCACTGCCGGGCACACCTACCGTGAGGGACAGATTCTTCTTGGGCTGCTGCTGGGCAGGGGGCTGAGTCTGTGGGGCCACCATGGCCACTGGAGGTGCCTGGGCAGCGGGGGTGACAGCTGGGGGTGTGGTGGGCGTCAGAGGTGAGGCAGGCGCCGCAGGCGTGGGTGTGGGCGTGGCTGGGCTCAGGCCGCTGTTGTACATGGGTGCCCTCTGCTTGAACTGTGCCGGCAGGGCAGGGCTCGGGGTGCTGGGCTCCTCGGGGGGCCGGCTGGCTTCCCGGGAAGGTGGGGCTGTAAGCACAGTGAGGCTTGCTGAGGGGCCAGGAGGTGGGGGACCCCTCCCCCAAGCCCTGTGCTAGCCCTGCCCTCCTGGTGCTGACTATCCTGCCACCCTGCCCGGCCTGTGCAATGCTCAGCCCTGAGCCCTGGGCTCCCCGGCTCCCGGGCCCTCAGGTGGCCTCTGGCCGCAGCAGGGCAAGCGCCACAAGCGGCACCCCCGCCTGGGGTGGGCACCGGCTGCAGAGAGCCCTGCCCTGGACCAGAGGCCTCAGGCCTTTTCAGACAACACCTGGGCTCTGCTCAGTGCCTGGCCTGGGCCAGTTCTCGTCCTGGTCACTGGCGAGGCAGGAAGGCAGCTCCTGGAGCCCGCCTGGCTGGCAGACCCCAAGGCGTCTCTGGCCGCGCTCTCCCTGGGACCTTGTTCCTGGCAGCAAAAGGGAGCCTGACCAGGTGGGACCACGGGCCTCTGGGACCCAAGTTCCAGGACCAGGAGGGGACCCGCGGGCCCTGCGCTCTGCCCCCTTGGCCACTTCCCGGTCAAGCTGCAGCTGAGGCGCCGCCTGTCACCCCAGAAGGGCCGGGCACGTGCCAGCAGCACAGCGGGCAGGGGGCCCCGCTGCTGCCACGCCTACCTGGCGGCGTCTCGGAGCTGGGGATGTAGGAGGAGGCGGGGACCACGCTGGGGGTGGCAGGCAGGTAGCTGGTGGAGGGCAGCGACGGCTCGCTGTTGAGAGCCCCGAGTTTCTGGAAGACAGTGCATGGTCCCCCCAGGAGAGGCCTGGGTCTCCGCCCCCCCCCCCCCCCCCCGAGCCTCGCCCTGGAGCAGGGCACGTGCCGCCCCGGCTGGAAGGGCTGCTCTGGGCCCCAGCAGAGGAGGGGTGGCTCCTGTTTGGTTAAGGAGCCCCACGCCAGCCCTCTCTGAGGGAAGAAAAAAGTCCAACAAGGGCTTTCTTATGAAAACACGACCGGAGGAGGACGTGCGCACAGAGGAAAGGCGAGGACAGCTGCACCAGGGGGGCTTCTCCAGGCCACAGCTGCTCAGTCTGCACAGGGGACTCGGAGGGGCGGGCGCCGGTCTCCCGCGCAGGAAAGGGGCCTGGCGAGGCGCCACGGCTGGTGATCTCAGCTCGCCAGCATGTGTCACGTGACATGCACAGGCCAGGGGGCCCCCTGGCCAGCGCTGCCTCTTATGTGCATGTCCATATGCATACACACCGCACACGTATGTATGCACACATGTATATACATATGTGTATTCTCCGACAACACACTTTAGTGGCTAAGGATCGGGACGAGGGAGCAGTGGCCACGTGAGCCTCTGGCTGGGAGCCTACCTGTGTGGACACCAGGCCGGCTGCGTAGTCGGGGGTGGCGTTCTCGATGACCGTCTCCTCCTTGGCCGGCTTTTCCACCACTTCCGTGTCTGCGGACAGAGCCTCGTCAGTGCCCCCAGTAGCCCCCCTCAAGCAGCTCAGCAAGTAGCCCCGAAACGCTGCCCACGCCCGTCTCCAAGCAGAGAAGGAAACACGCTCTTGGGAAAGGGCTGCCCCTGCGGCCACCTTCCCCGAGAGGCAGCCCCACTGGGACCAGGCACCAGGGGTGAGCCCGGGCCGAGCCCCCGCCGGTGGCAGCGCTCCCTCCGCTGACCCGGGGGCCCAGGTACGCACCCAGAGTCTTCCTTCTCCTCTTGGCCTCTCGGCCGGCACCGACCGTATCCAGCTCAGAAATGTGCAGCAGCTGCCAAGACAGACAGACGCCACCTTAGCTACGGTGGGGAGTGCGCCAAGGCCGGCCACGAGGGCAGACACCGACGGGGCGCGCCCACCTTCACGCCCCTCTCCTTCCGCAGAGGCGTCCTCGACGGGGGCATGGGGGTCCGGTTCCCAGCCGGGCTGAAGACACTGGGGGCCGTGGGGCTGCGGAAGGGCGCCTGCTTCGGGATGCCTTTGAGCGGGGCTGTGGGAGGGACGGGGCCGTCAGTGGCCGTGGCCCGTCTCTGCTGCCCGTGCAAGCCGCGCGCTCTGGACCAGAGGCCACTGCCGTGCCCGAGAGGACGACGCTCACCCGCAAGGCCCTGGTCCTAGGAGCCTGCTGGTGCTGAGCAGCACGAGCCTGACCCCACAGCCCTGAGCGCATGGCCCTGCTGCGTCCGAGACGGGGGTGAGGTGGGGGGGGGTGAGGGGGCCTGCTCTCGCCGGTGAACAAGCACTCGGTGCCAGGTCACCTGCTCAGCAGAGGCCTCAGCCGACAACGACATCACAGTCAACCTATGACATTTTTGCCAAAAATACCGAACAAGAATGCCACGTGGGCAGCCCGCAATGGCCTTCCCTGCAGGCAGCACCTCGCCCGCCTTCCTGCCTGCCTGGTGGGCGGCTGGTACCGGCTCCATGGCTCCCTCCCCCACGCCGGCCGGCATGTCAAAGGGTCGTCACTGCGCACACTCGGGACAGTTCCCTCTGAACAGGGCCCGAGCAAGAGGCAGCCCAGGGCAGTCCGGGGGCGGCCTTACTGGTGGTGTCCATCTTCCGGAGCAGCCCCCGGCCCTTGGCGTGGAAGGGCACCCCCGCACTCCTCTTCAGCTGCTGTGCGGTCTCCGTGGCTGCGAGGGGAAGGGTGCATGTCAGCGGGCCCCACAGGGAGTGCCCCGCCCCTGCTGGGAACTGTGCCCCCACCACCTGCCGCACCAGGAGGTGCACGGCGAGTCCTCCGCAGACACGCAGCCTGCAACTCTGGGCAGCGCGCCCACACACGGGGGTCCACACGCGGACAGCGGGGCCGCGGGGCTGTGCTCGCCTGGGGCACTGTCCCCCTGAACCAAGGGTCACGGCAGCTGCCGGGTTTATTTGGCTTCTCTGGGGCAGGGCACGTGTGTGTGTCACTGACACGTTAAGCGCCAAGCCTGCTGTCTTCCTTCCCGTTTAGCCCACGACACCCGATTTCACCGATATGCTGGCTGCGCCGGCGACTGATGTGGCGCTTGGCGTGTTACTATCCATCCCACAGCCACTCAAAACCCCTGAGGTCCAGTTTTGCTCTTTGGCTGAAGGAATGGAGCTCCTGCTTCCCGCCGGGACCTGCCACACACACGCCCTCAGCCGCGAGCTGGGGAACGTCTTTCCAGCCAAACCCAGGTCTGCATCCGAGAACGAGAACGAGGCGGAGTCACGGGAGCGGGAACAGCCGTGCGAGGCCGCCTGTCTCGTCGCCCGTGGGGCTCGGGACAAATTTCATTTTTGCAACTAAGAGTACAGATACTTAAACCTGAAATCCTGAAGTTTCTAAAACAGACTTTAGAACACAGTTCAGTGTAGCAAACGCAGGACTTTACGCAGGACTCCAAAAAGACCGTTTAGAGCGTGAAATCCAAAAGGAAGCTGAGAATAAAGCCACAGACAGACCGACCAGCGGCCCAGGGGCGGCACTCACATTTCTGCAGGAGCTCGGCACGCAGCGTGGCGCTCTTCGGTTTCCTCTTGAGCTGGAAGTGCTTCACCGGGGGGGTGAGGGGGCCAGCGAGGGTCGTCAGGGCGCTTTTATTCAAGTACCGGCACTCAAGGGGCAGCATGGCGGACGCCTCGCACTCGGTCACTGTCCGTCCAGAAGCAGCACAGTGAGGAGAGGTCCCTACCCGCCTCCTGGAGTCCTGAGCAGGTCCCCGCCAGGCCAGCACAGGGCCTCAGCGCGGCCACCTGGCTCCGAGGCCTGTCTGTCCCCAAGTCAGTGCGCGGCCCACGGAGCAGACACAGCTCCCTCGTTAAGGGGCCGCCAGCTCTCATTCTCCAAATGCAGAGGAACGGAGCGGCTCTCCTTCACGTGTCCTTTCAGACACTGTCATTTCTAACAGTTCCTGGCTCATGTTCTGAACTGAACTGCTTATGCTTCCACACCACTTCTGCGCATCTGCTCCGTACCAGGTACTGTTCTAGGCCCTGGCGACACCCCCTGCGCAGGCAGTGCACGCGCCTCATGGGCCGTGGGGGGGCGGGGGCGGGGTGAACAGGAAGAGAGTAAGTTTCAGAACAAGCAAGTGCAGGCGGGGAGGCGACGGGTTATAGGCTCGTCTCATGGTCCTGAGGGCGGTGCGTGCACACAGCGCTCCCCTGCGCAGGACACGGCCCAGGAAGCCCTCAGAGACAGATGCGTTTTTAAAAAGACGTTTCCTCTCGGGAAGCCTGCTGCCCTCCTCCCAGCACAAACCACACAGGCAACATACCCTTCTCTCGCAGTTCTCCCAGAATGTCCTGCACGTTGGGGTTCTGCTCTTCAAGATCCAGGTTGAGCGAGCCCGTGTCGGGAAAGGACTTGAGAATGTCGGCGACCATGAGCACCCAGGGGTCCGAGTCCAGGGCGGCCAGCTGGATGATCTCTGCCAGGGCGCCTTTCATCTGCGGAGGAGAGGGCGTCCTCAGTGCCCCCGCCCTCCGGGGAGCCCGCCCGCTGCCCCTGCGCAGTGCGGGCAGGAGGAGCAGAGCACCAGGTGCGGCAGCCATCCTTTGGTTCTAAACACAGAGGGGCCCCTTCAAACTCCCTGTAGCTTCGGGGGGCCCCAGGCAGCGTCCAGCCTCTCCAGCACCTGCCCCCTTCCTCCTGCCCCCCAGCCTCCACCAGGCTGCAGTGCCCTCAGATCTAGTGCTCCCACCAGCTGGTGGCCGCTCTCCTGCGGGCAGCCCCAGCGCCCTAGCCTCCCACAGCAGCACGAGGCCCCTGGAAGCTGACGGCCTCTGCAAGGAGCTCGCACGTCTGCCTGCAGCCTGTGAGTGCGTGTGGCTGAGATCACACCAGGCGCCACGCCGTGTAGGGAGCCTGCTGATGAGGCTGCTGGGTGTGGAGAACTGGGCCCAAGTGGTGAGGACGGGAGCGGCGGCCCTGGCACACTCCCCAGGCCCGGGTGACTCCTGGGAGGGCAGGGAAGGCGTGTGGCGTGCTCACTGGTTCTGTGACCCACACGCCCCTCATCTGGGGAGGCCTCCCCAGGGCACAGAGGTCACTGTGGGCCTGGAGTCAGCAGGCGCTGGGATTCGGGACAGAAGGCACCCACCCGAGCAGGAGCCTCAGGAGCAGCCAGGCCCGGCACGCCCCTGGGACAGCACAGGAGATCCTGGAGGCCAGCATGCCAGAGCCCCAGGGTAACACGGGCTTGGCCCTGTCCCCTCCATGCCCGGAGGCCGAGTTCTCGCCCGAGCGCCTCTCTGCCCACCCGGAGCCCCTCCCCACCAAAGTGTCAGCACATGGGCCACACGGCCTCCGCAGGGTGAGCAGCGACGCTATGACCCACAGTCCCCCCGGGGCGGGCAACCTGAGGACTGAAAACATCCGTCCACAGTGCAAGCCAAGAGCCACGTCCGCCAGGACTTGCCATGAGTCTCCACACAGCAGCTCTCACAACAGACACAAGGTGGGGACACCCCGTGCTCCCCAGCTGGCGAGTGGCTGGTGACGAAGCGGCGGGTCAACCAGTGGGACATCCCCCGTCACAGAGGATGAGGCACCGACCACAGGGTAAGCCGTGGGAATACCGCGCCGCTGCAGAAGCCAGTGGTCCAGGCCACAGATCACGAGTCCACGCAGCCAATGTCCAGACCCGGGGATCCACAGACACACAGAGAGCAGATGAGCGGGCGCCGAGGGCTGGCGGGGCGGGGGGGGGGGGGGGGGGGGGGTGCTGGTTGGCACCGGGCTGATCTGGGGCTGTCGGAAATGTTCTGAAGCTGATCAGGATGATACACACCAACCACCAACTGTCCCTATCACAGGCCGCGTGGTATGGAACGTGAGCTGTATCTCAACGGAGCTGTTAAAACTCATTCAGGACTAAAATAAAGTTTTTAAATTCTAGGGATGGGATTTTCATAACCAGATAAAAGGTACCTACAAACAGCAACAGGAAACACTGTCTCGCTGGTGGCGAGAGGGAGCCTCCCTGTGATCAGGAGACGACATGCTGGAGGGTCCGGGTGACTGGCTGGGGACCAGCCGGGAGGCTCCAGCAGAGACGCCGTCACAAGCTCACCTGAGACACGTCTGTAACACGCTTACGACATGAAAGGCACGGGCTGTCCAGACATCAGCTCACCCCGCGGCAGGAGAAGCGGGTGGGGGTGCGGCTCCTTCGCTCCGAGTCCCGGCTCTAGGGACAGCGCCGGGCGCGCCGGGCAGAGGGGGCTGCTCGGGCGGCCAGGAAGGCGGCGGAGAGAAACCCTGTGGACCAGCCGCCGGGACCGGCACCGCCGGAAACGGGCCGGCTCAGAGCTCCCCGAGCGTGGGGGGCAGCACCGCCCGTGGGGGGCCTCGCCACCGGCCGGCTCCCGGTGGATCCCGCCCCAGAGGAAACTTTGGTTCCTTAGTTCAGTCCATCCGGCTGAAGGGGAGCAGCTGGGCACGTTTCAGGGGAGAATTAAGACTCGACAGCCGTGAGTTCTGGTCCGTGGGGGCGGCGGCCCACTTGTCTGAGGCCTCCATTCCGGCTGATGGCGGGGCCCGTGTCTCCCAATGGCCCAGAGAGAAGAAGGGGAACCAGGGTCTGATGGTTGGACCGACAGACCAAGGCGAGGGCCGGCCGGGTCTCGTGTGCACGGAGACACCGGCTGTGAGTCTGCCTGGCCCGAGGGAGCTCGGGCGTCCGCAGAGCCTTCTGGTGGTTTGTTTCCTGCTGAGGCCGCTCTCCCCGGAAGCCCGGGGCCAGGCTCCGCTCCGGCTCAGCGGGTCTCTCCAGGCCCCGCCAGCCCCGCACCCCCCGGGCCCGCATCCCCGGGCCGGGCGCTGTCAACACGGGCACATGCCCGCTCCGTCTCGGCGGCGCTGTAAGCTCTGCCGCCTCCCCACGTCACTCACACGGTCACTTAACCGCCGCCCAGCGCTCCCGTCCTCGTCCTCGTCCTCGGGAGTCCGGCCCGGCCCTCCCTCCCGTCTCCTCCGTGGACGGGCGCCCCCCCGCGGAGCGGCCCGAGCCCTGAGCCCGTGGGAGAGCCGTGGTCCCGGGCGCGGGCTCAGCGTCACGGCGAGGAGGCCGGGCCCGTGGGGGAGGAGACGCGGGAAGCTTCAGGCCGCGAGCAAGGGAGCAAATAAGGGAAGGAAGCGGCCTCGGGAACACTGCTCCCGAGCGCCGAGAGGTCCGGGCGGGGCGGCGCGAACGAGCGCGGGGGGCGCGGCCGGGGCCCCGGACTCCGCGGACGGAGACGGTCGCCTCCACACCCGACCGAGCGGGGCTGTGGGCGGCGCCTCCCGGAGGGAAAGGCGGGGGGACCGGCTCCATCCCCGCGGGGTCCCCCTCCGCCTTCCTCGCTCGAGACGATGGAGAGGACATTTCAGGGGAGAGCGCGGCCGAGGCCCCCACGGCCCCGGGCCCGGCGGGCGGACCGGCCCACGCGCGCCGCCCCGAGGAGGCAGCGCCGCGGACACGCCCGCGGGGGCGGGACGGCGGTTGGCGCTCGGCCCCTTCGCGCGGAACCACCCGACGCGCGTCCCGGGGAAACCAACCCGAGCCCCCAACTCGCGTGACGCAGACACGGGCGGGGACGGGCCCCGGCGTGCGCGGCCCCGCGCGGCGGCCGCTTCGTGGGGCGCAGCCGCCGGGCCGCCCTCCGAGAGGCTCCCCGCCCGGGGCCGCGCTCCTCCGCCGCCGCGCACAGGGCCCCGCGTGTCCGCGCCGGGAGCGGGGTCCGGCCCCGGAGGCCGCCGCGCGCGCCGCCTCACCTCGTCCACCGCGCGGCGCGGGAGGTGCAGCGTCCCGAGCAGCAGCTTGAGCTTCACGGCCGACGAGAGGCCGTGGAAGCAGAGGCGGATGTTGTCGATGACCGCGGCCGTGAGCAGCGACGCGATGCTGGGCGGCGCCCACAGCTCGTCCGTGGCGCCCAGCTTGTTGTGCAGCCACAGGCCCGTGTCGCTCTCCCGCATGGACGCCATCTTGGGGGGGGAACGCCGGGCGCCGCCGCCGAGCCGGCATCTTATGAAGACACCTGCGCGCCCGCGGCGAGGCCCCCCGACATGGCGGCGCCCGCCTGGCGTCTGCGGTGACGTGTCGTCGGGGCGGGGCCTCGGCGAGACGCTGCGTGGCGACGCCGGCTGAGGCGCGCCGTCCGCCGTCACGTGACAGGGCGCCGCCCACTGTCCGCTCCGGGGGCGGCTGACGTCAGAGGAGGGGCGTGGCGCCGTCGGCGAGTGCGCCTGCGCGCGGGCGGCGGCGATTGGACGCTGCTCCGCCGCGGGTCCCCGAGAGAGAGCGCGCGCCGCGGCCGAGGCCTGGCACTGCGCCTGTGGGGCGCCGAGGCCCCGGGGCCGCAGGGAGGGAGGAAGGCCGGCCCGGCCCGGCTCTCGTTCGCCCGCCGCGTGTGCCCGCGCCAGGCCGCGCCCGCGAAAGCCCAGCCCGCGGGGCCTGTCACACTGGAGTTGAGCCGAACCTGCGGGCGCGCCTCGGCGGTGGAGACGCCCCGGGAGGGGCAGCTGCACTCGGAGTCCGGGGCGAGGACGACGGCCGCGGGGAGTCGTGGGGGTGGCAGAGGCGCGCGGACCGGGCGGACGCCCACGTTCCGGAGGCGGGTTCTCCTGGCAGCCGTGCCCCCACCCCACCCGCAGCGTGGGCCGCAGCGGAGCCCCGCCGCCGGAGACGGGCAGAGTCCGGTGGCACGCTCCTCCCGGCGGCGGACGGCGTGGTTGGTTTGTTACTGGGAGACGTGCCCCGGCCCGGCCGGTGTGGCCCCGGACAGCGTCCACCTGCGGGCCGGAGGGTCCCGGTTCCATTCCGGGTCGGGGCGCGCGCCTGGTTGTGGGCTCGTCCCCGGTCCCCGGTCCCCGGTGGGGGGCGCGCAGGAGGCAGCCGACTCGTGGGTCTCTCCCTCTCTCCCTCTCTGAAGCCAATGAAAGTGTATTTGATAACTGGGATTGTTCACAGACAGACCGCAGCGTGACGACCGGGGCGGGGGCGGGGGCCCGGAGCGGAAGGAGGCCTGCCGGGCGGTGCCGCGGCGCACGCCTGGGAGCGCACCGTTTGGTCGCCCGACGCCACCCCGGTAAGTTCAGTAGAGAAGAGAAATAACGGGTCGCGGGCGTGAGAAGCAGCTTTACACGCGGCTGCGGAGCTGGCCCCTGGGACGCGGGCTGGGGGCAGCGCGGGCTGCGGCTCCAGGGCCGGGCGCGGGAGCCGCCCGGGCGAGCCCACTGCGCGCGGTGCAGGCGGCGCCGGCGGCCTGGCTCCTCGGGCCGGGAGGGCCCCGGTGACGTGGCGGAGCGCGGTTGAGTCCTGGGGCTCGGTTCCGGGTCATCAGGGACACGCGCCTCGGGCTCCGGCTCGGCGCCGGGAGAGGAGGCGGACCGCGAGGAGGAGGAGGAGGTGTTTGCCAGATTTCAAAGCGACGGAGCGTTTTTTGTTTTTTTGATCCTCCGCGGGGACATTGCCATTGGTTCTTAGAGTGGAAGGGAGAGGGTAAGACAGCGAGAGGAACATCGATGTGAGAGACGTGTATGCACTCGCTGCTGCCAGGGCCTGGGCCAGGGAAGAGCCTGCAACCCAGGCACATGCCCTTGGCTGGACTCGAACCCAGGACCCTCTGTCTGCAGGCCGACGCTCTCTCCACTGAGCCACACCAGCCAGGAGTAAAAGCAGCCGAGAATCAACAGCGGGAGTGAGAGGGAATGCCTGTACTCAGAGAGAGGGACGGCCGATAAACCAGTGGGCAGGAGGGAAGAGGGCGAACGGAAGGGAACCCCAACCTGAGAAGCAAATAGATGCTTGACCGTATCAGCCACCTGAGCATCAAAATCACCTGGTTCCCGTACACCCATCAGACGGCAGTACGAGAAAGTGGACGTTTCTGGCTTTAAATATGGATAGCTCATGCCCCAGCACCATTTTTTGAAATGAATTGCCTTCGAACCTTTGTTAAAAATCTTTTGTCTGGCCCTAGCTGGTTGGGCTCAGTGGGTAGAGCGCCGGCCTGAGGACTGAAGGGTCCCGGGTTCGGTTCCAGGCAGGGCACAAGCCTGGGTTGCGGGTTCGATCCCCAGTAGGGGGCGTGCAGGAGGCAATGATCGGTTGCAATGGTTCTCTCATCACTGAAGTGTCTCTCTCTCCCTCTCCCTTCCTCTCTGAAATCAATAAAAAATGAAAACCCAAAAGCACCTCCTGTGCGGCAGTGGATCAGGGGGGCCCAGGAGGGGCCCGGAGCTGCCACGGGGTGAGGAGGACAGGGCTGCACACGGGGCCATGGGGAGCGGGGGGCAGAGTGGCCTCGGTCCGGCCCCGGCCGGGCCGTGTCCCTGTACCAGACCGTCTCCCCCACGCCCTCCACCTGTGGGGCCCCGTTTTCCGTCTGCTCTGCGCGCACACACCCGACCCCAGGAGGCAGTGCTTAGGGTAGACAAAGACCTAGTGCTGGGCCAGAAACCCTCTCCAGGCCGGCCGGGACCAGACCCAGTTGTGGGGCGCCCACCACTCGCCCCGCAGATCAAACGGTCCTCCCTCCGGAGCCGGAGTAGCCGGTGAGGACGCCCTCCCTCTAGTCTTGCTCCCAGGTCTCCCCTTGTCGCTGACCTCCTCGTTTACACCCCAGGACTTTTCCTGTCTCCCCAGAAGCACAACTCTGGGTGTCTCCTTCCTCGGCGCCCGGCCAAAGCGCCCCACCCACAGTGTGAACCCGACCGTGCCTCACACTGGCCCGTGGACGGTCCGTTCGGACTGCACGTTCTCCGGGGCGTGGCCATGTCTGTCGCCGCGATGCGAAGGGTCAGAGGCCCCTCCGTCCAGCCCTTCACACTCCGCCTCCGGTCAGACCTGCTCTCCCATCAGGTCCCCTTCTCCACTCACAGCCCGGCCGCCCACCCCGACCTCACCCCGGGGCTCTGGCCCCTCCTTCCCCACCCGACAGGCCCTCGGGCTGGAACTGGACAGAAGGGTCGGCTGCTGTCCCCGCATGAAGCCGCCGGGAGTGGCCCCATGTGAGCGTTGGGCCCGCCGGCCGGCCAAGGGGAGAGCAGCCAGGCGCTCCCTCGGGGTCTGAGTCGTCTCGCTGGGTCTGCGGAGCTTCTTGCCGGGGACAGTGAGGAGCAGCAGCCTCCACTGTGGCCGTGGGCGACCACTTGGCATCGAAACACTGGACCGAGCGCACGACACGTGGTGCTTCCCAGGCCGCAGGCCACGGCCGTGCCCAGCGGGGTCCCTAAATGGGAGGTGAAGGGTGAGTTCCGCGAGCCCAGGCCACCCTGGGAAGACAGGGGCGGGTGCTGGGGTCCAGCCCCCGCGGTCCAGGGGCCCCCAAAGGTGAGGACGGCGTCGGCGAAGAATGAAGGACACGGAGACAGTGTTCAGATGATCAGCATAGCCAGGTTCTCTCTTCTCCTGTTACATCTGTATTTATACCATTTGATCCTATAAGCCTGCCTCTGTAGTTACATCATGGTATGTTTTGGGTCCTCCCTTAAACTTCTACAGTTCCGTGTTGCATGTCCATAGTTTCTTATCTAACCTTTGCCAAAAATCCTGTTTCTATCTAGTTCTGTAGATTTTAATCCTATCCATTCTATTCCAAAGGTTAGGGCTAGTTATCTTCATTCCAAGCTCACTACTCTACTATTCTGTTAAACTACAAGGAAGTAACTGAAGGAGATTATCCTAAGTAAAGATTATGTAGCCTAAGCGTGATTGTTCCTAGTTAAAGTGATTACCCGCCTGGCACTTAGTTAAGGGGTTTTACTGATTTATTCCCTTCCTTAGGCCTGTTAATCCCTAACTCTAGGGAAATATCTCCACCTGGAGAGACAACTTTTCTCAGAGAGGTGACCTTGGTTAAAATACATAGCGCTAAGAAGGGGAGCAAACATTAAGAACAGGATGCCATATACGCCAGGTCCCTTGAAACATGCTGTGCAGATGTTTCTTCCCTGTAGCGACTGTGTCAAGCAGCAAGGATGGACTGGCTTCTGGCAAGGGGGGACTCCGTGGGCAGCACCCCGACAAGAAGAGACAGAGCGTAGAAGTTGGGGCGACCACGGTGACTGGCATTTCAGGACCGAGTACCAGAGGAGAGATGCATAAAAAAAGCAGTAGGTGGGGGCTCAGCATGTCCCCTGACATTTTCAGTGGAGCCCTGGTCAGCACGTGCGTGTGCAGACTGCCTGAGGCTGGGAAAGGCACAGGGCCAGGCAGGCACCCCCGGGGCACAAGGCCAGGCGGGCGCCACGCCAGCGCGGGGCACCGAGAGGAGGCCTCGAAGGCTCTTGCCTCGGCCTTGGGGTCTATGGCCTGAAGACTCAGAGCTCATGGACCCAGGAGCGCACTGACTACAGGGCACAGCTCACAATTCACAACGGAATGAAAATCCTCCAGCGTCCCCCAGACGCTGACGTCCAATAAAAGGTGCCACAAATGCAGCCTGGCCGTGTGTCTCAGAGGTTAGAGCATCGGCCTGCAGACGGAAGGGTCCCGGGTTCCACTCCGGTCAAGGGCACGGACCTCCATTGCAGGCTCCTCCCCGGCCTGGGCCCTGGTCGGGCACCTGCAGGAGTGTTTCTCTCAGGTCGATGTTTCGCACTCTTTCCCTCCCTCCCACTCTCTCTAAAATCAGTGGGAAAACATCCTCGGGTGAGAATTAGAAAAAAGTGAGGGCGATGCAGAGCAGCAGCAGGTAGGACCGCAGTGGGGGGTGGTTCGTCCCAGCTCTGGCTGGCACCCGCTGGCCTCCCTGCTCCCGGCTGGCAGCCCTCAGGCCGCGCCCCTGACCTTCACCTTCGGGGCCACAGAGCTGCTGCCCTTCTCCCTGCGCTTGGCGTCTGGGACCCACACCCCGTCTCCCCGGCCCACGCCATCTTCACTGCTCCTCTCCCCCATCCCGGGTCCATCAGCGTCCCGTGGGCTCCACCCGCCCATCCCAGCCCCCCTTCCCGGAGGCGAATGCAGGGGGAGCAGAGGGTTAGTGGGGGCCCTGACGCTGAGCGCGGGGCGGTGGGCCTGGGGCGCACCTGCTCTGGGAAGGGTCCGGTCAGAGCCCAAGCCAGCGGGCAGCCGCCAACCGGCCTCTTCAGGGGTCAGGTGCCCCGACCCACCTGGTCCCTGAGGGCTTGAGCATGCGGAGGGGTGGAGGGTTCTAGGTGTTGGAGTGGGGGTGCCAGGGGGGTTCATGACCTGCACTATCCTGGAGCCACTGAGCGGCCCCGCCAGCTCCCCCACTCCAACCTCCAGGCCCCATGGCTCTGACTGGGCCTGCAGGGCCCGCACCGCAACGCACCCCAGCACCCGCCCTGCGCCACCCTCACCCCTCTTCCCTGGAGGCCCCGCCCCACCAGCGGCTCTTCTTTTCGTGCCCTTTGTGCCATCTTATCCCGGCCTGGCAGCCCCTGAGGCTGGCACCTCTGCCCGTGCAGGCTGGTTCCCCACTCCCCTGGGTCCCTGCACACAGTGTCCTGGGCATCTGACCGAGCAGATACCGGCTCCCGCCTCTGGGCGGCGTCCCAGGGACACGACGCAGACCAAGGCTCTCACTGCGCCACCAGCGGGCAGGTCGCCCAGTGGGTTCGGTGGCACCTCCCCTGCCCCCTCATCGTGACCACAGGAAATGGCTCCAGACTTTGTCAAATGTCCCTGAGGGCACCCCCCGCCCCCCAAGAGCTCTGGGCGCAGCAGCAGTCAGGTGGGAAGTGAGAGTGAAAACGCAGTCAGGGAGGCGCTGGGCGCGGTGCGGGGACCAAACACGCCCCCCACGGGCACACAGGAAGCCCTGGCCCCGGCACTGACCGCGGACACAGCCCAGGTGTCGTCTACAGGCGGGTGGATAAGCGGACGGTCCGTCCACGCAGCCCCGTGTCACTCAGCCTTAGAAGGGAAGGGGATGCGCCGGCCGGGGCTATGAACTGGGAGGTCACGGTTCGACTCCCTGTCAGGGCTGCGGCTCGATCCCCAGTGGGGGGTGTGCAGGAGGCTGCAGATCAACCATCCTCTCCCATCATCGATGTTTCTGTGTCTCTCCTCTCCTGTCCTCTCTGAAACCAATAAAAATATATTTCAGGGGAAGAAAAAGGAAGGAAATCCTGCCATAGGCTCCAAGCATGTCAAACTCAAAGGCTAACGCGGGCCAAACAAGGTGTACGTGGATGTGGCCACAAAAAAACAAAGCTGCAATTTTCATAGAAACGGGTTTATTTCGATAGAGACATGCTGAATGCAAAGGGCTGAAATAAATGAGTCATCGTTCACATAAAATAATAGAACACCTTAATAAAATTATTACTTTTTCTTGAAGATGAACTTAGTAGACATTGTATAACTGCACGAATTAATAAGCGTCACGCAAATAAACCTATTTTCCTTGTTCTCTGAAAGCAAAATATTTCCTGGGGCGCACACCAAACAAGTCAGTCCAAGACTAACGATGTGGCCATCGCTGCTAGAATATTCGCTGCTGGTATTAGTGGAGAGAAATGGTGCGCCTGCACGTAAGGCGCGTAAGGGAAATGAAGGCAACACGATTATAGTAACCAGTCATTAGCGAACGGTGCAGTTCAGGGGTTCTCAACCTTCCTCACGCCGCGGCCCTTTAACACGGTTCCTCACGTTGTGGTGACCCCCAGCCATACAGTTATTTTCGTTGCTACTTCATCACTGTCATGTTGCTGCTGTTATGAATCGTCATGTAAATATCTGATATGCAGGATGTATTTTCATTGTTACACATTGAACATCATTAAAGCACAGTGATTAATCACAGACACAATATGTAATTATATGTGTTTTCCGATGGTCTTAGGCGACCCCTGTGAAAGGGTCGCGACCCCCAGGTTGAGAACGGCTGGTGTAGTTTGTTAATAGTAACTAGAGGCTGGTGCATGAATCCGTGCACAGGTTGGGTCCCTCAGGGTGGCCTGTCCCCAGCCTCCTAGCCCTGCCTGGCACCCTGCCTTGGCCTGGCCCCGCCCCCTCACCTGTTCCTCCCTGAGGATCTATCGGGCACCCCCGCTCAGTGCCTGAGAGCCTGACAGCAGCCCCGCCCCCCACCTCCTCGCTGGTCACTGTCCGCAGGCGATTGGCGGGGCAATCCCCCCCCTTCACACCCACTTTGAGCCACCAGCTCACCTGCTCCATGGTCCCTGAGATTGGGCCGACTGGCGGCATGGTCCCCTCCACAGGGGTCCGTGGTTGGGGGGAGGACTGGGGGGGACGGTCGGGGCGGCGGTGATCCCACTCCCCTCCAGCCCATCAGGGCGGCAGCGCCTTCACTGCCACCTGCTGCCAGCGTGTGCCACTGCCACCTGCTGTGTTCTGCGCTGACCCCTGGTGGTCAGCACTCGTCACAGCGAGTGGTCAAATGAACACCAGAGGGGATGATTTGCATATTAGGCTTTAATGATATGGGATTATGTGTAAGAGGATATTATAAAAATTAATTACAAATTTTTTATTAAAGTGTTTCTTACATACTGTTATATTGGCTGGGCTGCAATAATACTCATTGTGGGCCATATTTGGCACGCGGGCCATGAGTTTTGTGGGCAGTGTGGACCAGGGCCGTGGGCAGTGTGGACTAGTGGGCAGTGTGGACTAGTGGGCAGTGTGGACTAGGGCCGTGGGCAGTGTGGACTAGTGGGCAGTGTGGACTAGGGCCATGGGCAGTGTGACTAATGGGCAGTGTGGACCAGGGCCGTGGGCAGTGTGGACTAGTGGGCAGTGTGGACTAGTGGGCAGTGTGGACTAGGGCCGTGGGCAGTGTGGACTAGTGGGCAGTGTGGACTAGTGGGCAGTGTGGACTAGGGCCGTGGGCAGTGTGGACCAGGGCTGTGGGCAGTGTGGACTAGTGGGCCGTGTGGACTAGTGGGCAGTGTGGACCAGGGCTGTGGGCAGTGTGGACTAGTGGGCAGCGTGGACTAGTGGGCAGTGTGGACTAGTGGGCAGTGTGGACTAGTGGGCAGCGTGGACCAGGGCTGTGGGCAGTGTGGACTAGTGGGCAGCGTGGACTAGTGGGCAGCGTGGACTAGTGGGCAGTGTGGACCAGGACTGTGGGCAGTGTGGACCAGTGGGCAGCGTGGACTAGTGGGCAGTGTGGACTAGTGGGCAGCGTGGACTAGTGGGCAGTGTGGACCAGGACTGTGGGCAGTGTGGACTAGTGGGCAGCGTGGACTAGTGGGCAGTGTGGGACATGGGGCGTGGGCGGGAGCGGTGGGTTCTGGGGCTCCCTTGGCTCTGGGATGGAGAGGAGCTCTAGGGGCGGTGGGTCTGGCCGCCCCGATGGGACAGCTGCGGACGGAGCCACTGAGGTTTGGGGGGCGGCAGACGGAGGTGGACGCCAGGTTTGGACTCGCTGAGTGGGACGTCCCTTCCCCAAGCGGAGCTCGATGGCGGGGCGAGCGGACCTGGGGGCCCCGTGGGGAGGGCTGGCCCCTGGGCGGCTGGGGAGATGGAGGGAGAGGGACAGCAGGGGGGGGCGAGGGGCTCACAGGTCTGTGCTGTTTGAGGGGATGCGGGAGGGGAGAGGGACCCCGTTCTCAGGGCCGCGCGGTTGCGGGGAGCACTGGTTGCGGGGAGCACTGGTTGGGGGGGTCCGAGGATGTGCGCGGCGGCGGGAGGGTCAGGCCGGGCCGGGGAGGGGATGGGGGTGGGAGGCTGTCCCCGTGCTCACGGGGCGGGGGCGCGTGAGGGGGGCGAGGGCGGGCGGAGCGGCCACCAGCTGGGGTCCCGGTGCGGGCTCGGAACCGAGAAGCGCGGACACCCGCGCGTCAGGGGCCCCGGGCCTCCCGCGTTCTGGGCGCCCCGGCCCGGCCCGGCCCGGCTGCAGCAGAGGCCGCGTGGAGGTCACGGGCCGCGAGTCCCCCCCGCCCCCCGGCGGGACCACTGACCCGAGAGCCAGGGCGGCGGTGGGACCCGGCGCTGCCCCTCCCCCGGCGCTGCCCCTCCCCCGCGCTGCCCCTCCCCCGGCGCTGCCCCTCCCCCGCGCTGCCCCTCCCCCGCGCTGCCCCTCCCCCGGCGCTGCCCCTCCCCCGCGCTGCCCCTCCCCCGGCGCTGCCCCTCCCCGGCGCTGCCCCTCCCCGGCGCTGCCCCTCCCCGCGCTGCCCCTCCCCGCGCTGCCCCTCCCCGGCGCTGCCCTCCCCGGCGCTGCCCCTCCCCGCGCTGCCCCTCCCCGCGCTGCCCCTCCCCGGCGCTGCCCTCCCCGCGCTGCCCCTCCCCGGCGCTGCCCTCCCCCGCGCTGCCCCTCCCCCGCGCTGCCCCTCCCCGCGCTGCCCCTCCCCCGCGCTGCCCCTCCCCCGCGCTGCCCCTCCCCCGCGCTGCCCCTCCCCCCGGCGCTGCCCCCTCCCTTCCCCGGGTGCTGGCCCCCCTCCCCCCGGCGCAGCAGGACGGGGCCGGGCGCCTCCCGGGGTAGCGGCTTCGGGTGGCGGCCTGGGCGCCCTGCTGGGCTTAGTGGCGCCCAGTGGGTCCCCCGCACTCCCGGGCCAGACACGCTCATCGGCTTTCTCTTTACGCAACGACTTCGTGTTCAAGGGGAGCGAGGGGCACAGAGACCCCGCACCCCTCCCTCCGAGGGCACACAGTTGGGGGGCGGCCAAGAGGTGTCGGCACCGGGAGGCGGTAAGGCGGGCCAGGCCGGCGGAGTCAGGGCCGGGTCTCCCGGGACAGCCCCCGGTTGGCCGCCACCAGCCGGGATCGGCCCAGGGACACCCGGCCCTGGACGGCCCGGCTCCTCCGCTCCGCTCCCTCGGGCGATGGCTCTGCTGGTCCCTCCCAGACGCCGCCGCCTCCTCCAGGCAGCCCTCCTGACTTCACCCTGGACCGGACGGTGCTCCAGGCTCAGCCCGGGGTGGGGCTCCCGGAATCCCTGAGCCACTCTGGTCCCTTTAAGTCTGCGGTTCCGAGGCCTCCGGTTTCCATGACGACGGGTTGGGGCGGCGGAGGGGGGCGAACCCCGGGCGAGGTCGGGGAGCGCATGCGCGGTGCGCGCCGAAGGCCGGGCGTCTCCCAGTCGCCGGCGCTGCGTTCGCGGGTCCCGACGCGGTGAGGGCGGGGGCGCGGGGGCCGCGGGAGGGGGTTCGGGCTGGGGTGCGCAGGCTGAGGTCGGGGTGAGGGGGCGCGGGGGGCGGGCTCCGGGTCCCGGGAGGACTGCGGGGCGCGGGGGGCGAGGCGGGCGCGAGGACCTTCCTGCGCTGCAGGCCCCGCTCCCTCCGCTCGGCCATGGCGCCCCCGTCGCCGTGCAGCCCCCCGAGGCCGCTGCTGCTGCTGCTGCTGCTGAGCGCGGCGCTGCTGGGCGCCCAGGCCCGCGCCGAGCCCGCCGGGAGCGCCGTCCCCGCGCAGAGTACGTGCCGCGGGCCCGCCCCGGTCCCCGTCCCCATCCCCGTCCCGGTCCCCGTCCCGGCCCCCGTCCCCGTCCCGGTCCCCGTCCCCGTCCCGGTCCCGGTCCCCGTCCCCGTCCCCGTCCCGGTCCCCGTCCCCGTCCCGGTCCCGGTCCCCGTCCCGGTCCCCGCCCCCGCCCCTGTCCCCGTCCCGGTCCCCGTCCCCGTCCCGGTCCCGGTCCCTGTCCCTGTCCCCGCCCCGGTCCCCGTCCCCGTCCCTGTCCCGGTCCCCGTCCCGGTCCCGCCCCCGCCCCCGTCCCGTCCCGGTCCCCTGTCCCTGTCCTGGTCCCCGTCCCGGTCCCCGTCCCGGTCCCTGCCCCTGCCCCCTGTCCCTGTCCGGTCCCTGCCCCCGCCCCTGTCCCTGTCCCGTCCCTGTCCCCGTCCCTGTCCTGGTCCCTGTCCCTGTCCCTGTCCCTGGTCCCGTCCCGTCCTGGTCCCCGTCCCGGTCCCCGCCCCCGCCCCTGTCCCTGTCCCTGTCCCTGTCCTGGTCCCTGTCCGGTCCCTGTCCCTGTCCCGGTCCCGTCCCGTCCCTGTCCCGGTCCCCGCCCCTGCCCCGTCCCGTCCCTGTCCTGGTCCCGTCCCTGTCCCCGTCCCGGTCCCTGTCCCTGTCCCTGTCCCTGTCCCGGTCCCCGCCCCTGCCCCTGTCCCTGTCCCTGTCCCTGTCCCTGTCCTGGTCCCTGTCCCTGTCCCTGTCCCGGTCCCTGTCCCGTCCGGTCCCTGTCCCGGTCCCGTCCCTGTCCCTGTCCCTGTCCTGGTCCCCGTCCCGGTCCCCGTCCTGGTCCCTGTCCCGTCCCGGTCCCTGTCCCCGTCCCGTCCCCCGCCCCGCCCCGTCCCGTCCCCGTCCCCGTCCCCGTCCCGGTCCCCGCCCCCCCCCCCCGGCCGCCCCTCGCTGGGGGGTGGGGGGTAGGGGGTGGGGGTGGGAGGCCGCGGGGATGGAGCAGGACCCCCCGCTGACCCGCGCCCCGCAGGCCGCCCGTGCGTGGACTGCCACGCGTTCGAGTTCATGCAGCGCGCCCTGCAGGACCTGCGGAAGACGGCCTACAGCCTGGACGCGCGGGTGAGGGATCCCCTCCGGCTCCAGCCACCGGGGCGCACCCCCTGGGAGAGGAGACGGAGGCGGGGTGGGGGTGGGGGTGTGAGGAGGGGCCCCCGGGGGGGAGTGCCGGGAGGGTGGGTGGCCTGGGAGGGAGGGTGGTGCACAGGCTGCCTGGGTCCAGGAGGCAGGGCGACCCCCAAGTGTGGAATGAGCAGGGAGCCCCCAGCCTTCCCGCCCCAGCAGAGCCTGTGTGACGGACCCACCCGTCCTGGGGCAGGGGGGCTCCCAGAGGCAGGAAGGAGGGGCGGCCCAGCCCGCAGGTGAGGGGCCTTTAGAGGATGGGGAGGGCCGGGCAGGGGCTGGAAGAGTCGGAGGAGCAGGAAGAAGTGTCCTTCGTCCCAGCGGGTGGCTCAGGGGTTGAGGGTCGACCTCTGAACCGCGAGGTCAGGACATGCCGGGGTTCAGGCGGCACCCCTGCCGCCCCCCCCCCACCGTGGGGCACAGCAGGCAGCCCATCAGGGATTCTCTCGTCATGGGTGTTTCTCTCTTCCTCCCTGCAGGGGTGTGGGTGTGAAGAGCCCCCAGGCAGGACGGAGGAGCAGGGGGAGCAGGAGGGGCAGGAGGGACAGCAGCAGAGGGTCCCTGCAGGAAGTGGGGTGCAGACCGTCAGGGGGCCTGGGAGAAGCCAGGAAGTGGAGCACCCCTGGGCGGGGGGCGGGGGGGGGTGACGCTCACCCTGATGGTCCCTGTTCCTTTGCAGACGGAGACCCTCCTCCTGCAGGCGGAGCGCCGGGCCCTGTGTGCCTGCTGGCCCACGGGGCGCTAGGACCCGCTAGGACCCGCCAGGACCCGCCAGG
The DNA here is from genome assembly GCA_036010255.1 of Myotis pilosus. NCBI lineage: Eukaryota > Metazoa > Chordata > Mammalia > Chiroptera > Vespertilionidae > Myotis > Myotis pilosus. The sequence continues at coordinate 966,153 of JASKON010000006.1, forward strand.
ACCCTCCAGGACCGGCCAGCCGCCCCTTGTCAATAAACACCCAGCCCAGCAGCCCGCCCCGTGTGCTGTCTCCCTGCTCTGGCCCCGAGCCACCCGCGCCGCCCTGCGTGGGCCCCTCTGGGCCTCGGTTTCCCAGCTGTCCACGTGGGTTGAGGCCCCCTGGGCACTGCCCCACGACAGTGCCAGCGCTGAGCAGGGACACGCCGTCCGGCCACTGGGGTGGACCTGCACCTGCCCAGCAAGTCCGCCTCCGGCTCCTGCTTCCTGCCCGCCTGCCCTTGTGTTCCCAGGAGCAGGAGCGGGCGTGGCCCTGGGAGCAGCTGCCCCGCACAGCGTCCCCTGCACAGCGTCCCCCACCCGGCAGTGGGGTGGCGTCGCCCAAGGCTTCCTGGAGCCCAGCCCGTGGCCCCTGCATGGCAGAGCCTGTGGCCAAGGAGCCCTGGGACCTTCCCCACAGCCTCCCCTGGGCACCAGGGCCTGAGGCGGGCACCACGCCCCCACACAGTGTACTTAGTGCCAGGCAGGAGGTCTCCAGGGGCAGCCAGTGACTCCGCCCCCTTTATTTTAAAGTTTTTATTATGAAAGCGATGCTTTAGGACACCCGGGCGTACAGTAGGGCGCTGATGGGGGTGACCACTGTGGCATCCCCCAGCGAGTGGGGCTTTGGTCCCTGGTTGTGGCCTCTCGACAGGGCCTGCGTGCTGGTTGGGCAGGGAGAGCTGACGCCCTAGTGGGCTGTCACCTTAGCCCACAAGTCCCCGCCTGGCTGCCTCCAGCGGTGGCCCCAGGGACCTGCCCTGCCCTCCCCACCCCCATGGCCTCCCTTCACCCCATGGCCTCCCTCCCACCGGGAACCTGTCCTATTGTCAGAGCTTTGTGCCCGGAAGCGCCCGGCACGCAGGTGTGGGTCCCAGAGCGAAGAAACGAGAGTCCCACCTTCGCTGTCACGCCTGGGAACCCACCACAGGCTCCATGGCACAGCCTGGCAGGCCCCGTGCAGCCCTCAGGCCTGGGCACAAGCGGGGTGCTGTAGGGACCGGGTGCCACTCTCCTGGCCCCCCCCCCCCCCCGAGAGGAGCCGAGGGGCAGGGTGCAGGTGCTCACGTCCGACTGGCTGGCGTCATCATGGGCCGTTCCTGGGCAGGGGCGAGGGACGCGGCCCGTCATCTGGGCTCTGGGCTCGGCGGCAGGTTTGGCACAGGCCAGCCAGGACCCAGAGCTTCTAGGACAGCACGTTTAGCAGGAGTGTGTCCCTCGCAAAACCGTTTTTATCTGACAGCTGAAGTGAGCTGGGCATCCTCTACTGGTGCAGCCACGAGCCCGCGCACGTGGTGGGGCTGCTATCGATGGGAGATGGGAGTGAGTCACGGAGCCGGCGGGGCGGCCTTTGGGAGGCGGTTAGGGGCTGGAGTCAGGCGTGGGGAGCAGCAGTGGCCCCAGGAGGCTGCTGGGCGGTCCGTTCCGCCACAGCTGCAGGGCAGGCGGGGGTGGGGGGAGCTTTGGGGGGCTGGAGCCGGTAGGGGCGCCCTGTGATGGGACATCTGAACAGGACGCAGGGGGAGGGTGGACTCGCCGCGAGGTGATGCCGCGAAGAGCAGGCCGCGCTTGGTGTTCGCAGGAGAAGCAGTTCACTGGAAAGGAGCCATAGGCCGGCTGGCGGCCTCAGCGGTTGAGCGTCGACCTAGGAACCAGGAGGTCAGGGTTCGATTCCGGGTCAGGGCACAGGCCCGGGCTGCGGGCTCCATCCCCAGTAGGGGGCCTGCAGGAGGCAGCTGGCCCGTGGTTCTCATCACTGATGTTTCTCTCTCTCCCCTCCCCCCTCCTTTCTCTCTAAAATCGATTAAAATATATTTTTTAAAAAGGAGCCATGGGGCTTAGCCACACGGTGGGTTTGAGAGAAAGGGAGGAGGGGTGGGGGCTGGGGATGGGAGGAGGAGGGGAGGGGGATGGGTTTGGGAGGAGGAGGGGAGGGGGAAGGGGATGGGAAGAGGAGGGGAGGGGATGGGTTTGGGAGGAGGAGGGAGGGGATGGGTTTGGGAGGAGGAGGGGAGGGGATGGGTTTGGGAGGAGGAGGGGAGGGGGATGGGTTTGGGAGGAGGAGGAGGGGATGGGTTTGGGAGGAGGAGGGGAGGGGATGGGTTTGGGAGGAGGAGGGAGGGGATGGGTTTGGGAGGAGGAGGGGAGGGGATGGGTTTGGGAGGAGGAGGGGAGGGGGATGGGTTTGGGAGGAGGAGGGGGAGGGGATGGGTTTGGGAGGAGGAGGGAGGGGATGGGTTTGGGAGGAGGAGGGAGGGGATGGGTTTGGGAGGAGGAGGGGAGGGATGGGTTTGGGAGGAGGGGAGGGGATGGGTTTGGGAGGAGGAGGGGAGGGGATGGGTTTGGGAGGAGGAGGGGAGGGGATGGGTTTGGGAGGAGGAGGGAGGGGAGGGGTTGGGGAGGAGGAGGGGAGGGGATGGGTATGCGGCTGAGCTGGGAAGGGGCTGGAGGGAGAGGGGGGGGCGGGGAACGGCGCTGGCTGAGAGCCCTGAGAGGACAGCGGAGAAGGGACCCCAGAGGAGCCAGGCAGCCAGGAGGCGGAGCGAGGCCTGGCAGGGCCCACACTGGGCCACGGGTCGCCGCCAGCCCTGAGGGGGTGGGGTGGGGTGGGGAGGCCCGGGTGGGGGTGTTGTAGGAGCAGAAGTGCAGCGTCAGCAAGGAGCTTGGCCCGCCATGTGGCCAAGGCTAGCGCCCCGGTCTGCCCTGAGCCGGGATCTCCCCGACTGTCCCTCAGCTCCGGGCAGAGCTGGGAGTGGTGTCCCTAGGGCAGCGTTCGCGCTCCTGGGCTCGGTGCCTGTTGCCCCCACTTTCTGAGCCTTTATTCCACCCTCTCATTCCCCAGCGGCAGTCATCCCATGTCCCCGCTGGGCCCAGCTGGGTGGGGGGGGAGGTGGACAAAGGCCCAGCGCTCCAGTCCATTCAAGGTGGAGGGGGGCGGCACCACGTATGACCCCTGGGGTCAGACCAAACCGGGGGTCAGCAACCTCGGCACTTGGGTTCTGGCTGGGAAAGAATTCGGAACCAAGAGCTAAACTGTACGAGGACATTTGTTGGGTAAATGGCAGAGGGAGAAAAGGGAATTCCTAGAAAAAACGGCTTAGGGAACAAGTTATGGCGGCAAAGGAAGGGCGCTTGGAGCTTGGGAGTGAGGAAGGTGCCGGCATAGCCGGGGGGTGGGGAGGGTGGGGGGGGCAGGGTGCTCTGGGGAGGGGAGCGCACTGGGTCCTCCGTCCTAGGGCTTAAGGTGGAGGTTGTAGGGAGGCCCCGGGAAGATCTGACCGGACGGTCAGTGTCCTTGCAGGTGTGTCCTCCCCTGATTGGCGGCACCAGGGCAGGGGTCCGCTGAGCTGTCGGCAGCCTGGGCTGGGGCTGGTTTTGTTGCTTCTCTGGGCCTGGAGCTGAACTACAACTTGAGGCCTAGAGGGGTCTCCGGGAGGAAAGGTCAGGGGGTCCAGGATCTGCGGGAGCGGGGGGGGACCTACCCTGCAGTTGTCTGTGGCCAGGCCCCCGGGCTCCCCCTGGTGACCAGTGGTGCCATCCTCCTTGCTCTGCTCCTGGCTAACACTGGCCTCCAACAAGCTGGCAGAGCCCCCTCCCCGAGCCCTGGGGCTGGTCAGGAGCCCGGCCTGTGGCTGGGGCAGGACCCACACCAGGTCTCACCCTTGCTCCCTCCTCCCCTTCTGCCTGGTCCTGCTTTCCTTCCCATCCCCCGCCTTTGATTCACTTCCTCCAACGCGCCCCCTGCCCGGGCCCATTTCCCAGGCCCCACCTGTGTCCCCGGGAGCTGCCTCCCCTCAGGTGCCAGGTGCTCCGAGGCCCAGGCCTGCCTCTGGAGCAGCCCACGGTGGGGATCTGGGGAGGGGGGCCCTGGTGTTGGGCGAGGGGGCACCAGGGGGTCCTGGTCTGGCCTGAGGCCCAGGGCGGGTAGAGGATTTCATGGACGTGGGGTTCGGAGCGACAGCGCTGGGAGGACAGACTGCCCGGACTTGCCCGGCCTCCAGTTCGTCGTCTGCACAACGGGCTCCTGATGTGGGCTGAGGGCACGGCCTCCCTGGGACGGACAGGGAGCCCCCATGTCTCTGAGGCTCCCCCTGCCTCCCCCCTGCCTTCTGCACCGTCCTCCCCTTCAAGTCACCCCCACTCACTCCCAGCGCTTAAACCCGGGCTGAGGCCGCCCAGCCCTTCCAGGTGGCTGACCAGCCGACCGCCGTCTCGTCCTGGCTCTCGGCCCCTCTGGACCCAGGGGCTGAGCCGGGACCGCGGGGGACAGGGCCTCAGCAGGTGCAGAACTGAAGACCCCGGGGCCATGCCCAGTGGAAGCCCAGGCCCCGCTGTCCCCCCTTTCCTGGCCAGGACAGTGCTCCCCAAGCCCCTGACCCGGCGCAAGCCCCGCTCCCCTCCTCTGAATTCCCCTGACCCTCTAGGCACCCAGCGCGGCTCCCCAGCCCCAGGGTTTTCCTGCCTGGACCCCTTGCGTGGGGTTGGCATCCCTCTGGCCCCTGGGGGCTGGTCTCGCTGCGGGCCTGTCCCCCCGGCTGCACAAGCAGCAAGGCCCTGAGCTGCTCCTGAACCCACTTCAGATCACCGGGCACCTGGCAATCCTGGCACCTGGGAGCATGGTGTGGGGGTGCCCCCCCCAGCCCTGGCCGAGGACTAGTTCAGCGCCTTGGTCCGGCCGCCCCTCCCCGCGTCCCTTAGCGGGGTGCAGGCAAGGACAGCCCCGCCCAGGCCCCGGGCGACCGCAGGCGCCTGGCTGGGCTCTGTAAGGGCCACGAGCCACCAGCGCGGCGCCGGGAACTCAGCTCCGGCCGCTGGTGGGGTCACCTCGGGGGTGCGGGCGATGAGGAGAGGGGTGCGGAGCGGCGGACAGGGCTCCTGAAGTGCCAAGGGTTCTGGGGCGACCGACCCCCCCGCCCTCCCCCTGACCCGCAGCGCCGGCCGGTCAGGCTCTCGGGGGCAGGAGGATCCGCCGGAGGCCCCCCTGCACCTGCACCGGGACCGCAGGGCGCATGAGCGCCACACGGAAGGCAGGGGCCGGGCCGGGAGGGGTCCTGCGGCCGCACCCCCTCCTCCCCGCCCCCGCCCCGGGTCCGGCGTCTAAAGGCGGGTGGCGCGCTGCGCGGCGCGGATGTCAGACCCGCTCCGGCCGCACCCCCTCGCCTCCAGCCCGCGCAGCTCCGGGCGCACGTTCCCAGGGGCGCCAGGCGGGGAGGCTGGGGTGCTGGGGTACCGCGCCCGACCACGGGGCGGGAGACGGCGGTGCCTCGGTGACCGCGACCGGCGGCTGCGGAGGAAGAGGACGCGGCGCTGCGGCGCCCGGGCCCGGTCCCGGTCCCCGGCTTCCCGGACCGCACAGCGGGGGTGCGGGGGCCCCCGGAGCGCCCCCTCCGGCCAGCACCCCGGCCGCGCTCGCAGGTCCCCGCCACTCGGCGAGGCGGCCGCCCCCACCCGGGCGCCCTCCCTCCCGCAGCCGCCGGAGCCCGGCCGCCGCGCGGCGCGCAGATGTGCCACCGGGCGGGCGCGGAGGCGGCGTCGGCCCCCGCCCCCGCGGTCACATGGTGACCCCGCAGCCAATGCAGTGGACGCTAGGACCCTGCGGGACCCCGGGCGCCGCGGCCGCACCGGCGCCGCCGCATTATAAATCCTCCTCCAAGATGCGGCGCAGCTCCCCGCGCGCGCCCCGGCCGCCCGCCGCCTCCGCCCCGCGCCCCTGAGCCGCCGCCGCCGCCGCCGCCGCGGGTCCGAGGGCGCCGCGCCCTTGCCCTGGGCCCGGCCCGCCCGCCCCGCCCGCGCCCCGCGCCCCGCGCCGCCCGCCGGGTGCATGCATTGTGAGCCCGACATGGTCTGCGAGACGAAGATCGTGGCCGCCGAGGACCATGAGGCGCTGCCCGGGGCCAAGAAGGACGCGCTGCTCGCCGCCGCCATGTGGCCCCCGCTGCCCGCCGCGCCCCCGCCCGAGCCGCAGCCCGAGCCGCAGCCGCAGCCCCCGGGCGGCGCGGGGGGCGCGGGGCCCCCGGAGGGGCGCGGCGTGCACATCCGCGAGTTCCGCGCGGCCGAGCAGGAGGCGGCGTGCCGCATCTTCTACGACGGCATCATGGAGCGCATCCCCAACACGGCCTTCCGCGGCCTGCGGCAGCACCCGCGCGCGCAGCTGCTCTGCGCCCTGCTGGCCGGTCAGTGCGGGCCCGCCGTCCGCCCGGACACGCCGCCCCCGCCCGGTGCCCGCTCGGTGGCCGGGACTCGGCTCGGAGGGAGCGGCCCGCGGCCCCCGCCCGCGCCCCCGCGCGCCCCGCGCTCTGCGGCGGCCGGGCCGGGCCCGGGGCTCCCGCTGCGGGCTGGCCCGGCTCCCGACCCAGGCGTCCGGGGCGGGGGCGTGGGAACCGGCGCGGGCGGGGGGCGGCGGGCGGGGGAGCGGGGTCCCCGCCGGCCGAGTCCGCGGGTGGGGGCGCGGGGCCGAGGCCGGCGCCCGCCGCGTGTGACTATATTTAACCCGCGGGCGGGGGCGGCTGCCTCGCGGCTCCGGGTGCTAATTTATGGGGGCGGCGGCCCGCCTGCGGGTGCGGGTGCGGGAGGGGTGCGCCCAGGACACAGCGGGGACACGGGCCTTGGGGTGCGCAGCCCCGCAGGGGCGTTGAGGCCTCTGCTCCCCATTTTCCAGATGAGCAGCTTGAGGCTCGGGCGGGTGCGACGCCCCCAAGGTCATGCGGGCGGAGGCCGCTCTCCCCGCAGCCACCTGCCTGCGGCCGCTCCTGCCCTTACCCCCGGCGCCCCGGGGGCTGGTCCTGAAGGTGCCGCTTCCGAAGGGGGGGCTGGAGGGGGGGAGGCCGCTGCGACCTCAGGTTAAAGGGCCCCGAGTCCCCGGGGGACGGTGCACAGGGGACGGGGAGGAGCAGGAGGCCAGGCTCCCGGGGAGGACAGTCCTGGCGCCTTGGCCTCGTCTCTCCTCCGGGCTCACGGCTGGTCCCGGGCCACGGTTCGGAGGTGCAGTGGTGGCTGCTTCCTGCCCACCTCCCTCCCCCCTCACCACCCTGCCCCCCATGTCCTCACCGTGCTCCCCCTCCTCACTGTGCTCCCCTCCCGCCCTCACCGTCCCCCCCACCATCCTCCCCTCTCCTCACCATGCCCCCTCTCATCCCCTTGCACCCCCACCGTCGTCCCCTCCCGTCCTCACTGTGCCCCCCACCATCCTCCCCTCTCCTCACCATGCCCCCTCACCATCCGTCCGTCCTCCCCTCCCGTCCTCACCGTGCCCCCTCTCCCCGCAGTGCTCTGCTGGGCCCTCACGGGCTCGCTGCTGCTGACCTGCCTGGTGCCGGCGGGGCTGCTGGCGCTGCGCTACTACTACAGCCGGAAGGTGGTCCTCGCCTACCTGGACTGCGCCCTGCACACGGACATGGCCGACATCGAGCAGTACTACATGAAGCCGCCCGGTGAGCCCCGGCCCCGCGCCTTTTCCTCTCTGCCCCCTGGCCTCTCCCACCTCAGCAGCCCCAGGCCAAGCCGGGGGCCCCGCGACTCAGCTCCTGGGTGACTGAGGGCCTGGCCGGGATTGGGAGGCAGGGCCTGGGGCAGAGTTCGGCCTCTGGTGCTGACCCGAGGTCCGAGTGTCCATGGGCCGCTCGCCCTGGGCCTTAGTCCTCTGAGGCCGGGTGCTTGGGGCCTGGCGGGCCCTGCTCTCCATGTGGCAGGTGACACGTCCCTGGTGCCAAGGGTGGGGTCTCCCCTCTCGCAGGTCCTGTCTGGCCAAGGTGCTGGTGGTGCCTGCTGGGTCCTGGGCTGGCCTGGGCGCCGGGGCTGGGGGTCGGGGGGGCAGTGGCAGGCAGAGAGGGCCCCGCGGGGGAGGGGACTGGGCGGCGGGGACCCTGGGAGCAAGGGCCTTACTCTTTGCTTCTGGTCTCTGGGCACTTAGTGAGCCAGAGGGTCTCGCCCTGGCCCCTGGCAAGGCTCCTGGAGAGGGAGGGGCCTGACTCACGGGCCCTGGGCCACTATCTGTCCTCCAGGCTGCCCCGGGGCTGGGTCCTGGGGTGGGAGGCAGGACCCTGGTCTACATGCCCAGAACCGAGGGCCGTCTGTCATCTTGGCCCTCGAGGGTGAGAGGCCCCCGGTGCTGAGGGCTCCGGTCTGGGGGGAGGGGACAGATGCACCCGGATAGTTGGGGGGTCTAGCGAGAGCCTGGTGTCAGGGAAGGACGGGAGGGCGCCAGGGAGGAAGTGTCCCAGAGCCAGGTGGCCTTCCCGGCACTGCCAGCTCCGTGCCCACCGCAGCCCGGCAGCAGCCTTGGCACCTTTGGTTCCCCTTGACCCTTTCCCAGGTGCAGACAAAACATCTCAGCCCCGAGGAGCCCAGCTGCTGCCTGGCTCTGCCTATGCCAGCCCGGCCCGACGGGCGAGGCCGCAGGAGCTGGGGGGGGTCCGGTCCGGCTGGGGGCCGGCTGTGGCATGAGGACCGGCACTCGGGTCTGCGCTCTCTGGGCTGCAGTGTCCCTGAGTGGCCCCCTGAGACATGGGCGGGGTCTGCAGAAGACCCCACGGGGCCACGGGGCCGGACAGCAGCCGGCAGGGCCGTGCTGGATTGGTGGGGAAACCGAGGCCTGGGAGAGGCGAGGCTCCCAGCACTGTCCTGACCTTTGGGTGGGTGGGCAGGCCAGCAGGTGGGCAGTCGATCAGCCATTCCCAGCTCGGCCATGTCGGGCCTCAGAGGCAGGTAAAGGAGATGGAGACTTTGTAGCGGAGCTGGTTGGCTGACGGGGGAGGGTTTGGCTGCTCGAGGAGGGGCTGGGGTGGGAGGGCTCAGTGAGGAAGCTGGAGTGGCCTTGAGCAGGCCCGTGCCCTGGAGCGGGCACCCCCGTCCCAGCGGCCCTTTGCCTCCTGCAGCCCTGGGCCTCGGTCTCCATCTCCTCCCCCTCCTTGCTGAGGGCTCCCCGCCTTCCTGTCCTGCATGGGGCTGTGATGGGTCTGGGCCAGGGGTGGGGACAGCTGGTCTGGTCACCGGGCTGGCTGCCCAGGAGAGGCCAGGGTCAGGGGGTGCCCATGGCCATCCCGGCTCCCCAACCGAGAGTGTCCACAGACCTTCCCAGGGTCACGGGCTCCCAGGCCCAGCCGCCCCTGACCTGGGAGAGGGAGGGCCACAGGGTTGGCACGGACACAGGCCCCGGAGGTCCCTGAGGCGAGGGGTTGTGGCCCTCACGGCCTCTCTGGCTGGCCGTGGTGTCCAGGCATTTGGCTGCCAGGCAGGGAAGCGGCCGATTGGCTGAGGCCCACCCAGCTCTCGGCAGCCGTGCCCCACGGCACAGCCCAGCCCTGACCGCCCTGTCCCCCGCAGGCTCCTGTTTCTGGGTGGCCGTGCTGGACGGCAACGTGGTGGGCATCGTGGCGGCGCGGGCCCACGAGGCGGACAACACCTTGGAGCTGCTGCGCATGTCCGTGGACTCGCGCTTCCGCGGCAAGGGCATCGCCAAGGCGCTGGGCCGCAAGGTGCTGGAGTTCGCCGTGGTGCACAACTACTCCGCCGTGGTGCTGGGGACGACGGCCGTCAAGGTGGCCGCCCACAAGCTCTACGAGTCCCTGGGCTTCAGACACATGGGCTGCAGCGACCACTACGTGCTGCCCGGCATGACCCTCTCGCTGGCCGAGCGCCTCTTCTTCCAGGTCCGCTACCACCGCTACCGCCTGCAGCTGCGCGAGGAGTGACCGCTGCCCGCCCGCCGCCCGCCGCTGCCCGCACCCGCCCGCCCCCACCCGGGCCCGCTTGCAGGCGCTCGCCTTGGCGTTTCTGTTGGGTTTTTCCTTCTTCAACATCACGTGGTTCTCTGGCTGGTTCTTGGGGGGGCGGGGCTCTTGCTCATCCATGACATTTCGGGGGGTGGGTCGTTGGCAGCCATGGCCCCCTGCCCGCCCACCTGCTGGGACCACGCCCTGAAGAGTGACAGCATGGACCACCGCAGGCCCACACCGCTGCCCGGCCCTGGGTGGCAGGGCTCCTGGCCCACAGCCGTCAGCCCTGGCCCAGCCTTGCCCACCAAGCACAGAACCTCTGTAGTGAGGCCCTTGCCCAGCAGATCGCTGGCCGCTGGCCCGGCTCTGGCTCGGCCACGGGTCCCCAGGAGGCGTGGCCTGCTGGGCCGGCGGCCACTGCCCCTCAGGCCTCCACTCTGTGCATGCTGAGCACGTGGCTGGCTGCAGCATGCCGCATGCCCACAGCTCCCGCCCGCCCGGCTGCCTGCCCGTGGGGCCCAGACTGGGGAGCGTCCCTGCCCGCCTGGAGCCAGCCCCGGAGCCACCTGCTTGCAGGAGGCCTGTCTCAAGAGCCCTCGCTTCACCTGGTTCTGCTTTGCTTTGACACCCAATCGCCTTTCCCTTTGGTCCCCGCTCCTCCCCGGCCCAGGCTTTGCTGATTGGCGTCATCACCAGGTGTGGTTCCCATAGCAACCTGCTGCACAGCCTGGGTCAGAGCCCTGCAGGGGAGCAGGGTGGGGAGGTCCCCCCTCGCCCCCCCAGACCTGGCCTCAGCCTGCCCTGTGAATACGAGCCCAGCCGCTGCCACCACCACAGCCCACAGCTTCCCCTCGCCTGGAACCGACCTTTTTTAATGTTATTTAGACAGAATAGCACTCTGCATGCCTGTAATTCTCGGGACAAAACGGTAGTTGACGCCCTCACACGCACACCTGTGTGTCTAGGATAGGCGCTATTTCCTGCCCAGTCTGGTCCGGGTGGGTGGAGGGTTTCAAAATTTGGAATCGGGAGGGAGCTCCTGATTAGCATCATTTCCCCCTAAGAGCATTCCTAGTTTGTGAGGAGGCTGAGGCCCCTGCCCAGCTCGGAGGTGCCGCTGCCTTTGGGAGAGACCAGTGGGCCCTCCGTCCAGCTTGGCTGGGGGCCTGGACGCTGGCGCTGCTCAGCCTCCTGAGGTTGGGGCTGGGGCCGTGGGCAGGGTGGCCCGGGCGGGGACGAGCAGGTGGTTGGCAGTGGCCGCACGTCCAGCTGCGAGCCTGGACCCGCCACCGAGACCCCTTCATTGGGGGCTTGGAGGAAGGGACGTTCTTAAAGGGGCTTTGCAAGTGAGCGAGCGAGCAGGGTGCCCGGTTTGCCCGGTGCCTGTGTGCTGTGGCGTGAGGCGTTGGCGGAGCACTGTACAGACCCCGCTCTCCCCTGTACATACCCCGGAGGCCGGCCCCGCTCGGGGTGGGAGTTTTGTAGACTGTACAGAAATCGGCACCCTATTTTCTTGCAGCTCAGATTTTGTTAACCTGGATTATACAGACAGACGTAAAGCGTTTTAGCAAAATGGAAAAGCTGTGCCTTTCTCCTTTCTGTTGGCTGGGTTCTGGCTGGGAGCAGCCTCCGCTGCCATGGGGCCCGGTGAGCGGGAGGGCAGGTGGTGGCCGCGGGTCAGCATGGTGGTCGAGGTGGTAGCTGGGGGAGGGGGGGCGAGCTCTTTGATCCTGTGCCTTCCCAGCCTCTGTCCCTGGGGTGGGAGGGCGGGGCCTGGGCTGTCATTATCTGGTTGGGGATGGACACCTCGCTGGCCTGCTCCTGGGCAGAGGTGTGGCCGCCTCCTGCTCTGCCGGCATCTGTCTGTCTGAGAGGGACCTGGGTGGGCCCTGTCTCCTGGTCAGATGGCCCACAGTGGGTGGACGCCGCCAGGACTTTCATTGCCCTTTGGTGCTGCCAGGAGGCGGGAGAGATGCCAGGAGGGTGTGGCGGGGGGCTGTGGGCAGAGGCGTCTGCGCCCACCCAGCTGGGCGTGCCCTGCACCAGGACAGGCCCTCGCCAGGGCAGTGTTGCTTGGCAGATCCCAAGGTCCACAGGGACAGACCCCCCAGCCGCCCGGTGGCAGGAGCGGGACCCCCCTGCAGGGGCTGCCCGGGCTGCTGCTTCCCTCCAGCCTGGGCGCCACCTGCTCCAGAACATGCCCAGAGATGTGAATTTTATACGTTTGTAGAAATCCTGACTTTACCTCTTCTACCTCTGAAGCATCCTCCCCAGGCCGCTCAGTGAGGAGTCTCTAGCTTCTCCGTGGGCCCTGGCAGGCTGGGCCCTTCTCCCTGCGGGCCCCGGGGGCGCCCCCTGAGGCTCCGGAAGAGTGAGCCGAGCCAGGGGTTGCTCAGGGGTCGGGGCACCCAGGACCCCTGTTTGGAAACCTGTTTGGGAGCAGAGAGCAGGAGGCAGCGTGTTCCGGAATGTTCGTTAGCTGGGCAGCTCCAGGCAGTGGGATCCAGGGCAGCTGAGGGCTCCTGGGCCTGGCCTGGCGCCACCAGGGTCTTGGCATGTGTCTGGTGGCCATCCCCAGGGCAGCTCCCACTGCCCAGCAGGCCCCCCGGGTCGGTGGTCTGCAGGTGCCGAGCGCCATGTGGCCTCTCCCGTTTCACCCCCACGTGTCCGGCTTGGCCTCCCAGTGCAGCCGGGAGGAGAGGGCGGAGGGCAGGGATGCTGCCTGGAGGGTGAGGCCTGTCCTGCGGGAAGGTGTGGGCTGGAGGCCCTGCCACAGGCGGCCTGAGGCCAGGGGTCCTTGCTGGCCCCTCCGGCTCTGCGGGTCTTTCCTCCGAGAAGCCCCTTGGAGGGAGGGTGGGGGCCACGGGGCTGGCTCTGGCCGCGGCAGGTTGGCGATCCGCGTGCCTGTGGGGCGGCCGCCTGGGGGGGCTGGAACCCCTTCCTGTCCGTGTCCCGCCAGGCGGGCGGCGTCGCTGCGTCGGTTTGAAGCGACTTCTGCGTCAGTTCTGGCTCCGTGCTGTGTTCTGTGCTGGGGCCTTCCCAGGAGGCTTTGGGGTCAGGTCTGGGCTGGGAAGGGCGGCCTGGGAGGTGGGCTCCTGGATGCCCAGGACACGCCCGTGGGTGTGGCTGGAGCTGCTGGGTGGTTTTTAAACAGCAATAAGTAGCCCTTTGGGAGAAGGGGTGCCGGCGCGTGCACACGAGTGTGTGTACCCCTGTGCACTCGGGCACGTGTGGTGACGGAGGGAGCCTGGGCAGGGAGGCCGGGAGGTGCTGTGCTGGGCCTGTGGGGCCGGGAACTGCGCGTGGGGCGCTCCTTCCCAGCGGGGGTGCCGGGCGGCTGGGCATGGAGGTGGCATGACCCAGACGAGGCTCTGCCTGGGTCTGGGCGTGTGGGGAGGATGGCTGAGGTCAGACTTGGTGAGGTGGAGTCACCTCGCCTGGCTGGTGGCCGCGGCTGGCATGACGCTGCGTCTGGCCGGTGGGCCCGGAGCCTGTCAGGTGCCTGGCTTACTGTTGTGAGCCCACGACTGAGACCCCAGGATGTCCCAAGCCACCCCCAGGAGGGCCCAGGGCAGCGGCGAGCTGAGCTCCAGAGGGACAGGCTGTAGGCCGGGGGGCAGGGTCCCCGCTCCTGTGGGGGTGTGAGCAGCAGGAGGGTGTGGGGGTGGCCCTTCGACCTGCGTGCCTCATGCTGCTGTTTTTCAATAAAACCAGAGCTGACGGAATCGGCCTCCGTGCTTTCTTGAGGCGGCCCCAGCCTGGCGCGGGCGGGAAGGGCTGGTTTCCTGGAGACCTGGGGGAGCCTGTGGGCTGAGATGCCCTGTCCGTCTGGCACCCTCCGCGGGGCACTCCCTGTAGGCCTGGGGGTGGCAGTGGGGCTGACAGGAGGGGCTGGGGGTCCAGGTGGTGACCAGAGCGAGGAGAGGTTCAGGATGGGCCCTGGCTTTGTTGATGGGGACCCGGCCAGCCTGCCCCAGACAGCTCCCCACCTCCCTCCCGAGGCGTCTGCCCTCAGCCTGGGGCCCTTGGGTGCACAGGCCAGGCTGCGGGATCAGTTCCCAGGCTGTTCATTTGTTTGGGCCAGATGGCCCCTGTGAAGCCTCCGGAGGGCGAGCTCTGAGGTGACAGCGCAGTAAAGACGTCCAGGCGCAGGCTGCGGGCTGCGGGCGGGCCAGGCTCAGCCCAGAACGAGAGAAGGGGGGCTGGGCCTGGGACCTGGTGACCAGGGCTCCCAAGGACGGTGCATGCCGAGGGCTCCGTGAAGGCAGCACAGAACCTAGCCGCGTGTCAGCAGGAGCAGCCAGGCCCCGGGGGCAGGAGCTCCTGGGCCCAGTGGGCGCATCAACATGCTCCCCCGCCCTGACAGGTGCCACAGGCCCAGTCGGAGCCCAGATCCAGACCCGGAAGCTGGTGGGAGGACCTGGAAGACACTCTCAGGGGCTGCCACAGAAGCAGCCATGTGTGCATTACAGTGGTGTAACCTTCCGGTGCCTCGGTTTCCCCACGGTGCAGGGCATGCTGGTGCCTGTCACCATCTGCTGCGAGGCTTTGGGGTGCACAGCTGGGCCCTTCCCTTGGCACCGGGGAAGAACGGCCCAGGCAGGGAGCCAGCTGCTCCCAGGGCTGGTCACCGGCCGGCGGCTTGTGGGGACCGGCCGGCCGGCGGCTCAGGTGGGGCGCTCAGCCCCGGCCCGGGCACTTCCCACCCACGGGAAGTCACGACAATGGACGAGGACAGCTTTGTGGACGGGTTTACTCGGGCGAGGACCCAGAGGGTGCACTTGGCCGGGCCATGTCCTGCTCCAGCCACCAGCCAGCACAGACACCAGCCCTGGCCTCGAGGAGGCAACCCAGGGGCTGGGGAGCCAATTCTGCCCCCGCTGTCGCCGGGGCTATGGATGAAACGCAGGGGAAGACGGCAGGTGCGGTCTGGCCAGGCGGTCGCGTGGAGACGTGGCAGGACGGGGGCATGGCCGAGGCGGGGCCTCCTGCAGTGGCACCAGGTGTCCCCAGGAGCGGCCAGTGCTCAGGCTCACCTTCAGGGGCACCTGTGGGTGGCATCCAGGGATCAGTGCAGGTCTGGCCAGCTTGCCATCACCTCCCAGTCCCCCACCGGAGGACGGCCACAGTGCAAGGCAGACACGCCCTAACACACCCACAGCCACACGGCTACGGGACGCACGATAACGCACACTCCCGGGGACAGGCAGGCTGGCTCACGCACACTCATACCCTGGGCATAGCACCGCCACGTTGGCCAAGTCTGCCACCTGAGCTGCCAGGGCCTGTGCCAGGGAGCATGCCTGCAGGGGTGGGGTCAGGCCAGGTGCCCCCCTGTGCTGGCCACCTCGGGGCCCTGAGAGGTGCCAGGGGTCCAGGAGAGCCCTCCTGGGGCCTTGATCCCTGGACCATGGCTCAAGAGCCCCTCTTGTTAGGGTGGGGGAGGGCCCCCCACAGCCGCAGCCCTGCCACCTGCAGGACTACTGGGGGCTCCTGGCCTCCATGGAAGGAAAGCGCCCCACGTCCCCACGTGCTGCAGGAGCAAGCGTGGACACCCCGGACCTGACCCTGGCCGGCCCAGGCAGTGCTCCCTGACTATCTAGTACTGCCTGGGGGAGGACGGGCCATGCAGGGGCCCTCCGGGCACACAGTGTGGCCACAACCTGAGGAGGAAGAGCGGAGGCTGCTGGGGACCTGGTGGCTGGAGCCCCCTCGGAGGGACGGGGACAGGCATGGCTCTGCCCGCCAGGGTGACTGCACAGGCCTCAGGGGCTCCCACCCCCTCCTTATCCTCCATTTTTCCCTCTGACTTGGGGGAGACCCTCTGAGGGGTGACCAGCAGGGGTGGGGCTGGGACCAGGCTCAGCAAAGCCCGGTGCACCTGAGGCAGGTGGGGGCCCCTGGGTGCCTGACCCAGTCCCATGCCCCCAGGACACCCTGTGGCTCTCCCAGGCAGAGGGCCACACCTTGTCGCCAGGGTAATGGCTCCTCAGAGGGCAGGATGGGAGCAGCTGGGCTGGGGCCTGCGGCAGGGCCGGGCCTGTCCTGTCCGGGCGCTCCTGCCCCGGGCACTGTGCCCTCCCCGTGGGGTCCCTGGCAGCTGGGGTGTGGCCCCCGGTTCCCGCTGCCCCTCACCTGCAGCTGCAGTTCCAGCGCCCTCACGTGCTGCAAGGCCTCCATGGCTCCCTGGACCAGAGCTAGGAGAGAGAGAAGGGGGGATGGAGCCCCTGCCCCTTGGGCCACGCCTACAGGTTCCCCAGCTGGGCCTCCTCAGCCCTCAGGTGCTGGGCAGGGTCGGGCAGGGGTCAGGCCAGGCCTGCAGCTCCGTTTGAGGCTCTGGGGCCAGAGGAAGGAGGAGGAGCAGGGGCAGGAGCCCCGTGGGGGTGCAGGCCCAGGTGAAGCCTGCAGGACAGCTCTGGGCGCCAGTGGTGGCCCCATGGGAGGCCTGGGTCACCGTGGGGCATCCTGGGCCCTAGAGGGGAACAGCCAGCTTGGTTCCGGGGTCCCAGAGCGAGCTGCCTCTCTAACAGTGAGCACCCATCCCACGCCCCCAAGTCCGACGTGCCACACAGATCTGGACAGACATGCCCGCGACTGGCAACGGGCCTGTCCTCTGTCTACAGTGAGGCTGGAGCAGGGGGCCCGCCAATACAGCGGCCGGCGAGGGAGGAACCTGGGTCTCCCCAGGACCCCTGTGGGTGCCTAGCAGTGAGCCCCTTTAGCATCCCCAGCCCCGCTCTCCCAGCCTGGGAGGCCAATGCCCCATCTTTCCAGGGCCCATGGCTGGGCACGGCCCACAGGGAGCTCAGCCCATGGGGAGCACAGCCCGCGGGGAGCACTGGTGTCCATGGGGCTGTGGCCAGGGTGCAGGTGACACGCAGCATGAGGCGGGGGAGGGGGACCTGAGCACACCCCCAGGCAGACCCGGGCCGACCCGGACGTGCCTTCCTTCCTGTCTCCTCTGGGCTCACCTGCAAACTCGGGCACCTGCGCATCTTCCACCTCAAACAGCAGCTCATCATGGATCTGGGCAACCAGCCTGAAACACAGAGCCCAGGGTGTCAGCCTGTGAAGGTACCCCACACGGTCAGTCAGGACCCCACGTAGTCGGGCACCGCTGGCTGCCCAGCGAGGGGGCGTCAATGGGGCGTGTGTACGGGGCACATTGTGGCACAGGGTGTCGGAGGAGGTGGCCCAGCGGGGAGTGGGAGGACCCACGGGCCCTGCTGCCTGGGTCACCCCGTTGTCACAGGATGGCCTCCCAGGAGGAGGGGCACAGCGGGCGGGCAGTCCAGGCAGCTGCCGAAGAGCCCCTGAGCCCCTTGGGAGCCGGGCCCTGACGGGTTTAGTGCAGCCTCTGGCTCGGCGTGGGCCCTGTCTGCAGTCAGCCAGGCGGGCAGCGTGGGTCTCGCCTTCTAAGGAGCTCCGAGCCCACGGCACTGCCTGCCTCGGGCAGGAGCCTGGGGACAGGCCCTCATCTGAGAGCTGTGGTGCTCACGCCTCAGGGGACGCTGCGCCCCGACAACCTACGAGTGATGGGACGGGCAGTCCCCTCCACGCACTCTCACGCTGATGGGACATTCCCATGCTTCTAGCTGGAAGCTGGGACACAGGAAGCACCGCGGAGGGGCCTCGCCCATGCCTGTCCGCGGCTCTCTGCTGCGTGGCACCTGCCCTGCGGCCTCAAGCCCCTCTGTGCATCACGCTCAGGCCCTGGCACTTGCCCCGCGGCCCAGAGCCCCTCTATGCGTCACGCTCAGGCCCTGGCACCTGCCCCGGGGCCCCGAGCCCCTCTGTGCGTCACGCTCAGGCCCTGCACCTGTATCGAGGCCCCTGCGGAGCCCCTGTCCACCCCTGAGCGGCCGGAGCTGCTGCGGACTGTCCGCCCTTCGCCCTTTCCCCTGGGAAGGCCGGGTCCTGCCCCTGCACCTCCCCAGCCCCGAGGCACCCCTCACCCCAGGCCCCTTTGGAGGCTGAGAGAGTGAGGCCACAGGCGCCCTGGGCTGCGGGCGGGAGGCGCGGGAGGGGAGGGGCTGCCCTGGGGCGGGCAGGTGAGCACCTTCGGCCCGCACGCCCTGCTGTCCTCGCACTCAGGGCACTGAGGCCGCTACTGGCTGGGATGCAGGCGGAAGCCTGGTTCCTTCCCAGAGGCCCCGGGCAGGTCCAGCTGCGTGAACGTGGTCAAGCGTTCCCACAGGCCTGTCCACAGGTCACCAACATGACCACTGAGCCAGAAATGGGTGCACGCGCCCCGCCTTCCTGCTCCGGCCCATGGCAGCGAGGGGGACTGTCCTGTGGCTGCAGCCCATGGGGCACCCGGGCGACGGGACACACACTTGGCTTCTGCGGCTTCGGGCAGACTCAGCTCACACGGGGCCACAGTCCCTAGACCCAGCCTGGACCCTCCTCTGCTCTGGAAGAACAGGCCACGTTCAGAAAACAGAGAATGAAGCGCTGCCAGTCCCACGCCGTCTGGTTTTCTCAACCACACGATGCGTTTGCTGTGACAGCATCCTCGGCGCGCAGGAAGATGCCCAGCTGGCTGTCAGCTTCCGGGTAAGACTGTGTCTGCTCCCCTCAGCTCTGTCACCCAAGGACCCCAAATCCTCACACACCAGCCCCTTTACCAGTCCCACAAAACCCGAAACAGGCCAGACCGCACCTCCCCCATAGAAGCGCCTGCCGGGGGTGAGCTCGCCCAGGCTGCCCTCCCCTCCCACTGACCCCACAGAGGACAGTGAGCCGGACACGCGGAGAGCCGGAAGCGTTGACAGTGAGCCAGATGCGTGGACAGTGAGCCGGACGCGCGGAGAGCCGGATGCATGGACAGAGAGCCGGACGCGTGGACAGTGAGCCAGATGCGTGGAGAGCCAGATGCATGGACAGAGAGCCGGACGCGTGGAGAGCCAGATGCATGGACAGAGAGCCGGACGCGTGGACAGTGAGCCGGATGCGTGGACAGTGAGCCAGACGTGTGGACAGAGAGCCGGACGCGTGGACAGAGAGCCGGACACGTGGACAGAGAGCCGGACGCGCAGACAGTGAGCCGGACGCGCGGACAGTGAGCCGGACACATGGACGATGAGCCAAGCTGAAACCCTCAGGAGACCTGGGCGCAGCTGCGAGGCGGGGCTCAGAGAGGAGCCTCTGTGCCCCGAGTCCCTGCAGAACAGGGACCAGCCCTGTGCAGGGCGGAGACGGCAGGGTGACTGGGTCTCGGGCCCCCCTGCCTGGCCGGGGCCTGGGCTGGGCGCACTCTCCCCAGTTGCTGAACTTGCGAAGGAAAGGCTCAGGCCAGGCGGACACTGGGCGTCTGGGAGACACGGGTGCTTCTGAGCGGAGGGGGTTCAGAGGGGCAGCCGTGCCTGGAGACAGTGACGAACACGCTGCTGCCCCCCCGCCCGCCTCCTCGGCGGTGGCCACGCTGACCAGCTGCGAAGGGCCCTTTGGCAGGGACAGGCCACTCTGGCAAGTGACCCTGGGGACGGCGGAGGAGGGAGCCAGACCTCCTGGGCCCGACATGCCCACTTGTCTGGGGACTTCAGATGAGGTGCCGGCACCAGGGCCGGGGGCTGGGAGCTGGGAGGGTGGTCCTGGGCCAGCAGAGGCTGGGCGAGGGCT
Organism: Myotis pilosus; assembly: GCA_036010255.1. Lineage (NCBI taxonomy): Eukaryota > Metazoa > Chordata > Mammalia > Chiroptera > Vespertilionidae > Myotis > Myotis pilosus. Next base: position 985,523 of record JASKON010000006.1, read on the forward strand.
ACTGGAACCAGCCACGGGGATACTCTGGAGGGGCCACTGGGGGAAGGACTGCGGTCTTGGCCGACCAGACAAAGCTGTGGCCCCGGTAACCCCGGTGGCCCTCCTGGGAGGTGTGTGGGACACTGGCCCTGGGGCAGGGCAGCAGCAGGAGCTGGGCACCAGCACCCTCACTGAAGGGGGTGGGAGCGGACAGTCTGGAGCCTGTGTCCTGAGAGCTCTGGGTCCACCCACCTCCGGGAGCAGCTGCTGTGCCTGAAGGAGCTCAGAGGCTCTGAGAAGGGGGCACATTTCTGCACCAGGTGAACCTCAGGACCTCAGGGTGCCCCAAGGTGAAGGGCCTGTGGCCTCCGTGCTGCTGTGCCAGGCCCTAGGGTGCTGGGGGGGAAGGGCCCTCCCAGGGGTGCTGACAGGAGACTCGGGGGAGGCCCTTGGCTTGGGGGATGACTCAGACACAGGGGTGGACGGGAGCTGGTTGTGCACTTGCCGGCCAGCCTGAGAGCAGTGCCCCCGCCTCCGCCCTGGGCACTGCAGGGCCATGCGCTAGCTGGGTGGGGCGGGCCGCTGCTTGCTCACTGACCTGGCCGTCAGGGTCGGGGACGTGGCCACTGCTGCGAAGACATGGATCATGGCCATCTTGCAGAGGTCTGCGGCCGAGCCTGCGGGCACAGAGGTCCTTGTTGCACCAACAACGCGAGGCCCAGGCCCAGGCCCCAGCAGCCGCCCAGCACGGGGCCCACCACCTCCTGGCTCCTGCGTGTCAGGAGCCCCATGGGTGCCCGTGAGGCTGACGCCAGTGCGAGACTCGGCCGGGCCCCCATCTGGTTGCTGGGCGAGGAGAGACCCACTCCCCCGGGACCTCGGTGCTGGGGAAATGCCTGTCCCTGCAGCCAGTGACTGAGTCCCCGGGTCCATGCTGGCTGTGGGCCGAGGGCACTGGCCCCGGAGACCGCCCCGCTCACGGTGGGGGCACCCAGCCGTTTGCTCTTATGGCCAGCGGGCGCACCGCGGCCGTCAGTCTCCAGCTCTGACCCCGAGTCCTGCTGTCAAGGGCCCACCTGAGTAGGTCAGGCCCACGGGCGATCCCCTTCCCATGAACTCAACTGACGAGGGGCCTTCCTCATGTCCGCAAACCCCCTTTCCATGTAGCATGACCTAGTCACAGGCGTGACGTCCCGCATGCACACAGGTCCTGCCGCACGTGGGCACGCACGTGGGCACGGACTAGAATCCCGCCCGGCACACCAGCTCACAGTGACCTCACAGTGACTGCGCGGTGTGGCTCAACCCTTCCCATGCTCATCACTCGTGCGGCTTCATGCTGGTGACCTCAGCTCTGCAGGGCAGAGGGCAGCCAGGTGTGGGTGGGGATGAGCCACGTGGTCAGATGGGCATTCACTCAGCCAACACTGCGTCCGGCCTGACCAGGTCCTGCTAGCACAGGGGACAGGCCTCTCAGTGCCAGGTGCACAGTGGGTATCTAGTGAACACCCCTGCATACACCTAGTGCACACATCTAGTGCACACACCTAATGCACACACATAGTGCACGCACCTAGTGAACACACCTAATGCACACACCTAGTGCATACACATAGTGAACACCCGCTGCACACATCTAATGCATACACATAGTGAACACCCCCTGTACACACCTAGTGCACACACATAGTGAACACCCCTTGCACACACCTAATGCACACACCTAATGCACACACCTAGTGCACATACCTAATGCATACACATAGTGAAAACCCCTTGCACACACTTAGTGCACACACACAGTGAACATTGCTGCACACACCTAGTGCACACTTAATGCACATACCTAGTGCACACACCTGCTGCACACACCTAGTGCACACACCAATGCACACATCTAGTGCACACACCTAGTGCACACCCCATGTACATACCTAGTGTACATACCTAGTGCACACCCCATGTACATACCTAGTGTACACACCTAGTGCACACACCTAGTGCATACACATAGTGAACACCCGGTGCACACACCTAGTGCACACACCTAGTGAACACCCCTTGCACACACCTAATGCACACACCTAGTGCACACACCTAATGCATACACATAGTGAACACCCCCTGCACACACGTAGTGCACACACCTAGTGCATACACATAGTGAACACCCGGTGCACACACCTAATGCATACACATAGTGAACACCCCCTGCACACACGTAGTGCACACACCTAGTGCATACACATAGTGAACACCCCCTGCACACACCTAGTGCACACACCTAGTGAACACCCCTTGCACACACCTAATGCACACACCTAGTGCACACACCTAATGCATACACATAGTGAACACCTGCACACACCCAGTGCACACACCTAGTGCATACACCTAATACACACACCTAATACACACACCTAGTGCATGGAGAAATGGGTCAGGACCACTCCTGCATACATGAGAACCTGCCTCGGAATCAGTGCCACCTGAGGATGGGGAGGTGTTACCATCCTCGGTTCTGTCTGGGGTCGGGCCGTAGTTTGCCCACGGCTGCCCTACACTGAGCCCAGGCAGATCCTAGCTGCCGTCCCAGCAGCTGCTGCCCTCTCTCATGGGCTCTCTGTAGGATGCGCAGGGACTTGACCTCTGTCCTCTGCTGGGCCCCTCCTCTAGCTGTGGAACAGCCCCTGGGGGAGAAGGGGAGCAGGCAGGGGGAGGGGCTGGAATCCACCCATCCATCCTCCAGGCTTCTCTGGACCTAGGGCCTCTGCCCTCTATCTGTGAGTCTGGAGTCCTAGGTGGCAACAGCTCATGGCACGTGGTGTGCAGCCCCTGATCACGTCTCTCACTCACCTCCTGCCGAGACACAAGCTATTCACACGCTGAGGCTGAAGGTGACTAAGGCGTTTGCATAACCGGAGGCAAACAATGTGGTGTCACCCGGCCTGCCTCCTGCTCTGGGGGCTGGGGCTGTGGGAGCGGGGCTGTGGGTGGGTGACCGGGTGGGCATCACTGGCCCTACAGCTGCTAAAAGCCCGGGCAGCACATGGACCCAGCAGCAAGCTGGGGCTCCGGTACCTTGCACCACGAAGTTCACCGCCTGCCGCTCTGCTTGTGCCCGGAGCTGCGGGTTCCGCGCGTGGATCCTTGGCAGCGGCCTCCTCCTGCCCATGATGGACGCCACATAGCCTGGTCACAGGAAGGAAGGCAGGGTGAGGGCCGAAGCAGACAGGCAGTGTGGTGCCCTGGTGGGCACAGCTCCTCAGATTCGGGCCAGGGGCCCAGCGGAACTCTCCCAGCAGGACCCTCCAGGGACCCCTGAGCCAGAGCGGCTCTGGGATCGCCCAGGAGGTTCGTGGTGGGGACAAGCACAGCAGGGGTGGCCGTCGCTCGCTGCCTGCCCGGTGACACGTTTGCACGCCCTCCCTCAGCTGATTCCAAAACTGGTGCAGCCGCTCCCACGCCCTGGCCAGTCCGTGTCAGGCCAGGTCCCATCGCCTCTCGAGATCCAGGAGCGGGGTCCCTCCACCAGCACAGCCCACAGGGCAGGCACGCGACAAGTGTGGGTGGAGGAATTTAATGATCGTTTTATTTCCTTACAGTGTCTGCCGGAAGTGTGATTTCTGGGTCAAAGGGCACATGTACTTCCCATTTGGACCTGCTGAAAGTTATGTCCCAGGGAGGGCGGGCTCCGGCTCCCGCTCCAGCCAGCACCTGCAGCTGTGAGAGGCGACAGCGACACGACACTCCCTGCTCTGCAGAGCTGCAGTGAGCTCCCTAAGTGAAGTCAGGGCCCGCCCCTGATGTTGCCCCTGGTCCCACCCCTCAACCCCCAGTAGCCCCTATCGCATTTCTGTCTCCAGGGTCCTGACCCCATAGCTCTTCCCACACCCGGTTCCATCCCCATTTCAGAACTAACAGTGCACTGTTCTTCTCAAGTGGAGCTCCTGGGCCCAGGATGGTCAGGGCTATGGTCTCCATGAGGACCAGTGGCTGCAGGCTTCTCTGGGACTCACCCCCCAGGCCCAGGGATGCCCGGCCAGGCTGGGAGGAGTCTGAGCTGGGGCTACCCTGGCACGAGGGCTGGGCACAGGCTCAGAGAGACCTGCCACCAGCAGCCCCTGGGGGCGGGGGCAGGAGAGCCCGGGTGCTGAGGGAATCCGGGGAGCCACAGGAAGGCGGGGCGGATGCCAGCCTCACTCAGGTGCAGCGAGCTGCCTCCTCCGCACCCCCTCCGCCTCCTTGGTTGTCCAGGAATTTCTGCTCTCACATTTCCTTCCTTCTTTCTCTAATCTACTCGGCTGCTCTTCCCCAAATGTCTTGTGTTGGATACAAACCATTTGTGTTCACAGTTTTTCTTAAAAACACTCCTTCACAGTGCTTCTCCCCCTGCATGACGCGCCAGCTGGGCCGGGCCTGTGTCCCAGGGAGACCCTGCCACTGCCACTGCTCCTGTGCGACCCGACTGCATTCAGGGGGCAGTAACTTCCAAGTGAGCGCCGACAAGTGGCCACGCCCACAAGTGAGCGCCGACAAGAGGCAGATGTGAGACCACTCTGGCCCTCCGTGGCCCCGAACGTGCGCTATTTGACCTTCTCTGACATCTGGGACCGATGATGGTGGGAGTTTATGGACGCACTCACATTTTTAACAAGACAGCGCGCTCTCCACCTTCTCTGCAGGCTGGCGCTCTCCTTACCCATCACCGCGTCTAACTGAAGGGGTTCATTCTGTGCCTCAGAGCCTGGCCCTGGACCCGTCGGGCGGAGCCTTTCGGTCCCATTTATGGAGCAGGGCTGGGCACTCACCCAGCCCCCACCATCCTGTCTGTCCAGCCGCCCACTTGGGAGCAGGGCCAAGGGACCCCCAGCTGCTGCAGGCCAGGCGAGGGGGGGGGTTGGCCATGGCTCTGGCTGCGGCGGGCTCACCTGTCTGGTGACACCGGGCAATGGTTGCTTGGGCAAAGTCCTTGATTTTCCGATACTTCTGCAAGAAACTTTCCAAAAACCGGGAGGCTTCTGGAACAGGAACTCCAAGGCAGGCAGCGAGCCGCTCCTTCCCTGTCCGAGCAGAAACACCAGGATCAGAGGCAGCGACTCACACGAGGGGCTGAGAGCACGAGCCGTGAGGCAGAGCCCGTCACGCGCACAAATGAGCCAACGAGAGGGCTCTCGGGAGACACGTGAGTTGAGGTCCAGTTGGCACCAGTGGTCTCTTCTTCTTCTTTTTTAAATATAAATATATTTTTATGGATGTCAGAGAGGAAGGGAGAGGGAGGGGAGAGAAACATCAGTGATGAGAGAGAATCATGGACCGGCTGCCTCCTGCACGCCCCCACTGGGGATCAGGCCCGCAACCAGGGCCTGTGCCCTGACTGGGAATCGAGCCCTAACTTCCCGATTCATAGGTTGATGCTCGACCACTGAGCCATGCTGGCCGGGAACCACTGGTCTCTTCTGATTGGTCAGGATGGTGCTGGCTTTGGCTTCTAGCTGAGTGCAAGGGCTGGCCCCCCCACCCCCCACCCCCCCATTGGGCCTGATGAACATGGTTTACTCAGCAGCCCGGGCTGAGTGCCTCCAGGTGCCGGGCTGAGTGCCTCCAGGTGCCGCAGGGGAAGCCGAGGATGAGGCAGGTGCAGGCCCCGCTCTGGGCCCATCCAGCACAGCAGTCCTACCGGGTACGGAGGAGGGGGAGGAGGGGGGAGGGGAAGGGAAGAGGAGGAGGGAGAGGGGGAGGAGGGGAAGGAGGAGGAGGAGGAGGGAGAGGGAGGGGGAGCAGAAAGAAGGGGAGGGGGAAGAGGGGGAGGAGGAGGGAGGGAAATGAGGAGGGGAAGGGGAGGGAGGAGGAGGAGGCGGAGAAGGAGGAGGAGGAGGAGGGGAAGGAGGAGAATGGAGGAGGAGGGGAGGGGGAGGGGAGGGGAGGGGGAGAGGGAGGAGGAGGGGAGGGGGAGGGGGAGGGGAAAGAGAAAGAGGGAGAAGGAGGGGGAGGAGGGAGCTCCATGGCCAAGCTAGGAGGACATGGGCCCAGGAGCTCCCTCCCTGGCGTTTTATGGTGAGACACATGCTTTGGTCCAGCTCAGCATTTGGATCCTAGGGGGCGAGGGTTTCTTGTGAAGCTTCTCTCAGCAAGGGCTGTGGTGGGACAGCACCCCGAGTGCCAGGGTGACACCCTGACTTTGAGCACTGCTTGCTGGGGGCAGGTGCTATGGCCACCGGGACGTGGGTCAGAGCAGCTCCTCACTGTGGGAGGTTCTGTGGGTCCGGGGAAGCCCCTGGTCTGCAATGGCCCCATGTCTTCACTGGTCCCCACCCCTGAGGGCTGTTAGGGGGCCCATGAGCGGAGGCAGGGGACGCTCCCAGCAGATGGCCCTGCTTGGTGTCAGCGTGGAGCCATTCTCTCCTCTTCCTATTGATGGTCGACTAGAGAGAGACGTCCACTTGCTGTCCCACTTACTGGTCTCCCCGATGATTGACGGAGACCAAACCAGCAACCTTGGCGAATGGGAGCAGTGCTCTAACCACCGCGAGCCCGGCCGGGCCCAGAGAGGGAGACTTTGCCTAGAGAATGAGGAGCCGTGAGGACAGGTATGGGAGCCCCGCTGGACAACAGGGTGATGGGCCAAGGCCGGCTCCAAGGGGCTACGTCATTGTGAGGGAGCCCAGAGCAACCAGCAGCTGAAGACCTGACTCCTGGGAGCATGACTGGCCAGGCGTGGGCTGCTGCCTCTGCACGGGCCAACCTGGGGCCACACTAGAGCAGTGATGGCGAACCTTCTGAGCTCGGCGTGTCAGCATTTGAAAAACCCTAACTTAACTCTGGTGCCGGGTCACATATAGACATTTTTTGATATTTGCAACCATAGTAAAACAAAGACTTACGTTTTTGATATTTATTTTATATATTTAAATGCCATTGAACAAAGAAAAATCAACCAAAAACATGAGTTCGCATGTCACCTCTGACACGCGTGTCATAGGTTCGCCATCACTGCACTGGGGGGTACACCAAGGGCCTCAGACAACAGGGTCCAGGAGCCACAGCCTGGAGGCGAGACCTGAAAACCAGGGAAGACCTCGGGGCCTGGGACGGCCTGGCCCTGGCGGCTGGTGCGTGCAGAGGCGCTGGGAGAAGAGAGTGTCTGTCGCGTGAGGGTGAAGGGGCAGATGTCAGCCAGGAAGAGTGGGAAAGGCTGGGGTGCCCTGTGCTTCACAAGTCGGTCCCCGAAGAGAGATTCGGAGCCCTCAGTCCTTCCTCTCTGCCCAGGCCTGCCTGACTCTTCATCTGGCTGGAAATGAAAAAAACTCCAAGTCCCCTTTTAGGGCTCACGGGTACATTATGTTGGAATAATCCACCTATAACTGTTTCTATGACGTTCCAGCCGCTGCACTCGGCGGCGGCTCTGTAATGGAACCTCCCTGGCTTTCCGACAGGAATGGGATGGTGGCTCACGTGCAGGCGGGTCTGGCCAGGTGGGGCCCGGGGTCTGCCTCAGCCAAGACCTTCCTCAGTCTTATCTGCTGTTAAGCCCACTCAGCGAATGCCTTGTTTCTGAGATTGCAGTTTTCAGTTTTAGAATTTACATTTGGCTCTTTTGATTTTCTGCGATTTCCTAATTGTCATTCATTATGAGCATCTTTTCCTTTACATCGTTGAGCACAGTTACAATAGTGGCTTTAGAACCCTTGTCTGCTAACTCCAACATCTGGGTCATCTCAGGATCGGATTCCACGATTGCCTTTCCTCTTGAATACGGATCAAGTTATTGCTTTTTCATGTTTAGTAATTTTGGATTGTATCCTGGGTATCGTGAATGATGTGTTGTAGATACTCTGAGTTCTGTTTATCTCAGGAGTACTGGTTTTTTTAAGGGGGCAGTGAATTTGGCTAAAGTTAAGCTTTAAACTGTCCCCTCTGCGTTGGGCTGCAGCTAAAATCTCAGCTCGTTCCCTTCGCCTTGGCTGGGTTGTTTGGTCTGACTGCTTAGGGTCGGCTAGAGATTGGGCAGAGCTCACACTCAGAACTCGGTGTTCCTCTGGCTTTCTTCTGAGGTTCTCCTTCACTTTCCAGATTCCCTGGTTGCTCCAACCTGCCTTCCGGTTCTTCACGCTGGTCAGGTTTCTCCCAGAGTCTCAGCCACCCACAGCGCCATCTCGCTGGCATCTCTTCCTCCCTCGCTGTCTCCAAGGCAGAGCCCCCACGGTGCAGACTCTGCCAAGGTTGGGAGGCCCAGGCCGGTGCTGAGGCCGCCCCTCAGAGCTGAGAGCCGGCAAGAAAGGGAGGCCGCCAAGTGCTCCCCCTGTGCAGCCTCCACTGAGACCAGGCCCCGGACACCCAGCCAAGCTGTGCCCGGACTCCTGACCACAGATGCGGTGAGACCAGTGGTCAGGCACGCTGCTCAAGGGCGGGGATCTGAGAAGTGACGGAGCTCTGTGGACACTGGGGCGAGGGGGCGAGGGGTTCCAGCAGACGGCAGAGCCCTGTGGGGAGCCAGCCTCTGTGAGGGGGTTCCCACCCCATCACAGCAAGTCACCGGAGGCCCAGGCGAGGCACTTGGGAGGCCCACGGTGGCCCACGTGGAGTCGATATGCTCGCACTGGCCGCTTGTTCAGTTTTGCTGCCTTTCCTTTTGTGAGCGAAGGTTCCCATGGCCGGAGGGGAGCTCCCCGGGTCTGCGGAGCCCGCTGTGCAAACAGAACTGACCCCAGGCAGGAGGCCCGCATAGCCACATGGGTCTCCCCTGGAGAGGGACTGGCTGGCCACAGCCTCTCCGAGGGGCATCAGGCTCCACTGATTCCATGACCAAGAGGGAGAAAGGAATTTAAGAAGCTCAGACAGCCATGGTCAGAGAGTCAAAAGGAGAGGCAGGGAGGGAGAGGGAGGGGAGCTGGGCCCTGGGCCCTGGGGAGGGGGAGGAGGGGGAGGGGGGCTCCTTGAGCAACTCAAGGCACAGAAATGGCCCCAGCACAGCTGTGGGCCCTGAGACCCCCTCCCGCTGGGTGACTGGGTGCCCTCACTTCCGGGCCTGACCCCTCGTCTGAAAGGCTGGCGTGGCACCGACGGAGCTGCGGCTGGAGTGTGTGTGAGGACCCGAGGGACTCACGAACTCAGCCGTGGGCTGAAGGGGATTCCTCGAGGGCAGGGCCATGTGTGAATGCAGCCACGAGCGAGCGTGCCTACCTGCTCCGTACACCACGGCGTACACCACCCTCTTGGTCTGCTCCCTGTCTGTGTGCGTCACACGCTCTGCGGGGATGTCCTTCCTGTGTGGGAAGAGGGCCCGCTGTCAGGCACTGGTGCCCCTGGCAGCCGTGGGGCCACAAGAGCCCCCCCACCTCCCCACCCCCCCACTCGGTTCTTCCTCTGGAGGCTCTTCACCTGCAGCTGCCTTCATGCGGGGGGTTGGGGGGGGGCTCTTCCCCTGCAGCTCCTCTCAGCCGACAGGGCGCATGGGAGCACCAGCCACATACACCAACGGCATCCCCAGGGAGTGGGCAGGGCTGCACCCGTCCCTCTGCAGGCCTCCAGCAGCTGCTGCCTGTCCCCCCGACGGAGGGACTAAACCCTCAGACAGCGTGAGGGTCAGCTCAGCACCCCAGCTCTGTGGGCTGGACGCGAGGACTGGAGTGGCCTCTGCACACCCAGGTGGGGACGCCAGGCGGTTCCTCTGACAGGAGGAGCCCAGCGGGAGGAGCTCGGAGCTGCCAGCCCTCGCTCCTGCGGCCTGTGGTGCTCTCGTCTCCCAGGGACTCTGCACACCTCTCCCCCAGCGGCCAGGCGTCTCAGCGAGTGAGTTCTGAGTCAGGCGGCCACGCAGGCCCCAGGCCGCCCAGAACCCACAAACACGCTTCCCTGCCAGGAAGCGGCTGGCGCCCCTGGCCCCAGGATGGCCGTGTGGGCACAGGGCCGGGAGCTGGGCCGGAGGGAGGGCGGCCGGCAGCACCGCACGCTGTCCTATGGCTCAGTGCCTTTCTGGGCTCAGCTTGGCTGCGCTGCCATAGCCGGTTTCCCAGGCAGAGCTGGTCCGACAGTAGTGAGGACTTTCTCGTGTTCCCGGGAGGGGGTGGGGGTGAGGCCCCAGGGCTGCCTGCCTCCCATGTTCATGGCGGCCCTGAGCTCGGTGATTTTACCGCCTGATTTCCAAGCCCCGTTGCAGTTCTTCCTTCTTTGTCCTTTTCCTGCTGTTCGACTGTTTTGCCCACTTGTCTACCTCACCTTAAACTTGGCACTGTTAACGGCTGCGTTTCGAGAATAAACAAACACACCCTCGATCAGAGCAAATGCACGTAATGTCAAGCCTGTGTCAGCAGCCACTCTGCATGACGGCCACACACGCTCACCTGCTGTGCTGACGGACACGCAGGTTGTCCCGCCTCCCACCGCTGTGAGGAAGGCTGCTGTGAGCACGTCAAGTTTTTAGAATCCTCACCCAAGGGTATGCTTATTGACTTGAGAGGGGAGGGGAAGAGAGAAAGAGAGAGAGAGACATCGATGGTTGTCTCCCATACACACCCTGACTGGGATCAAACCTGCAACCGAGGTAAGTGCCCTGACGGGGATTCGAACCCTCAACCTTGTGGTATGTGGGACGATGCCCCGGCCAGGGCTGCGGGCAGGTGTCTGTGGACAGGAACGAGGAGGGACTGGCTGGGTCGTGTGGGGACTCTAACTCCCCTGGGGCCGCCAGCCTCTTCTGCAGCGGCCAAACCATCGGCTCCCTGGCGCGTGCGAGACCTGGCGGCTCTGTCTCCCAGGGAGGCGGGAGCCAGGCGCTCTGTCCTCCGATCCCCGCAGACCCTCTGGAGGGCGATCTGATGCAGCCACAAGGACGCTGCTGGGCTGTGGGGCTGCTGCCTGCGGTCAGGGGAGCCTGGCCGTTGCCTCTGGGGCCCCGGGAGGAAGCGGCCTGATGGTAGATTACGGCCTCGGGTCACGGGTCAGGCTGTCCACTCCTCAGCCTCCGGCCACTCAGTTCCAGCCAGAGGGGGACCCTCGCTGCCCTCCTCCCCCACCTGCCCCCATGGCACCTGCCCCTCCCCATGCTTACCCTGTCGGGCAGGTGAGCGTCAGGCTGGGGCTGCTGGGGGACAGTGAATCAGACATGTGCGTGAGCGGGGCACGCGCACACACACGTGTGGCTATGTCAATGCGAGGGCAGTAACGAGGGTGACAGTCCCCATTTGATGTCATCCGCAGGTCTGCCCAGACCCCCCTCTGCGCTCGTCCTGTGACTGTAACTGCCCGGTTCCCACTGGATGTCCCACCTGACTCCCTCGGGACTGCTGCTCTCCCCGACAAGCCTCCCCTCGCACACTGCCGGGGTCCAACCCCAGCAGGTCCAGGGGTTCCCAAAGGTGTAGACGGAGTCGGCGAAGAAGGAATGAATGGCACAGAGGCAGTGTTCAGTTCATCAGCATAGTTGGGTTCTCTTGTCAGGATCTCCAGCCAGGTTCTATAGCCATGTTCCCTCGCTAGGTTCTCCAGGCAGGTTCTGTCCAAGTTCTAGTCAGGTTCTCTTGACACGGAGGCAGCCATCGGGTGATCATCATAGCCAGGTTCCTCTAGCCAAGTTCTGGTCAGGATCTTCAGCGAAGTTCTGGTTAGGATCTCCAGCCAGGTTCTGTCTTCTAAGTTCTGTGTAAGTTCTGTCTCTTAAGTTCTGTCTCTTAAGTTCTGTCTCTTAAGTTCTGTCTGTAGGTTCTGAGTTCTGTGTCTCGGGTCTGTCTCTCGGTCTGCCTCTCTAGGTTCTTCTTCTGAGTTCTGAGTTCTGTCTCCTGTTGTCTTGTTGCATCTGTATTTATATCAGTTGATTCTAATCCTATCAATCTCTATTCCAAAGGTTAGGGCGTTTCTTATCTCCATTCCAGGGAGTAAAGATTATGTAGCTTAAGCATGATTGTTCGTAGTTAAAGTAATTAACTACCCGCCTGGCACTTAGTTAAGAGGTTTTATTCCCTCCCTAACTTCAGGGAAAAATCCCTACTTGGGGAAACAACCTTTCTCAGAGAGGTGACCTTGGTTAAAACACATAGTGCCAAGAAGGTGACCAAACATATTAAGAACAGTATGCCATATATGCCAGGTCCCTTGAAACAGCAAGGATGGACCGGCTCCCGGCAGCACACGTGCACTCAGACCCCGGGAGGAGCCTGGCACCCCTCCCCTTGGGCCGCAGGGACCCCTCTGCCTTCCGGCCTCACAGCCAGCCCGTCTCCACTCGGCAGTGGACAGCCCTCCATAAAGACGCGGGCGGTCCTAACCGCTCCCCGCTCCCTCCCAAGGTCCGGCTACAATGAAGCAGAGGAGTGAAAAGGAAGAAATCCACAGAGAGGAAGGCGGGAGGGCCTCCAGCAGGAGGGCCGCTGGGTCCTGAGAGAGAGAGAGAGGGGCAGGGCTGAGCAGGGCTGACCCGCCTCTGAGAGCTCACACAGGCGCCCAGGCAGCAGCCCAGGGAGCGGGCGGCTGGGAGGGGATGTCAGGGGGAGCCCGAGGCAGGAGCGAGCCATGGGGCTCCCAGACTCACCCAGGCCCAGCGAAGTCCCGGTCCACGGGCGATGAGGATGAGGATGAAACGAAGGAGAGGATTCTCTCCTGCAGCTGGTGGTCCTGGAAAAGGGGCCTCTCGGTTTGGGTCCCCCGGGCACTGAGCCCAGCAGCTGGGTTATTCTGAAGGGAGGGCACAGGCCAGCCATCTCGCCTCACTCTGAATGGTGAGCGGAGACCCAGAGGCACCCCGAGGTCTGAGCCCTCCTCTGTGGGTGTCCCCAACTCCCAACGCCCCTCAAACTCTGGAGCCTGGCAGCACATCCCTCTGCAGGGATGGGGCCCTGGGGGTGAGCTCCCTGCAGACCTGAGCTGGAACTTCATGGGACAGCTGGGAGTGGCGCTGCTGAGGACGGGAGCTGCTGGCCTGGAGCTGGGGGTGGGGTGCTGCACCCCGTTCCCAGGCCTCCCACGCGCCAGCTTCAGGCGCTGGCATAGCTCTTCTGCCCTCGCACCTCCACCCTCGCACTCGGCCTGGTCACCGCCTCTCCCCGCAGTGCGAGCCTCGCTCTCCCCTCTGGCCCCATCAGAATGAAGCGGGAGGTGCTTGGATCCCATGCCGACATCTCTCTCATGGGTCCCTCCGTGGTGCCTCCCGGTTTGCCTAACCCCTGCGGTGCCCAGGTCCTGGGGACTGGACCCCCAGACGGCTCTGGTGTCCACCAGCCTCCCCTGGATGAGGCCCACGGGGCACCAGCAGGCCCGAGGGTGTCCCAGACTCCAGCTGCCCAGCCCTTCCTGGTGATCCAGGCGGCCAGATGTGTCCCTCCAGGTGCTGCCCTCACCCTCCTGGGCTCTGCTCTCAGGGCACAGCCCAGTGCGCTCTGACTGGGATGAGGAGTGATGGCTAGTGGGTCTGGGCTGTCTTTGGGGGGTGGAATGTTCTAGAATTAGACAGTGGTGCTGCAACACCTTGCGAGTGCACTAAAAACCACTGAATTGGCGAGGGCTGAGCCACACGGACGTTCCGGCAAAGAGCTTCCCAAGCCCTCAGGGGGTAAGGCCTGAGTGGGCGTGGGCCAGGCCAGCCCAGTGGTGGAGAGGGTGGAGGCAGTGACGGGCAGAGTGGCCAGCACCTGCACTGGACAGAGGGGCACGTCCCGCCTCAGAGGGCTCTCAGCCTCCATAAGAAACAGTGACAGTGAGAGAGAGGAGTGTGAGAGGAAGTGCAGGCTTGAGAGCACAGAGGACAGCCTCCTGGAGCTTCGTTGGAGCGATCCTGCAGGTGAGGAGGGATGAGAAGGTGGGAAGGGGTGCGGAGCTCCACAGAGGGATCGGGATGCGGGGAAAGGCCGAGGGAGAGGGGTGCCTGCAGCTGCTAGGAGGGACCGAGCCCACGTGGCCCTCTGCTTCCTGGTGCAGAGCCTGGCTTTGTCCAGGCAGTGATGTGCCTGCCGTGGTGAGAAATGATGCTGAGACTCTGTTCTGGAGCATTCCCCTCCCAGCCTCTCTTGCAGCTCTGTCAGCTGACAGCCCGTTCTGGAAAGTGAAGTGCAGTGGGCGGGTGCTGGGGAGGGGCTCTTACCCTCCTGCCCCAGGGCGGGTGTGGGAGGAGCCTGCACCTCCGCATTCCACACCCAGGAAGAGCCAGCATCCCAAGGACATCCACCCAGAAAGCACAGGCCGTGGGTGCCACCGCTGAGCTGCCCAACAACACCTGAGGCCACCTGCCTCTGCCATGTGTGAGTCACAGGGGCGGGCAGGGACTGCCACAGGCAGACAGCGTGCTGGCCCCTAGGTGCGGGTGGGGCAGCAGTAACGCAGCCTGCGCACTGCCACTCATCTAGAGGGAACCTGTGACTTGTGCTTTTAATTTTTCCAACATTTTGATTACATTCTTTAGCAATCGCCTTCTCTTTTAGCAGCAAAGAGTTATCAGTTTTCATAATTAGCAAACTCTTGGCATCCTAGTTATCTACTCTTCTTTTCATGATTAACCACTAGAGAAAAAGATAATTTCTTTCCTATGAAAATAGCCTCAGAATAACTCCAGGCTTTGAAAACGCAGGCATTCCTGCAGATCTGATACTATCGGGAGCTCAGTATCTTACCACTGCGCAGTCAGCGTGGAAAAGACATCGTCACTCTCAGGTTCCTGGAATAGCTTCAGCAGCTCTGGGTCCCCAGATAAGTGTGCAAGAATGCGCAACTCAATCTGCGCGAAGTCTGAGAAAAAGCCTGCGTTAGCCAGAACCCACCAACAGTGTCCCTCCTTGCTGCTGCCCCGGCCCAGCCTCGCCCCCACCTCACACCAAGGGCCCACCCCTTCCCCCTGGCCGCCCTGTGTCTGCGAGTCCGAGAGGCCCTCTGCGCCTGTGAGGCCGGCAATGCCTCCGCGGGCGGGCTGCGTTCATCCCCCGCCCATCTGAACATGAGAATTTCAGAAAGGGCCTACTGTGTGCGGGCTGGGCGCTGGCGAGCAGCACAGACCCGTCTCTTTCCTCATGTAGCTCTGGGAGGAGATGGGTGTGCGCTGGGTGAGATGAAAGGGCAGCGGTGGGTGAGGAGGGAGAGGCTGCTGTGAGAGGCGGTCAGCATGCACCTCACAGACAGGGACCTGAGCACAGGCACGGTGGGGGGGGGGGGCGGCGGGGATGGGGCAGGGGGGGGGGCGGCGAGGAGGGAGCAAGATGCTCTTGGGGACGCAGGTGCCGGGGTGAAGGACAGTGGAGCCGCCCCCATGGCCAGGATGATAAGCACAGAGAGGAGGGGGCAGACGGGGTGGGGACCTAAAGGGCTATTTGAGATCCAGACATGGTGCCGTGAGGGCCCCGGAAGCAGACGTATTTACTGTGCATGAGAAACCCTTGCTTCGTATAAACATTCGCCTTAGGGTTTATTTTAGAGAATGAGTTTTAGCCCAGCTGGCGGGGCTCAGTGGTTGAGCGTCGACCTAGGAACCAGGAGGTCATGGTTGGATTCCGGGTCGGGGCACGTGCCCGGTTGTGGGTTCCATCCCCAGTGCGGGGCGTGCAGGAGGCAGCCGATCCATGATTCTCATCATTGGTGTTTCTATTTCTCTCTCCCTCTCCCTTCCTCTCTGAAATAAAAAGATAAATATGTAAAAAGAATGAGTTTTAGAAGCACCTTTGAATTATTCAATTTGTACACATTTTAACTGTGTGAAAGGCACAGGGTGAGCTACAGCAACCGCAGCACCTCCACCTGGTCTGCATACCTGCCGCCAGGAAGGTGTGGCCCCTGGCGGAGACGAGCATGGTCCTCGGGGAGATGGTGAGGGCAGCCTCTTCCTTCCCTGGATCGGGGTGCATGGCACTTGGTGAATTGCTCACGGGCTGATCCGCAGCTCATCCTCAGACATTACTTTACCATCATTCTCCAGTCCAAGGAGTCTAGATTTTGCACTTCGAATATTTTTAATAATGTAATTTAAAAATATCATATCATTATTGAAAGCAAATCGATGTCCTATTAAACTTTCCTGTTCAGTCTGGGCTTCCCAGTGAGGAAAAGGGCCAACACAGATGCTTAGATGTGGCCCATTGAGAGCAATCTGAGCCCTCGCCGGCTTGGCTCAGTGGATAGAGCGTCGGCCTGCGGACCAAAGGGTCCCGGGTTCGATTCTGATTAAGGGCACGTACCTCGGTGGCAGGTTCCTCCCCAGTCTGGGCCCTGGTGGGGGCGCCTGCAGGAGGCAACCAATCCTTTTGTTTCTCTCACATCAATGTCTCTCTCTGTCTTTCCCTCTCCCTTCCACTCTCCCTAAAAATCGGGTAAGGATCAAGGCACGCGCACGCACACACACACACACACACACACACAGGGCTACTGCATGGTGCCCCGCCTGCCGGTGGCAGTTCCCCGACAGGCGCGACCCGGTTCAGCTTTGACCGTTTCTGTCTTAGAAATGCCACCGCCATGACAGTGAGGCACGGGGAAGGAGCTGCTCGCCTGCTTTACAAACAGCCCCTGAGATTTCCAGATTTGCACACGCGCGAGCTCCTGGCTGCTTTTCCTTTCCTGGGAGCTGGTGGGGGGAGCTGGGCGCAGGGCAATGCTTCCTGTATGATTAGCATCTACTCGAACTTGTAAACTGCCAGAAGGGAGGCCCTAGCACTTCAGCCTGCTTTACTCTTCACTGCACACGAGGTCCTGGCTGCGCACAGAGGAGAACCTGGGACAGCGCCAGAGAGGCGGTCGCGGACACAGACTCCAGCCGAGCGGAAAGGAACGCCTTACCTGTATAATCCCGAGGCCTAGTGATCTGAACTGGGTGCTTGGAGATGCCTTGGATATTCTGCTAATAATAAGAGAACAGCTTTAGCTGAAATATTTTCATTCAATTAATCTGTACATTTAAGGGTATTTGAACTGTGTCACATTTTATTAAACATGAACAAAACAGGCCCGGCCGGTGTGGCTCAGTGGTGGAGCAGGAGGTCACGGTTCAACTCCCTGTCAGGGCACATGCCCGGGTGCGGGCTCACAGGAGGAAGCCATTGATGTGCCTCTCTCATCAATGTTTCTCTCTCTCTCTCTCTCCCTCTCTCCCTTCCTCTCTGAAATCAATCAAAATATATTAAAAAATGTTTAACAAAATAACTTATGCCAGTGTATTATGCGTTACCATGTGACCTCAACTGCCTGATACTGAAACGCCATTCTGGGGGGACCCGCTGAGTGCGCACAGCGAGTGTGAGAGCAAGGCTTGTGGCTCCGGCCAGTGGCCCCGTCAAAATTAGTGCAGTCATTCTGGCAGCAGCAGCCTGACTTATGAGCTTAGAGACATAAAAACTCCTACGTCATTTGCTAAACATAGGCTGCTGTGCATTTGGCCATTTATTTCCCTTTGTTAACATATTTGAAGACGGAAAGTCTGGTCTCTCCGCCCTGACCCGCCCCCTCAGGTGCTCTCGGCGCTCGGCCCGTACGCGGCCTTCGCACTTGCAGCCCTGGCTGGTGACGAATGTGTCTGTGCCTGTTACAGCGTGGGCGACAGCGACAGGGCACAGCCTGGCCCTGCCTGGCTGGCCTCCAGCCGTGGCCACTGTCCTGACCGCGAGGACGTCTGTCACATTCTCCTTCCGGCCACTGTCTGCTCATGGAGCTCCTTCGCAGTAGCTGGTCCTGACTCCCTGACTAGTTGGGTCACCTGTGCCACATGCGAACCGCTGACCCCTCAGACGACACACACTAAGGCCCCGCAACCCTGGGCGGGGAAAGGCAGGCTTGCCATGAGGATGGCAAGGACCCCGAGCCTGGAGGAGGAAGCTGGGCTCTCAAGTTTTCTGTACATTAGAATCACATGACCCTTTTAAATGTTAGCCTCACCCAGGGATATGTTTTTATTGATCTGAGAGAGAGAGGAAAGAAGAGGGCGGGAAGAAGGGGGGGAGAGAGGGAGAGAGAGAGAGAGAGAGAGAGAGAGAGAGAGAGAGAGAGAGAGAGAGAGAAACATCAACCAGTTGCCTCCTGTACAGACCCTGACCTGGGTTCAAATCCACAACCCGGGTATGCGCTCTTGGCCCTGGGTATGTGACTGGAATCAAACCCATGACCTTTCCAGTCAACTGAGCTACACAGGTCAGGGCGAATCACATGATATTAAAAAAATACCAAATATTTACACGCTAAGCTCCTAATAGAACAGACGACAGAAAACAAGAGCCGCTTCCCTGGCCGGGTGGCTCAGTGGTAGAGCGTCGTCCTGATGCACCAAGGTTGTCAGCTCCATCCCTGGCCAGGGCACATACAAGAACCAACCAAATGAGGCCATGAATAAGCGGAACAACAAACTTCTCCTTCTCTCCCCCACCCTCTCTTTAAAATCAATTTTAAAAAGTTTTTTTTAAAAGAAAGAAAGAGCCGGTGAAGCTGAAGCGAGATCAACAGAAGCTACCCAACGTAAAGGAGAGAAGAAATACTGGGGGGAAGGGGCCAGCGCTCCGGGGCCTGTGGGCTAGCAAAAGGACAACAGTGCATCATTTCCGCCCCTGAGGGAGAGAAACATTTGTGCAGAAAAAAATACTTAAAGAAATAATGGCTCAAAATATCCCAAATTTAGCGAAAGACATATTTTTCGGATTCAAGAGGCTGAAAACCTAAGCAGAATACATTAAAGGAAACTGGGCCCGGCAGCCTCATAATCAAACCACTAACAATCGGAGATTAAAACAATCTTGAAAGCAGCCACAGTGCCGGGCCTCGCCATGCGTGACGGCGTCTCAGCGGACGTGGGCGAGCTCCCGCAGCGAGAAGGAACTGTCAACCAGAACTTGCTCTGCGCAAACTTTATGCTCCGGGAATGCGGGTAAATCGGAGGCATTTTTAAATGAATAAAATGAAGAGCGTCTGCCTCACTAGACCTGCTCTAAAAGAAGGCTAATGGCCTGGCCAGCCTGGCTCAGGTCGTTGGGCATCGTCCGGTGCACCAAAGGGCTTCCGGCTGATTGCTGGTCAGGGCACATGCCAGGTTGTGAGCTCGATCCCCAGTAGGGGGCGTGCCGGAGGCAGCCGATCAATCGTTCTCTCATCTCATCGCTCTCACATCATTGATGTTTCTCTCTCCCTTCCTATCTCTCTAAAAAAAAAAAAATCAATAAAAAATCTTGAAAAAGGAAAAAAAAAGAGGTAAGAATGATCAATTACAGGAATAAAAGAGGATATTACTATATGTCACACGGGCATTAAGGATAATAAAGCAATACCTTGAGCCATGACATACCCATAAGTTCAACAGCTTAGATGAAGGGGGCCAATTCCTTGAAAGACACAAGCTGCTAAAATTCACTCAGGAAGAAATAGAAAATCTGAATAACCTGCATCTATTACAAAAAATTGGCTTTGCAGTTTAGAACCTTCCCACCAAAAGACAGACGAACAAACAAAAAAACCCAACCCCCAGGCCCAGATAGTTTTAATGGGGAATTCTACCACAGACGTAAGGGATAAATAATACTTATTCTGCATCATCTCTACCAGAAAACGAACGAGGAGGAAATTCTAAGTCATTCTGTGAGGCCAGTAATACCCCAATAGCAAACCCAGATAAAAACATTCTGAGAAAACTACAGACCAGTGTCCCCCAGGAATACAGACACCAGCTTTCCTAAACAAATATCAGCCCTGGAATCAGCAACAGCGACACCCAGCACGACTGAGGGGGGGGTCATCCCACAGCCCAGCCAGGGCTGGTTCAACATTTGAAAAATCAATCAATGTTGTTCACCATCTAAACAGTTGAAAGAACATTCACGCGGTCATCTCAGTAGATGCAGAAAAAGCATCTGACAACACCAAGTGTCCGTTCACGATAAAGCCCCTCGGCAAAGTGGACAGAGGGAGGCCCAGCAGGATGAAGAGGGTGCGCAAACCTAGAGCTCACACCGTCCTCAAGGCCATGGCTCAGCGTTTCCCCTGAGGACCGGAAATGGGCCTGCGAGGGCCTCAGCGGAGGCCTTCTCCTCCGCTCCTGGGAGCTGCATGGCGACACAAGTTCATCTCTGCTGGAGAGGAACAGAGGAGGGATCCCCAAGACCTGCCGGGACAGGACGGGATGCTGAGGCAGAGCGCTGAGAAGCGGGCGGGGCAGGGGGGGGTGGAGGGGGGAGGGGGCACAAGCTGGGCCAGCCCTGTGACTTAGCCATCAGATCAGACTCACACGCAGCCTCCACACAATGAACACTGACACACCACACCAACCACTGAGGCAATTCCTTCACCAATGAGCACAAGCGGTAAGGACTACCATGCTTTCTTCCCAACAACACATTAGCGATATTTAACACTCGCTAATTCAGATTTCAGTCTCCAACCTTCTTCCTTCCCTCGAGAACACTTAGTGACTGCGTGTCACATGGCAGACGCTGCTCATTCCTGGGACAAACTGGGGCAGCGACTCTAGGAGCTACAGCGGGAGGAAGGCCTTCACGGAGCAGCGGGACATGACCGGTCACCGAGGATGCTCAGGAGTGCACAGCTGCAATGCAGCTGCCACAAAGGGAGACAGTGAGGGAAGGACAGTGAACCAGGGCGCAGAGCGGGTGCCTAGACACAGGCCACACCTTCATCAGAACGACTGAGTCACAGCCAGCAGCCACCCACATGGAAAGCCCTTTGAGCGCTGCCTCCCATCTACAAAAGGTAAATTCAGGGGGATTACAAACCGAAGCACAAAGCAAAACTCTGAACTAGGACCAGGGAACAGAGTATCTTTATGATTCCCATGGAAGGAAGAGTTCCTGGAATAAGACACCAAAGAGCACAAGCCATAACGAAAGGATGACATGTGGCGACAGAAAGCAGAAAGCACCTGTAACCGAGAGACGCAGAATGCAACATGGAAGAAAACCTGAAGACCAGCCAGAGATGGGAGGAGGTCCTAATATATAAAACCCTGTGTCCGTCACGACCAGAGGCTTGACCAACCAGAAGTCAGTCCTGCAGTCAGCGCTGGGTTGGCGGGGAGACCCAGCACTGACTGCTGCAGCTGCAGGTATGGTGACCCAGCACTGACTGCTGCAGCTGCAGGTATGGTGACCTAGGGGGCTGCGAATCAGGCCCAGAGAGAGGCCTGAAGGGAGAAGCAGTGTCTGATCCATTGCCTGTGTGGCAGCTGTTGATCAGCACTTGCCTCTCCGGGCCAGCAGCTGTGCCTCCATTTCTCTCCAGGCCTCCACCCGGGCTGCCAATCAGCCCTGCCTTTCTGATCAGGCCCTGTTGATAGGCTCAGAGATGCTGAATGGCATAGAAACCAACCAATCAGAACCAAATCTGGGTAAAGTCTGAGGAGCCAATGGCTGTCTAGGAGGCAGAGCCTTTGACGCTGACTGGCATAGAAATCGACCCATCAGAACCAAATCTGGGTGAACTGTGAAGAGCCAACGGCTGCTTTGGAGGGCAGTTGGGGGCAAGATCAGGTTGGCAGGGGAGGGCCATTGGGGGTGAGATCAAGCCGGCAGGGGAGGGCACTTGGGGGCGAGATCAGGCTGGCAGAGGAAGGCAGTTGGGGGGCAACCAGGCCTGCTGGGTAGGGTAGTTGGGGGCGAGATCAGGCTGTTGGGGAGGGCAGTTAGGAGTGATCAGGCAGGCAGGCAGAGGCAGTTAGGGGCAATCAGGCAGGCAGGTAGAGAGGTTAAGGGCAATCAGGCAGGCAGGCAGAGAGGTTAGGGGCGATCAGGCAGGCAGGCAGAGGTAGTTAGGAGCTATCAGGCAGGCAGGTGAGCGGTTAGGAGCCAGCTGTCCCAGACTGTGAGAGGCAGTCAGACACAGGGATTGAGCCTAAACTGGCAGTCGGACATCCCCCAAGAGGTCCCCGATTGGAGAGCATGCAGGCTGGGTTGAGGGAACTCCCCCTGTGCACGAATTTCATGCACCGGGCCACTAGTATTTATATAAACGAACAAAAGCATAGTGTCCATAATATATAAAGAGCATTTACAAATTAATAAAAGGCAAACCACTAAATTGAAAATGGGCAAAGGGAGATAAACAGGCAAGTCACTGAAGATACACAAATGACCAGTAAAGAGGAAAATGGACTTACCCCCGTTAGTAATGAAAAAATACAAATCAAACCACAGTAAGATAGGAATTCCCACTCATCAAACGAGCAACAAGTAAAATTCCATGGCACGTGTGGGGCAGCGAATGCCAAGGGGTGGACCCCTGTGGAGAGCACCTGTGCCGTTGGGGGCTGAGCACCACCTGCCCACGGCCAGGCTCTGCTGGGGACATGCCCGAGCACTCCTGGCGGCCCTGTTTCTCCTTGCAGACTGTTTCTCGCAGAGAAATGAGAACATGTTCAGGGCACTTACAGGATGAAATGCTATCAGTCGCCGAGATAAGTGAACGAGTGCTACTTGTGTCGCACGGGCAGCTCTCAGAACGTCATATCGATGACAACAGCAAGCTACAGAAGTGTGAGCACAACACGACACCACGGACGTAAAGTCTGAGAGCAGCACAAACCCCACCTGTTACTCACGGAAACATGTCAAGCTGGGTGACCAACACGAGTGTGGGATGAGGGGAAGCAGTGTGAGAAGAACACACTTGGGAACGGATGAGCAGGGCTTTGAAGGTACCAAGTCATGAGGACGTTTTTAAAAAATATATTTTTATTGATTTCAGAGAGGAAGGGAGAGGGAGAGAGAAACATCACTGATGAGAGAATCATGGATCGGCTGCCTCCTGCACACCCCCCACTGGTATCGAGCCCGCAAACCGGGCACATGCCCTGACTGGGCATCGAACCGTGACCTCCTGGTTCACAGGTCGATGCTCAGCCACTGAGCCGGGCCGGCCGGGCGTCTAAGCTTTTGGGCAGGTGATGGACACACCCCGGGCAGTATGTGGGCTCCACACCATTTTCCCAGGAATAGGACGTGGAGCTGAGCTTTGGGAGGGAGGACGGGGTCAGACAGGCTGTGACAGACAGCTCTGCAGAGAAACTCAACCAGCAGTAACCAGACGGGGGGCTGGGCTGGAGGAAGATGGTTCGAGGCTGCAGGCGTAACAAGAGTGACGGCTTGAAGGTGAGGGGAAGCACGAAGGGTCAGCTATCGTAAATCATAGCAAAGCACCAGCCATGATATGACAACACCTTACCTTGGCTCCAACGCAGTGACATACCGAAGAGCTAGTACAGACGCCAACAAGATATCCCCGTGGAGCTAGAGAGTGAGGAAAACATCGGGGAAACACGCACAAAGCAAGATTCCCCGCTAAGCAACGCTTGGCTTCTAACATTCCCAATCAATACATTTTAGAACTGTAACATTAAAAATTAAAAAATCTAACCTAGAAGGGAAAGGAGGACTCTTACTAAGGAATTCGTAAAACTGCGAGGTGATAGGTCACCCACTTTGAATTTCAGAGGTTGATCAGCTCTGAGCCAGGTCACGAGGACTGCAGTGAAACGAGGACACGGACAAAAGCAGCCTGTCCCTGGAAACACGAGCGGGACACCCAACGCCGCCCGATAAGGGGTATTGGGTGATGGGGGCAAGAATGCGGCTCCTGGCGAGGCTTGGAGAGCAAAGGTCCCAGCGCTCCCAGGAGAAGGCTCTGGGGAGTCTGAGAGTTGCAGGAGGACGGACCCAGCAGGACCGGGGTCGGGGGAGAGGAGCGTGAGACAAACAAAAGCCCCCCTGACCACTCCCTTCCGAGGGAAGAGCTCCGCAGACCACACGGGAGGAGGCCCGGCCGTGCGGCCAACACGCCGCCATCTGGACCACGAGCCCAACTAGAGGACGCTGACACCAGGAGACCATCAGGAGCGGGTCACACATCCCGGTTCTCAGCCAATAGTGCTCAGTACCGCCCGTCGGAGGCTCCGTGGTGAGCATCAACCCAGGAACCAAGAGGCCACTGGCTCCATTCCCGGGCAGGCCGCAGGCCCGGGCTGTGGGCTGGATCCCCAGTGGGAGGCATGCAGGAGGCAGCCGATCCATGATTCTCTCATCATTGAAGTTTCTCTCTTCCTCTCTAAGGATCAACAAAAACATATTTTAAAATAAATAAATAAATAAAAAGTGCTCAGAACCCACCATGTTCCAGGTAGAGAGCCAGGCCTCGAGGTCGCCAGTGAAATGGGCAGGACTTGCAATCCAGTGCGGCATGAAGCGCACGGCCATGAGCGTGGGGACGGAGGCAGCACTGGTCTACCCGAAAAGGACACTGGCCCGAGGTTCTGAGGGAGCAAGTGCTGGTCACTGACTCTCTGCGGCTCAGGGAGCGAAGGACCCAGGTTCAGCGGGATCGACCGCTATTCGGCCGGAGCTCACCTGCAGCTGGAATGCACTCAGGGGAAAAGAAAGTGCTCCCCTCCTGAAAGACAGCCGACAGGGTCACCCCTCCTGAGCCAGCAGAGAACGGACCAGCGCACGCACGGAGGGAACTTCCAAGGCGGGGAGAGCCCGTCCACAGGGGCTAGGACACAGCACAGGACACTCAGCCAGGGCCGGGAGTCGCTCCTGTCCCAGCGCCATTCCCGGAAAACTCACAGTTCCTGGGACAAGAGGCAGAGCCCGCAGGAAGGCGCCCTCAGGATGGGGAGAGCTAGCCAGGCTGGATGCAGCCCTTCTCTGCACCTGCCTCAGACGCCATGAAAGCAAGGCCAGGAAGCCATGCACTGTTCCCGAGAAACGCAGCTCGTCCCAGGAGCGAGCTCAGGACATTTACGGGAAAACCACGAGGCCCACTCCCCAGCGCCCTCAAGTCCATAATGCCTGGCAGCCACACGAAGATGACCAGGCCTGCACAGAGCAGGGGATCATCTATTGACCTGCACTGGACACAGATGGTTTTGTTTTTTTATTTTTAATCCTCACCCGAGGATATTTTTTCCATTGACTTTTAGAGAGAGTGAAGGGAGAGGGAGAGACAGAGAGAGACATCGATGTGAGAGACACATCGATTGGTTGCCTCCTGCATGCCCCCGACCAGGATCCATGCCCCTGACCAGGGCCAGGAGCCTGTAACCGAGGTATGTGCCCTTGATCAGAATCGAACCTGGGACCCTTCAGTCCGACACTCTATCCACTGAGCCAACCGGCTAGGGCTGGACACAGATGTTGAAATGATAGACAAGGACAATGAAACAAAACAGTTACCACAACTGCATTCAATATATTGAACAATTAAGTAGAGCTATGAATGACATAAAAAAGATCGAAACTGAATGTCTAGAAATGAAAACTATAATGTTTAATATGAAAAATACACTCCGTGCATTAACATTAGGTCTGAGGTGACAAAAGATGAGTGAGCCACAGGACATAGTCATTGAAACAATCCAAATTAAAACAGGAAAAAATATCCAAGGAAAAGAAGAAAAGTGAGTTTCAGTGAGCTACGGGACAAGCTCAAATGACCTAGCACTGTGGTCGGCAAACTGTGGCTCGCGAGCCACATGCGGCTCTTTGGTCCCTTGAGTGTGGCTCTTCCTAAGTGTTTAGGAGTACCCTAATTAAGTTAATAACAATGTACCCACCTATATAGTTTACGTTTAAAAAATTTGGCTCTCAAAGGAAATTTCAATCGTTGTACTATTAATATTTGGCTCTGTTGACTAATGAGTTTGCCGACCACTGACCTAGCATATGCAATCATTGTGGAGTTCCCGAGGAGAGGAGAGGAGGGAGGAAGAACAGAACAAGTATGTGAATAATAACTACCAAGAACTCAACAAACCCCTAACACAGAAGGTGAAAAAAACCACACCACGGGACATCATAAGCAACATTTTCAAAACTAGCAATGATAAGAAAAATCGAACAACAGCCAGAAAAAGACACATTATGTAGAGAGAAACAAAGATAATGACGGCAGTAGTTCTTATAAGAAGCAATGTGAGAAGAGAGTAACCTCTTTAAAGTACTGCAAGAAAAAACCTCCAACTGAGAACTTTACACCTCACAAAAATAACTTCTAAAACCAAAGGTGAGATAAAGACATGTTTGGACCTACAGAAGCTGAAAAAATTCACCAACAGCAGCCCCACACTATAAGAAATATAAAAGTGGCCCTGGCCGGTTTGGCTCAGCGGATAGAGTGTCAGCCTGCGGACTAAAGGGTCCCGGGTTCGATTCCGGCCAAGGGCACATGCCCAGGTTGTGGGCTCGATCCCCAGTAGGGGACGTGCAGGAGGCAGCCGAGCGATGATTCTCTCTCATCATTGATGTTTCTATCTCTTTCTCCCTTCTCCCTTCCTCTCTGAAATCAATAAAAATATATATTTAAAAAAAAGAAATATGAAAGTGGCCCTGGCAGGTTTGCTCAGTGGTTAGAGTGTTGGCCTGCGGACTGAAGGGTCCCGGGTTCTATTCTCGTTAGGGCACATGCTCAGGTTGTGGGCTTGATCCCCAGTAGGGGGTGTGCAGAAGGCAGCCGATAGATGATTCTCTCTCGTCATTGATGTGTCTCTCTCTCCCCCTCCCTTCTTCTCTGAAATCAATCAAAATATATATTTTTTAAAAATAAAAAGGTCATTTTACAGAAATAACGGTTAACCCCTTCCGCGGCAGAAACGTGTATACACGTTTTCACAAAATGTTCTTTTTCAGTCGTCGACGAGTATACTAAGAAAATATGGTAAAAAAAATGGTTTATAGGAAGACGAGTTACAAACTGTTTTCATAACCAGCATCAAAAATACTATATAGAACCAAAATAAAAAAATTAGTCTGAAAAAGAAACATTTTTAACAAAAAAATTGTTGGGGAAGGGGTTAAATTCATCATGGGGCTATAACAATCCTTAACATTTCTCCCCCTAATAAAAGAGCTTCAAATACATGAAGGAAAAACTACAAGGAGATGAAGAGCTACAACGGCTGTGGTTGAGAGCTTAGCCCCTGGGCAGCCAAGAACCCTGCAAGGCTCTGAGACTAGGACAGCACTATCAACCAAGCAGACCTAATTGGAACTTGGGGGCCGTTCCACCCTCGACAGAATGCACATGCTTTCAGGAGCATCTGATGGGCCATAAAGCAAGTGTGAACACATTTAAAAGGATCGAGTCCTACAAAGTATATTCTTGGACCTCCGTGGAATTAAATTAGAAATCAATAACAGAAAGACACTTAGAAACTGAATAACAAACTCCTAAATAATCCATAAGTAAAAAAAGACAGAAAGCGTTACTAGTTTTTCTAAATTTTTCATTGATTGATTGATTTTAGAGAGAGAGGAAGAGAGAAAGACTGACTCGTTCTTCCACTTATTTATGGATTCACTGGCTGCTCCTGTATGTGCCCTGACCAGGGATGGAGCCTACAACCTTGGTATCGGGACGACGCTCTAACCAACTGAGCTGCCTGTCCAGGGCACTCGTTTTTTGAACTGAATGAAAATGAAAATACAACATGCAGCACTTACTGAATGCCAGAAAGAAGTACGTGGGGACAAGTTTATTGCCCTGAGTGGCTGTATATAAAAAAGGCTTCAAATCAATAAACTCAGTTTCTACCTTAAGAAACTATAAAAGGGAGAGGAAATTAAACCCAAAGTAAGCAGAAGAAAGGAAATGATAAACATCAAAGCATAAATCAATAAAAACAAGTGGAGAGAAAGTCAACGAAACCAAAACCTGATCATGGGGGGACGTGGGAAGACACAAATTACCCGTGTCAGGAATGAGAGGCGACCTCACTACACATGTGGGAATGAAGGAATGCTACTTTATACCCATAAATTACACTTTAGATGAAATAGATAAATTCCTTGAAGCACACAAACTATCAAAGTCTCTCAAGAAGAAATAACCTGAATAGCCCTATCTCTATTGAAGAAATTTAATTTGTGATTAAATAGCTTCCCATAAAGAAACTTCCGGGCTCAGATGGCTTCAATAATGAATTCTATTAATAAGGAGGGAAAAAATAATTCTATACGAACTCTTCCAGAAACTTTAAGGGGAGGAAATACTTTCAATTCATTATTTGAGGTTAGCATTATCCTGGTATCAAGACCAGACAACAACACAATAAAAGAAAACTACTCCAAGATATCCATCATTAAAACAGACACAAAGAGCTCTGGCTGGTTTGGCTCAGTGGATAGAGCACCAGCCCACAGACTGAAGGGTCCCGGGTTCAATTCCAGTCAAGGGCACATGCCCAGGTTTCAGGCTGGATCCCCATGGGGGGCCTGCAGGAGGCAACCGATCAATGATTCTCTCTCATCATTGATGTTTCTATCTCTCTATCTCCCTTTCTCTCAGAAATCAATAAAAGTATATTAAAAAAAAACAGATGCAAAGATTCTAAACAAAATTTTACCAAATCTAATCCAATTATATATATAAAAATATTTATATGATATATATATATATTATATACATACACACACACACACACACACACACACAATACATACATCAAGACCAAATGAGCTTTAGTCCAGGAATGCAGGGTTGGTTTAACATTTGAAAATCTATTGGTGTAATCCATTATATTAACAAATTTAAGAAGAAAATCCACATGATCATCTTAATAGATGCAATTTTTTTTTTTTACAAAATCCAATTTCTAGATAAAAACTCAGCCAATCATTAGTTGAAGAGAACGTCCTGACAGTGGTTAGGTGCTTCTGTAAAACCTGCTGCAGCATTCTCACCAATGAAACCGAGTGTTTTCCTCCAATTGGCAACAAGACGAGAGGCCTCCTCTCACCATTCTATTCAACATGGTACAGTGTTCTGGTTAGTATAATCAGGCAAGAAATAGAAATGAAAGGAATCCATATTGGAAAGGAAGAACTAAAGCTTTCTTTATATATGAAATGATAATCTATATAGAAAAACAGACAGGATCGGCAAAAAAGTTATTAGAACTAAGGTTACAGGATGCAAAATCAAAATATAAAAATCAATTGTAGCCCAGCCAGTGTGGCTCAGTGGTTGAGCATCCACCCAGGAACCAAAAGGTCCCTAGTTCAATTCTCCGTCAGTGCTCATACCTGGGTGGCAGGCTCGATCCCCATGGGGGGCGTGCAGGAAGGAGGCAGCCGATCAATGATTCTCTCATCATTGATGTTTCCATCTCTCTCCCCCTCCCCCAAATCAATAAAAATATAGTTAAAAAACAACAGAAACATTAAAAAATCAATTGCATATCTATATAGCAGCAATGAACACGTGGGATGGAAACAATTTATAATAGTACCAAAAAGTCAGCTTTCCCAGGAGAATTCCGGGGTGACTCCTCGGTGAGATGTGGCATCCACCGAGAGACAGGGTGTGCAGGCTTAGCAGGCCGAGAGGCTGCCTGAAGGGCAGACGGACGCAGCCCCTGCCAGAGGAGGTCGTGGTAGAGTGAGAATTAGCGTTAGCGTCAGTACCAGAGCTAGCGCTGGTCCCAGTCCGCGGGATAAAGACTCAGGAGAGCTCTCTGAAGTGGGATGTCCAAAGCAAGTCCCTTCAAGAATGGGCTCGAGGTCCGCAGAGGGCGTCCTGCACCCACAGCCACCGCCCCAGCAGCGCCCAGGGTCAGCCTGCCCTGCCCCAGGTGCTGGCCTGGCAGGTGCAGTCCAGACCGGGCACCGAGGGACCCGTGGGACAGACACGTGCACGATGAAGGGAAGGAGGGAAGGGCTCACGCTCTCCACTTTGTAAACCCCACTCCCTTGAGCTCCTTCACCATGAACATATACTCATGTGGACACATTCTATCCGGCATATTTATTTATTCTATTGGTTTCAGAGAGGGAGGGAGGGAGGGAGAAACACCAATGATGAGAGAGAATCATGGATCGGCCGCCTCCTGAACGCCCTACACCAGGATTGAGCCCACAACCGGGCATGTGCCCTGACCGGGAATCGAACCGTGACCTCCTGGTTCATAGGTCAATGCTCAACCACTGAGCCACCCAGTCATGTTACAGTGTATATTGAAATAATTCACGTATTTAATTGATATATTCTTAAATAATTCAATTATTTAAATTTAAATATAGATCCAGGTAAATATTGGTATATAATATCAAGACTTCTTAAATAAAACGAAAAGGCATAAAATAAAAGCATAGTTTTATTATTTATTTATTTATTATTATTATTTTTAGAGCAAGTGGAAGAGAGGGGGAAAGACAGAGAGAAACATTGATGTGAGAGAAATATCAATTGGTTGCCTCCTGCACGAGCCCCAACCAGGGCCTGGGCTGGCGAGGAGCCTGCAACCCAGGTACGTGCCCTTGACCAGAATCTAACCCGGGGCCCTTTGGTCCTCAGGCTGACGCTCTATCCACTGAGCCAAGCTGGCGAGGGCAAAGCATAGTTTTGTTTTTGTAGAAAAGTTGCATTTTATAAATACATGTGCTCAGCAAAGATTCTGGAAGGACAGACACCAAATGGCAGCACAGCTAACTGCGGCTGGAACGCAAGGGACTTTCGTTAGGTTTTCTACATTCTTTTCTGTACCTAAGGAACTTCCTGTAATGAGAAATCAGTAACGAGCTGTCTGTAATTCACAAACATAAAGCCATTTAAACAGCGAACTGCTTTCAGTGCTATTAAGCCTGCATCCCAAATCCTCAGAGGCAGCCTTGCACCACAAGGTGGGCGGGGCCTCAGAGCATCAGCCACTGCAGCCAGGTCCTGGGAACCGGGAGCCACCTGGTCAGTACAAACCTGAAAACGAACGGGTGGGACCGGGTGTCCGTGTCCGAGAGAATGACTCTCTGGGCGGAGAGCCTCTCACTAGCTCAACACTTCACGACCGAACGACCACGTGTCTTGTCCCCAACTACGTTCCCAACACATAGTAGGTGCTAAATAAACATTAGCTGAGTGAATAAACAGAAGAAAATCCGCTCTAAGCGTATGGGGGTGCGGTAAACACAACCACTCTGTCATCCTGGGGGCCCCTCTTAGAAACAGAAACTGGTGTCCGGCAAGGAGCTAACCTACCGGGTGCTTGGCGGAGAGCCTTCCGGTCACTGTCCCCGTCTGGTTCCACGTGGAGGAGATGGCGCCCTTTACCAGAAGGAATCTGGGTGAGCCCTGGCCATGCCACGTGAAGTCGAGAGCGCGCTGCGCCCTTCGGCGCTTCCCCTGCAGACAGCACTCCCTGTTCCTCCAGAGGCCCTACCCCGCCCGACTCCTGGGGTCAGAAGCTGCCGACTGTGGTCAAGATGTCCCCTCACCCGCGGGAAACTGCAGCAGGGCCGCGGGTCTCTGAGTCACTTAAGAACCCTGTGTGTGGGGAGAGGGCCGAGGGGCTCAAGGTGGGCCCGAGGGGGGCTGTGCATCCCGCACAAGCTGTGTGGCCTCAGATGAGTGACAGGACATCTCTGAGTGCAGACCACGAAGGGAGCTGCAGCCACACGTGGGAGGGCGTGGGGTTGGCAGCCGGGCCTCCTGGGCCCCACTGCTGGATACGGTGCCTCCTAAAGAGGCCTGAGTCCCAGCACAATCGTGGCTCACGCTCCAGTTTATTAGACTACTAGAGGCCCAGTGCACGAAATTTATGTGGGGGGGGGGTGTTGTCCCTCAGTCTGGCCTGCACCTTCACTTCTCACAGTCAGACATTCTTAGCGTTGCCACGGAGGCAGGAGAGGCTCCCACCACCGCCACTGCGCTCGCCAGCCATGAGCCCGGCTTCTGGCGCACTGACCACTAGGGGGCAGCTCCTGTATTGAGCATCTTCCCCCTGGTGGTCAGTGCACATCGTAGCGACCAGTCATTCCTTCGTTCGGTCGATTTGCATATTAGCCTTTTATCATATAGGATTTCACCATCAACCCAACTCTAAGAGCCTCCACACCGTCTGAACTCACAGGCACCACATTCCTCACGCTCCAGCCCCGGTACCTCTTTCACGCAGGCGAGCAGCCCGTCCACAAAGGTCGACTTGATCTTGTGAACCTGTTACAGAGACAAGAAGCGCCACCTTCTTTGTTGAAGTCATTCAACAGGAGCGAGCGTCAGCGCCGCATGTCACCAAGACGACCCAGGACCCCGGAGTGGCCTTGTGGCCAGAATTAAACCACAGCGACCCGCTGAGAAGGGGTCACCCCCCTTTCTATAGGTATTTGTTATTCTGGAGCCATGCTCTCACAGGAAAGTGATGAGGATCAGGTGCGCTCCTGCCCGTCACCCCATGCCCCGTGGTGCCCTCTCAGTCCTCCTTCAGTCCTTCCATTACTTCAAGGACAAGGGCAGGTGCGACCCCCTGCTCTCTAGCAGCTGCCCAGCCCTGGCAGAGAGCAGGCCATGGGCTCAGTAAGTAAAAAAACCGATGGCACTGCCTGGTGGGTGTGGCTCAGTGGTTGAGCATCGAACTATGGGCCAGGGGTGTGCAGGGGGCCACCGACCAATGATTCTCTCATCACTGATGTTTCTCTCTCTCTCTCTCTCTCTCTCTCTCTGAAATCAATAAAAATCCATTTTAAAAATAACACAAAAACCCCTGATGGTACTAGCAATGTGAGTGCTACATGTGGTTCAAGGACAACAGAACTGCCGGCAGGTGCAGGAGCAGAGAAGCAGGGCAGCTGGAAGGGAGGGGCGTGTCAGTGACCAGTGAAGGTGAACGCAGACGGTAAAACGCGGCGCGGAGCCACGCACCGGGCCTGCCCCGGGCACAGAGGTGGCTTCCACACACGGTACTGACGGAGGGCACATCACACTGTCACAGACGCACCAACTCCTTCCTTCCGAGTGTTCGCCAGCCCCTCAATGCTGAGAGGGGCTGACTGTAGGCGGGGTGACACCACGGCGGGGTGCCAGCGAGCCGTGCGAACACGGGTCAACTTGAACGACTCCATTCCCTTCAGGGCCTCGTCGGGGTGCCTCAGCGACTGGATTTCCATCAACAGAGCCGGTGCCAAAAGCTTCCCCTTTGTCACCAACTTAAGAAATTAACTTACCTGCCTGTATTCCAAAATGATCTTGGGTAATGGGTGGAGGGCTTGCAGAGCAGTTAACTGAAAAATGAGAGTGAATGTTATTAGCAGAGTCATTCATGGAAGCTTCACATTCCAGACACTTACTTTCAGCCAGAGAAGGTCCTAAAGAAAATGGCCTCCATTGAGCGTATTTTCCAAAATGAAGATGCATAAGCAACTCAGCTTAGCAGGCGCCCTGACCTCCATCCCTGACAAATCTGTCCTCGTGGCGCTAAGGGCACTTCGTGAGAGCGGGACGAGGTTTCCATGAGCGACTCCACAGCCAGGGCGCGTAAGACACCACATGGCGGGTGTGGCTCAGCTGCCTGGAGTGTCGTCCTGGCACCAAAAGGCGACAGTGACTCCGGGTCTGGGCACACATCGGGTCTATCCTGGTCCAGCTGCGAACGGGAGGCAACGGATCGATGCTTCTCTCCCACATTAATGTCTCTCTCATTCTCTCTCTCTCCCTTCCTCTCTCTAAAAATCGATTTTTAAAAATTATTTAAAAAATATCACATGGCCGCCCTGGCTGGTTCGGCTCAGTGGATAGAGCGTCAGCCTGCGGACTGAAGGGTCCCGGGTTCGATTCCGGTCGAAGGCATATGCCTGGGTTGCGGGCTCCATGCCCAGTGAGGGTGTGCAGGAGGCAGCCAATCAGCGATTCTTCCTCATGGCAGAGAAAACTGGGAAAATGCCTACAAACATGTAACTTGATCGTTCAGGAACACCCAACACCTGAATCGCAGGGAGCTGGGCATGAAGTCAGGGAGGTAACATCGGAACATGATAAAGGATTTTCAAAATTTTAAAAAGTCAAAATATAAAAAGTCAAAAGTATACAGCAGAGTACAAGCTCATAAGAACACGATTTGTTGAAGTATCACAAAGTGAACACGCCTGGGCTCGCCCAGAGGGAACACTCAGGCCCCTGACCCCACCAGCCTGGCCTCTACCCCCCAGGCCACTGTTCCCAGGTTTTGAACTTCGTGTCAGTTCAGGGCAGGGCGGGTTCTCTGTGTGTGTGGCTTCTGTGGTCAGCGTGATGGCTTATGGCTCACCATGTTGCCGTGGGAAGGCTATGCCGTGAACGTGTAATGCTGATTGAACGCAGGTCAACTACTTCTCCTTCCACCATGGATGAGTATGTGGTTTTCCCACATCAGGCCGCGGTGGACACACGGTGCAGTGTTGGGAACGCGTCCGCAGCTGTTGGATGCACATGTGAGGAGGCCTGAGGGCGCCGGGCCACCTGCACGGGGACCGTCCAACAGTTCATCACACCCGGGAGCCCGTGCCCGCGTCTCGGGTAACACGTGTCGCCCTGTCCTAATCCCCGCCGTCCTGGTGACGTGAGCGACGTCTCTCTGGGCTGCTGGTGCGTATGCCCCGGCGACAGAGACGGCCGAACAGCACGCGGTGTTTACTGACTGCACCTCTTCTGCCAGGGTCCTGTGCATGGCCTCGGCCCACGGGGAAACCGCGGTGCCTGTTCCTCCTGGACTGTGGGCACCCGCTGCCTGGACGGGCTCTTTCCTATGAACTGGAAGCGCCTTCTGTGAGGCTCGCCCTTCCTCTTGGTTAGTGGTGTCTCTTCCTGAACAGAGGGCCTTCATTCCACTGTCGTCCAATGTGTCGACCTCCGTCTTTACGGTCATGCACCTGTGTCCTGTCTAGAATGTCTCCTACATCAGGTCTTGACGATATTCTCCAGGGTATCTCCACAGCCTTCACTGCTGTGCCCTGTACATGTGGGTGCACCTTCACTTGGCATTTCTTTCCGTGGAGGATGTGAAGTAGGGCCCAGAGGCACTGGGGCCTGATCATTTACGTGGCAACCTCCTGCTCAGGGCTTTGCAGCGCAGCTTCCGAGGTCAGGGGTTCACACGCCCAGGGGCGCCTGCTTGGGGCTTCTCCACCCGCCCTCGGTCTGTTCATCTGTTTGTTTACCCTTGAATTGACACCACCCTGTACGGATCACTAATTAATTCCTGGCAATTTCCATTGCTATGTGGTTAGTCTTGCATCCAACAGACTCAATCTTCCAATAGTGCTCTATCTTCCAAGATTACCTCAGTTCTTAGTTTTTGCATTTTTCTTTACTGCCGGGAGCCGGTCCATCCTTGGATCACCCGATGGCTGCCTCCGTCTCAAGAGAACCTGACTAGAACTTGGACAGAACCTGGCTGGAGAACTTAGCGAGGGAACATGGCTACAGAACCTGGCTGGAGATCCTGACAAGAGAACCCAACTATGCTGATGAACTGAACACTGCCTCTGTGCCATTCATTCCTTCTTCGCCGACTCCATCCACACCTTTGGGAACCTCTGGACCCGCTGGGGTTGGACCACAGCATATGGCGCCCAAACAGGGACCCCTAGGTAAGCGCCCTGCACTCGAGACGGATAGGACTCCACCGTAGGAAGAGGGTGGATAGTCTTCGCCGACTCCGTCCACACCTTTGGGAACCCCTGGAACAGGATTCCCATAGGTAAGCCCCCCTATTGAGAACCCCCACATTCGGGACGGATAGGACTCCACCAGGGTGCTGCAAACCCCCCTATAGAGGATAAGTAGGGTAAGAAGGTGGATAGTACAGAACTTAGATTGAGAAGATGTGCCATACTGAGTCTAAAGAAAAAAGACTCAGTATTGATCTTTTAACGCATATGCTTGCTAGCAGAGGAATTAAGGTTACTCCCAGTCAGACAGAATGTTTTATACAAGAAGTATGTCCATGCTTTTCTGAGGAAGGAAAGGTAAATGTAATGGCATGGGAGAAGGTAGGCCCAAGGAGCCTTATCCTTAACCCCACTGCAGCCTTTCCACCACGGGAAAGTGCAGGATTGGCAAGCTCTCCCTGGGGTGATAGATCAGGACTCAGGTGATAGCAGAAAGCACCAATCCTACTCTTAAAATGGATACAAGAGAGCATTTGGGGTTTTTTCTTTTTAATGCTCGCTTTTAAAAAAATAAAAAAGGGAGAATTTGCCGGGAGCCGGTCCATCCTTGGATCACCCGATGGCTGCCTCCGTCTCAAGAGAACCTGACTAGAACTTGGACAGAACCTGGCTGGAGAACTTAGCGAGGGAACATGGCTACAGAACCTGGCTGGAGATCCTGACAAGAGAACCCAACTATGCTGATGAACTGAACACTGCCTCTGTGCCATTCATTCCTTCTTCGCCGACTCCATCCACACCTTTGGGAACCCCTGGACCCGCTGGGGTTGGACCCCAGCATATGGCGCCCGAACAGGGACCCTTAGGTAAGCCCCACACTCGGGACGGATAGGACTCCACCGTAGGAAGAGGGTGGATAGCCTTCGCCAACTCCGTCCACACCTTTGGGAACCCCTGGAACAGGATTCCCATAGGTAAGCCCCCCCCATTGAGAACCCCACATTCGGGACGGATAGGACTCCACCAGGGTGCTGCAAACCCCCCTATAGAGGATAAGTAGGGTAAGAAGGTGGATAGTACAGAACTTAGATTGAGAAGATGTGCCATACTGAGTCCAAAGAAAGAAGACTCTGTATTGATCTTTAGATTAAGAAGATGTGCCATACTGAGTCTTAAGAAAAAAGACTCTGTATTGATCTTTTAACACATATGCTTGCTAGCAGAGGAATTAAGGTTACTCCCAGTCAGACAGAATGTTTTATACAAGAAGTATGTCCATGCTTTTCTGAGGAAGGAACGGTAAATGT
Source organism: Myotis pilosus (assembly GCA_036010255.1). Lineage (NCBI taxonomy): Eukaryota > Metazoa > Chordata > Mammalia > Chiroptera > Vespertilionidae > Myotis > Myotis pilosus. Next base: position 1,022,106 of record JASKON010000006.1, read on the forward strand.
AATGGCATGGGAGAAGGTAGGCCCAAGGAGCCTTATCCTTAACCCCACTGCAGCCTTTCTACCCCGGGAAAGTGCAGGATTGGCAAGCTTTCCCTGGGGTGATAGATCAGGACTCAGGTGATAGCAGAAAACGCCACTCCTACTCTTAAAATGGATACAAGAAAGCATTTGAGGTTTTTCTTTTTAATGCCTGCTTTTAAAAAATAAAAAAGGGGGAATTTGCCGGGAGCCGGTCCATCCTTGCTGTTTCAAGGGACCTGGCATATATGGCATACTGTTCTTAATATGTTTGCTCACCTTCTTGGCGCTGTGTTTTAACCAAGGTCACCTCTCTGAGAAAGGTTGTTTCCCCAGGTAGGGATTTTCCCCTGAAGTTAGGGAGGGAATAAAACCTCTTAACTGCCAGGTGGGTAATTAATCACTTTAACTACGAACAATCATGCTTAAGTACATAATCTTTACTCCCTGGAATGGAGATAAGAAACACCCTAACCTTTGGAGATTGATAGGATTAGAATCAACTGGTATAAATACAGTTGCAACAAGACAGAGAGAGACAGAACCTAGTCAGTCAGAACCTAGAGAGGCAGACCGAGAGACAGACCCGAGACACAGAACTTACTCAGAACTTAGATGAGGATCCGAGCGACAGAACTTAGCGACAGAACTTAGTCAGAACCTAGAGAGGCAGACCGAGAGAACTTAGAACACAGAACTTAGATGAGGATCCGAGAGACAGAACTTAGCAACAGACCTCAGAAGTCAGAACCTAGAGAGGCAGACCGAGAGACAGAACTTAGAACACAGAACTTAGAACACAGAACTTAGAGACTCAGAACTTAGATGAGGATCCAAGACACAGAACTTAGAGACAGACCTCAGAAGACAGAACTTAGCGACAGACCTCAGAAGTCAGAACCTAGAGAGGCAGACCGAGAGACAGACCCGAGACACAGAACTCAGAACCTACAGACAGAAGTTAAGAGACAGAACTTAGGAGACAGAACTTACACGGAACTTAGAAGACAGAACCTGGCTGGAGATCCTAACCAGAACTTCGCTGGAGATCCTGACCAGAACTTGGCTAGAGGAACCTGGCTATGATGATCACCCGATGGCTGCCTCCGTGTCAAGAGAACCTGACTAGAACTTGGACAGAACCTGGCTGGAGAACCTAGCGAGGGAACATGGCTACAGAACCTGGCTGGAGATCCTGACAAGAGAACCCAACTATGCTGATGAACTGAACACTGCCTCTGTGCCATTCATTCCTTCTTCACCGACTCCGTCCACACCTATGGGGAACCCATGGACCTGCTGGGGCTGGACCCCGGCACTTTACATCTGGGAATCAGCTTGCCGATTTCTACAAAAACCGCCTGCCCGGGCTTCATGAGGGTCATTTTGAATCTGTGAACTAGTCTGGGGACTGGTGCTGACTCTGTCGTAGTGTGTGGGCCCGGAAGTGTGTGTCTGCAGGAAGACTGAGGGCGGGGACATGAACAGTCCCGGCCCGAGAGCTGGCACTGCCGGGGAGGGTCCCCACTCAGTATCTCCCAGCTGCCCTTTTCTTAGAAAAGCTACTCCTCGGGGAGATGAAAATACTCAGCCAAAAACACTACTTCTGATCAACTTGCTCTCCTCGCCCTGATGCCTGACTCACAAGAGAGCTTTCTGAGCGCAGTTGCCTGCGCATCGAGGAGAGGCCCCGAGAACTCTGAAAATAATGAAGTGTTCGATCTCCTAACCTGGATAACGCCGGACCGGAGCTGGTCAATGATCCGGGCAGAGGCCACAGCGCCTGCTGCTCTGTGGGCTCCATCAAACACTCCGCTGGCTCCTGGCCCCACACTCTTCTCATCCCCCTCCCTGCGGCCACCTGTTGGCACCTCCTCTCTCCCTCTCCTCACGGGCATTTCTTTAAAAAAAAAAAATATTTTCTTGACTTTTTACAGAGAGGAAGGGAGAGGGATAGAGAGTTAGAAACATCGATGAGAGAAACATCGATCAGCTGCCTCCTGCACGCCCCCCACTGGGGATGTGCCCGCAACCAAGGTACATGCCCTTGACCGGAATCGAACCCGAGACCCTTCGGTCTGCAGGCCGACCCTCCATCCACTGAGCCAAACCGGTCAGGGCCTCACGGGCATTTCTGAGTGCAGGTCCCTGGTTATCGATGCTGCTGCTTAGCATCAGCAGCGCTTTGTGACCGGCCGCCTGCCGCAGGCTCCGACTCCACGGCTTGGTCGTGGCCGGGACAGGGGTTTCTGCAAAGCTCCTGTGCGGCAGGAGGACCGGCGACATCAATCCAGATTGGGTGACTGCCTCCGCGCACGTGTCTCAGCTGTGGTGCGACAACTCTGTGCCAGTGGCTCATGAACACGTCTGTCTTAACATGTGCAACACGGGCCCTTTACTCCATGCCCCACCACCACCTAAAACCGCTCCCCTCCCAGTCTCCCGAGTGGTGGCCATCTCTGCTCCGGTGCAGAACTAAGGAAGCCAGGGGTCACCCCACATTCCTGACTTTTGCTCATACTCATGGATGTTTCTTTCTGCCCTGAAAATGCACTGCTCGGCCCCATCCTCACGGCCATCACGCGGACTGTGGAGACACGGGTCCCCACACACTGCGACAGCCCGTCAGGAGCCTCCTCGCGCTCCACCAGCGACACGACGCACCGTGGGCCTCTCAGACCCGTGTCAGTGCCGGCGGGACGGGCCGCAGGACCGCACCGTGCTGCTCAGTAGGAGATGGTGCTGTGACTTTGGAGGACAGTGAGGGTTTCTTACAGAACTAAATGTCCTCTTGCCATACAATCCAGCCACCCCACTCCCTGGTATTTACCCAAAGGAGGTGGAAACTTACGTCCACGCAAAACCCTGCACACCGATGTTTAAAAGCTTTATTGCCAAAAGCTGGAGGCAGCCAAGATGTCCCTCTGTAGACGATGGGAAAAGGCAGCTGCTACACCCAGACAAGGAAGAGTACTCAGACTGAAGAGAAATGAGTGATCGAGCCAGGAACAGACGTGGAGGAACCTTCAGTGCCCGTGACTAAGTGACAGACCATCTGAGAAGGCCCCACACTGTGTGATCCCAGGTATATGACAGTCTCAGGAAGACGACACGATGGGGACAGTGAACGGATCAGGGGCTGGAGGGAGGAACAGGCGGAGCACAGAGGACCTCCAGGGCATGACACCGCTGTGAGTGTGAGGATGGATAATGCCATTACACACTTGTCCGGACCCCCGGGGCGCACAGCACCAGGGCGAGCCCTCTGCACGCTGTGCCCTCTGGGTGATGAGGTTGTGTCAGTCTAGGTTCCATGCCCGCAACAAGTGGACCCTCTGGTGGGGGTGTCGGTAGTGGGGGAGGCTCTGTGTGGGGGGGAGGGGGGTATGAGACGTCTCTGTGCCTTCTGCTGGATTTTGCTGTGGCCCTAAAACTGAGTTAAAGGTAAAGTCTGACAAAGCCGTACCTGTGGTCCCAGCTGCGCTGTGCTCGAACCTCCCAGGCTGCCCACTGCCTGCGGGCTAAGGGAGGGAAGGGAAGTGGAGAGGAGGCTTAATTTTGAATTTAGAACCATGTGCATGGGTTGCCTAGTAAACGTTCATCATTTTTTGTTGTTTGTCTTTGTTAGTCCTCACCCAAGGATATTTTCCCATTGATTTATTTTAGAGAGAGTGGAGGGGAGGGGGGAGGGGGTAGAGAGAGAGAGGGAAACATCGATGTGAGAGACACATTGATTGGTTGCCTCCCGCATGCTCCTGGACGAACGGGGATCAAGCCTGCAACCCAGGAATGTGCCCTTGACCAGGAATCGAACTGGAGACCCTTTGGTTCAAGGGCCAACGCTCTCTCTAACTACTGAGTCAAGCCAGCCAGGGCAAAACACTCATCTCTTTTAATGCACAGACTAGCATGACTGGTCCAGGAAAACAGAGTAAGGCCACTATGACTTAGGGCCCTCATGTTCTGGGGAAATTAAGGTCACCGTCTTAACTCCGTCCACAAAGCACCCGACACTGGAGGAGCTCCTTCCCCTCCTTCCACTGTGGGCTGTCTCGGAGCAGCACAGGCAGCAGCAGGGAAGGGCGGCCCTGCCAGCTGGTGCCAGACGGAGAATGAATCCACCCAGGACCCCGCGTAGGTGCCCCCTCCCCAGGCGCCATCACCGCTGGAACTAGGCTCGCTGCCCCTCCCTCTCAGCCACCAGGAGGGTCTCGCAGTGGGTCCTGCCCCTGCTGCCGGGCTCCACAAACAAACCACAGCCACCAGCTCCACCACCAGGTGCCAGCTCCAGGCTGCCTGGTGCTGGGATGGAGTGAACCAGCCGGCGGAGGCTGGGCTCTGGGCCGCCCACATCCTAGTGGAATAAGCAAGCAGGCAACTAAGGGAACCATGGGAAATGGCGAGGGTGTGCAGGAAAATGAAGGATGGGGCGTGAAGACCTGGGGGAGAAGGGAGGGGCTGGGGGAGGGGAGCGGGGGGGGTGTGTGGAGGGGGACAGCTGTAGCATGTCAGCAATATAAAATGGAAAGGAAGACAGAAAGGAAATGAAGGTGAAGAAATGGGCCATAATGGGCCTCGCTGTGCTGTGTGACCAGAGGCTCTGAGAGCAGTGCTGGAGCGAGCAGAGCAGCCAGGTGTGTGGAGCCTGGGGAAGAGTCTCCGGGGAGGCCAGGGCTGTGCAGACACCTGGGCAGCAGGCGTGCTCGGGAGGGGGTGGGGGAGCCCCGAGTGGGGAAGGAGCGAGGCCAGAGGAGGGGCAGCACCAGGCCCACAGGCGGGGGCCACGTTCGAGAGCTTGGGTTTTATTCTAAGTGTCACAGAAAGCCACTGGAAGTTCACATCACAGGAGTGACATGGTTTCTCTCTCTCTCTCTCTCTCTCTCTCTCTCTCTCTTTTTTTAATAAAATGTATTTTTATTGATTTCAGAGAGGGAGGGAGAGGGAGAGAAACATCGATGATGAGAGAGAATCATTGATCAGCTGCCTCCTGCACACACCCCACTGGGGATGGAGCCCGCAACCTGGGCATGTGCCCTGACCAGGAATCAAACTAGGGACCTCCTGGTTCATAGATCAAGGCTCAACCACTGAGCCACACTGTCCAGGCTTTCTTTTATTTTTTTAACCTTCATTGAAGGATTTGTTTCTTGATTTTAGAGAGAAAGTAAAGATGCAAGAGAGAAACATCGAGGTGAGAGAGAAACTTCAATCAGCTGCCTCCCGCACGTGCCCCGACGGGATTGAACCCACAGTCTTTAGTGTATGGGACGATGTTCTAACCAATTGGGCCATCCACCCAGGGCGTGACATGGTTCTGTAACACTTTCCAAGACCATGCTGCCCGGGTGTGATGAATAAGCGCAGGCGTGAGACAGCGGGCGGGGGTGACGGCGCAGGAGCTCTGGGGGAGCCTGACTGGAAGGTGAAGGGGCTGATGGTGAAGGTGGAGGGAGGGAGGCAAACTCAAGACATGCTTTGCACGTAGGGACTTTACGACTTGCTGCAGGTGAGGCTGAAGAAAATCAAAGGTGATTCCCAGTTTCTGGATGAATAAACTCATAAAAATAGCCAATACTTATTGGTTTTTGAGAGCTTATGTCAGGCATGGTCCTAAATACTGTTTCCCTCTCTCTCTCTCTCTCTCTCTCTCTCTCTCACACACACACACACACACACACACACACACACACACAGTTGCAGAATCCTCACAAGATTCTAGCAGGGATGTTACTATTATAGTCCTCCTGCTACAGATCAGGAAACTGAGGCACAAAGCAGTCAAGCAACGTGGCCCAGGCTGTGCAGGTGGCGTGGCTGGCGCCACTGCCCTTGCTTCCCAAGGACACGGAGAAGGACAGGAAGGCATGTGGAAGAGCATGAATCCAGGTCCCTGCAGGGGAACCAGGCTCCACGCAGTCCCTGGCTCACTCGACAACGGCCACCCGAGCCCCCAAGGGCCAGGTGTAGGGACAGTCAGCAAGCGAGGGGACCGCCAGGTGAGATGAGCAGAAAGTGAAATGATGGAGAGGCGATATGCACGGAGGACTCTAGAAGCACAGCCTCCCCTGCTGCAAAGCCAAAGGCTGGACACAGCCCAGCGAGCACTGCTGGCCTCCGCAGAGGGTCCCAGCAGAGGGACATGCACGCACTATCACTGCCCTCAGCTCTGCGCTGCCGCCTACTGGATTGTAAACATCTGTCTATGCTCCACCACTTTCCTAGAGTAGAGCCGCCCGACTCCCTGCCTTTGATTTTTATTGATTGATTGATTTTAGAGAGAGAGATAGAAACATCATTTTGTTGTTCCACTTACTTATATATTCCTTGGTTGACTTTTGTATGTGCCCTGACCAGGGACTGAACCCGCAACCCTGGTGTCTCAGGCCAACATCCCAACCAACTAAGCTACTCGTTGTCTTTCAAAAATGGAACGGTCTTGCCCAGCCGGCGTGGCTCAGTGTTTGAGCGTCGACCTATGAACCAGGAGGTCACAGTTTGATTCCCGGTCAGGGCACAGGCCCGGGTTGCAGGCTCAGTCTGCAGTGTGGGGCGTGCAGGAGGCAGCCGATCAATAATTCTCTCTCATCATTGATGCCTCTCTCTCTCTCTCTCTCTCCCCCTCTCCCTTCCTCTCTGAAATCAATAAAAATATAATAAAAAAAACAAATAAAAATGGAACTGTCTTATGACCCAGCAATTCCACTTCTGGGAATATTCCTGAAGAAACCCTAAACACTAATTTGAAAAAATATATGCACCCTTATGTTTATTGCAACTAGTGTCCTGGTGCATGGATTCCTGCACATTGAAAGGAAATTAATTAGAAGAAATATTTTAATAGGGTTATTTGCCCTTTCTCTATAATAGAAGTGTCAACCAAATTCACAATTGACAATGACAGATCAAAACACACGCGTGCAATTGGCGCCAGCGAGAGCTTTATATGTATCACGCATGCGCAAGTCAACTTAGCCTTTTATAGATATAGAATAAACTTGCTTAGTTAGACCTGCTTTCTGACTTAGCTAAACTTTTTCCAGCCCAATAAAGCACCCCAACTTCTCTTTCAGGTAATTGTCAGCAACACAGGAGTAAATATCAACACGAAGCAGATTATTATTGTAGATCACACAGGGAGAACAAAGGGTTAAATATTTAACTGCAGTAGTGTTTGACTATATTCTGTGCAGTGAGAAAACCAGAAGTAATTTTCAGGGTTCACCATTTCTTACTTCTTTTCAGCCAGGTCAAGTTTCTAAGCTTTCTAAATCTCCATTTTTTGGCTAATAAAAAGAAAATAGGATCCTACCGAGTCTCCTATCTACCTGCTCCAGGACTTCTGTGAGGATCAAATGAGATGAGGCACAGGAAAACGCTTCATAAACATTTGGTTGAACTGTAAAATGTTTGCACCTGGCTATGATGCAAGTCGGGTTCCTGGGCTGAAGAAACTCCAAGGAGGCTAGTTGCTAGGGAGAGGAAGCCAGGCATTGGTATGTGACGTCATTACCCCACGCTCACAGTGACCATTTCCGGGCCGGGCTGGGCTGTGGGCCGCATTTTGTGCCATGGGGTCTTGGCAGCACTGGCTGCGATTTGGTGAAGTGCCGCTCCAGGGTGGTGGCAGAGCCTGTGTCCCTCTTGGGGGAAGCCAATGTTGGTTTGTTGGGGCCAGTGCATGTCATGGCAGCTCCTACGTTGAGCGCCTGCCCCTGGTGGTCAATGCTTATCATAGCTACCGGTCGGGGGGAAGCCTTTTATATATATATACTAGAGGCCAGGTGCATGAAATTCGTGTATGGGAGGGGTCCCTCAGTCTGACCTGCACCATCTCCAATCCAGGACCCCTCCTGCAATCTGGGACTGCTGGCTCCTAACCGCTCACCTGCCTGCCTACCTGATTGCCCCTAACCACTCTGCATGCATGCCTGATGCCCCTAACTGCTTCCCTGCCTGCCTGATCACCCCTAACCACCTCTGCCTGATTGCCCCTAACCTCTCTGCTTGCCAGCCTGATCATCCCTAACTGCTCTCCTCCCAGCTGGATCGCCCCTAACTGCTCCCCTGCCTGACTGATTACTCCTAACTGCCTCTGCCTGCCAGCCTGATTGCCCCTAACTGCCCTCCCCTGCCTGCCTGGCTGCCCCTAAGTGCCCTTCCCTGCCAGCCTGATCGCCTGTAACGGCCTCTGCCTTGGCCCCCACCACTGTGGCTTTGTCCAGAAGGACGTCCGGACGGATGTCTGAAAGATGTCCGGTCTAATTAGCATATTACCATTTTATTAGTATAGATATATAGATAGATAGATAGATAGAGAGATAGAGAGATAGATAGATAGATAGATAGATAGCCAAGCTATGGAAGCAGCACAAGTGTCCATCAGTAGATGAGTGGATAAAAAAGCTGTGGATCATTTACACAATGGAATACTACTCCGCCATAAAAAAAAAAAAAATAACCACCAAGGAAATCTTACCCTTTGCAACAGCATGGATGAACCTGGAGAGCATTATGCTGAGGGAAATAAGCCAGTTAGAGAAAGAAAAGTACCATATGATCTCATTTATATGTGGAATAAAATAACTAATGAATAAAATAAAATAACAAAATAGAAACAGACTCAGAGACACAGAGAACAGGCTGATGGTTGACAGAGCGGAGAGGGGTTGGGGTCTGAGTGAAAAAGGTAAAGGGATTAAGCCCCAAACAAAACTCACAGCCACAGACAACAGTGTGGTGATGAGCGAGGGAAGGGAGTGGGGGAAGTAGCAGAGGGAAGGGGGGTCAGTGGTGACGGAAGGAGACCTGACTTGGGTGGTGAACACAGTGCAGTAACAGGTGACGCATTAGGAAACTGTACACCTGAAAGCTATATAATGGTATTAACCAACGTCACCCCAATAAATTCAGTAAAAAACCATTTAAAATGTACAGAACTGTATTCCTCCCGAGAAGGGCAGCTAAGATTTCCTGAGATGAATGTGCAGGAGGAGAGGACGGGGGACCTCCCGTCTCCAGGCTCCTGTGGGCAAGGAAACGGGGGCCGGCCTGGGCCAAGAACTTGGTTTTCAGAGCAAACGTCTACCGACTGTCCTGCGGGGGAATCAAGCCAATGGTTTGCTCTGGAAACTGGCCCCGCTGCCCCTTGCTCCTGGGTTCGTAACTCGAAGGCAACACCCTTGGGCGGGAGCGTGACCACCGCCTCCTGCTGGGCCTGGTGCTGGCCGTCCCGCCACAGGCAGCGGGCGGGCTGGGAGTGAGCCCACGGGGCGCAGACATGCTCTTGTTTCGGAAGAAGGGGGTGGTTTTGAGCCTTACCACGGCTTCGGATGTGGACAGGTGGCCCCGCAGCCCCGTCTTGGGAAGCGTCTCCGTGGGGCTCAGCAGGTGCAGCTTCAGCTTGCCAAAGAGGATCTTCAACAGAAGATGACACGCAGTGAGGGCCGGTGTGCGGGGCCAGCATCGCACGACAGGCCGCAGCCCTGGCCAGAGCAGCCTCGACGGGCGCAGAACGCCGGGAGTCTGATTTGCTACTTTTCTTGGGCTTAAAGGCTCTAGAGCAGTGGTTCTCAACCTGCTGGCCCTTTAAGTACAGTTCCTCATGGTGTGACCCCCAACCATATAATTATTCTCGTTGCTACTTCATCACTGTCATGTTGCTACTGTTATGAATCGTCATGTAAATATCTGATCTGCAGGATGGTCTTAGGCGACCCCTGTGACAGGGTCGTTCGACCGCCAAAGGGGTCGCGACCCACAGGTTGAGAACCGCTGCTCTAGAATGACTCTCAATGTGAGGGAACATGAACTTACATACAAGTTCAGGAGACAGCCCCTTACCCTGAGTGAGAAGGTCCTTTTATGAAAGAACCAGAACGCAGCGTACCTCCCGAAGCTGGGCGCTGCTGGTTATGAGGAACTGCTCTCCCGCCACAAAGTGGGCTTCGTGCTCCAGGTCCTTGAGACGAGACTGTGAACACGATAAACACAATCTCATTACAGTTTAAGGTGATTTGATTTGTTCACCAAACAGTTCCCAACAAAAGCCCTTATAAGGATACAAACACATATTTTTGACACTAAAAATATATATTTTGACTCATGGTGGGATACGCAGGCTCACAGGATCCCCGTAAACCTAAGGAAACAAACGGAAAGAAGCAGAATCAGTAAAAAAAAAAAAATTCGAGGGAGGGAAAGAATGAATTCTCCAGCAGCGTTCTGACTAGAAAGGGGGCCAGCATCCCATTCTAAGCATCAACACCCCTGCGTGTCCCATGGCAGGGACTCCGGGCCCAGCTGCACGGCCACAGCCACAGCGAGCACAGAGACGGCAGCCACAGAGAGACGGAGAGACGGAGAGATGGCGCGGCCGATAGGGACAGCGCTGGGCCGAGCAGAGCCGCGGGACCTGCTGCATTTACAAACCCGTTCCCCTCACCGTCTTGGTCAGAAGAAAAGTAGAAGAAGGCCAGGACTTAACAAAAAATTGTTGTAAAAGGAAAGAGAGAGCCGAGTCAAATCAACCAATTCTGGTGAAATATCGTCCATGTTCTACTCTTTAGAATTGCCGTTAGGCGGAAATTTCTAAGAAGTGTATAAATAGGGGTCAGAAAAACTAGGAGCGGGACACATATAACATAAAAAAGTAACATCTCAGCTAAACGAAGAACCCAGGAACAACGGCCTCAGTTAAAGATGCCAAAACTCCGAGTTAAAGAAACAAGTAATTTAAAAAACAAGGAACAAAGCATTAAGAGACAGACGATGGGTCCCCTGAGGAATAAGTCAGACCTTAGGAAACAAAAGCACAGTCATAATTGTTTGATCTCAAAAAACGGAGCGAGAGCGTGAGCTCCGCGCTCATATGGCGCATGCGCACACTCCTGTGTTTAAGCACACGCAGTGCTGGGTGAGTATAGACAGAGAGAGACAAAAAGACCGACAGCTTCAGGCAAAACAAGACATAAACATCTCCTCAGAGCAGAGACACATGAGCACTACAAAGCATCGGCCAAGCGGGGAGCGGGCGCGGAGGCAGAGCCCAGCTGGGCGCACAGGAGCCAGCAGCCCGCTGGAGGCCGGGTCCTGCTATGAAACCGGGCCCTGAAAGTGCTCCGTGGCGGGAGGAAGCCGGGGTGGGCGGTATTGGTTTCCTGCTGCCGCATAACAAACACCCCCAAACACCACCATGCTGTCTGCTCACATTTCTGGGGATCAGCAATTTGGGTAGCGCTCAGCTATGTGCTAGTGCTGGCCTCGCGACCTCGGGGTTGAAATGTCCATCTTTCACTAGATTCCTCCCCAAATATTTAGCTCATTTTAAAAATTGTGACAACCATTTTCTTTAAACCATTTTTTCTAATTTTAATTAATTTATTAGTTAATCCTCACCCGAGGATATTTTTCCATTATTGATAATTGGAGAGAGTGGAAGAGAGGCGGGGAGAGAAAGAGAGAAACAGCCCAGGACTGGGGATCAAGCCTGCAACTGAGGTACGTGCCCTTGACCGGAATTGAACCCGGGACCCTTCAGTCTGCGGGCTGATGCTCTATCCATTGAGCCAAACCGGCCAGGGCAGGGCTTTTCTTATTGATAGGAGTTCTCTACACACTCTGTATATTACTGTTATCACACACATTGGAAACAGAATAAAAATCCGAGCAGTATTTTTAAAAGCAAATTGAAGAATTTTATATGAAAATGCAAAGAACCTAGAATAGCCAATATGTGTGGAAGAATGACATTCTGTAGGATATCACGCATATTGTAAAGCTCCTGTAATAGGCCAGGGGAATGTCAGCACAAGGACAGACAAACCAATGAGAACAGAATCGAGTCCAGGAAAGACCCCCGCACGCACAGGGACCTGATTTATGACAAAGACCCTGTCATAAATGCCCGGGGGGGTATGCTCCGAGACCCCATGGATGCCTGAGACCGCGGATAGCACTGAGCCCTACGTATACTACGTTTTTTCCTATACATCCATACCTATGATGAAGTTTAGCTTATAAATCAGGCACGCAGCAATAACTAACAGCACACAGAACAATTATAACAACATCCATAGAAGTCCTGTGGATGTGGCCTCTCCCATCGCTGCACTGCCCTCACTCTTCACGTAGGAAAGCACTTTCCGGCTTTATCCACGGTCATCGCCACTCTTGTGCTTTGGGGCCATAATTAGGTAAAATAAGGGAAACTTTAACCCAAGCACTGCGATGCCACAGCCATCCATCTGGTACCTGAGACGGCTACCGAGTGACCGACAGGCAGGCCTAGATGTAGCGTGGGCACGCTGGACAAAGGGCGATTCATGTCCCAGGTGGGACGGAGTAGGACAGCAAAAGACCTCATCACAGCCCTCAGAACAGTGTGCAACTTAAAACTTACGAGTAGTTTATTTCTGAAATTTCCCATTTTCAAACCGTAATTAAATTCAGGTAACTGAAACTGTGTTAAGCGAAACTGTGGATAAGGGGGGACTACTGTACAAGACAATTTTGCATTTTATTTCTCCCTCTTAACATTCTAAGTACTTTTTATTCCACACAAAAAATGTTAGCAAGCATAACTTTGAAGGGTGACATGATTTCTACTGCACTATTATGTTACCACTTGTTTAACTTTCCCTGTACTATCGACCCTGTGAGTAAGTTTTGGTTTTTAGCTAGTATAAATAACATTGCAATGCACATTTTTATAAAAATGTCTGTAACAGTAAGACCTAAAACTAACTCAGATCTATCCACAGAAGAGGAGATAAAACATTGTTGCACATTCACACAATGGAGTAGCACTCAGCAACATAAAGAAACAAACTACCAGCCACAAACAACAGGCGGACCTCAGACCATGGTGCTGAGCGAAAGACGCAAAGAGAGTGCGCTGTCCGATCCCACCCATGGAGCCCTAGAAGGGTCCCGCCAGATATGGCAGCAGAGGTCAGAACAGCGGTTGCCTCTTGCGGATGCAACTGGGGGTGTGTATGGACACAGACATCAAGCTGTGCGCTAAGATGTGCACCAGCGGAAAAAGTAAAGAAAAACCAACAACAAGATTTGCACCAAGGGGATCCTGGGAACGCGGCAGAGTAGGACGCACAAAGGATACTCTCAACAGAGTAAAAAGGCGACCCACAGAGTGGGAGAAAGTATTTCCAAGCCATATATCTGATAAAGGATTAGTACGCAGAATACATAGACAACTCTTAAAACTCAATGACAAAAAGGAACAAACAATCCAATTAAAAATGGGCAAAAGCTGAATAGACATTTTCCCAAAGAAAATATACGAATGGCCAATAATCACATGAAAAGATTCACAACATCACGAATAAGTAGTGAAATGACAAAACTACAATGAGACCCCCATCACATGCTTAGGGTGGCTGCTACAGAAGAACAGAGACCACGGGCTGGCGAGGGTGTGGGGAAACTGGAGCCCTTAGACCCTGTGAAAGATGCATGGTAGCTCCTCAGAAAACTGAAGACATAATGACCACAAGATCTCCCCGTTTGCTTCTGGGTGCATACTCCAAAGAGGGGAGAGCAGGGGCTCTAAGAGATCTGTGTTCACAGCAGCATGATTCGCACCAGTAAACGTGGACGCCACCCAAGCGGCTTGCAGCCACTGACTGAAGTCCGGTTACAGAGATGCGTACGTGTCTACCATGGGTATTACACAGCCTCAGAAAGGAAGGAAGCCCTGCAACGTGCTACAACGTGGATAAACCTCAAAGATGCGCTACGCAGTGAAATCAGCCATTCACAAAAGGGCACACTGATTCCGCTTACACAAAATACTTTACAGGAGCCACAATTATAGAGACAGGGAGTGGGTGGTGGTTACCAGGGGCGCACGGACCCCTGCGGGGGAAGGGAGAAAAGGGAGTTAGTGTTTAATGGGAATAGTTTCAATTTCACCAGATGAAAGCCGTTATGGGGATGGCTGGCGGGCTGTGCACCATGTGAGTGTATGTAACACCACTGAGCTGTGGTGTTAGAAATACTTGAAATGAGAAAATTCATGTTAAGTGTATTTTATCACAATAAATAAAAAAGATTTGTACCATTCACAATATGTAATTTATTTCTTTTCTTTAATTCATTATTTTTTTAAAAAAATATTTTTACTGATTTCAGAGAGGAAGGGAGAGGGACAGAAACATCAATGATGAGAGAGAATCATTGATCGGCTGTCTCCTGCACGCCCCCTACCTAGGGATCGAGCCCACAACCCAGGCATGTGCCCTGACCAGAATCAAACCTGGGACCCTTCAGTCCACAGGTCGACGCTCTATCCACTGAGCCAAACAAGCTAGGGCTGAAATTTATTTCTTAATTTAAAAGTCCATAAAAAGAAAAATAAGTTCCAGGTGGATTTTATAACCTAAATGCAATGGCAAATGAAAATATAACACATGAGAGTACCTCATGAGCTGGCAGTAAGGGAAGATTTGTTAAACGGATGCAGAAGGCACTAGTCATAAAGAAAAAGGGCTGAAATTACACCACATTAAACACTAAGAACGTCTGTCATCAAAAGACACCATCATGTGAGTGAAAGAGTAAGAACCCAGCTTGTAACCAGAATACATCAAGATGTCCCATTAATCAGTGAGAAAGCAAAACCCTCAGTACACAAATGGGTGGGAAACTTGGCCAGATGCTTCACCAAAGAGAAACTCCTAACAGCTGCTGGTGATACGAGAAGCTGTCCAACCTCGTTAATTGTCAGAAACATAGAAACCGAAATCGTCACGAGGTAGTACATCCTCCCCCAAAACGTCTGCTATAGATAAAGCCCGAGGGCGGGCGGGGATGCGCAGCGAGAGGCCTGTGTGCCCTGGCGGGCGAGACGCTGGAACGCAGTGAGCAGAGCAGTGCCATCCCGGTGCCCCGGCGCCCAGCAGCCCCTGCTTTATGCCCCAGGGACACACTCAAGGGGGCAGTGCGGTTGGTAATGACTGCAAACCCCATACCCATCAGCAGCGGGGAGACCGGCACGGGGACCACAGCACCGAGTGGCGCAGGGCCGCTGCGTGAAAGCCGTCGGGCACGGCCATTACCTGCCGTTCAGAAGGCAGCCAGGCACAGCGCTCAGGCGCGCTGGACAGCCTGCACAGAGCAGCACGCTGTGATGGCTGCCCATGTCCGGAGGGACGACGCTGGGCAGCAGCCAGCGCTCTGACGGGAAAGGGCACCCGGGGCTTCTGGGAGCTCTGTGCTTTGACCGAGAAGACAGTCATACCGAGGTTTCTGTGTTTTGTGTGTTTTGCACATTAAATGTTACTGTTTCCAATACCAAACACTCCATAGGAGAGCCGAGCAGCCTCTACCACCTACGGTCTATACTCAAATAGGCAGGGGGAACACGGGCGCTCTGTTCCTGGTACAGCCAGTATGAAGCCAGAAACGTCAAGGCCAATGCTTTTCCAGCAAGAGCCGAACGGAGTCTGCTGGGTCAGCAAACTCTTTGCCAAACAGCTGTCGGCTCACTTAAGCAAGCCTCCTAATTAGAATTCAGTATTGATGTTTCCCATGATTAATCTCAATGCTCCACACTATCTTCAGGATATCCAAATAAACAGTTTTCTTTAAAAGAACGGGGCCCTGGCCGGTGGCTCAGTGGGCCGGAGTGTCATCCCATACACCAAAACATCTCGGGTTCGATTCCCGGCCAGGATACATACCTGGGTTTCGGGTTCGAACCCCTGTAGGGGTGAGTATCCAGGGAGGCAACTGGTAGATGTTTCTCTCTCCCCCTTCCTCTCTCTCTAAAATCAGTAAGAACATATCATGGGGGGAGGATTAATATATAAATAAAAAGAACTGAAGTGGAGCCCTAGCCGGTTTGCTCAGTGGATAGAGCGTCAGCCTGCGGACTGAAGGGTCCTGGCTTCAATTATGGTCAAAGGCACATCCTGGGGTTGCAGGCTCTGTCCCCAGTAGGGGGCATGCAGGAGGCAACTGATCAATGATTCTCTCTCATTGATATTTCTCTCTCTCCCTTCCTCTCTGAAATCAATAAAAATGTGGGGGGTTTTGTTTTGTTTTTTTAACCCCTTCCCCGGCAGAAACGTGTACACACGTTTTCACAAAATGTTCTTTTTCAGTCGTCGACGAGCATACTAAGAAAATATGGTAAAAAAATATGGTTTATAGGAAGACGAGTTACAAACTGTTTTCATAACCAGCATCAAAAATACTATATAGAACCAAAATAAAAAAATTAGTCTGAAAAAGAAACGTTTTTAACAAAAAAATTGTTGGGGAAGGGGCTAAAGGAACTGAAGTGGAACACCTTTTTATGCATCATCATGCACTCCTCTGTATTATTTTATTGTTCACTGTTAGACCTTGAGTTTTTCCTTTTTTAAAGAATCCAAGATGGGAGAAACCAAGATGGCGGCATAGGTAAACACCAGAGTTTGCTGCCTCCCACAACAACTTCAAAAATACAACTAAAAGATGGACCGGACATCATCCAGAACCACAGGAAGGCTGGCTGAGTGGAAATTCTACAACTAGAAGGAAAGAGAAAAGCATACCGAGACTCAGAGGAGGAGCGGTGCGGAAGTAAAATACTAAGGTACAGAGGCGCACGCAGAGCAGGCTGGCGGCTGAGGGCACGGTTGTCTTTTGCAATTGGGAGGGAGTCTTAGGCTCTGAGCTCCAGTTCTGGGTGAGTCTTTGGGGACCCAGACTCATACGGGAGAAGCGGGACTGTCTGGCATTGTTCGGAACTCGAGGGCAGCTTTCTCTCGGAGGTGCTTGCAGTGATTACCGGGACACTGAGAAGCGAAGCCTCTGAGGGCAGGACTGAGAGCAGCCATAACTGCTCACACTACCCTGTTGATGCCGTGGGACCCGCCCTACCCAAGCCCTGCATGGAGGCTTTTGCTGGGTAGCCTCAGGCAGAGGCTAGATCAGCACCTCCCTAGAGATCCAGGAGCCGTTGTGCCCGGTGGTCATAGTGGGACCATCCAGTTTGCAGCTCTTCAGATCAATAAAGGACACACTCAGGGGGCAGACTCAGTGAGCACCAAAGCCCCAAGCAAGTCTTGCCCCAGAGGGGTATCTCCAGCACAGAAGTTCTCCCACTGCAGACACAGCTGATTCTCACAGCCAATTGGCCTGGAGGTCAATTCCTCCCAGTGATACCTACAACAATCAAGGCTTAACTACAACAAGACTGTGCACAAAGCCCACAAGGGGGTGCACCAAGAGTGTCCTCCTCAGGTAATTGGGGAGGCTGAACCACTGGGCCCAAGAGGACACTTAGCACAGAAAACCACTTTATCAACACAGGGAAGCATAAAAAATGCGGAGAGAAAGAAACAGGACACAAATGACAGAAATGGAGGAACGCAAACTACTGGATATAGAGTTCAAAACCACACTTTTAAGGTCTCTCAAGAACTGTCTGGAAGCCGCCGATAAATTTAGTAAGACCCTTGAAAAGACTGGTGAGACTGCCGATAAATGTAGTGAGATCCTCGAGAAATCTAGTCAGACCCTCAAGGTTATGATAAAGGACCAACTGGAAATTAAGCATACACTGACTGAAATAAAGAATATTATACAGACTCCCAACAGCAGACTAGAGGAGCGCAAGAATCAAGTCAAAGATTTGAAATATGAAGAAGCAAAAAACACCCAACCGGAAAAGCAAAATGAAAAAAGAATCCAAAAATATGAACATAGTATAAGGAGCCTCTGGGACAGCTACAAGCGTACCAACATCCGAATTATAGGGGTGCCAGAAGAAGAGAGAGAGCAAGATATTGAAAACCTATTTGAAGAAATAATGACAGAAAACTTCCCCTACCTGGTGAAAGAAATAGACTTACAAGTCCAGGAAGCACAGAGAACCCCAAACAAAAGGAATCCAAAGAGGACCACACCAAGACACATCATAATTACAATGCCAAGAGCAAAAGACAAAGAGAGAATTTTAAAAGCAGCAAGAGAAAGACAGTCAGTTACCTACAAGGGAGTACCCATAGGACTGTCAGCTGATTTCTCAACAGAAACTTTGCAAGCCAGAAGGGAGTGGCAAGAAATATTCAAAGTGAATGCCAAAAACCTACAACCAAGATTACTTTATCCAGCAAAGCTATCATTCAGAACTGAAGGTCAGATAAAGAGTTTCACAGATAAGAAAAAGCTAAAGGAGTTCATCACCACCAAACCAGTATTATATGAAATGCTGAAAGGTATCCTTGAAGAAGGAGAAGGAGAAGGAGAAGAAGGAGAAGGAGGAGGAGGAGGAGGAGGAGGAGGAGGAGGAGGAGGAGGAGGAGGAGGAGAAGGAGGAGGAGAAGGAGAAGGAGGAGAAGGAGGAGAAGGAGGAGAAGGAGAAGGAGGAGAAGGAGAAGGAGAAGGAGAAGGAGAAGGAGAAGGAGAAGGAGAAGGAGAAGGAGAAGGAGAAGGAGAAGGAGAAGAAGAAGAAGAAGAAGAAGAAGAAGAAGAAGAAGAAGAAGAAGAAGGTAAAGATACAAAATATGAACAACAAATACGCATCTATCAACAAGTGAATCTATGAATCAAGTGAATAAATAATCTGATGAACAGAATGAACTGGCGATTATAATAGAATCAGGGGCATAGAAAGGGAGTGGACTGACTATTCTTGGTGGGGGAAGGGGTGTGGGGGATGCGGGAAGAGACTGGACAAAAATCGTGCACCTATGGATGAGGACAGTAGGTGGGGAGGGAGGGAGGAGGGTGGGGTGGGAACTGGGTAGAGGGGAGTTATTGGGGGAAAAAGAGGAACAAATGTAATAATCTCAACAATAAAGATTTAATTAAAAAAGAATCTAAGAAACCCATGACTTCCCCTCACCAAAGTATAGGGGGCAATGTCCTTGCAATAACCTCGCTTGAGAAGGTCGCTGAGGGCCCATGGAGCGGGATGCACAGCCTCTCAGGGGAGCAACCAGAGGCAGCGTGTGTTCGCCCTCCCCTGCGGCACTCCTGCGGTCAGACAGGAGCACTCAGCGGGGGGCTGGAAGCGAAGGGGAGCTGCCCTGCACCTGGGGAGCAGCTGGTCAAGCAGCAGAGCAGCCTGCAGAGGGTCTGCCAGTGACGTACCCCGAGGAGCGCGGAGGTCCTCTCCAAGGCGTCCTTGTTCACCCGGATGCTGTGGCTTTCCATCACTGGGTCCCAAAGCAAAGCAAGAGCATCTGCGTCAATGACTCGCTCTGTGAGCCGCGGGGCAGGGGGCGAGCCGCATCCCTGAAGAGGGTAGTGCCGCCAGCGCGGCCGCCAGCACACTCTGCCAAGTGTCCCTTAGGGCCAGCAGTGGTGGCCGTGGGCGTGGGACACGCGCTGGATGGAAAGCTGCCCCTGCCGTCAGGGCGCTGGGGGGGCTCTGCTCTGCTCCCCAGCAGGGCCGGCGCAGAGGAGGGCCTGCCACAGATCCCCGGGGCAGGGCATGTGGATATTTATAACATCATTCCCGGGCCACACAAAATTATCAACTTAAAAGTTGGCCTGCTCATTTGGTCAAACATTTACTAGTAATTACTGATCCTCAACGCCTTGGCAGGGCCAGACCAAATGACTTCATGGGCCTTCTACGGCCCGCAGGCCGGATGTTCCCCACTCCTGCTCTAGGGGGTTCTCATGCAGGGTTAAAGGACAGCACCCCAGGACCCCACAACTACTGACATGCAGGCTCCGCCCCATGAGGCTGCTCTCAGGATCGAGGGACTCAGGAGGGCGGTGGTCCCTGGGCTAGGGCACCCAGATCCAGACAATACAAAAGAGATGCATAGGGCCGGACGTCAGAACTGCCTGGTCCCTCTACACCAGAGGTGATGCGGTCCAAGCCCTCTTTACAGAAAGGGAAATAAAGGGCTGGCCACCTCGTCAGGGCCGTGTGATCCTTACCTGCCCCGAAATAAGCTCAGAGAGAGAGTCGTCCCCAATGTAAAGAACTTCACTAGTGCACTTTCTCTAGCAAGGTGACTGTGCATCAGTTTCAGGTAGCTTACCTGCCAAGATGGGTATCAGAGGAAGCTCCAAGGTACAGAACAGCTGCCATAAACCGCAAGCCTGTCTCACAGGAGGAAACATTCTTGCTATGGAGGCTGCACGTCGCCCAGCGGCCTCCCGCCTCACTGAGCGCACTGGGCTCCTCCTCAGCGGACGCGCTGCCTCCCACCCAGGAGTCCCCTCCTCCTCAGGTGCCCTACTGTACCGCCCAGACCTGCTGGGACCGTGAGAAACAGGAGAACACACCCACTCCCCATTTCCCTTCATCTTTCTCATTTTTATGTGAGCTGGCATTTGTGGACTTTTAGTCTTCCATTGCCACGTTCACCGCAGCACTAGAAATGCTACAATTGCTGTCGACCCACAGAGAACATTCAGGAACTTCAGGTCTCATCAGCTGGACTACCGTTTCCTGAGGGAAGGAGGGTAACATGGCCTCAGGACTCGGCGTCATGTGCTGCATATCCCACATGGCGGGCACTGCTCCTGCGTGTGTGGGTGCAAATGCCAGGCAGTGGATGGCAGTGGGCAGAGCGCCGCCCCAGAAGCTACAACACGCTTGCCTTCAGCTGAGAACAGAGGTCCATCGTAAGCCTGTGGAGGACCCTCAGGTTCGCACATACATTCTGATTCTGTAAAAGATCAAAAGAATGAAAAATTAGGCAACCTTGGCTGAAATGATCGTCACAGTCTAGGAAGCAACACAACCCACGGGAATGCTTGCTGGCAGCTGTCACACATCTGTGGCGTCACCCACCAATGACTCCAAGTAGACGGGTCCCAAGCTAAGGAACTTACTATTGGGCCAATGCAAGCTTCTGGCCACCGGACACTTCCTCCTCAACCCAGTCTCCCCCTCGTCCCAGAGGCATGAGGCACAAGGAAGCCCAACATGTGAGGAGTACTGGGTGGCAGAGACAGGAGGACTCAGCCTGGCCTCGGGATCCCACACTTCCACCCCCCACAAGGGAGCAGCGGGAGCAGAGGAGCTATGCCGCCATCCACAGTCCCTGCCATTCTCACCCGGGTCCACACACAGGGGCCCAGGAGGGGGACAAACAGAGTCTGTGTTCAACTGACAAACAGGCTGGTGGGATGAGCCACAGCGCCCCCACCTGTCTAATTCTCCTTCTTGCCGCCTAGATGCTGGGTGGGTTGGCCTGGTCTCTCTGGTCTGGGCCCCGTGGTAGATGAGGCAGGGCTGGGTTACCACTGGATGGGAGCACTAGGAGTGCTTCCATGACCACTTCTCAGCCACCGCCTGGCAGGTGGCCACACTGGTGCCCGCATGAGTGTCAACACGGCATGCTGACCAGGGCTCCCTCTCCAAGCAGTTCCCAACCTGAAGCACCCCGGACCAGCTCCAGCTCCATGGGGGCCCAGCCCCCACACCACCTCCCCCTCCTCCCTGGGACCCTGCTGCTCCCCTCCAGGAGCCGCTCCTCTCATGATTCCTGACTCCCCCCTCCCCCACCGAGCTGTCCCCGCCCCTGACCCTCCCTGAGCTGTCACAGCCCCTCAGAGCAGCTCCCCTCGCCCTACCTGCGAGCGGTGCAGGCTCCACAGTGGCCGTGGTTGGACAATAGGACAAGGCAGCTCCTGAGGGGCTGGTGCAGGTGAGGCCTGGGGGAGCTCTGGGTGGGACTGGAAGGTGTGGGCCACAGGCTGGGGGGCTGAGAGGACCAGCCCACAGCGGGTCAGGGAAAGGCAGGCCCTCTGGGCTGGCGCTCTGTTCCCGCAGCCACTCCCCCCCAACTCATTCCTTATAGGAGAAGGGACCCAGACCCGAGGATCCGAGATCCCCGCTGTGAACCGTGTCCTCCCCGACCCGGGCAGGCGGGGCATCTGCGCTGACCTTCCTGTGTCCCGCTCCCCCCGGAAGAGGGACTGAGCCGGGTGGACAACGCTCAGTACTGGGATCTCAGCTCTGTCTGGGGCCCGCATGGGATCTGGGGAGACTGCTCATCTCATGCCCTCCCCCGCTCCACCGGCCAAACCTATGACACAGTGACAGAAGGGACGCGTGACAGAGTGGGTTCACTGGCCCGGCCTGATGCTCTGGCTCCCTGAGTCCTCGGAGCCACCTGGCTCCTGTCCCCAAGGCCTGAGTCTGCTTCCCTTGGGGATCTGTGAACGACCCCACAGCCCTCTGACGAATGCTTTAATTAGGGGACAGTGAGCCCCTGTGAGACACAGTCTGTGGGACGCAGGGCAGGAAGCGAGCATCCCGGCTCCGGGTGGTAGGCACGGCAGGCTCACACCACCACCTGCTCTGCTCCCCACGTTGCCACCTCAACATCGGTGACCCCCCACCCAAACCCTCAGCATGTTCTAGTCGTGCTTTTGATAGGGATAGAAATAGAATACTGGGGACCAGCTATAACTGTAAGAAATATTAATCATGCTCTGTTAACTGTGATTGTCTTGTTCTGATTAAAAAAGCACATTCTAACCTGACCGGGGGGTTGCATGTGGGACCTGGGAGCTCACCTGGAAATGCAGCCCACCCTCCCCACCTGGGAGCTGCCTGCTATCATGGAAACATTAACAGCCTTGCAGAAGCCAGAGTCGCCTGCCCTTTGCACACCCCCAGGCTTTGCATATCACTAACCCTTTGCAGACCCCAGCCTTTGCAGACCCCCAGGCACCTGTAAACTGCCCACGTGGCACACCCTTTTGCCTACTCCCCATGTAACCTTTGTCCTTCTACCCAATATAAGCAGCTGGCTTGTGGGGAGGGCAGAGCAGGTTTTTGTGCCTGACCTGCTGCTCCCCATGCGGCTGGCAGTTTTGGAATAAACACTCATATAGGATTCAACCCTGCCTCTGCTTTAATTGGCTCAAGTAGTGACAGCAGCCGGACCCACTGACTGTCCGGTTCCAGTTCCTCACTATTGGGTGCATCTCCAGAGGCGGCGTGGACTGCGGAGTGGCCGCCCGGGCCCTCTGCAGCAGCTGCCGCCTCACCGGCGCTAAGAATGTATAAACAAGCAGCTCTGCTCCCGGAGCAGGCGACTCCCTGACACCAGAGTCCATTGGGAAGGTCACCCCGTGAATGGTTTTCCCAGGAACAGTTTCACGAAGGAGCAGAAATCACCGTCCTTATTCATATCTACCCGAAACGCCGGGGCACAAAGCATCTGGGCCGCATAAGTCAAAGCGAACAGCAGCGACATTCTTTTTAGTGTTGGGCTATCTCTGAAGTCTGTAGAAAGAGTTTCTTTAGAAAAATTAGGGCTGTATTGCCCTGGCAGGTTTTTCTCAGTGGTTAGAGCATTGGCCTGTGGACTGAAAGGTTGCGGGTTCAATTCCCATTTAAGGGACATCCGCTGCCTGTTGGCCCCACCCTTGGTGCGAGAGTGTGCAGGAGGTAACCCGTCGAAGTGTCTCTCTCACATCAATGTTTCTCTCTCCCTCTCCTCTTCCCTCTCTTTCACTCTCTAAAACATCAAAGGGAAAATATCCTCAGATGAGGATTAAAACTAGGGTTGTATTAAAGTTGATAAAATCTTATCTGAAAACAACTCACCACAGTATTTCTTGGAGAATTCCCATACGTGCTGCTCACTTTAACCGTGATGGCGTTTCCGAAGGATTTCTCCACTAAATCCTCAAAAGAGGGTGCGGCCTCACGAGGATCTATAAGCCAAGCGGCAATCCTAGGGTCCAGCCCGACAAAGTCAGCCACTGAGGAGAGAAAGCTCGTTCAGCCGTGACAGGATAGAGGCACTTACTTTTCTCTGCTTTTACACGTTTCTCACGGTTCAGATTAATGATCATCATTTTACCATCCCCTCAGGTTGCAGGGCTAAGGACTGAGCGATGTTCTGTCAATACTAAGGAATTCTGAACCTTGGATAGGTGGCCTCCACAAACCCAGGTCCCACAAGGCCACTCTCATGGGATTTGATCCCAAATGCCCAGAGGCGTGGAGACTCCACACTAACTTGGATTTGGATCTCTCAAACGTTAAAAGAGATCCAAGTCAGAATCCTCAGCCACACTTCCTGCCTCCTTTCTCCCCTTTCCCGCCTGCTCCCAAGCTTCTCACTGCCCCAGGCACCCCGCAGCCTTCCTACTTGTCAACGTAACCACTCTTTCAAAGCCTCCCCTCCTCCAGCCTCTGGCCTCTCACTGGGCTGCCTTCCCAGGCCACCCCGGCCCCTGCATGGCATGGCATCGGGGTGTTCAGGAACCCAAGTATCCTGGGCAGCAGGCAGAGCGGTGAGGAGCTGCCTGAGCACACAGCTTCGCCTTCTGGGGAGGCGGGCACGGTGGGAAAGGACAAGATGCTGGGCACGCTGGGCATGTGCCCTGCCTGACACCCTGTGGCAGCTGGATGTGTGAAAAGAGCAGCGAGACCAGCCTGGGGGCCTGGGAGGTCATGTCCCCCAAGTGTGAGTTTCCTCTCTGAAAACCGGGGGCAGAGTCCTGTGTGTGTGTGAGACACGAGAAGGTGCCTTTTACAAAGCAAGGGCGGCACCTGCTCCATGGGTACATTTTGTACCAGAGTTTTTCAGGCACAGAGGGGGTTACAGGGCTGGGAGCTGATAAATTAAGAAACAGATCTGAACGCTAAAGCACTGCTTTTCGGGCTCCGTTAACAGCTTTAACTGTGCTATACAGAAATAAGGCCTGGCCTGTAAGCAAGCTGAGTCTTGGGTCACGTCACACGGGGTGTGTCTTCTGGCATCGGCACACTGTGCTCGGCTAAGAGACTGATATTCACCTAAGCAGCCAGCCCTGGCGTCTATGTTGCCGCCTGGGAAGCCTCTCACGCTGGAGGTCTGGAGCTCTGGGCGAGAAAGGCGGCAGTCACGCTGGCTGCCTGCCCCCAAGCCAGCTAGGCATGACTTTACCGCACAGTGGCTGGTAATGTAACTGACCCCCTAGGGCTTTTTCATTCTATTTGCCTTCTCAAAGCTCTATTATTCCAAAATCAAGGCTTCTTACCCACATGTCTTTTGGAAAATCCTTGGGGGAGTCTGAGAGTGCTGGAATAGTGGGGTCTGGTCCCTATAAACTCCTGTAGCGAGTAAATTGAAGCCTGCCAGGACAAACCCCACACGGGGGAGAAAATGCCAGACTTGGAGAAGAAATGCCAACAAAATAGACTTTAAACAAACTAAGAAAACAATAAAATCTATGAAAAGTAAATAAATCAGGATTAGAAATACTTAGAAAGTAGGTGACTTAGAAAAACTGAACAAAAAATAAAAGAATTCAAGAAAGAGAAATACAAAATTTTTCAGAAATAAAAACTGGCATTACACAAAAGCAGATAAATGTAATAGATAATGCCTTAAGTTAAAAAAATGGAAAAGAGGAATTTTTTAAATAAAAAAGAAATCAAGAGATTGAAAATAGATTCTAGATAAAGTGGTAAATATGAAAGATAGACAAGAAGAGTCAACATATGAATAGGAGTTCAAACATCACAAGAAAGATGAACAACCACCAGGATGTAGCTCCTGATGGGACACACCACTACAGAGGTCAGGGTTAGAGTCAGGGTCAGGGTCGGGTCAAGCTCTGCGTTATGCAGCAGCCTTGCCCTCCAGAATCCAGCGAGAATCTGACCCAGCCTCTGGATCTAGCTGCCAATTTACACAAAAGAGAGCCAAGAGGGGAGCCTGTTAATTGGCAAGAAGGGGATGTAATTTCCAAGTCCAGACTGTGGGAAATCCCCAGGACAAGCAAGCTGGTTCCATCAACAACAAAATAACTGCAAGGATCTAAAACAGAGAAGAGAACATACAGAGTAGAAGAGGCTTAAGAAATACATTGCACCTGTCCCAGGTATGGCTCCCAATTCACACAAACTAAAAAACAAAGATAAGCAGACAAAAGGATTTAAGGACAACTGGAAAGTGCAAACACTGCCTGAACGTCCAATAATATTAGAAGATGATTGCTAATGTGGGGGCGATAACAGTGATGGCATCATCTCAGGAGTGACAGCCTCGTATCTGGGTCACGTGCTGGACCATTTCAGGCAATCTGCACCATGCTTGGGGTCACGATGCAGTAACCTAGGGCGGGCGCAGGCAGTGTGGGCCGTGAGAGGAAACAAGGCGGGAGGCCTGGTGATTGTTGACGAGGGGGCCTGCTGTTTCCACAGCACCCCTGACCGGCGGTGTGGGTTTCCGCACCAGCTCCTCCAGCTCTCGGTGGGCACCTCGGCCCGGACACTGAGGAGTTGGAGCTGACCCCGCAGATTCAGGGCTCAGCCCCACGAGACTGTTCCCGCTTCAAGCGCCAATCCCGGGTCCCGAGGCTCCCGTCTTCCCCTCCGATCAGCCATAACTTACCATGCTTCCAACTGCCATCATCACCCAGATACTGCAGCACGGTTCTCACAAAATCCTTAGCATTGAAACAAATCACAGGGCAGGTACATTTCAGGATCTGAAACAGCACGTTCCTAGAAGATGAAAGACAGTCACTGACTTAGACACTAATTAAGAACTTTTACCCTGAAAAAAATATTAGTACTATTCCACTGACAGCTATCACGAACATAGTACTAGGTGCAGGCATTCTTCTAAGGGCTTTACATATATTAACTCAAAAAGCCTGTGAGGTAGGTATGACCTCTTACCTGCGTTTTATAGGTGAGGAAGCTGAGACACAGACAGGCTAAGGAATGAGTCAAGGGGACACAGCAGTTCAGGTGAAGCCCCATTACCCACAGACAAAGACCCAAATTCCCGAGCAGAGCACACACACTCTGGGCTCCTTAGAGCGGGCCCAACAGGACTGCCCAGCCCGCACCCCCAGCACCCCCCCCCCCCAAACACTCTCCCTGCGGCTCACACGGAGTCCTCTGTCCTCCATCGCCAGACTCTGCCGCATCCCCTCACACTCGAGCAACTGCTCATGCTGTGCTCTTGCCTAAAATCCTCCTCCCACTCTGCAAGCTGCTCACGCTGCTCCTGGAGGGTCTGGCCAGCTTCCCCGCAGGGAGCCGCCCTGTGCCCCTTCCCTGCTCCTGCCCACCCAGTGGCAGCAGGGGGGACACAGCAACTCGCCTGGAAACGCTCCCCCCATCACATCACGCTCCCGAACAGGCAGCTGCTAACAGCGCTGGTTTATCGAGCACTTTCCATGCGCAGATGGCATGCTACACTTGAGAGGGACTGCTGCACTGAAACCTCCCCACAGGCCCTCAGGCAGGCATACAACCACTTACAGATAAGGAAACTGAGGCCCAGAGAGGGTAAGCCATTTTCCCAGCGTTACACATCTGGCAAGTGGCCAAGCTGAGGTCTGGGACCGGGTGTGGCTGTGCCCGGCCCAGGCTGCGGCCTCCCTTCGCGGTAACTGCACATCAGCACGCAGTGAGGGCCTTCGGAGAGGCTGAGGGAGAAGAAACCCGAGCTCACCAGCTCTGCACACTGCGCCAACAGGTAGTTATTTTGCTTGGCTGGCCTCGCAGACAGACACTTTCAGGCTTTTTGCATTTTCTTTGCATTTCACCTGGATTTCTCTTCAAGAGGGAGGCCAGGATGGTAGGGAGGGCAAAGTGCCAACAGCTCAGGCCTGGCTCCGTGGGACTTGGGAGGGGTGCCCAGGAGGAGAGCGGGGAGAGGGGAGACGGCGCACAGGGAGCAGAGCTGGCCCAGGAGCTTCTTTTCCCGCTGATGCTCCCACCCCCTGGGCACTCGCCCGTCCTTGCAGGGGCAGCTACTGACTACAACAGCCCCACTGGTGAGATGCCGGCTCGCGGATTTCTATCCTAGAAGACAAACAACTGAAGGAATACCCTGTTAGGCAAAGTGGCTAAAGCAGTGTGTTTCATAAGTCGGTTATATAAGTGGGTTATGTCACACCTGCAAACAAAAAGGCAGCTAGAACATGGAAAGGCTAGAGCTGAAGGTGAAAATGAAGGCTTGGATTGAAACCTCAGACTGATCTATGACCACCTCTCAGTCTGTTTCCTCATCTATAAGATGGAAATAACAAGCCCTAACACACACAGTTAATATCAAGATTAAGAGAGAGCATGTATGTAAAAAGACCTTCACGGGTATTTAATAAATGTTATTAAATTTGCATTATGCAAACATTTTTAAAAATTGATTTTGAATCTCAAAGATGCTGTCGAAGACTTGGAATCATTCCACTGTATGGCATTTAAGGCAATGTTTTCATATAATTGTCCTGGACCTTACAAAAATGTAAACTCAATACTCATTCATTAATTAATAACATTGATTAAATATTTATTAGGCATACAGAATTAAAATGGCAATTAATAAGTACCTATTAATAATAACCTTAAATGTAAGTGGATTAAATAATCCAATCAAAAGACATAGGGTAGCTGAATGGATACAAAAACATAACCCAACTATATGCTGTCTATAAGAGACCCACCTCAGAACAAAAGACTCACACAGGAAATGAGAATGAAGAGATGGAAAAAAATTTTCCATGCAAATGGAAACGAAAAAAAAAGCTGGGGTGGCAATACTCATATCTGACTAAATAGACTTCAAAATGAAGGCCATCACAAGAGACAGTAAGGTCACTACATAATATTAAAGGGATCGATCCAACAAGAGGATACAACCCTGTAAACATATAGGCACCCAATATAGGAGCACTTAAATATATAAACACTTACGGAGGACCTTAAGAGAGAGACTGACAACAACACTCATACTAGGGGACTTTAACGCCCCAGGTCCAGAGGCGTAGAAGTATGGAACAGACTAGAGTCTCAGCGTGAAGGCGGGGGTGGGGGTGGGGATGGGGGGGTGAGTGTGTGGGTGGATCTTCCCTGAGAACAACCGAAGAACGTGTATGCACATATACATGACCCAAGGACACCAACGATGGGGTGGTGGAGGCCAGGGGCAGGGGTGGGCGGGCTATAAGGAAGAAAAAGGGGGCATATGTAATTCTTTCAACAAGAAAGTTTTTTTTTAAAGCCCATGCTTTTATTATTTTTTTCCTGTTAATCTTCACCTGAGGATATTTCTTTCCATTGGTTTTTAGAGAGAGTAAAAGGGAGGGGGAGAGACAGAGAGAGAGAAACATTGATGTGAGAGAGACACATCGATTAGTTGCCTCCCACATGTGCTCTGACCAGGGCTGGGGATCGAGCCTGCAACCGAGGTACATGCCCTTGACTGGAATCGAACCCACAACCCTTCAGCCTGAAGGTTTACGCTCTAACCACTGAGCTGAACCAGCTAGGGCAAGAGCCCATGTTTTTAGAGCTGCATCCTGAGACGTGACATAAACGACATGTCAGGTATTTTCCTTAATCCGGCCCCGTACTCCTCCCCCTCTGTTTGGATAACTGGCCCGGGTGAATGGGATATGGGCGTCCTATTATTCTCTCTACTTTTGCATTTTCATAATTTGCTTTCTTGGTTTAAAAAAACATAAAGGAACAAGGCGGCCAGTTGTGCAGCAATCTGGGGGAAGGCTGCAGGAGGGGAGCAGAGCAGCAAGGAGGTGGGTACAGGGACAGCGGGGAGAGGGGATGAGGCCCAAGGCGGTGGAGCAGCTGCAGGCTCTGGGGGCCGCTGGCTTTTCCTCAGAGCGACCAGGAGCTGAGGGGGTGTGGAGCGGGTGGGGGCGTGGCTGGTTTCTGTGTGGACAGGCCTCTCCGGGTGCTGTGCTAAACAGACTGAAGACGGGGAGGCGGGAGACCCGCTGGAAGCTCTCGCTGGGCCTGGGTCAGGAGGCAGGGCCTGCACCGCGGCCGCAGCAGGGGGAGAGGGGTCAGAGCCTAGCTATTTTGAAGGCAGAGCCAATGGGATTCACGGAGATTGGGCGGAGAGAGACATTAAAGATGATGCCAAGACTGCCTGAGCCCACAGCGGGCTAATGCGGCCACGAGCCAGGAAGAGAGTGGCGGGGGGCAGGTTTCAGGGAGACAGGCGGTCAGTGCTGCACATGTCCAGGCCGAAGTGGCTGTTAGACGTCCAATGGAGAGTGTCACGTAGGATACAGAACCCAGGATTCAGAAGAGGCCATGCAAACACAGGGCCGTATCCGCACAGAGGCCTTCCACAGGACAGACCTGACTGACGGCCTTCGAAAGGAAATTACGTAAAGGAAGGTTATGGGTTCCTTGGGAGCAGAGTGCTGTCTCTGTCACTGTCCCATTCTCACCAAAAAGCACTGTCGTGTAATTGCCTGACATTCGCTTTTGATCGCATGGCATCCATTTTCAAAGACCTCCATCATGAACAGACGTGCTGCCCCGTGAGCCACAGCTCCTAGCGAACCAGCCGCAAGGATCAGGCCACCCCCACCCACGAAGGTCCTTCGCGCAGAAAGCCCTGGGCAACCTAGATAACTGGCCGCCTGAGTGACCCTGCTTTTCCCTTCCTGTGCCCTGACTCCCACTCTTAGGCGTCCATTAGCCAATAAAGAGCAAGCCCTCGAAACCCTAGGCACCCCCTCAGAGGGGAAGCAAGGCAGGGCCCAGGTCCGTGCTCTCTCCCTCACACACAGCCTCGCCGGGTGGCCCTGGGGCAGCCGTGCTCCCTGCAGGACCATGAATAATACATATTCTTCCTCACAGTTTCCTGCCGCTGTTTGCAGAAGGGCGTCCTGTGATCACAGCAAGAACCACAGGGGCCGGCCCAGCCTCCGCAGCGGCCCTGTGGGGAAATGTCTGTGGAGGCTCCCCCGTCACACAGGCTGTGGGGAGGGCCTCACATTCCTGGCAGAGCGCATCCCTGCCCCCAGGCTGGGACTCACAGCCACAACCTAAACTCACCCGGAGCCCAATGAGGCTGGTTAGAGTTAGATGAAGGGCCAGGCCGTGGCCCCACCGTCTCACCCTGCGCCTCCTGGAACTCCTGTTCAGGGCAGCAGCTTCAAGGAGCTCCCTCGGGGCCGCTAACTGGCCTGAACTCAGAGGCCTGGGCACACAGGAAGGGCATGTGCCCACCCAAGGTGGAAGCCCCAGCCAGGCTGACGCCACCAGGGAAGAAACCGGGAGGAGGGGCACAGGCTCCAACCACAGCAGGATTCTCAGGACCGAGGAGGAGCACAGAAGCCCTCCAGTGGGAGCATTCTAGACACTGAGAGGGCAGTGCGCACGGCACTGTCCTGCCCACTTCCTCAGAATGAAGCTTTGAAATGAGCAGTATCCTGGTGGCAGCGAGGACAGTTTGCTGTTCGAAGGAGTGACCACCTCACTTTCTGATACTGTCACTGAGCCAATGACCAGTGTGACGAGAAGCACCTGGGACTGGGCAGTGACGGGGTTTGGCCTGGCGTGATGGTTTCCTCACCAACTGCTCATTGAAATGTTGATTCAAGTCCTGAAGCAGGTCCCCACGGATGCTCTTTGGGGGGGTGGGGACCAGTGTTAGAGGTTTCTGTCTTTTAGATCCATTTTATTTTCCTGGGCCCATATGAAATGTCTAAAAGTTTAAACAATTACAGGTGAAGCTTGGGAAACTAAATTGGGATAAATCAGG
Organism: Myotis pilosus; assembly: GCA_036010255.1. Classification (NCBI taxonomy): domain Eukaryota; kingdom Metazoa; phylum Chordata; class Mammalia; order Chiroptera; family Vespertilionidae; genus Myotis; species Myotis pilosus. The sequence continues at coordinate 1,053,584 of JASKON010000006.1, forward strand.
CAGGTACATAGACTTCAGGAGAATGAGTAAGCTTTTCTCACCTGGCAAATTGATTATGTGCTTCTTGTTCTTGGCTCCAAACAGCAGACTGCACCGTTTCTATGTAGATGCACCGATCGCTGGGTCTGACTCCTGCCTCCAGAACACGGCCAGGGGCTGAGGCAGCCGGAGGACCACAGCCTTCTGCATGGCTCTGTAGCAACATCACAATTCCTTTCACAGAGGAAACTAGAGCCTGTGAATAGACAATGAAATAAAGTTTCAATATTAAACATAGACAATATGTTTATTCAAGAAAGATATGTTATATTTTCTCATTAAAAAGACAGAAAAGGGCCCTAACTGGTTTGGTCAGTGGATAGAGCATCAGCCTGCGGACTCAAGGGTCCCAGGTTCGATTCCAGTCAAGGGCATGTACCTTGGTTGTGGGCACATGCCCAGTAGGGAGTGTGCAGGAGGCAGCTGATCGATGTTTCTCTCTCATCGATGTTTCTAACTCTCTATCCCTCACCTCTCCTTTCTGTAAAAATCAATAAAATATTTTTTTAAAAAAAGACAGAAAAGGCCTAAAGTTAAATTTGTCAATGAACAGCTCTTTAATAACAATCAAGGCCAGAAACCAGACCCATGATCTTACTCTCCAAATCTAGTCTCCTTCCTATTCACCATCAAAATAGAAGTCTTAGCCAGTGCTAAGGATACAACAGGAAAGAGAAATAAAAGACATATAAATCAGAAAGGAAGAATTATACTGTCTCTATTTACAGATGATACAACTGTCTGCATAGAAAACCCAAAGGAATCTACAGAAAAACTTACCAAGGTTGCAGGATACAAGATCAAAACAATAAAACCAATTGCATTCTGATACACTAGCAATAACATGTTCGTCTATAATAAGCTCAACAATAAAGATTAAAAAAATAAACATGTAAAACTGAACTTGTATAAAAATTATCATTTTTAATAACTATTCTAAAAAATGAAATACTTAGGAATCATCATAATATGTACAGGATGTATATGCTGAAAGTCACAAAACACTGGTGAAAGAAATCAGAGAAGACCTAAGTAACTGAGAGACATACCATGCTCAAGTATTGCAAAACCCAAAATAATAAGAATGTCATTCATGTCCCACCTGGAGTACCAAAAACTGAATGTCAATTTTCCCAAGTTAATCTGTAGAACCAAGAAGATCAACAAACCCCAAGTACAAGAAACATGAAAATTACATGCCTATGCTCATAGCAGCATTATTTACAATAGCCAAGATCTGGAAACAGCCCAAGTGCCCATCAGCAGATGAGTGGAAACAAAAGTTGTGGTATACTTAAAACCATGGAATACTATCTTCTATCTATATAAAACCCTAATATGCAAATCAACCAAACGGTGGAATGACCAGTCGCTATGATGTACACTGACCACTAGGGGGCAGACGCTCAATGCAGGAGCTGTCCCCAGCCATAGGCCCTGACCAGTGGTGGCGGGGAACAGGGCCGGCAAGCCGGCAGAGCCAGAACAGCCAAGGCAGGTGCAAGCGGGGAGCCCCCCCCCCCGCCATCGCCCTGCTGGTCACCCTACAGAGGGAGGCGACTGGCGGCGGTGGCGAGGGGAGGGGCCAGCAAGCAGGCAGCACTAGGCCAAGGTGGGTGTGAGTGGGAGCCCCGATCACCCCGCCAGTCAACCCACAGATCGGCCCTGATCGCCAGCCAGGCCTAGGGACCCTACCTGTGCACGAATTTCCTGCACCAGCCTCTAGTGCAGCGGTTCTCAACCTGTGGGTCGTGACCCCTTAGGGGGTCGAATGACCCTTTCACAGGGGTCGCCTAAGACCATCGGAAAACACACATATAATTACATATTGTTTTTGTGATTAATCACTATGCTTTAATGATGTTCAATTTGTAACAATGAAAATACATCCTGCATATCAGATATTTACATTACGATTCATAACAGTAGCAAAATTACAGTTATGAAGTAGCAACGAAAATAATTTTATGGTTGAGGGTCACCACAACATGAGGAACTGTATTAAAGGGTCGCGGCATTAGGAAGGTTGAGAACCACTGCTCTAGTGTGATTATAAAAAAGAAGGAACTCTTACTCTTTGCAATAGCATGGATAGACCTAGATAGTATTATGCTAAGTAAAATAAGTCAGTCAAAGAAAGACAAATACTGTATGATATCATTAATATGTGGAATCTAATGAACAAAATAAACTGACAAACAAAATGGAACCAGAAGCATGGAAACATGGAACATACCGGCAGGTCCCAGAGGGAAGGGGTGTGGGGGTGACTGGAGAAAGAAGGTGAAGAGATTGGCTAAAGAACATATATGCATTTCCCACGGACATGGACAACAGTGTGGTGAAGGCCAAGGCAGGGGGAGGCGGGGGCGGGTGGAGGTGGGAAAAGGGGTGAAAATTCGGGGACCTCTACAATTGTTAAAAAAACTTTTCATTTTAAAAAAATGAGCAAAAGATTTAAATGGACCATTTACCAAAGAAGATGTCCAAATGTCCAATCAGCACATGAGAAGATGCTCAATGTCATCATATATTAGGGAAATGCCATTTAAAACCAAAATGAAACACCATGTCACATCCACTCAAATGACTAAAATAAAAAAAGACCACCTTAGCCAGTTTAGCTCAGTGGATAGAGTGTCGGCCTGTGGACTGAAGGGTCCTGGGTTCAATTCTGATCAATGATTCTCTTTCATCGTTGATGTTTCCCTCTCTCTCTCTCTCTCTCTCTCTCTCTCTCCTTTCCTCTCTGAAATCAATAAAAATATATTTTAAAGAACACTATGCATTATCAATAGCTTACCATTGGGGAAAAGGGAAAGCTTAAAATCTTATTTCTAGCTCTCCCATTAAAATCAGACACTAGATCAGCCGTGGGCAAACTACGGCCCGCGGGCCAGCCCGTTTGAAATGAATAAAACTATTGAAAAAAAAGACTGTACCCTTTTATGTAATGATGTTTACTTTGAATTTATATTAGTTCACACAAACACTCCATCCATGCTTTTGTTCCGGCCCTCCGGTCCAGTTTAAGAACCCATTGTGGCCCTCGAGTCAAAAAACTTGCCCACCCCCGCACTAGATACATGGGTTTCTCTATGGTGCCAGAAAAACAAAACAAACAGAAGCCACACTGTTTACTAACCTGGTCAGCTCTTAGTTGGGTTGAACCATCCTTGTACATCAGAGTTACCACCAGAGATGCTGCCTGTCTGAGCATTTCCATCAGCTGGCTTTTCTCCAAATCATCCAAATGCCTGATGTCACAGAACTGGTTTCTGAATGCCTCCGAGTTCCCAGAATTCAGGGTGGCTTCTACCTCCTCAGCATCTTCTTTCAATGCCGTATGTTTGCTTGTTTTCTCCGGTGAATTATGACATGTAATATGTTTTCTTTTAAGAGTCATGCTTTCTTTATTTTCATTATTTAGATATTGTTTTAGGAAGTGTTTTCTTTTATGTTCCTTCTCCTGTAGAACTGAAGCCGCTTGGTTACACTGTGGAGTTGGACAGCTGGAAGGAGCCCGTGAGCTGATGTTCTGTCTTTGCTCAGTAAACAGCTGATCTGTGAGTCTGATACTGGAGGACTGAGAGAGTCTGAGGGAAGCACTTGATGTCTGGCTTGTGAAAGAATGAGGATCCTATGGAAAAGTGGAAGACATTTCATTAGCATATGGATCTGTACGACAGAGATCTATAAGGCGCATCTAAAGTGAACTGGGAACACAGCTTCACATTATCTAGGTCCAGCTGTCTAGTGAATGACATAGTGTCTTCCAGAGCGGACACCCTTTCAACCCAGGCAGGAGCACCTGTGCGAATCACAGGCGGGACCAGGCGGGAGCTCAAAAAGTCTGCACCCACAGCCTGTGCGGGACTCATGCAAGTGACCAGAGAAGCCATGGACGGGAGTAAGTTCAGATGTGCAGAAGACTGAAGGTTAAAAATTCACAACTTCTGCCCTAACCGGTTTGGCTCAGTGGATAGAGCATCGGCCTGCAGACTCAAGGGTCCCAGGTTCGATTCCGGTGAAGAGCATGTACCTTGGTTGCGGGCACATACCCAGCAGGGAGTGGGCAGGAGGCAGCTGATCAATGTTTCTCTCTCATTGATGTTTCTAACTCTCTATCCCTCTCCCTTCCTCTCTGTAAAAACATCAATAAAATATATTTTTTTTAAAAATTCACAACTTCCAAGTAAAGGTCTTTATAGAGAAACTGAAACTGCCACAACTATTTGATATGTTAATCTATCTACTAAAAATTTATTTAAAATATGGCTCAGCAGCAAGACTCTGCCTCGATCTAGCAGTATGTGATGTCCATTCAAAGATTCACAGACCAACTGAGGGGGAGGGGGGAGCTATGCCTATCCATTTCATTATGGGATTCATGTACAATAAAATGTTATTTTAGCTGAAACCGGTTTGGCTCAGTGGATAGAGCGTCGGCCTGCGGACTGAAGGGTCCCAGGTTCGATTCCGGTCAGGGGCATGTACCTGGGTTGCGGGCACATCCCCAGTAGGGGGTGTGCAGGAGGCAGCTGATCGATGTTTCTCTCTCATTGATGTTTCTAACTCTCTATCTCTCTCCCTTCCTCTCTGTAAAAATTCAATAAAATATATTTTTTTAAAAAATTGTTATTTTAATGTTTATTTTTTAGGTTTTATGATATATTTATGCCGTTTTAAACAACTATATACTAATAGTACTTTTAAATAATTTTGAAAGAAAACGTTTTAACACTTGGTAATAGGATCACAGAAAATTTTAATATATGCTCATTTGTGTAATAGAGAAGTATTATGAAGTTTTTAAGAAGAGATTTTCAAGCTTAACATTATATTACACTATAAATCTTGGAGGTGTATACAAAAAAAGGAGTGCAGCTCCGGTGTGGCTCAGTGGCTGAACATCGACCCAGGAACCGAGAGGTCCCCATTCGATTCCCGGTCAGGACTTGACCCCAGTGCGGGGTGTGCAGTGGGCAGCCAATCTATGATGCTTCTTTCTCATTGATGTTTCTATCTCTCTATCCCTCTCCCTTCTTCTCGCTCTAAAAATCAATAGAAAAAAATTTTTTTAAAAAAAAAGGCATTTATGGAGAAGAGGAAAGTATAAAAATTCAGATTGTTGAAGAATGTCTTGCTGAAGGATTTTTCTAAAGGGATGATTATGGGTGATAAGTTACCAGGGTATAGTAAGTATTTAGATTTTAGTGGATATGTTCTAGACAATGACATACAGTTTTTAAAATGTCAATATTATCAATACACCAGAAATCACACCCTATGAAACTTACAAAATTTGTGATGAACCTTTTAAATGTCAACTTAGAAATGGCAGAAGGTCCATGTCTTTTCAAAATTCTTTAGAGAGAAAGAACACAAAAATGTTTGAGGACCTCTGCCTCCGGGATCCAAGAAGCACAGTTTGAACACCGTGGAGAGAGGACTCCCACTCCCTGACTAACCCGTTTTCTGTCAAAGGCGTCTCTCCCTCTACTTCCGGGTAAATTATCACCCTGGCAACCAGGAACAACCCAGGGACGGGTCCTATTTAACTACAGGGAGTTGAGATTACATCAAGTTGGCCTGGGATTTGAACACAGTAGTTGGCTTCACAGTTCATTCCCTTGACCCAGCCGTGGGCAAACTACGGCCCGCGGGCCGGATCCAGCTGGTTTGGCTGTTCTATCCAGCCGAAAGAGCGGAGGGTTCTCTTGCTCTCCTCTCCGCTCCTTCACCAGCAGCAGTGTTAACATGTATTAGTTCACACAAACACTCCATCCATGCTTTTGTTCCGGCCCTCCAGTCCAGTTTAAGAACCCATTGTGGCCCTCCAGTCAAAAAGTTTGCCCACCCCTGCCTTAACCACTGCGCGGCCTCCACCTGTTTCATAGACGAGGCCTTTAGTGATATGGCCTCTTCTCTCTCTCTCTCAAGCCCAAACCATGTAATGCCCCTACTGTGAATTTTATGCCTGTTCCTTTCTGAACTTCTCTTTATTTCCACTATCCAAAAGTTTCAAGCTCTCTTCCCTTAATCTGAAAAGCGTTCTCAGAGTCCTTCCCCAACTCTCTAATGGCTGACCATCTCCTAATCACACTTTAGATATCAACTCAGGTATAATTTTCATAATTAAAAGAAAGACATCCCAGACTTCTCTTCATACCACCCAGAAAAAGCCAACTGGAATAGCACAAAGCCTGGGTTAGATGTCTCTCCTGCTGTTTGGAACTGACTTCCTCATGACACTTAACACACCTTGTCGTAGAAACCCTTCATACTTCTGTCTTCCTCTTCCTCTCATATGAATTAACCCAAAAGCTCCTGAAGAACAATATCCCCCGCCCCCACTTTTAAAAACCATTGTATTGCCTGGCTGCAGTGCCTCAGTGGTTGAACCAGGAAGTCACGGTCTGATTCCCAGTCAGGACACATGCCTGGGTGCAGGTTTGATCCCAGTGTGGAGCATGCCGGAGACAGCCGATCAATGGTTCTCCCTCATCACTGATGTTTCTCTCTCTCTCTCTCCCTCTCCCTTCCTCTCTGAGATGAATAAAAATATGTTTAAAAACAAACCATTGTATCTACAGTGCCTAGCATATAGTAGACACTTAACAAACATTTGTTCCATAAGTGAAGGTTATCTGCTTTAATTATTCACATTGGTAATGACTTACCATTTTTTCCAGTGCTTGATGCTTCCCATCTTCAGGTAGTACTGAATACTTAACACTGGGTTTGTTTACCACTTCTGCAGCTTTAAAAACACAAAAAAGAAACACGAGGCATTAACGAATCACTGAAATCTAAGTCACATAACCAGTGAATATTGAAAATAGTCTCTACAGTTGTGCTACTTACTCATTATGTACTTACTTAAAACAACATTATAAAATTCACAATCAAAATGCCTAGTACCATGGCAAGGGACATTTTTATGTAAAGTATCTTCAAATTAACTGGAGGCAGATTCATGTAATCGTGAAATGTTTATTAAAATTACTACCTGGCATTTATATTTGAATACTTGATTCTGAAAACGCTTGTAAGAAACCTAGTAACTATTAAAGGTTTGAGGAAATTCTTAGACTGAATAGTATTGCAATGGAACAATGAGAGATTCAGTAAAACATCATTACTACAAACTTCTGATTTAAATTTAGCTTTCTTTCATTTTAATAAGCCTGGGCTGATCAGTGTTAGAATGTGGATCCACCCCCAGGCCACATGACTCAGGAGTCTGTGCTCATAACCACTGTGATGTACGTTGCCTCTGTGGCAATGATAGATAACGACCAAGAAATGCAAATGAAGGGAACATTTTCACTTACACACACAAAAAAAGTTATACTTAGGATAAGTTTATAAGAAAGGGACTAGGCACTCAATGATTAAAACTTAAAACCTTGCCCATGGCTCAATGATTGAGCATCGACCTATGAACCAGAAGGTCATGGTTCGATTCCCGGTCAGGGCACAAGCCCGGGTTGCGAGCTCGATCCCCAGGAGGGGACATGCAGGAGGCAGCCAATCAATGATTCTCTCTCATCATTGATGTTTCTATCTCTCTCTCCCTCTCCCTTCTTCGCTGAAATCAATAAAAATATATTTTTGAAAAAGGCCTTTTTAAAAAACACACCTTAAAATCTTATGAAATGGCATAAAACAAGATCTATATAAATGGAAAAACATAGCATTGGGATATATGTTTAATTCTTCCAAACACCAACTTAATGCAGAGTCAATCAGAGACCTTACAGGGCTCTTTTAATTGAAAAAATAATGAAATGTTAAATATCTGAAAATAGACAAGCAAAGTCACAAAAATGAAAGACTTGCCTTGCCAGATTACCAGAATACACTATAAAGCCACTATAATCAAATCCATATGGTATTTGAATAGGAATAGAAGAAAAGATCTCTAGAAAAAATCCAGAAACTGACCCCAAGACTAATGAGACTTTAATATACAACAAAGATGGTGTTTCAATTACATAGCAAAGGACACATTAAGAAATAGGGGTGGTACAACCAGCACCACTTCGAAAAGAAAATAATACATTGGGAAAACTACTTGGGACAAAAACGACAAAGGATTAATACCTGCATTCTACAACAAGTCTTACACCTGGACGAAAAAGACAAACAACTTAAAAGCAGAAGGAGTAAAAGGTAGGAAAGGCAATACACAACGCAGCAAATCCCCCAAAGCAAACGAAGAGGATATGATGCTCAAGCTCATGAGCAGCCAGGAAAATGAAGACCAACATAATTGGAGATGGACGGGGACAGGGAGCTTCACACATTGCTGGTAAAAATGCGGCTACAGTAAGTCCTCACTTAACATCATCACTCGGTTCTGCGACTTTAAGCCAGATGCTGTATAACAAAACCAACTGTGCTACCAACTAATCGCAATAGGCAAGAGTTAAGTTCCTAATGCGCCGCATCAAAGTGATGACAAAAAAATGTTATTTGAGGACCTGCTGTAGTTAGAATCTTTTTGGAAAGCAAACTGCCAACACTTATTAAAATAAAATATATATGCAGCACCTTTAGGAGTTGGGAAGAAATGGACTGATCCCAAGAGAGCAACGATGGGCCTCTTGGGCCAATGACGTGCTATTTCTTGCTTTTTGGGTGAAGGAGACAGCGGTCTTCAGTTTGTGAAATTTTGAGCTATAACCCTAGGATAGATGAGGTGTGTGTGTTGGTGTGCACGTGTGTGTAACCTCAATTTAAAAAAGACAAAATATATAAATCATCTAACCAAACAACCTCACTCCTGGCTGTTGCATAGAAACATATGCAACAGTAAATATTTTAAATCAAAATGTCTACGCAGCAGTATTGCTTTATGGCAAAGGACTGATGCCAGTCAGGAGGGAAGTCGATGAATAAATTATGTAACGTCCAACTCTGAAGCACATAGCCACTGCAAGAATGGCTTGAAGCAGTATCAGTTGACTTGGAGATGCAGAAATCAGTGAAAATGTGATCCTATTTTTAAAGTGAGTGACCAAACCTCCCCATTTGTGCACATGTTACACGCATGCACTGCCCAGGTGTTGCCCCCAGTGGCCATCTGGGAGAGGAAAGTTTCTGTTCAGAAAGGCTCCTGGGAAGCCCTCTCAGCACCATCTGCAGGCGGTGAAGGTGCCGTCATTACACAGGGAGCTGACGTGGCCCTGCAGAGCTGTCCCCTGTTGGGTCCAGCACCCACCAGTCCCTGGATTGTTTGCTCCTGGGAAAGCCCTGTGGGAAAGTCCTTGGGCCCGTTTCTCTGCGGCTGAGGCGGGCAGCAGGAGGCGCTGTGTGAGAGCCTACCAGCAAGGACCCAGCCCTGGGCACCCCCGGCGCCCACCATAGTCCCACACTCGGCTCACTGCCTGCTGCGCACAGCCACTGGCTGCAGGTCATTCTGAGCAGCTTCTTCCGGATTCTGGGCCTCTTCCTGGGGAAACCTTTAAAAGGAAGGGCAGCGGCACTGCAGCTCGCCTCCAAGCTGCAAACGCCATTCGTCTCCCCCTTTTTTTTTTTTTTAAATAAATTTTATTGATTTTTTACAGAGAGGGACAGAGAGCTAGAAACATCCATGAGAGAGAAACATCGATCAGCTGCCTCCTGCACATCTCCTACTGGGGATGTGCCCGCAACCCAGGTACATGCCCTTGACTGGAATCAAACCTGGGACCCTTCAGTCCACAGGCTGACGCTCTATCCACTGAGCCAAACCGGTTTTGGCGCATCTCCCTCTCCCACAACCATCCAAAGGTCCCTCACCCTGGCTGAGCACCTCTGGCGGCCTAGGTACCTTACTGACGGAGTGACCAACCCCTCACCTGAGAGTGAGCCCGTGGTCACCATGCCTTCCTCAGGCCAGGGCCGACGTGTGTGCTGTGAAATGTGGGCAGGGAACCGAGAGGTGGCCAATCATATCACCTTGGTGCCAAGTACATGCTTCCCTGCCCCCATCATATACTAGTAACAGCAGCCCTAACATGACCAGGTGGTCCATCAGATGGAGTGGGCATTCCTTGCCTGCCAGGCTCTTCACATAAGGAACTTGGAATGACTGGGTGGCAGCTGGACCTTGGACTGGAGCGGTACCTGTCCTGTGCCACTGGTGGGCTGCCCCTCGGAGTCAGGACAACCTGTAGGACCCAGACTGTTGGCACGCAGGGCCACTCCTACTTCCACTTTTTGGTTCCGACCCCGTAATTGTACACATGGGAGACACGGCACCGTCGTGGCCACTGATGTAGTGTCCACTGCACCCGGGAGGGTCCTGCGCCATCTCTGAGAGGCGTCCTCCCCAGGCTGGCACCCGAGCTGTGCCTGCTACAGGCCACTCCCCGCTCCACTGGAGTGGTGCTCATGGTGTGTAGCTGTGAGGGAGCGTGTGTCCCATGACCGTGCCCACTGCAGCCCCTCCCCTGTAAAGCGGTCCCCGTGTCTAACGTGCTGCTAAGCAGAGTCTGTGTCCGTGGACCAGACAGTCTGGAGCCAATACCAGAGCTCACGGAGGCCCTGCAGGCCCAGGCCTGAAACGTGTCCATTCCAGTCAAGACCAATCTCTGCGCCTTTGGGGGCACAAGGGGCTCAGTGCTATCACCTTGCCAGCAAGTGACTTTTTCCTCAAAGGGTGATGCCACTGGGCCTGAGCGCTTGGTCTGCGTTGGAAGGTTGAACATTCGGTGACGCAGTAGCTAGACCAGCCCTGGTGAAGGGGAGCGCCATGCTGTTGGGCCACACCCAGCCTCCGCCCAGACGCACAGTTTCTCCGTAAGAGCCCGCAGTGCCTGTCCTGGGGCAGGTGACGGGCTGGGGATGTCACCTGGCCGAGTCTTTCTTACTTAGTTCCGTCCTTCGGCAGCTGCTCCCGTGCCCGCTGGCACCATAATCCTCGGCCTGCTGCTGCTCCTTGGTAGCTAATCCCATTACTAGTGAACGTGCTTTAAGTGCTCCCTGTTCAGATCACTCTTGTTGTCACCCGCACATCCACACACTCCCTCAGCAGGCCCGGTACCTGTGCCGGGTTACGATGACTCAATGGCCAGGAGAGAAGGCGGCGGTTCCTGAGGGAGCAGGAATTCTCTTTTCAGGACAAGCCTGTTGTGTGCGGGGCTGGAACACTGGCCTTTAACAGAGGAGGGGCCACTTGTGCAGGTGCCAGAGATGCCTGGGACGCAAGATTTCAATGCACATCTCAGGGCCTGGCCCCTCTTCCGGACCACGGCCTGACCTTGAGGCAGCACACCTGCCAGGGCTGAGTGAGAATCCAACCTTCTCAGAGCTCCCGGCTCCACACGTCTTTGGACTAAGCCCTAGCCGTGGCTGCAGGTGGTCTGCTTGTAGGCTCCAGGGGAAGCCCTCTGGTTATCACATTTAGCCTGTCATTGCCAAGTATTCACGCTCAGCCTATCTCTTCCCAAAGGACGTATTATTCGCAGCCACAGTCCCCAATTCCACCGTGTGCCAGCAGCCAGGGCAATAGTGGTCACTTGTGCAGACCCAGCACCCCCAGTGACCGTTTTAGCTGCGCCGCCCCCCTTGGCATTCCAACTACAACTGCTATGACGTCACCGGGCTGGCCTACCTGAGGGCCCAACCTCCAGAACACCATGTCTGCTTTCTCACACCGTTCCCTGCACCAACTGCAGCAGATCAGGGTCCCTGGGACCAGACTGAGCTCTGCCCGCAGGAAGTTTACTGGGAGCTCAGGGGAGCAGAGGAACAGTTAAAGCACCCAAAACACTTCACAGTAATTCTCTAAACTGAGCCGCAAGCTGATGATGAAGTATTTGAGCAGAACCTGGTAAAATGCTGACTTCACCACTCAGCTGTGAGTGAAGGAAAGAAAAAAGATAAGTAGAAATTGGGAATGTCACGGGTTTGGAAGTTACAGTCAAATCTGAACGTGGCAAAAAGGAAGTGGAGGGACGAGACTAAAAAGGGCAGGCAAGGGCCTTGTGGGAGCACATGGGATGTTTCCAAAGAATAAGTGTGCAGAGAGCAAGTACAAGAGCTAATTCTCACCAAGGCAAGACCAAACGCAACAAAATGAAGGCAAACAGCAATTAGGAAACTACTGCAAATCCAAGGGAGAGAGAAAACAGCCCTGAAGCAGGGCAGAGCGAACTGAAATCAACGCCTGGCAGGGTTTGCTGTGATTGAAAATAAGAGTTTTAGGTTTATGGGATAGAAATAAAAATATAAATCGTTTATCCATATACTCTTGACTAGAATGAATATAACCAAAATAGATCTATTTTGTCACTTTGTTATCTGTCCTTAAAATTGCAGAGATTTCCATGAGATGATGGAAATAAACATTTCACATAAATGAATTGGATTTTGACAAATATCTACCTCTAGGGGCCTCAAACTCCTAATTTGCAATGTCTGTAGAAATACTTTTAATTTACTAGAAAACACCAAATTCACCTCTAAGCTCTCTCAAGTTAAATAAAAAAGGACCTGGATAATTGTATGCTAGAAAACATCACTTGCTCTCCATAGGTACTTAGAAAGAACACAGGTGTGTTCTAATAAATATGTTCTTAATCATACGTACAGCACCAGCTCAGCCCCAAATCACCCTGAAAACTCCTCCTCCCAGTATTTACCAAAGACTTTCAGTAGCATTACTGAACAATAAGATGCCAATGAAAACTCAAGTCAGATGAACCCAATTCTGAATCTAGTTTAAAAGTGTATGAATTAGGGTAAAAAGCTGAACTACTCTTCACAAAAGACCCAGCAATACAATACAATGCAATGGCTTAAAGAACAAAGAGCAGGTTTATTTCTCAGGTCGAGGCGAGTAGCCTCGGCTGGTGGTGCAGCTGCTCATGAAGTCACTCTGGGACCCGCTTCTGTCCAGCACGGAGTTCCACGACCCGCTAGGACACTGTTATCGTCTGCAGGGCCGGGAAGGAGTCGTTTCAGGTTGCAACTGGAGGGAAGGCAAGAGGTGGCCAGCTAGGAAGCAAGCTGGATGTTCTCAGGCCTACCCTGGAAATGGCACGCACGTACCACTGACAGGAACCTGCCCCTTGGCCACACCTGACCGTAAGAAGACTGAGCCATGCAGTCTGATCGTGTGCCGCAGAACGGAAGGACTCTGGTGTGGCAAACACATAGTCTTTGCCAAAAGGCTTTTGGAGCAATACAAAATGCCCGTGATTGAGACATGAGAAGCGTCAGGATAATGGTTATTGCTGAGCAAGGAGAGGGTATTAAGTCGTAGTTTTAGTTTTTGCATCTTTTTTTCTTCCTCTCAGCAAAGGGTTTTAAAATAAGAGATCACTCTTGCAAAAAGTTTATGCAGTCCAATCCTTACTGAATATGTATCTCAAGATACCTCAAGTAGTCTAGCAGATCAGAAAAGTAGACCCCAAAGTGACACATAACATTAATGATGTTTGCTTTTACTTTACTGTTTGTAAACCAAATATTTGTAGCTTTTTAAAAAATATGTATTTTATTGATTTTTTACAGAGAGGAAGAGAGAGGGGGAGTTAGAAACATCAATGAGAGAGAAACATCAATCAGCTGCCTCCTGCACACCTCCTACTGGGTATGTGCCTGCAACCAAGGTACATGCCCTTGACTGGAATTGAACCTGGGACCCTTCAGTCCGTAGGCCGACACTCTATCCCAGTGATGGCGAACCTTTTGAGCTCGGCGTGTCAGCATTTTGAAAAACCCTAACTTAACTCTGGTGCCATGTCACATATAGAAAAGTTTTTTAAAAATATATATTTTATTGATTTTTTACAGAGAGGAAGGGAGAGAGATAGTTAGAAACATTGATCAGCCGCCTCCTGCACATCTCCTACTGGGGATGTGCCCACAACCCAGGTACATGCCCTCGACTGGATCGAACCTGGGACCTTTCAGTCCGCAGGCCGACGCTCTATCCACTGAGCCAAACCGGTTTCGGCTAGAAATTTTTTTTTTAAATATATTTTATTGATTTTTTACAGAGAGGAAGGGAGAGGGATAGAGAGTTAGAAACATCGATGAGAGAGAAACATCGACCAGCTGCCTCCTGCACACCCCCTACTGGGGATGTGCCCACAACCAAGGTACATGCCCTTGACCGGAATTGAACCTGGGACCTTTCAGTCCGCAGGCCGATGCTCTATCCACTGAGCCAAACCGGTTTGGCTAGAAATTTTTTGATATTTGCAACCATAGTAAAGCAAAGATTTATATTTTTGATATTTATTTTATATATTTAAATGCCATTTAACAAAGAAAAATCAACCAAAAAAATGAGTTCGCTTGTCACCTCTGACACGTGTGTCATAAGTTCGCCATCACTGCTCTATACACTGAGCCAAACTAGTTAGGGCTGTAGCTTATTTTCATTGATTTCTGAGTGCAAGTTTGGTATGTACTTGGTATGAAATGAGCTTTCAGAAGTTAAATGCTTTTAAGAGATAAGAACAGCTCAGCATGTGACAAAGAATCCAAGAATCATTAGGTCTTACATCCAGCTTAATTCATCAGTAACCCACAAGCAATCCAACTTTAATTCAAATTCCTATCCTATATAATAAAAGCCTAATATGCCAAGTGTCCAGTCGTCCAGTCAACCAAAGTGTAATACGCTAATGATATGCTAAGGCCACTCCATTGCTCGCTATGATGTGCACTGACCACCAAGGGACTGGTAGGTTAGCTTGCTGCTGGGGTCCAGCTGATCAGGACTGAGCAAGACGAGCTGGACACTCCCTCGAGCCCTCCCACGGTCCCTCCCAGCTGGCCAACCTCCTGCGTCCCTCCCCGGCCCCCATTGTGCACCAGTGGGGTCCCTCGGCCTAGCCTGCGCCCTCTTGCAATCAGGGACCCCTCCGGGGATGTCAGAGAGCTGGTTTCAGCTCAATCCTGCAGGCCAGACCAAGGGACCCCACTGGTGCACAAATTTGTGCACCGGGCCTCTGGTGAAATAATAAAACTGGTGAGACTCAGTGGCAGACAGACTCTAAGGTGGTCGGTCCCATGACCCATGCCTCCTAGTATTCATGCCCCTGTAAACTCCTTCCCCCAGGTGCAGATGCAACTTGCTGACTCACTTCTAAACAACTTCTTGCCCTGGCAGGTTTGGTTCAGTGGTTAGAACATTGGCCTGCAAACAGAGGATCTCGGGTTTGATTTCTGGTCAAGGGCACGTACCTGGGTTGCAGGTTCGATCTCCAGTCCCCATCAGGGAACATGCAGGTGGCAACCAAATGATGTCTCTCTTATCAATGTTTCTCTCTCTCTCTCTCTCTCCCTCCCTCTTAAAAAATAAATCAATGGAAAAAATATCCTCAGGTGAGGATTCACACAAAAACTTAGAAAACAAAAAAAACATTTCTCTTGTCCACCATACACAATAAGCAAATACAGTCATCCAGTATCATTAGGGGATGGGTTCCAGGACTCCCAGGGCTACCAAAATCTGTGGATACTCAAATCCCTTACATAAAATGCCATAGTATTTACATAATAACCTATACTGGCATAAAGACCACAGCGGGGTATGCCTACACATCATTTTATTTGGGAGGACTCAACATAGTACTGGGTGCATGTCAAACTCAAGTTTTGCTGCTTTCTGGAATTTTCTGGGATTTTAATTTTTTGCTAATATTTCTATCTGCAGTTGGTTGAACTGCCGATATGGAGGGCTGCCTGTACTGTGTACGGGTTCAATGACTCGAGAGCTAAGGCTGACGCACCGGCACTGTGGAGGAGCCCATGTCTTTTGAAGTGACTTACAGCTGATGAGACCTAAGGGAATGTCTGACAGCAGTGCCTGGGCAAGGAAGCGTTACACTGAAAACCAAGGGCTAAGGGAGCACAGCTCAGTCATCACTGAACGCAAGTAAAGTGAGGGAAAGCTGGACTCCACTTGTTCGTATGCAGGAGCTGCCCCACACAATTTAAGTTTTATAGAATAATTTTGCCACATTTCATTTTCAAACTCTTAGTCTTAAGAATTACTAACACCAAAGTAACAAATGACAGAAAGGTTCATAAATATTACTCACTCTTTTCACTCTCTTTCCAATTCTTAGACTCCACTAAATCACCTGAATGCATAGCAGACATAATCTTCTGAGCAACACTGGAAAGTGGCATCTGACAGAGATCAAAGCCTACAAATGCCTCATAATTTTCCATTTTCATAAAATCCTAAACATAAGATAAACATACCTACATATTAATTTTGAGCCTTCAAAATAAGAAACAAGAAATCTGAAATTTTTTATGTACTTTCATAAAAATTTTTATATTAAAAACCACAAGTAGTAGATATAAACTGTCCCTTTTACATATAGGATCGTAAGAAGAAAGTAATGGTTAGAGGCTCATTTGGGGTATTATCTATACATGTAAAAGCCTAATATGCAGTGTCCCCTCGGGAGTTCAACCTACCAGGAGTACGACCACCAGCAGCCGGCAGCCAGGGAAGGGAAGACCAGACTGGCAGCCGGCAGGGACCCTACCTGTGCATGAATTTCAGGCACTGGGCCTCTAGTGAGATATAAGTAACAAAGAACGTATTTTCTAGTTAACCAATTGTGAAGCAATTTACTCGAATACTTCCTAGTTTCAGTTATTATAGTCTTCAAATATACAAACCTAATAACAGTTATTTTTAACTGACTGGCATGATGACACACCACCTGACATCCTTCCACTCCCTCTGCTCAGCTATACGGGGCCCCTTGGGCTGAGAACATGAAGGTCTGGAAGCCACAGAACAAATCACCAAATAGCTGGTTGGTCATCTAACATATTTGGCACTAATCTTAACAGAATTTACTTCATTAACCAGGAAACAGGTGACATACTTTTCCATATTGCTGGAGAAAAGAAAAATTTTCATTATCTAGTCCAAGGTAGAATCAGGGGAAAATGTTTTTCAGGCATGTTAAGATTTACTTCATAAATTTTAAATAATGTACACATACAATAATTGGCAAAACAGTTTTGTTCAATGCATTACAAAAATTATCAGGGCTCATCTGTCACCTATGCAACCCATTTTCTGATAGTTATGGTTGAAAATTCCATAAAGATCACATTATAGGTTTTTAGATATCAAGAGCAGGTCATTCTTAAGTAATATCTGTATCTTTCTATAAAACTCACATGGTATAGAAGAGGCCATGTATAAATCAGGCATTAAAGAAGCATTTGATGCAATAACTGATAAGCTACTTCAAATTATTTCATACCAACTCTTCTATTTGTTCAAATACTGTATACTTGTATCCCGACTATTAGTCGTTTTTTTTCACACCAAAGAAACTAATTAAAATAGCATTATGCACCTGTCCTGGTGGGTGTGGCTCAGTGGTTAAAGCCTCGCCTGCACAAGGGGAGGGGGGAGCTCAGGTTTGATTCCTGGTCAAGGGCATGTACCTGGGTTGCAGGTTCAATCCCCACTGCCAGTTGCAGCATGTGTGGGAGGCAACTAATCGATGTGTCTCTGTCACCTCATTTCTCCCTCTCTACCCACCTCCCTCCCTTCCACTCTCTCTAGAATCAGTGGAAAAAATATCCTCCTTGGGTGAGGATTGTTTTAAAAAAGCATTATGCATCCTTTGAGCAAGCACTTCTAAGGAATTTTGAAATTTCATTGGAAAGTCATTCATGTGTAAGTCACACTGAAGTTAAAGCAGTGCTGAAATGTCTGGCAGAAATTCTGAGGCCCCAGGACCCAGTCTGTAAAATGAACAATGGGCCAAGGAGACTTGACATTTGCTGTGGTCTAAGTAAGAACATTAAGTCTCAAAGTCTATAGTAGAAAATGATGAGGGAATACAGTCAGAGTGGCAGAATTTTACTTTACAGTCAAATATAGACTTAGCTATCCCATATATTAAGCTTACAGCTTTAACAATGCTGATTCAAAGTTCTACAAAATTTAAAAACATTTAACAGCAGAATATTTCTATTTCTAAAAAAATTAATAAAGGAGAGATACAACTCTATTTAAAAAAAACCAGAACCCTATACACACACTTTTTCCTTTACAATACGTACATTTTCACTTAAAGGAAGAATTGTATGTCTTCGCTTTGGCGTATCTGAATGGTCAGCATCACTACGCTTGCACTTTGAGGCTATTAAGTAAAGTAAGGGTGACTTGCACACAAGCACTGTAACAGCTGATCCGATAAGCAAGACAGTTAAGTGGCTAACAGGCAGGTAGCATACAGTGTAGACATGCTGAAAGCACAGGATAATTCACGTACCAGACTAGACAGAGCAGGTGGGCGTGAAATCTCATCACACTATTCAGAACAGCACACAATTTAAAATTTATGAACTGGCCTAACTGGCGTAGCTCAGTGGTTGAGCACTGACCTATGAACCAGGTCACGGTTCATTTCCTGGTCAGGGCACATGCCTGGGTGGTGGGCTTGAACCCTGGTGAGGGATGCAGGAGGTAGCTGATAAATGGTTCTCTCTCATCATTGATGTTTCCCTCTCTCTCTCTCTCTCTCTACCTTCATCTCTAAAATCAATAAAAAAAATGTATTTTTAAAAATAACAAAACCGGTTTGGCTCAGTGGATAGAGCATCAGCCTGTGGACTAAAGGGTCCCAGGTTCGATTCTGGTCAAGGGCATGTACCTTGGTTGCAGGCACATCTCCAGTGGGAGGTGTACAGGAGGCAGCTGGTCGATGTTTCTCTCTCATCGATGTTTCTAACTCTCTATCCCTCTCCCTTCCTTTCTGTAAAAAATCAGTAAAATATATTTTTTAAAAAATAAAAATGACAAAAAAACTTAGGAACTGTTTATTTCTGAAATTTTCCACATCTATTTGCAGACTATAGTTGACTGCAGGTAACTGAAACAGCAGAAAGCAAAACTGCAGATAAGGGGACAGCTACTGTAATGTGTTTTTCTTGTAAGTACAAAGTTACCAGGACTAAGTGGCACCAAGCAAATATTCAAGTCATATTAAGCACTGACTCTGAACAAACATGTTATAGAAAGAAAAAAAAAACTGATATAATACTTGAATTCATGAAATTAAATGTTCCATTGACCTCAAATTTAAATTCTTAGTGTTTATTAGCTATATTCTCCTCCTGATATGTAAAACATTAAAACACAGCATATGTAATAAAGATTCAGTATGTAGTAATTTTCAATCTTTGAGATCAGCAGCCTTAATCTTTGATTGGTTTTCTAAATTTTCCACGATCTCTTTCAGATAATCTTCATCTTTACAAAAATATACATATAATTCTCTTTCCATTTGATGCAGTTTATTAGATGCCAAAATTTTCCTTTTTGTCTTTACATCAGCAAGAATATCAGTGAGAAGATGATTTAGTTTATTCAGTTGAGACTCAACTTGATGAAACTGCTCCGTTAACTCCTAAAAGGAAAATTAAAATGCTTTTAATGCAAGAGCTCTATTTGCAACACCAGTTATAAATTTAAAATGCAACTTATATGGAAAAAATATAAATGATGTAATCATTCCCACCATTTTAACAGTAAATGACCCTCAATTGAGTATCTGTTATGTAAAAACTGTTCTGTATACTCATACGTTCCACAAATACTAGTCTTCTTGAATGCCTGCCATGTTCCAAGTACTGTTTTAACTCTATGGATTGTAAGAAAGAACACATCTCCTTCATGGAGCTTACATTCTGATTAATCAAACCTTGTTTTAACTTAATCTCTGTTTATTCTAGACATTAAGAGGAACTGAGAAAGCCTTGAAATAAAGGTATACCAATGAAAAAGAATTACCTCAACAAAAATCTCCATTTTTTCCTTTTTTTCAAATTGTTGTAGAAGATAAAACTACACATGATACTCAACAATCCTTCTGACTTCCTAACATTAAAAGCAGCTTATTACCAAGTTTCCATGGCGTTCTAACCAAGTATCTACTCCTATGAACTTACAGCCAGTATTACCTACCAAAGAGGTTCTCAGAAAACCTGTAGCTCTACCTCCCTCATAACCTTCCACAGGTTCTCAGCATGGTTATAACCTGTGGCACTTGTTATGAGTACAGATTCCTATACCTCGCTCCACACCAAATTACTCAAACTCTGGCCCGGCCCGTTTGGTCGGTAGTTAGAGTGTCAGCCCACAGATGAAGAACTGCAGGTTCAATTCCTGGTCAAGAGCACATACTTTGGTTGCAGGTACCTGGCCCCAGTTCGGGCAAGAGCGGAGGCAACCAAATGATGAGTCTCTCTCACGTCAAAGTTTCTCTCTCTCTCTCTTCTCCCCCCTCCTCCCTCTCTGTCACTCTCTCTCAAAATCAATGGAAAAAATATCCTCAGATGAGGATTAAAAAAAAAAAAAAGTGAATTACTCAAACTCTGCAACAGGACCAGGAAGCTACATTTCAATAGGCTCCCTGGTAATTCTAATGTACAAGTTCAAGAATGACAGCTTAACATGTCATAAATATCAGACAGCAATACTTAAATTACATTTTTTTAAAAATCAAGTAGTACCTACATTAAGTGGTTTCCTTTTGAGGAAAATTTGGTAAACCTTAATACAATGAGAAACAATCTCACCTTTAATTTCAATACTAAAGATCCTAATAACAATTGCTAAAAAAATACTCCAATAAATACTGAAAATGTTCAACTTCATTAATAATAAAAATGTAAGTTAAAATGGATGGCATTTTGTACCTCACTGGGCTAGGGAAAAACACTGAATAATGACACCCCAATAAGATTTAGTGAAATCATCCTATTTTAGAATACAGTTTCACATGTTAACATATCTGAAATTAACATGCATTTTATATTGAAGAGCACCATGTAATTGTTATTGACCAGACATATTCATAAGAAATGTTGTATCACCAACATTTAAAAAAAATGTATTGTGGTAAGAACACTTAACAGATCTCCCCTCTTAAGAGGACAGTACAGTACTGTTAAATATAGGCACAATGTTAGACGACAGACCTCTAGAACTTTTTCATCTTGCATGACTGAAACTTTATACCTGATTAACAACTCCCCATTTCCCCTTCCCCAGTTCTAACAACCATTATTCTACTCTTTGCTTCTATGGGTCTGATTAGTTTACATATCTCACGAGCGGAATCATGCATTTGTCTTGTGACTTAGCTTATTTCACGTAGCATAATTTCCTCAAGGTTCATCTATGTTTGCACATATTGCAGGATTTTAAGGCTGAGAAATATTCCACTGTAATGTATATACCACATTTTCTTTATCCATTCTTCCACTGATAGACATTTAGGTTGTTTTCACACCTTGGCTATTCTCAGTAGTGCTGCAATGAACATGTAAGTGCTAATATCTGTTTGGGATCCTGATTTCAATTCCTTAGTTTAAATGCCCAGAAGTGGGCTTGCTGGGTAATAAGGTAGTTCTACAGTTTGCTGAACCTCCAAACTGTTTTTCACAGCAGCTGCACCACTTTAAACTTCCCCCAACCGCGTACAAGTGTTTCAGTTTCTCCACATCCTCACAAATACTTCCTGTCTTTTACTTTTTTGATAATAGCCAACAGGTTTAAGGTAGTATCTCAGTGTTTTGGGGCATTTCCCTGATGACCTGTTAGCCATTTGTATGTCTTCTTTGGAGAAATATCCATTCAAGTCATTAGCCTACTTTTTAATCTGATTATTGTTTTTGTTTTGCTATCTCCAACATTCTTTATAAAAATATATATATTTTATTGATTTTTTACAGAGAGGAAGGGAGAGGGATAGAGAGTTAGAAACATCGACGAGAGAGAAACATTGATCAGCTGCCTCCTGCACACCCCATCCTGGGGATGTGCCCGCAACCAAGGTACATGCCCTTGACTGGAATCGAACCTGGGACCCTTCAGTCCGCAGTCCGACGCTCTATCCACTGAGCCAAACCGGCCAGGGCATCGCCAACATTCTTAATGTTTATTGTGAAAAAATACAGACTACAACTCTGAATCAAAAAATAACATACAAGGCCCTGGTCAGTTGCACAGTGGTTTAGAACATCAGCCCTTGGGTTCAATTCCCAGTCTAGGTCATCCTACCTCAGTTGCAGGTTCCCCAGCACCAGTAGTGGTGGGAAGCGGCTAATTGATGTGTCTCTCTCTCAGGTAGATGTTTCTCCCTCTTTCCCCCCCTCTCCTCCCTCCCTTCCACTCTCTATAGAAATCAATGGAAAAAAATATACTCTAGTGAGGAATTAAAAAAAACCCCAACAACATAGAATCATTGGACTAAATGTGGAGCTTTAGGAATACCATATTTAAATTGGCTAATTTTCCCTTTTTAATGTATATTCAAAATATGATAAACATTTGTTTATCTACACCTAAAAGATATAAGTATAAAAAAAAATCTAAATAAGAAATGTGTCAGTTTAACAGAAGAAGTTTTTTTCTTAGCAATTCATAAATTGATAGCATACCATATGATCAACGGTTGACATTTAAATTATACTGGTGGCTTTAAAAAGCAATATGGCAGTATCAAAGGCAAAAAAAAAAAAGTGCACATTCAAGAAACCCAATAATCTACTTCCAAGAATTCATCCAAATGAAAGTATACAACAACAAAAGACTATATACACAAGATATATATGATGTCATTCAAGAGCAAACAAGAAAAAAACTATCACAGTATTTAGCAATGGTGAACTGGTTACAGAAATTATGACACAATAATTAAATCAATAGAGTACTGTAACATTAAAAATTAAGAAAATTATTTAGGCTTGTGCTATGGACATGTCCAAAACTGTATAAGGAACACTGGTAAGTTTATTCAGTAGTGGGTTTTCTTCAAGTAACATATACTCATACTTCACTTGAGGACCTGACAAAACCAAAAAATCCAAATATCAATTGGAGATCCCAGATGACAGTAGAGTAGGTGGAAGTTACACTTACCTCCTCCTAGGACCAAACTGGAATTACAACTAAATTATAGAACAAACTGAATAACCAACTACATCAAACTAAAAAGTTTTTGTGGCCCTAGCCAGTGCTTAATGGTTAGAGCATCAGCCCACAGACCAAAGGGTTGAGGGTTCAATTCCTGGTCAGGGCACATACACATCAATGTTTCTCTCGGCGGGGGGCCGGGGGGGGGGGGGGGAGAATATCTATAGCAATTAAAGCATATCCTCGCGTGAGGATTTAAAAAAAACAATGAAGAAACAAGTTACTGAATAATACATACAAAATAATACCATGTATGTATGTATATAAAGTTCAAAACATACAATATAGTATAGGAATATATGTCTAATAAAACTACAAATAAAAGCAAGCAAATGATAAAAGTAAGAATAGAAGAGAGGGGAACACTATTAGGAGGAGCATTCTATTACTAAGTATATACAGTATTTTAAAGATATAACTCTAATCCTGTATTTGCTAAGGCAGATGAAAAAAAAAATACAGGGTTGGTTTTATTATTACTATTTTAATTCTTAGCATTAGTATTACATTTCCTTGTATGTTTGAAATACGTTATAAATTTAAGAATTTTGTGTCCACTATAACAACTATCTGAAAAAAATGTATCTACATGTGAACAAAAAATATGACATGTAAAAAAATAAACTTTGTATTAGGGCAACAGGATTTGGGGTAATATTTTCCTCATATGAACATTTTCTTTAGTATCTTTTACAATGAACATTATTTTTAAATCACTTTTAAATACTATGTATGGCAAGCACCCACCTGATCACTAAGCAAAGGCTGGTTTCCTCCTTGATACAAAACATCACAAAGCATGTCCACATCATTATTCAGTTTGGACAGAAAGAAAGAATGTTCTTGAGCAGATACTGCCAATTGATCTTGTACTAAAGAAACATCCTGTTTTAATTTCTCAGCCACTTCCTCCAGGTTTTCATGGGTTATAAACAATTCTTTTTTCTTATTCTCTCCTTCTAAAAGCTGATGAAGCCTAAAATGTGAAAATAAAAATTAGAGAAAGAAACCCTACAGTATAGTTTTCAAAATTACAATCCACTATATGGGCACATCTTTTGGGATAGCTAACAACTTAAAAAAAATATTAATCTGTCTGCTGTTACACCAAGCAACTGAAAACATTCCAACTAAAATACTATTTCGCCAAGCCAGCGTGGCTCAGTGGTTGAGTGTCGACCTATGAACCAGGAGGTCACGGTTTGATTCCCAATTCTCGATAAGAGCACATGCCCCAGCTGCGGAGGGAGAGGGGGGGAGGGTTCAGCAAGTAGAGGGCATAAAGGAGGCAGTTGATCAATGTTCTTTTAGCACCTGGGTTTCTCTCTCTGTAAAATCAATAAAAACCTTTTTTTAGGTAAAATGTTTAAAAAGTAAACAACAAAGAGCTACAGAAATAGTAATAGCAAACTTGCTACTTTAGTCTTAATGAGCCAGGAGTCCACTTTATCACTTCAAACATTAATGGCAGGAAAATCCTACTAGGCAAGTGGAAAAATGAGAGATAGCACTTCATATCTGACCAAAAGGGTCTGCTCTTTTCCTTATAATTTTATATATATACTAGAGGCCCAGTGCATGAAATTCATGCAGGGGGGTCCCTCAGCCCAGCCTGCACCCTTGGGCCTAAACCGGCAGTCAGACATCCCCCTCGCAATCCGGGATGCTGCATGCACCAGTGACCATACTTTTCATACAGGTGAAAGGCATCTTGCTGTTGTATGGGCAGCTACATTATTTTTCCCCGATTATAAAAAGTAGTACATAATATGATCCTTCTGAGGCAGTAGTACTATTTTCCCCTTCTTATGGGTGGAAAAACTGAAGCAGAGAGAAGAATTTGGCTTTGTCACACAGTTGTGTCAGAATCAGGGCTGACCACAAAATGTGCAAGCCAGAGTCCATGCATGTCATCACGGCATCATCCTGTTTTTTTCAATGTTAGAGTAGCCTTGCCAGGTTTTAATTTTTAAATCTAAGAGACTGTTCCCAATATATAGGGTAGGGTCCCTAGGCCTGGCTGGCAATCAGGGCAAATCTGTGGGGCAACCGGTGGGTGGGGTGATCGCTGTGCCCCCCTCACCCCCCCTCTTGGCTGGCATCCTGGCACTGCCTACTGGCCAACCCTGCCCAATCACCATCGCTGATAGCCTCCCCATGGTGGTCAGTGTGCATCATAGCGACCAGTCGATTTGCATATTAGGGTTTTATTATATAGGATATAATTATATATATAATATATATTCATGTTAAATGTGGAAGAAGCTTCTGTAGAGCTGATACATATTTAATTATTTTAACAAGTTGCAACATTTCATAAAACTATTCAAGCCCAAGACTGCCAACTTTGTTCTTGTGGGAACTACACAACTCCAGGGGACAACATTCACATAAATCATGATGTCAATACCACCGTCTGAAATTTTGCAATGAGGCAGCCCTATCTAGGCCCCTTGTTTCATTAATTAAAAACAAAACAAAACAAAGAAAAAACCACCAAGGATTAGGTGATTTTCCTCTTGTCCTAGAGAGAAATCAGGAATAGGATCCAGATTTTTGAGACCTTTGTTTTTGTTAGTTTTTTAAAAAAATATATTTTTATTGATCTTAGAGAGGAAGGGAGAGGGGGGGAGAGAGAGAGAAACATCAATGATGAGAGAGAATCCTTGACCGGAAGCCTCCTGCATGCCCTACTGGGGATCGATCTCCCAACCCGGGCATGTGCCCTGATCGGGATTGAACCATTACCTCCTGGTTCTTAGGTTGACACTCAACCACTGAGCCATGCCAGCCAGGCAAGGCCGTTGACTACTTTAGCCCTCCAATTTCAGTATCCCCATACCATCAATTGCTTACATTCAGAAAAGGTGGGGAGCTAGCATTCTCAGTGATTCACCTGACTAGACACAAAATTGAAGTCTTCTCCCCTCTCTACTGCTACCTTCTCCAAATGCAGTCAATTCTCTATCCAGCAATATCTATTGTACATAAGCTGTATTCAAACTTCCTGCTGTAAACTCCTGCCCCCAATCTATAATAAAGCACCTAATGGTGTTAAAGATGATTAAGACCTGGTATATATTCATTCCTCCAAACCAATTCTCTCAGTTCTACTTCCACATTTAACATGAATGGTAAAGAGAGCAAGTAATTAAAAAAGAAAAAAGAGGCATATAAAAGTGGGAGAATAAAAAGGTCAAAAATGGAGTGCAAAGAATTTTTTAACCTTCCACAATTTCCACTCAAATTCTCTCTAGTATTTTACAAAACAAAAGGAAAAATAATTACTTACAACAGAAACAATGAAGCATACCTGTGAGTAGAATAATCCTTGGTATCAATGGTATTCCTTGGATTTATCTGCTGAGATACTGATGGGTCAGCTAGTATTTCTAATTGCTTATGGAGATTCATATTACTTTGATTAAGTTCATGAACCAATTTTTCAAGTTGACGATGTATGTCCCAATGCTTTCTCATTTCAATTTCATATGCTAACTGCAGAAGTTCAAACGATGCCTTTTGCTTTATCAATTGATTTATAACGAACTCTTGTCTTGCTGTATAATAGTCTTGTTTGGCAATCTGCAGATCAAAATCTCCCTTCACAACTGGCATATTCAACAACTGGGCATTCTTTTTTACCACAGCAGGCAAACTTTTGTCTTTTATATGAGTAATCTGTTCTTCGAGTTTCAGAATCTGAGTATTCAAGCTAGAAATTTTAGCATCCAAATGATCTTTTCCAAGAACCTACACAAAGAAAGCAATTATATTTCAAACTGTATGTATAAAGTTTCAATAGTTTTAAAATTATTTTCACTTTCCATTTTAGGTTAGCAGATAATATGCTCAATCATAAAAATTTCCTATTAGCAAAAGCCAAAATCATAGTTTAAAAAGAAAAAGTGTGGACCAAGTCAAGGGTAAAGCCAGTACGAATTGCTAAATTTTAATGCTATTACTACCATATATATATGTATGTATGTGTATGTATATACATATATACACACACACATACAGTAATGGTTAGCAAAGTAGAGATATTGTCATGCTTGTCTTAATCAATAAAAAGTATTAGCACACTACTCACTAATTGCAAATGTATGCTATTTCAATTTTTCTCACTAGCTATTCTCCTAGTTTGTCAGCTGATTTTCACAGTTCTAAAGAATGACAGGACTTCATACATTATTCCAAAGTTTATCAGTTGTAGTAACTAATTTGGTGCTGGTAATGTTTCAGAAAGTTGTATATATTTTAAAATTTATTTTATTTTATAAAGAGGAAGGGAGGGGGGAGGCAGGTAGAGGGAGGGAGGGAGATGAGAGAGGAAGAGAGGACAGAGAGACATCAATTTGTTGTTTCACATATCTATTCATTCATTGGTGGACTCTTATGCATGCCCTGACCAGGGACCAAACCGGCAACCTTGGCTCATGGGGCAACGTTCCAACCAACTGAGCTACCCAGTCAGGGCTCAGAAAGTTGTATTTTCACTCAACTATCTAGTAGCTAAATTATCAATAAAGCAAGCTGTCCAAGACAGCAAATGACTATCTGCAATACAGCTATACATTCTCAACAAAGAATCAGGGTTTCCAGTCCACTGAGCTGGATCTCTGACTTCATTAGCACTATATTCTGGTCAGAGCAAACAAGGCAGAATACCACAACACAGCAACAAGGTTCTTTACTCATAAAAATAAGGTTCATACATCATAAAAAAGGAAATTTCAGTGAGTGTATCTGAAATCAACGCAATTTCAAATTCAGAATACAAAAATACTTTTGTTTAAAATTAGTTAGATAATGTGGTTGGGGCTATAATTACTATTTCTGCCCTCCACTAATATGAGGATCTATTTGTATGAAACACTAACGCACATCACAGCTAAGCACTGAACAAAGAAAATGTAATGACTTCCTATATTCTCCTTCCTAAAACCCTTTAATACCTATTATATCCATTACTAAAAATGACAATATTAATCCAGCCTCATTTCTCATACTTACTTTGCTAGTGAAGCTATGAAGATTCTCCTCTGCCCATTTTATACCTGATTTCATGCTCAAATTACGTGCTTTCAAGTGAATTAACTGATGTTGAGCACACATGAATGCTAGCTGCAGCCTAGCCATCTCTAGCCGCCTCTCCTCAAGGATTTCTTGGTTATCATAAATAGATGGTGCTTGTATATCTAAAAGCTGGAAATTCTCTTCATTTGAACTTTCAAATACTTCTTGTATACCCTGAAAGAACTGTTTTTTGGTATATAAGGTTAACGCTGCTGTGCATTGCTCTTCTTGGCTGAGGTATTTTTCCAAGGAAATCTGAGATAAAAACACCAGAGGATTTGTCCCTGGACCCAAATCCGAAGGTCTGAAGAACACCATCAATTTTGCAACTCCATCTGTAAGAGCCTGAAGTTCATTCTTCATCTTCGTAGTCATAGCATTTAGAATTCCCTGACTCTGCTTCAGCTTTTTAGTGACTTCTTCTTCTTTAGCATTTAACCTCAGAGATTTGTGCCTCGTTACCGAGGCCATCAACTGACATTTGTTGCGTTGCTGAATTTTTAGGTTCTTTAATTTCTGCAGCGTTCGCACCTCGTCCTCTAATTTCTCCAGGTCCTTGTCATCCAGGGTAGGTAGCTTCAGGCTAGAAGTGTTACAGGTTCTAAGAGCTTCATCCAGGGCTGCTCCTTCCAGGATGGGCTTGCCTGATTTCTGAAGCACGCTGAAAGCCTCCAATTCTGCTCCCGACAACACGTTCTGTTCATTCACGGTCCCACAAAACCACTTCAGAAATGACCCACCTTCGACAGTCTCAAACAACCAGTCAAAGTCTTCCCCGTTAAGAACATCAGCTTTGGGATAATCAATTTTTTTTAATGTTTCCACAAAGTCTTTTCCACAACTCATGGTTTAACTGCCCCGATTTTTGTGTGACTGACACGGGTTTAGGGTACTGACATTTAGACAATAAACCCAAATACAAACAGAGCTAGTTTTACGTGAAGTCCTTAGAGAAGGGGGGGATATTTTTAGAATATATAATGATTTCTCCTAGGGGGGAAAAAAACAAGTGTTAGACCACAAAGAAGGCGCCTTTGGAAGGACAATGTAGATAAACACCCGACGACGCTGGTAACCTCTAACCCAGAGGCGTTGTCTCGGAAACGTCCGAAGGGCAGGGGAAACCGCCCGCACACGCACAACCAGGGCGTGACTTCAGGCTGTAATGACCAAAGCCTCACGTTTTCCCCAAGAAGAGCGGTCCAAACGCACGGTGTACAGAACAGCAGCGCCACCGGTCACTCAAGAGGAAGACCAGGCACCGTGCGGCTCAGCAGCCTCGCCCCGCGCCCTTCCCGAGGTCGACTGAAGACTCACCGCAACGACCCACTCGGTCCCCGCCATTCACTCGGGGGTCGCCCCAGGCAGGATCACCGGGTGCCGGGAGAACCGAAGCTTCGGGAACTGCCCGCCCCGCGACAACCGGGAGACCTGGGCCGTGGTGACGGGACAGTGTCCCCAGCCCAGCCCCGTCACCGCGACACCATCTGCCCCACTTCACCGCGTGGCGGGCCTGTCACTCACTGGTGGCGCGAAAACACACCGAACCCGCGCCACAGACCAGCTGCACCACCCGCAGGGGCACCGCTGTGCGGCGCTCGGGGCGCCCGCCCGCGCCCCCACCCCCGCGCCTCAGGGCCAGCGCGGGCCCCATCCCCGCCCCCGAGCCCCGGGCTCTCCCGCCGGCGCCCCCCAAGTCCCCGCCCTCAGCCGCGCCCCCGCTTTCAACGCCCGCCCCCGCTTTCACCCCCGGCCCCTGGCGCCCCCCGGCCTCACCCGCACTCCTCCCCCGCCGCTGGTCCTGGCTTCCAGCCCGGCGGATTCCGACTGCGCCGCTCCCCGCGCTCCTGAGAGTCCCCAGGGGCGTCGGGACAAAAGGGGAGGCGGCCGAGTGGTCGGCGCCGCTCCCTCCGCCCCACGCCCCGCACGGCCCAGGACCGCGAGGCCGACGGCACTCACCTCAGGAAGCTCAGTCCGCGCCCCTCAGCCGCCGCCGCGCTCCGCGCCCCGCCTCGCACTGCCTCACGGGAGCGCTGCGCCGCGCGCGCGCAGAGGACCCAGCCGGAGCCGCGGGGCCACTGTCTGCGCAGGCGCGGAATAGACCCCCGCAGGGCCGCAGTAGGCGGGCAACTACTTTCAGGGCGAGAGCTGATTGGCTTCCTGCCTCAGGGGCGGTAAGGGGCGGAGCCAGGTGCTTGGGGGCGGGGCTGAGGTCTCGGGACAGTTCGGCCTCGCGGCCCCCGCTGGGCGTGGCGGTCCGGCGTCCCGCAGGCCTGGGCTCTTCCCGCGCGGCGGGCTCCTCGGTTCGGTCCAGCTGCCCGCGCTCCCGGGCCCCGATCCCTGCCCCGTGATGGGAGGCTCCGAGGCGACCGCCCAGCTGTCGGAGCGCGGGCGGAGCCAGCCCTACCGCTCGCCTGCTGCGTGACCCCGCGGCCCTGCCCCCGCGCCCGCGTCCGGGCAGAGCCCCTCGGGGAAGGCGTGGGCCTGGGCGGCCCTGAGTAAAGCATCGGAGCCGCGCTGGGCTCTCCTGTTTTATTACTCGCTCTACGATCTCATGATGACCCTAATTTTGCAAAAGCAGCTTGAGGGTCAGCCCTCCCCTGACCGCTAAGCAAAAGCCGACTTCCTCCACGATCCCGTTTTTTAGGCGAAACTTTTCAGACGCTTTAAACTCAAGATGGAACCCTATTTCTGCAGGAGGCCAGAAGCAGGCTGTGTGTAGTCAGTGAAGGAAAGCGCAGAAATGAGGCTGCCAAGTTCCCTGCGAGCCGTCCAATGAACCCAGACCTTTGGGGCTCTCGTTTGTAGTGGGCGGGACTCATTTACATCTATGCCAGCCCTCCCCACCGCCCCCCCAAAAAATCGTTTTTTTATTTACCAATCTTCTACAAACCAACGCGCAATATGCAAGGTTTCTCTCCCCTCCAAATGACTAAGGTGGCTCGTTAGACTATGTCCTAGTCTAGTGTGACATGGGAAGGGCAGATACTCTTTCTTAATACGGTTAAGGAGAGAGAGAAAAAGACTGTCCGAAGGCAGATATCACAAATTCATCCCGAGTTGAAGATACTTTATATGAATTCTTCACTTGTTTTACTTTTCTAACCTTCTCTTCTGAAAGACAATAAAGGCGGGAATGACCTGAAAAACAGTCGCTGTGGGAGGTCCACTGGGCGGTGCCGGCCTGCAACGGGAGGAGTGGGGTCCTGCAGGAGTGGGGCCCGGCCTGCAACGGGAGGTTTGGGGTCCTGCAGGAGTGGGGCCCGGCCTGCAACGGGAGGAGTGGGGTCCTGCAGGAGTGGGGCCCGGCCTGCAATGGGAGGAGTGGGGTCCTGCAGGTGAGCTGCAAGGCTAGGTTAGCGCCTGGACCAGTAGGACCCCCTCAGCCGACAGTGGGACTGGGATCGGGGTGGTCCTGGGGCCGGAGCTAGCTCAGCCGGCTTGTAGGGAGGAAGCGAAGGCTGTGCAGGCAGTGCCTTCGAGAAACTTTGCTGAGGAGGCAAAGATTGAACGAGAGAGAGGAGCAGAAAGATGCGATGAGCGGGGTGGGAATGCAGAGCTGG
This sequence comes from Myotis pilosus, assembly GCA_036010255.1. Classification (NCBI taxonomy): domain Eukaryota; kingdom Metazoa; phylum Chordata; class Mammalia; order Chiroptera; family Vespertilionidae; genus Myotis; species Myotis pilosus. The sequence goes on from JASKON010000006.1 coordinate 1,085,243, forward strand.
GGGAGGGCTTGGATTTTGTTTTGTTTTAAGATGGGAGGAACTTAGGGATATTTGTAGACAGTGAGGAGGAACTCAGAGAAGACAGAAGTAAAGATGATAAAAAGATCCCTGGGGGACAGGACGGGGAGACCCCAAGCACACGAGGTTGTCCTAGAAGCCCACTTTTTCTAGTGACTCCTGGTTCATTCCTTGGGCCCACAAATGCTCCATGTGATTTTTGAATCACTAACCACAGTTAATTGTTGAAAGATGTTAGTGGGGCCAAAAACAAAACGAACAAAAAACCCCAAAACATAAAAATACAAAGTAAAAATCAATGGATCACCCCCAGAGCACAAATGACAAACACAATAGGTTCAACTAACTATATAGACTTGGAGTTTTGTTTGCAACCTTGACTTATTAGAGCATTTCTGCATTTGAGGTTGCATCTGGGACTTAGGGAAGCAAACACAGAAATATGTTACACTTACTTCCAGGACAAACTCTTTCCTCCGATCAAAACCACTTGGGATGTTCCCCCACGCCCGCCCCAGGAAGCCCAGGGAACGGAACAGACGAAGTAGACCTGAACAGAGCTGCAGCCTCGAGAGTGTCCCTTCGCCTTTCCTCCTTCCTGGAGGAATCTTTTTTCCTCGACTGATATTAAAAGTGCGTTAGGTTTTGGACGACGTCTTTTCACACGTGTTTAAACTGCAGTCTGATGTTAAAGAGCGTTTGTTTTTAGATGTGGTTTTCAGTGATGATGGCGGGACCCCATCGTTCAAGCAGTGGGGAGAAGGGGCATGTCCAAACAGAGGAGCCACATTCTGAGGCTCTTAGAAGCTTGATTCTGGCCCGGCCAGCCAGCATGGCTCAGTGGTTGACCTTCGATCTATGAACAGGAGGTCACAGTTCAATTCTTGGTCAGGGCACATGCCCGGGTTGCAGGTTCGTGCAGGAGGCAGCCAGTCAATGATTCCCTCTCATCATTGATGTTTCTCTCTCTCTTTCCCTCACCTTTCCTCTCAGACATCAATAAAATTTTAAAAAATAAAAATAAAAAGCTTGATTCTGCAGCAAAATTGACGAAAGGTGGCAAGAGACAGGTACGGGGGGCCGGGTGCGCTGGGGAGAGATGGGGGGGCTGGCCCAGGGTATGTGGGCAGAGGGGCAGAGAGCCGGCCGAGGGCAGAACCCCGGGCCTGCTGGCCAGAGAGCACATGGCTGGATGACTCAGTTTCCAGCAGAACAAGAAAGCGGCCCTTCTTCCTGCTGCCCCTGCCCATGCCGAGGAAGCAGACGGCAGGCTCACACTGCGGGGCGGGAGGAGGGTGGGCGGTTTGTCTTCCATCACACGACATTCAGATGACAGAGGTGAAACCTCAGTCCTCAAACTCAGGAGTTTGCCAAGATGGCCTGGGAGGTAGGGGTGTGTGTGTGTGTGTGTCCAGGATGGCTTGGGGGGAAGCGGGTAGAAGAGGGGCCTGGGAGGGGGGATGTGGTCTCAAAGGGCCTCAGGACAGCATGAGGAGGCAGAAGGTACTGAGCTCAGAGGGGCTGAGAGCCACCGAGAGCCGAATGGGCAAGCAGCACAATCCCAGGTACGTTCTGGGAAGATACCGTGGGGCTAGTGTGCCCGGGGCGCCTGGCCTGGCTCAGGACAGTCACTGGAGGAGCCGGCAGCTGCAGCGGCAGCGTGGAAAGGGCCCTCTCTCGGACAAGCCCAGGTGAGACCAGCACCCAGTTTGGAGGCCATAACCCAGCAAAAATGTGATGGGAAGGGACATGGAGACTGGGGCCCATTCCCAGAGGCGGCCTCGCTGAGCTGAGGAGGGTGGGTGGGTGCAGAGGGACAGGGAAGCAAGGGCGGGAGTGGGCTCAGCTGAAGGGATAGGAGTGGCTGGGGAGGGAGCAGGTGCCGGATTCACACGGAGGTCCTTCTGGCTGCCTAGAAGGTGCGCCAGGGGTCCCCATGGGGCTGCCTGCCGGAACCCAGGCCTGGAAGGAGGGAGATGGAATTGTGCTGGTTATGTTCACGTGCTTAGCACGCCCCTGATGCCCTCCTGCCCTGAGTGAGGAAGTGGGGATGGTAGGTCATCAACATTTGGAACCCAAATGCCCCATTTACATTTGGACCCAGCTGCATCCCAGTAGGAAGGTCCTTGTTTCTAGGGGTGCTCCCAGGGGGACCCACATAGGCTCAAGAGGCCAGAGTATTGCTGCCTGCTGCTGTGGGAGGGAGGAGGGACTCGGATCCTCCCCCCAAGACACCCCAAAGCTGCCGGAGGTTCTCCTCCAGCCATCTCCTTTGCTGTGGCCGCCTGTCCAGTGTGGCAGCCGTGTTCTGGTGCCCAGCTCTCCCTCCCTCTGGGCAGGCACTTCTGCCCCCGCTGCCCCCAGCTGGGGCTGCAGGTCCCGAGGGCAGGAGGCAGAGGCCGTGTGGAGGACCTTCTGGGGATGGGTGCTGAGGACAGGTCCAAGGAGGGTGCCTCAGGTGTGCCCAGAGGGCCGGCAGCTGCTGTGCAGAAAGGCACACGGAGGCAGGCCAAGGGCACCTGGGCGGCATGGAGCACCTTAGGGACTGAGCTGTCCCCAAGAAGCAGCGCCCAGCCCAGCCAGCATGGCTCAGTGGTTGAGTATCAATCTATGAACCAGGAGGTCAATTTCCAGTCTGGGCACGTTCCCAGGTTTCGAGCTCAATCCCCAGTAGAGGGCATACAGGAGGCAGCCAATCAAAGTTTCTCTTATCATTGATGTTTCTCTCCCACCCCCCGACCCCCGCCTCTCCCTTCCTCCCTCTCTCATATCAACAAAAATATATTGCCCTAGCTGATTTGGCTCAGTGGATAGCGCATCAGCCTGTGGACTGAAGAGATCTGGGTTTGATTGTGGTCAGGGCACAGGCCTGGGTGTGGGCTCGATCCCCAGTGGGGGGCGTGCAGGAGGCAGCCGATCCATGATCTCTCTCACCATTGATGTTTCTATCTCTCTTTCCCTCTCCCTTCCTCTCTGAAATCAATAAAAATAAATAAATATGTTTATTTATTTACTTTTAAAGCAGCAGCGCCCAGTCCCAGGGCTAGAGCCAGAGTCTGAATGCCTGAAGCAAGAGGGCCTGGTTGGCAAAGAGGTGTGTGGGGGACTGTTTCACTTCGACCTCCACCTTCATTCAAGTCCAGCTGTTGCCTGGCCAGTAGCGACCAGTGGTTGAGTATCGACCTATGAACCAGGAGGTCACGGTTCAATTCCCCCGTCAGGGCACAGGCCTGGGTTGCGGGCTCGATTCCCGGTAGGGGGCGTTCAGGAGGCAGCTGATCAATGATTCTCTCTCATTGATGTTGCTCTCTCTCTCTCACTCCCTTCCTCTCTGAAATCAATAAAAACATACTAAAAAGAAAAGAACATCTAGCTGTGACTGTCCAGGGAGGCAGCTGAGACAGTGGGGTCTCGGTGGTGGCCAGCACAGGTGGTGGCCCACGGTCCATCGGGTGTCAGAGAGCAAAGGCCCCGGGCAGGGCAGTGAGGGCCGAGAGGCTCCCTGCAGAGGCGGGGGAGAGTCAAACACAGGGATGGAAAGAACTAGAAGCCAGAGGGGTGAGGTATAAAAATCTGTATTTATATTACAAAGACAGAATGGTACAGCACAGCCCCTCCCCGTGAGCAGTGGATGAGTGACCCCTCTCTCTCCACGGAGGGTCTTGTAATGCGCCCACCTGGCCAGCACCAGGCCTCCTGGGCCGCCCCGGACCCTGGCACAGAACCTGCCCTGGTGCCCCGGATGCGGCCTGGGCTCAGAGTCCTATGTGCACAGAGGTGGGGAGGGGCCCAGGTTTGCTGCCCAGAGAGAGGCAGGGAGCAGGGAGTGGGGAGCCTGCCTCGCCCAGCAGATGGGGACTACCTGGGGCAGACAGGAGGGGCCCTCGGGGCCATGGTTGGGCACAGGGCTCCACCTGCCCAGGAAAGGAGGCTCGGGCACTGGCCTCTTAAACGGAATATGCAGAGGCGGGCCCCAGGCTCAGAGGGGGAGCTGCCGGCAGCCTCCCCAGCCAGCTGGACCTACACTGGGGTGGTGGCCAGGAGTGTGGGGGCCACTGCACAAGCGTGGGGACCCAAACCTGAGGCTGGGGTTCCAGGATTTCAGCCACCCAGTGCCACAGTGCCCCACATGGGCCTGGGAGGGCACACGGGGAGAGGGTGCAGGCACCCCCAGGGGCCCTGTGCTGGTCACATTGGCTTTACAGACCCGACAGCGCTGAGGCGTGCTCTTAGCAATCCATCAGGCCTCAGCAGGGCCCTCTCCGGGCACCATGGCCCCCCCACCAAGCCAGCCTGTGCAGACGGCAGGGAGCTGGAGGGAGGGCAATGGATGTGTAACTCCTAGCACCTGGCCTGGCCCTGAGGGCCACCCCTCATGTCTGCGGGTGCGGGCAGCACCAGCGAAGCCAACTCCCTGGCCCACATGGAAACCATGGCTGAGGAGCCATGGGCGGAGCTGCCAGCCGGGTGGGCCGGGGGGCGGGGCGGGGGGGGGCGGCCACAGCTGGTTGTGGGGCAGGATGCGGAGGCCAGAGGTGGGAGCAGAGCCTCCACAGGTGTTAGGGGTGGGTGGGGAGCTGATGCTTTAAGAATTCAGGACACAGACCGTCCCGGGGCCGGACTTGCGGCTGCTCCTGCCCTAACGCACGGTGGACACACTCAGGCAGACAGGAGAAGCCTCGGGGGGCCTGGGCCAGCTGGAAGGGATGCCAGCAGAAGAGTTTTCCTATGACCCCAGCCCCGACCCCACGGGCCCACGTGCACCCACCATCCCGAGCCTTGGGGGGCAGGTTCTGTGCCAGACAGACATGTCTCCAGGGACCCCTTCTGCCTCGGGTAGGCCACCCACATGGGTGTCTGCCGGCAGGACTGGAGACAAACGCAGTTGGCAAAGTGGTTACAATGCACCAGGGAGGGAGGAGACACGGTGGGTCGGCCCCACCGCCCGCCCCTGAGTATTGCTGTGTGGTCCCCGGGGACAAGGACTTGGAACGAAAGGCCGGGAGAAGCCTAATGCTCAGGCCTGACCACCCGCGGAGGACGCTGTCTTCGTCAGCTGCCAAGGTCGGAACCCGAGCCCTCGCCCCGGGCAGGGGGGCGGGAGGGTTCAAGCTGGGTCCAGGTGAGACCCTAGGTCTCTGGTTAGCAGGCCCTCCCGACTGGAGGCCAAGCTGCACAGCAGGTCCCTGCGAGCCACTGGGAGGGTGACACTGGGGCCCGGACAGCTCCTCCTGCCAAGGCGACAGAAAGCGGCCTGACTGGCCCTGCAGGCTCTCCCTCCCTGGAGGTGGTGGCCGCTGGGAGGGGGTGGGGGTGGGCAGGAGACCACCTGCCCGGCATGTGGGAGGGAGATGCTGGTGGTGGTGGCCGGGTGGGGCCTGACACAGGACACAAGGCACACTTGGACAGTGGTGACAGACGGACCAGTCCCTGAGACGCCGGCTCCCCCCCTCAGCACACAAGGACGCCACGACTAGGAAAATAGAGTACAAAAATCTGGTTCCGGAAATAGAGGCGCGCCGGCAGCACCGCCTGAGTCCTCGGGCCGCTTCTCTCCACAAGCCCTGCTCCCGGGAAGCCCCTCCCGGCCGCTCGGGCTGCTGGGCAGGGGGCCGCGTTTATTTCAGGCCCTTCCTTTAGAACAGGGAGCCCAGACAGTTCCCCCAGGACCCAGCGCTCCACCTCCTGGGCCCCAGCACACACCTCACCCCTGCCGGGGCAGAAGCCGCCTCCCTGTGCAGACTGAGCAGGGGACTCGCAGGGGAGAGGGAGCCAGGCACAGGCCAGGGCCAGTGCTGCCCAGGTGGCCTCTGGGTCCCAGGCACCTCCGGGTCTGGTGGCCACGTGTGTGTGCGTGTGCATGTGTGCATGTGTGCAGGCGGGTGGACGTGACTAGGTGCGTGTATGTGTACACCTGAGGTACCTAACAAAGCGGAAGCTGCCCGGGGGGGTGGAGGGGTGGGGGTGGCCTGGCCTGCCCCAGGAACCCAGCCCAGGCTCCTGACACCCTCAGGGTGCAAAGGCCCTTCCCCCGCCTCCTGCCCCTGGGTGCTCACCCGCATCCTGTCTCATGGCTCTCTCTGTCCAGGCTTCAGGAGCCTACGTGGACCGACAGACAGACGGACAGATGAATGGAGAGCCACGCCTTCCTTCCTTCCTCAGTCCGCTCCTTCCTCCTGGGGCCTGGGGTGGGGTCTGAGCCGCCCACGTGGTCAGTAAGCCCCTCACACGGCGCCCGCCGGTTTGCAGCAACGACATTTAATACTTCTGGAATGATCAGGATCTGAGAACAGACCAGGGTGGCTACGCTGGGCTCCAGGGCGCGGGAGCCGGGCACGCCTCCCTGCGGGGTCCCTGCCCAGGTGGGAGGGGCGGGCGGCGAGGTGGGCCCTGACCGGCAGGCGGGGGAAGCGGCAGCTCCGGAGGCTGCGGGAGCTTCCCGAATGGCACAGCAGTGACCCACCAAGAGGCTGGAGAGGACCGGAGGGCTGACGCACGTGGCTGGGTGACAGGCAGGCCAAGGGCAGAGGGCACCAGGCCTACGAGAGGCCGGGGCGGGCCGGCCGCCGGCAGGGGGGCCCATAGCCGCCGTCGCTCTGCAGGCTGTAGTGGTCATCCACGTCACTGCTGCTGCCAACGCTATCCAGCTCGCCGGGGCCGAACTCCATGCCCTCCACGTCCACTTCTGGGGGAGCAGAGAGGACGAGGTTGGGCCCTGAGGGTGCCAGCTGGGCTCCTGGCAAAGTCAGGGCAGGTCTCTGCCTTTGCGGGGAACAGAGGCTCCAGGGGGTGCAGGAGAGACGGGCTGCAGGTCTGGGCCTCAGTCCTGGAGCACACGGCCTCAGTGGGCAGGTCACCCTCCCCCCTCCTCCCATCACTTCTGCACGGCATGCCAGGTGTCCGGACAGCCGGGGGACACACTGTCACCTCAGCACCTGCCGCCCACTGCCATCACCCCCACTCCCTCAGGCCTCCTGGCCAGCCCCTCCTCCCAGCTCCGTCCCCCCCACCCCAGCCTGGGGCTGCAGGCGGCCTGTGCCCACCTTGCTCCGAGTCGTCCGTGGAGACGGCAGAGCCTGTGCTGTCTGTGCGCACGCGCTCCAGGCTCTGCACCGACAGCTGCTCCAGGCGCCGCTTCAGGAAGCGGTGTTGGCGCTGCAGCTGCTCCTTGATGCTCAGCGCTCTGCGGTCCTGCTCCTCCAGTTTCTGGAGGCAGGGGGGCTGTGAGCCTGGCGACCTCCTGCCCATGCTGGGGCCCGGCATGGGGGCACGGAGGCCCGGGCAGGCTCCCCGTCCTCTACCTGGCCTGGGTCCAGGGCCCCAAGGGCCCCAATGGCGCCTGCGTCCCGGCCTCAGCCCTCCAGGTGGTCACACTAGGTCCCACCTCCCAGCCTGCGCTGTGCTGACCAGCCAGAGCCCCACCGCCACCAGCAGCGTGGCCAGCCAAGTCCCCTGGGAGCCTGATGCCCTGGGACAGCGCCACTCAGGCAGGCGGGCACTTCCATCCAGAGGACAGCGCTGCCGACCACCACTCTCCCCGCCCACAGGGCACCCTGCTGGCCCCTTCCCCTCACCACACCTTCCCCTGAACCCCTGAACAGAGACTGCCTGCCGGAATGCCCCAGGGCACCGCTGTGCCTCTCAAAGCTCCCATTACCCTGCTTGGGGTGCCCAGGACTCTATGCCCCAGGGGCCCTAGAAGGGGATGAGACCACCCTGGTTTGTCCAAGTACCACAGGACCCCAAAACCAGCAGTCTCCGTCTCAGACCTTGGGGCCTGCCCAGGCAATACCTTACTCAGCCACACCCACAGCCAGCCTGGTCCCCAGAAGCTCCCCCACCACTGGGCACCTACTGCCCATGGGCCTCCCAGCATCGAAGGCACCCTGCCCTCCTGGTCCCACTTTCACAGTCCAGGACCCCGGAGGGCCATCTGTCACCCTCTCCCCCTTCCCCCCACCCAACAAAACCCAGCGCGTGCCCATGGCATCCTCACCCCTCGGCAAACCCTGGTGCTGCTCACCCCACCCTGAGACCCCAGGCCCCCAGTGTGCACCTGCCGGGCAGCTCCCACCCACCCTTGGGCCCCGTGGGCATGCTCCCAGGTGCACAGGGCTGGACCGGGCATCCTTGTGGCTGGCAGGGTGGTGGCAGAGGGGGCAGCCCTGCTCACCTTGATGTGCGTCTTGGCGCGCTTCAGGAGGCTCAGTGTGGTGTGGCGGGTGCTGTCGGGGCCCAGGGGCACCAGTTGCTTCAGCTGCTCCAGGTAGAGCCTGAGCTTGGCTCGTCTGAAAGAGCCAGAGACAGCGTCAGGCAGGCCCGCCCGGCAGTGGCAGCCACCAGCCTCCCCGCGGACTGCTGAGGGCCCGTCTGGAGCTCCCCTCCCACCTGGCCGCAGCTCCCCAGGCCTCAGGGCAGTCTAGCCCCTCAGCCTCCAAATGCCCAGAGAAAGAAGAGGACCCGCGGCCAGGGCACTGCCCATGCGCCCAGCACACCTGCTGTCACCACCTCCAAGTGGGGCAGCCTGGAGGAGGTGGGGAGGGGGACAGCCTGGAGGAGGTGGGGAGGGGGACAGCCTGGAGGAGGGGGGGCAGCCTGGAGGAGGGGGGGCAGGGGGACAGCCTGGAGGAGGTGGGGAGGGGGACAGCCTGGAGGAGGGGGGCAGGGGGACAGCCTGGAGGAGGGGGGGCAGGGGGACAGCCTGGAGGAGGTGGGGAGGGGGACAGCCTGGAGGAGGGGGGCAGGGGGACAGCCTGCGGTGGGGGGCAGCCTGGAGGAGATGGGGAGGGGGCAGCCTGGAGGAGGGGGCAGGGGCAGCCTGGAGGAGGTGGGGAGGGGGCAGCCTGGAGGAGGGGGGCAGGGGCAGCCTGGAGGAGGTGGGGAGGGGGGCAGCCTGGAGGAGGTGGGGAGGGGGCAGCCTGGAGGAGGGGGGCAGGGGCAGCCTGGAGGAGGTGGGGAGGGGGGCAGCCTGGAGGAGGGGGGGCAGGGGCAGCCTGGAGGAGGGATACTGGTCAGCTGCCCCCGAGATCCGGGGTGCTCAGACAGATTTACGCCCTCACCGGGCCAGGTGCGGGGTGCTCACTGGCCACTCTCGCCACCACAGAAACATGAGCCCATCTGGATCAGGGAAGCGGAGGCCTGGACCCCCTCACCCCCTGCTCCCGCCCCGGGCTGGCATCTGGGGGAAACGGCTTCCTTCCAGAGTTTGCCCCATAGCCCCATAGATGAGGGCAGTTTTCCAAAAAACTAGATTCACAGGTGTCAGGTCCTCAGGCCACGGGCCCCCCACAGACACTACCTGTCCTGCTCATCTTGTCCAGGGAGGGCAGGCAGGCGCCTGGGGCAGCGGCTCACCCTAACCCGATGCCACCTCCTGGGCCCCGCCTGTCCCAGCGCCCGCGCAGGCTATCGTCTGGAGAGGAGTCGAGAGGCCCAGGGGCCCGGGGAGCACCCACACGGGCTGCTCCCCCTCTTCACCTCCACTCTCTGTCCCAAAGCTCAGTAAACTCCAACTGACGGAGCCTTAGAGACCCTGGGAGGAGAGAGGGCAGATGGCTACCACCTCGGGCCAGACAGGCGCTGCAGCCCGGCCTGGTCTGTCACCCATGTCCACACGGGACCTCCTGCGGACGGAGCAGCTCCCATCTGGCACCCTGGGGCCTGGAAGTTCCCCAGGTGAAACCAAGTCAGACCTCAGAAGAACTTCCAGGACGAGGGGCAGAGGCTGTGGGACTCAGCCACCAGGCAACGAGCAGCCGTCCCTGCGGCCTGTGCGCAGAGCAGCCCGGCTCTGCCTCAAGGCTGGGGGACCCTCAGAGGGTCGTGACCCCTCCGCATGGAGCAGGGTGAGAGAGGGCACGCTGGGTGGACTCTGGAACTCACGCCTCCGGGTCCCAGGCCACTGTGCAAGATCCCTGACCCCCCGAGTCCGAGGGCCTCGCCTCCTCACTTGCACAGGCGCCAGCGTGCTCGCCCCGTGGGCAAGTGGGGCTCCCTCGTCCACTCAACCTCCCGTTACCTGCATCCTGCCAAGGGCCCTTTGAGTATGTGCAACATCACCCTCGGGCCGTCCACAAGGAGCTCAGCCTGCGATGTTTGGTCAAACCTCTCACTAACTCACCCCTACTGCCTCGGCAGGGCCAGACCAGGCGGTTTTGTGGCGTTTTAGGGCCCGCAGGCCGACATTCTCCACCCCGCGTCTACAAACTCGGTATGTGATCTTGGTGGAAATTAGCAAATGCAAATCAGCAGGAAAAAAATAAATGGAAAAGTACCCCCAAGTTCCCCTCCTGCCCCCCGCAACAATCAACAGCACCATCCTCCCAACCTATTCTACATGTATGTCCACCTCAGGGATGTAGGTGAGAAAGCCGCCAGACACTGTTCAGAACTGACACAGCAGACGCACACAAGAGACTCGACAGGACACAATGAAGAGCAGGAGGCATGCGTCTCCAGGGGAGGCGTTGGCAACGTTTATTTCTTTGGCTTTGCGCTTTTTTTAAAAAAGAAAATATATATATATATATATATATATATACGTATTCCAGGTTTTTTAGGCTAAAAGAAGGCCACGTTACTTTTACAATCAGAAAAAGACACACTTGTACAAGAAAGAAAAACACAGCTAAAGACAAATAACAGTGGAAAAACATCTGCAATACATGTAAAAGACAAACGGTTAGTATCCGTGACATTTTGAGCTCATACACAGCAAAAATAAAAAGAGGAATCTCGTGATGTGAAAACGGGCAAAGGATACAAACAGGCAAGTAGCGGAACAGAGACGGCTAATCGGACACAAAGCGGACCGGCCCCGGGTTCCACGCGGTGCAAGCTCACGGAGGAGGCCCTAGTTTGGTGGAAATGGGGAGGTGACTCTTGTGGGCCAGCGCCTGGGCCCCGCAGGCGTCGCTGGCGGGGGTCCCGAAGGCCGCCGCAGCGCCTCAAACCTCTAACTCAAGGTGGGTCCCACAGAGCTACCTCCACGTGTACAAGGGGAACCAGGGGGCCAGGCTGAGAGCCTGCGGACAGCTGCCTGTACCGGGCGGCACCAGGACAGGAGGGGGGGCAGCCCTCAGGTAGTGTCAGGTGAAAGGTCCAGTGAGGAACAGCGGATAACAAGATCTGCGATCTGCTCTTACCCAGGTCAGTGTGCACCTGGCCGAAGAGGGGGCCCAGGACAGCTGGGGGCGGGGCGGCGGGGCTCAAGGGAGGTCCCTGAGCATCCACAAGGCAGACACTTCTCAAGAGACAGAGAGAGGCCCCGCCTACACTGTGCCGTGCTTAACACCGAACATGCCCACCCGGTGCCAGGAGGGTTGGCTGTGGGGCCCTGGCAGGTGCCAGTGTCCCACCCTGTGGGGAGTGGGCATCCCCAGGTCCACCCGGGCGGGAGGACACTGAGGCCCCATAGCCTGGGCTGCACGGGGCTCTCACTCAGCAGCGGCCGCAGTGCCCAGCCCCGCCAGTGCCCAGCATCCCTGGAGCTTCAAAACCCACCACGTCCCGCAGGAACCCTGTGTGGCTTCAGAGGCAGACCCTGCCTGGGGAGTCACTGTATCCGTGTGAACAGCCCACAGCCCAGCCCTGACACGGCCCTTCCTAGCTTCCTCCCCAAGCCCTGCTCCTCCCAGGAGGCCCGGAGCTGCATGGAGGGTCCCCCAGCCCGAGGGACTGCATCCCAGCCGTCCGTGCTCTGAGCACCCCAGGCCTGGCTGTCACCGAGGAGGCAGCAGGGAAATGCACGGGGGCGGGGAGGGGGGCCGCGCATGCCCCCTGCTGCCCTCTGCCCACCTGCATTCTCTAGCTGTGAGGTTCGTAAAGGCCGCCTGTGGCTGCACCGGAAGGACCCACCCAGTCCTGCACCACCATCTCCATGCAGGGAGAGGCGGCCGGGGTCTGACTGGGGGCCTGGGGCTGGCCTTCGGGATGAGCCCTGCCACTCCACACATGCAACAGCTAAAGCCCGGGTCCCCCGTCAAGGAACACGTGGCCTCATGACCCCAGCCTACGGGGCCAGCGGCCAAGTGTCAGCCTGAGACCCACTGGAGCTGCTGTCTGGGAGGCGGGAGGAGAGATGGGCCAGGCTGGGCCAGCTGGGGGCTGACAGGCACTCAGAGCAGGACCTGCAGGCCCCACACGCACGCTGCTAGGCAAGGGGACGTCCACGCTGCCTCCCTGGAGCAGCCAGGCAACCCAGCCAGGTGCTTCCTTCCTTCCTGAGTACGGCTCTCGGCCCTTCCTGTGGCCGGTGCCAGGCGCATCTGGCATCAGCACCGGCAGCCACAGGTACAGCCATGGCCGAGGTCCCCACGAGGATCCCCAGCTCCAGGCCCGTGGGTTCCCCAGGGCTGTGCACACCTGCCAGCTGGCCAGGCTGCCTAGCCATCCTGCCTGTGTCTCAAAAGGGCCTCACGAGGCTGAGCCTAAGGGCAGGTTCTGGAATAAGGTGGCCGAGTCCAAGGTCAGGGTCAAGGGGCAGTTGTAGGGGTCAAAGCCCTTGTCCTCCTTGTCCCCCACCTCCCCCATGTCATCCATCCTGTCTGTCCGCATTGAGGGGCTGTTCTAGGCACCACCCCAGCAAGCCTTCCCCAGAGCACCCCGCATGCCTGCCTCGGCTCCCGGTCTGGCCCAGGGCCACCTCCCCCAGCCTGGCAGCAACCCCGGGGCTGCCTGGCTGTCTGGGCCCTGCACCTGCCCCACCTCCATGGCCTTGGGAGCCCCTCAAACACACAGGGCCAGTCCAGGAAGTGCAGCTCCTCCAGGGAACACGGTGTCCTGTCCCTGCCTAGCACCCGCCCAGAGCAGGCCTGATCCCAGGGGAGCGGAAGTTGGCGCTGCCTTGGCTGTGGAAGGGGGGGTGGGGGGAGACAAAGAGAACTGGCCAAGCTCCAGACATTCCCAGAGCAGGCCGGGAAGGTTCTACTGGAATGCAGACCCCTGCCCCCCCCCCCCCCACACACACACACTCCAACCCAAGAAGGGAGAAGCGAACTGGCCCACTGTGCAGATGAGAGCAAAGGTCAGGGGCGGCTTGTGCACCACGTCCCTGCGGTCAGCCCTGGTCCTGGCATCAGGGCTCTTGCCTGTGGGACCTCTGTGCCTACCCACAGCTCCCAACAGCCCCTTGAGATCAGCCCAGAGGGCACCGCCTGCAGGGGCCAAGCTTGCCAGTGCCTCATCCTCACTGCAGAGCAGGCCCAAGGTCACAGAGACCCTGTGGACAGAGGGAGGCCTGCAGCCCCGCGGGCGGCCAGGGCAGGGATGCCCGAAAGCGGAAGGTGCAGGGCCCGGGCGACAGGCTGGAGCAAGGAGACTCCTTGGTGACCTGCTGCCCTTGCTGCTTCTCAATGACCCAGGCTCCTCCTCCAGGAGGACCCAGTGGACCCAGCCCTACAGCCAGGGGGTGGGCATGAGGTGGGATCCCGGGATCCGCCCTGGGCCCACGTGGCCTGGGACTGGCTGCCTGTCCCCTGCCCTGCAGACAAGCCTCTGGCAGGAGGCTCCTTGGGAGGCAGGGCCCAGGGGCAGGAGGGCCCAGGGGAGGAGGCCCAGACCAAGAGGGCTGAACCACTGGATGGAGGGCAGCATCTTAAGGGCTAAAGACTTGCTCCCAAACGGGCTTACATGCCCCAAAGCAGACGGACCTCCTCCTCCAGAGAGCTGGCCTAACTGCCATACAGCACGAGGGACCCTGCCCCACGTCCCTGTCCCCAACCCGGTGCTGGACACAGGGTGAGCCCCCGGGCCTGGCCCCCACCCCGGCCTCCCAGCAAGGGTGACCTGAGAACAGAGCCCGGCCTCTTCCTTCAAGAACGACACATCCCAAGACAAGGGCACAGCCTGGTAGCACGGTCAGCCACCCCAGGGCACAGGGAGCGGTGGGGGAGCACACAGCCCCGCAGAAACTGGCGGTGGGGAGAAGGGGTCACTTACCTGTGCTTTTCTAGTTCATTGTGTGAAGACCTGTTTAGAGAGACAGAAAACAGAGCTCACTGCACTGCCAACCACCGGAGCACGGGCACCTGCAGGGCCGCCCAGAACGGGGAGGGCTGGCAGGTGAGCAGCTGCTGGCCAACGGCTGGGGGACCCTGCACCGGGGACAAGGACAGGCCCCTCAGAAGTAAGCCATGTCCAGGGCTGCCCAGGGCCAGCCAGCTCACCTATAGTGAGGCATGTGGGGCTCCGGCCACAGGAGGGTCCAGATCCTGCTTCAGAAAGGGTGGGTGGGGCCCAAGAAGCTGTGGCAGCCAGTCCTGGAGCCAACACCCCCCTGTGCTCCTCAGGGTCCCTGGGCCCGTCGGGGCACTGAGCTGCCTGCCTTCTCTGCTCCCCACTCCCCGAGGCCAGCGGTGTCCCTGATGTTGCTGGCCAGACACCATCCCACCTCCTCAGGCTCACACACCCGCATCACCACAGCCACTGCACCCTGGGGACACCCAGGGACAGAGCACACCCAGCCCATGAGGGACCAGCCCACAGGGAACCTCTGAGATGTGCCAGTGGGCGTGGGGAGACCAACACTGGCCCTCCACTCTCCTCTAGGTCATGGTCAGCCTCTCAGGGGGCAGCAGCCCCATCTGTTCCTCAAGCTCTACCCACCTGGCCATTCACACAGGGACGAGAGTCCTGAGCACCACAGTGGGCAGTTCCACATCCCCCTCCTGCCCCCCAGTCCAGACAGGGACCTCTCAGGCCAGACAGGGCTCCCAGGCTGCCAGGTTGCCTCACATGTGAGCAGAGCGCCAGGCCACCTTTGGGCAACCCAGCCCCAGCCCTGCGCCTAGAGCTTCTGCTGCCCTCTGCCTGCCCTCAGTCTCTCCTGCTCCAGAACCGCAGGGCAGGCATCGCCTGTGTCCACCCATGGGGCCAGAGTGCCCCCCATCCTGCCTGCCTCTGCCACCTGCCTCTGCCACCTGCCACAGCCAACTGGGGCCTACGGCCTCCCCTCCCAGCTGGGCAGCAGGCTCCTGGGCCTCCTGTGCAGCCTCAGAACAGGTTCCAGGGGCCTTGAGTGCTGGCTGGTCACGTGGGCTGGGCAAGGTGCCTCAGAACCTCCCCAGAGCTAGGAGAACACAGTGGCTGGCCTGAACCACAGAGGGGCAGTGTGAGTCTGTAGGCTTGCCCACTTATGGGGGATGTAAGGGTCAGCAAGAGTCCTGCATAGAGAGAAGCCCACACGCCCACCCCTGGACCCCACCCTGCCAGGAGGGGACTCCTCAGGAGCGGAGGATGGACAGGGGCCCAGAGCCCCTCCTGGTACAGACGCCTGTGGGAGTTTGTGGGAGAGACTGGTCGCAGGTCCCAGTACCCCCTGTTCTGGGCTTCGCTCCCCACGTGGCCTGGGGAGAGGTGGGACGTCCTGGCAGCGCTATGCTGAACACGCTCCTGGCATCACTTGGTTTGCCCCTCATGTCAACCCCTGGAGGTAGCTCTTCTGCCTGGTTTCCTGTAGGACCTGACCCCTGGCAGGCTGGCTCCGGCCCTCCTGCTGACCAACGGCCTCTGAAAGCTCTTGCTAGAGCCCACACACACTGCCCTCATGCCCACCACCCAGGTGTGGGGATGTCCCACCAGGTCAGGGCCCTGTCCTCTGGGTCGAGCTGGTTGAGGCCCATCTGGCCCAGGACAGCCTCAAGGGACCATCTCTGGAGCCCCTGGTGCCTTGGGCACTGGGGGAGTCAGGCTCTGCCCCGAGGAGCAGCAGGGAGGTGCACCCCAGTCCAGGAGACCCTCAAGGTCCCCATCCTGGCAGAAGGTAGAAGGCTAGGACCCCACTTTGCAACAGGAGTCCCAGAGGTAGGAGGGTGGCAAGTAGTTCCTCTCTGTGCCTGTTTCCTCGGCCTTACAATGATGATAAAATAACATCCCCTTCAGGGGAGGGGTGGCTATTAGCATACGCGAGACACGTAGTACGCAGGGAGCGCTCACAGAGCCCCAGCTGCGATTCTGGTTATCAGCCTTGGGCACCCTGTGCCACGGGAGTCACACCCTGGAGTTTCCCATGGGTGGCCGGGCACTGGGGACAGTGAGAGCCAACAGCAGGGGCCTGGCAAGCTCTCTGAAGAGGCCTGAGGCAGTGCCACCCACCCAACACTCAAGTACTTTCCCAAACTGTGCCCAGGAGCTGGGACTCAGGCATGTCCCGAGCCAGGGCGGATGGAGGCTGAACCCATTCCTTGCCAGGCCCAGGGCGCCAGGATGTCACAGGAGATGGGTCCTTGTGCCAGCCTTTCTGTTTCTCCAGCTCTACCCATCTGGCCCTTTCAGACAGGGACCACACCCTCCACCAGGGGTCCCAAAGCCCCCCACCAGTGCAGCTCCCAGCCTGGGGACATCTGGGCCACGGCGGGCCCTGGGCAGTGCCAGGTGTGCTATGGTCCTCATAGTGGCCAGGAGAGCGGAAGACCCCATGGGAGCCGGAGCAGAAGGCCCCCACTACTCCCACCCAGGGGTTTGCACCCCAGCTTCAGCGCTTCTGCAACCTGGGTGGGGGCGGGGGGGTTCCTGGCACTGGGAGAAGCTGCAGAGCCTGCCACCCTCCCTCCCCCTTACAAAGGCCTCCAGGACCAAAGGGGACTCCAGAACTTGTCAGGAGGCTGGGCAAGAGCGTGGATACCGGGGAGGAGTGGGGTCAGGACAGGGCCTCTGTGCACCTTCTTTGTCCAGGCCTCTGGGGGTGGGGGGGCTCGGCTCGGCCGCAGGGCTCGGCTCTAGAGGGGGGGGGGGGAGGTGCGGCCCATCCACCGC
This sequence comes from Myotis pilosus, assembly GCA_036010255.1. Classification (NCBI taxonomy): domain Eukaryota; kingdom Metazoa; phylum Chordata; class Mammalia; order Chiroptera; family Vespertilionidae; genus Myotis; species Myotis pilosus. The sequence continues at coordinate 1,102,013 of JASKON010000006.1, forward strand.
AGCGAGCAGAGGCCAGGGAGGCCAGCCCCACGCTGCTCTGCACCGAGCCTCAGTTTCCCCGGACCCGAGGGGCACCGGCCAACGCCCACTGACAACTTTTTTCCTGCGCGGAAAAGTCCGTAACAACTTGGGGGCGGAGAGCAGCCACGGGAGGAGACCCCGGGCGGGCGGCGGGGCTGTACGCGTGGCACTGTTTACGCGAGAGGCCGAGGAGGCGCGGCCCGCAGGAAGATGGCGACGGCGCGGGCGGGGCCGGCCGGGCGGGGCTGGGGCTGCGGCCACGGCCCGGGCGCGCCTCCTCCTCCAGGCTGGCCACCGGGGCGCGCGGCGGCGGACGGCAGCCGGGCCGCGGGCCGGAGGTCGGGGCCGGGGAGGGCGCGCGGGCGTCAGCGGACTGGGACGGCCGCGCGGGGGGCGGTACCTGTTGTTCGGAGCCTTGCGCACCAGGCCGGCAGCCTTTGTTTTCTTCCTGGCGAAGTCGCCGTCGAAGGGCAGCACCGAGGCGTAGCCATGCTCGGCCTCTGCAGACAGACGGCGCGGTCAGCGGGCCCCGCCCCGGCCCCGCCGCCCGCCAGCCCGCCCGCGGCCCGGCGCACAAAGGGGCGCGGGCGCTACCTCGGTCCCTGCGCTCCAGGTACTCGGCCGCCTCCAGCAGGATCAGCAGGGAGTTCAGCTCCATCCTCCGGCCCCCCCGCGCGCGCGCTCCGGGACGGCGGCGGCCGCTGCCCGGCCCGCTCCGGCCGGCTCCGCTCGCCGCCCGCCCCGCGCGCCCCGCGGCCCCACTGCCCCGACTCCCGCGGGCTCCCAGTGCGCTCAGCCGCCACCCTCCGCTTCAGGCCCTCAAATTGACACTTGAGAGCGAACGGCGGCCGGCGCAGCCAATGGGGGCCGGAACTCGTGGTCTGGGGGCGGGCGCTGGCCGGGACGTGGCCTATGGGAGCCGGCTGAACGCCTCGGGCTGGGCCGAGAATGTTGACAGATGCGAAGCTGGGTTCGGATAGGCCCGCCGCGCTAGTAACAATTCAGAAGCCCAAGCTTAGCAACAGCACGTGGTGGCCCGGCCCCTGCGCTCGCTGACTGGTGGCCGGCGTGCATGTTAAGTAGGTGCCGCACGCCGATTGGCCCAGGGCGACCTATGTAAAATAGGGACCGCGGACCAATGGCCGGCTGCGGGGCGCGCAGCCAATGAGGGAGCCGCGGCCGGACGCGTTGCCGAGAGGAAGCGGAGCGCGGTGGGACCGCAGGCCGCCGGGTCCTGCGCGAGAGCCCGTCGGGACGCGGAGCGGCTAGAGCGCCCTGCCGGCCCCGGGTCTGCACCCCATGCGCAGGAGGCGCCTGTGCCCCCCGATCCGTCTAAAACACTGGCTCCACGGGAGCACCGGGCCTCGCGGCGTCCTCGGGGATGTCGCCTGGAGCCCAAAAGACACCCCTCCCCGCCGGACACTGAGCGACCCCGGGAGAGCCCCGGCGTGGAGGAGGGGCGCAGGCAGCCTGAGAGCCCGACCTTCTGGGGACATCAGCTGGACAGCGGAGGCGGCGGTGTCTCTGAACTGCCCGGTGGACTCCGGAGCCCAGGGAGGGGCGGGCAACGACCTGCCGCCAGGGTTGGGAGGGGCTCCCCCCTGCGGAGGACTGCTGCTGCGGGCATTCTGACCGGTGGGGGCATTTCTGGAGGAGGTGCTAGTCCCTCTGGCCAAGGAAGCGCCTTCTGGGGAAGAGCGTCGCCACTGTGGGAGGGGAGAGGGCGCCTCACCAAGCCCCCAGCTGCGACCAGCCCTGGTGGCCCCTGACCCTAAGCTGGCTCAGGGACCGGCCTCCAGCCCCTGGATCTTCCATGTCACTGGTGGCTTGGCAGGTCCTGAGCATGGAGCCAGCAGGCTGCAGAGTGTGGAGGACTAGGTGGGTGGACCCCCACCCCCCTCCACACACACAGAGGTTCTAAATGGGAGGCACTGCTGCTGCCCAGTCCTAAGACAAAACATCTATCTATAGAAAACCCTAATATGTAGACAGAACAGCAGAACCACCGAACAACTGGTCACTATGACTGTGCTGACCACCAGGGGGCGTGTGGGGAACATGGCGGAATGGTGGAGCAGGTGAGCAGGGGCGCCAGACCAAGGCGGGGTGCCGGTGGCTGTCATTGGGACGAGCCTCTAGTGGTTACTGAAAAGTCTTTGCTCCCATGTGCCACCGTCCCACCCAGCGCTTGTGCCTGCTGCCCGGCCGGCGTCAGCCCCAATCCCTCAGTGCCTTCAGCGGGTGTGGGCAGTGGCTGCTGGCGCCGATCGCCCCTGAGTGCTTCTCCACCTACCCCTGCTCCTGAGGGGGTATCAGGGCAGCAGCCGCAGCTCGCACCCAGCACTAGCCCTGCTTGCAACTGCTGCTGGTGCTGGCCCCAATCGCTCCTGGCTGTGGGGAGAGCCGAGGCAGGAGGGGCGGGGCCGGGGCACAGAGCATGGGCCAAGACCCGCCCCTGTGCCCACGGCAGCCTCCAGGCCCACAGTCCCTTTCAAGGTGCACGAATTCGTGCACTGGGCCCCTAGGAGGACGGTGCACTTTTAGTCCTAGGAGGTGTTGAATGCGTTAGTTGCATTTCCTCGTGTGTGTCCGCATCTCCAACCCACAGATGAGGAAACTGGGAATCTGAGGTTCAAGGGTTGGCCAGGGGTTCACCCCAGTCCCAGCGGAGTGGAGGTCGGTGCAGGGGTGGTGACACAGCCTGACTCGCTGGGGTGACAGCCACAGCTGTGTGATGAGAAACGGGTGCACCCAGCAGAGGGCAGCGCCCTTGGGGGTTGGAGGCCGTGGATACTTTCCTGCGGACATTAAACACCCCTTTGATGTAAACCCCGCACTTCCTGCTCCCGCCCCACAGCCACCCCGGGGCCAGGGCAGAGCCCTAACAAGAGGCAGGCGCTGTCCTCCCCTCCTGGTTAGTCTGTAGGCTGCTCAGGGTGCAGGGGGAAGGGGGCGCCCAACTCTGGGAGGGGCGGGTGCATTCTGGGCTTTGGGGCCCAGGGGGCGGGACCTGCGGTTCCCACTTGCGGGTCAGCATTCTGCCAGGTCACCACCCCTGCCCTAACGCTGCACGTCCCCCTGCGGGATGCCGGCTCCTTCCCGGCGGGGCGCGGGGGCGGCGGTGCACCCGGCGGGCCGCGCAGGTGATGGGGGTGACGGTGGGACCCCGTGCCTGCCACCACCTGGCCTGAGACCAGAGGGGGTCGCTCCCACCTTGCCTCCCTTTGCATCTAGGCCGTTTCGGGGACCCCTCCCCCAGCCACGCCGAGTGCCCGCGGGGCTCCCTGCCACCTCTGAGTGTGGGCCCCGCGCACCGCAAGGAGTGGGGGGAGCAGGCGGCCGGGTCAGCAGCCTGGGCGAGGGGCTGGGCGCGGGCAGAGGCTTCCGGGTCCCAAGCGGAGGGGGCAGCCCAGGAGGTGGCACTGAGTGGGCAGGAGGGCAGGAAGGGGGAGGGAGGAGAGGGAGGGGAGGGAGGGGCAGGGGGAGCGGCGGGGTGGTGAGTGGGACGGGCCCTGGCCCGGCTGCGCGCCTGCGGGCTGAGGGCTGAGCCGCAAGTCGGTGCAGGGAGGGGGCGGGACCGATGGAAGATGTTACTGTGGGAGGGTGTGTGGACCGGTCTCGCTTGGTGCCCCACGTGGGGGCGGGGCATAGGCGCCCGAGGGTCCAGCTGGTTGACCCAGCCCCCAGCAGGCCGCGCAGAGCCCCCTGGACCCGGTTCTGTAGGACAGTCTGTGGCAGGTGCCGGTCCCCTCCCTGAGCCCAGGCTGGGCCAGCTGCCTCCTCGCCCACCGCCTTCCATCCGCTGGCCCTTCCTGCCCTCTCTGGCCATGAACAATAGGGACCATGGGCGTCACCCCAACACCCCTCTCCAGGTCCTGCTGCCTGGGCTTCTCTGGCCTGGGTCTCCTCGGCCTGTGTCCCCCGCCTCCCCCCGCCCCCGCCATGCTCAGGTGGCTCTAGTGCCACCCCTGGTTCCAGGGTAGAGGCCTCTCTCAGGCTGGATGCCCTGAGGGCCTCAGCCCAAGAACCCACCCAGCTCCCCAGTCCTGGGTCTGGGTCATCAACAGCTTCTCCCCCAGAGGCACAGGCCAGCTCAGGGAGTGTGAGGGCGCAGAGGCCTCTCAGATGCCAGGGTCCTGAGTGGAGGGGGTGGGACAGCAGGGTCAGAGCGGTGACGCTAAGCGCTCCGGTCCCAGCAGTGGCCCCTGGCCTCTGCCCCACCCCCACCCCCTGCGAGGTGTCCACACCACACACCTGGATGTCCTCCCTGCTCAGAACTCTCCATGGCTCCCCAGTGCCCTCAGGAAGTAGCCTGGCACTTGGTGCCTGGGGTGACCCAGCCATGTTCCCCCTCTGTGCCCCCCCGCTGGGAGCATCACCGTTTGTCGGACTCTCAGGGCTGTCCTGTGCCTCTGTAGCTCCGGCACCCCGTTCTCCACAGCACCCGCTCACCCACCCCACAAGGCCCAGCCGCCACAGCCAGCTCAGTGACCGCGGACCTGCAGGCCCACGGGCAGGGCCCGTCTGGAGTGTCTGGGTGCCCACCCTTGCCCAGCTCGGGTGGGCTCCAGCCTGAGCTCCCCTCCCCATCTGGGAGCAAATGAGCCCAAAGCCGTGCAGGCCTGGGTGAGCCACTGCTCCGTGCAGGCCTGGGTGAGCCACTGCTCCGTGCAGGCCTGGGTGAGCCACTGCTCCGTGCAGGCCTGGGACCCGTTTCTCCCGCCTCGGAGCCAGGAGAGGTTCTGACAGGCTCACTGGCCCCTGCGACGGGACCGACCTGGGCTCTGCTCTGAGCATGTGTGAAGGCCGGGGCTGGGGCCACCCCTGAATGGGAAGGCTGCCTGGAGGAGGTGGCTCTGGGTAGGCCTGGCAGGAGACAAGCGCCTCTAGGTCATGTGGGTGACCGGGGTGGGCGCGTGGGGTCCTGCCCACCTCCCCGAGCTTCCACTGCAGAGGCCAGAGAGCAGGTGGAGCCGCCCCCAGCGTGTTGCCCTGGGGTCCAGTCCCGACCAGGACCCTCCTCTCCCTGAGCCATTGGGCTGTGTCTGCCCTGCCTGTGTTCTCTGCTGGGCCAGGACCCTCTGGACCCTCCACCCACTTAAGGAACCCAGATGCTAGGGCCTGGCCAGCGGGTGTGGCTGCGCTGGTGTCCTGTCTGGACCTGGAGTGCCCATCTGCAGTGGGGGACCCCTGCAGGCAGCACCCCAGTGGCCCCCAACACCCTGGTCATCCGGTCACTCTGGGAGAGGAGGCGGGTGGATGGGCGCCCCCTCGTGGCCATCAGGGGCTATAGCAGGGACCCTGGGCCACAGAAAGGAGGGGGAAGGACCCCCAATCCTGCCCCACCCCAGCAGCCTTCATCACCTTCTTCAGACATCGTAACAGTCCTTTCCTTTCACATGCCCCTCACCCCCGCCAGGGCCACACAGCCAGCTGGGGTGGGTGGCTGCCCACCTGGGGTTTCCCGGGGGGTGTGGGCGGGGCCGGATAGCAGACTGGTTGGACCTGAGCATGTCTGTGGGGACAGAGGAGCCACAAATAGGGGCAGGCAGCAGGGGCCCCTCCAGGGGCCAGGGAGTGTGGGGGGTGTGCACTGATCTGAGTGGCAAAGAGAGGGGTGGACCGATTGGGGCTTCCCCGTTCTCCTACCCCAGGGCGGCCTCCTCACAGCCAGGCATGGTGGCTCTCTGCCCTTCCTCCCCCACCTCTGAGTCCCCTTGGATAGGGACCCCTGGGTGCTCCCTGCCAGGCCCTTCATCTTGGTGACCTGTCCCCTGGGTCCTGAGTCGCTGGGGGTGGGGGTGGGGGTGGGCAGCCAGGCCCAGGGCCCCCGGCTGTTACTGGAGCCTAAGGAGGGTGCTGGCGAGCATGTGGCCTTCTCCCAGGCCTGTGCGTAGCCCAGAGCAGGGTGAGGTGGGCAGTCCAGGAGGAAGGTCCAGCCTTCCTCCTGCTGCCAGCCCAGTGCCCGATGCGGGTGGAGGGCCTGTCTCTGGAGCTGAGACCCCGGAAGTGGCCCCGGGCACAGCCCCAGGGCCAGTGCTGCGGCCTCCCCAGCCCAGGGCCTGGCTGTGCTGCCCCCCCCCCCCGCTTCCCTGAGCTTCACCTCCCACCAGCGACGTGGGGGTGCTGCTGGCTGAGACAGGAAGGGTGATGATGGTGACGACGGGGAAACCGAGGCTCAGGAAGGCTGAGCTGATCAGGGTGCCAGGCTGGCTGGTGGGCTGACCCCGCTGTGGGTGGCAGGAGGCTCGTAGATCCTTCCTGAGCGAGGAGACTGCCTTAGACTCACCCCTCTGCACCCCAGGGCCTGGCTCTGCCCCTGGGTGCCAGCCTTGCCGAGGGCAGAGTGACCGCAGTTCCCCGGGCAGTGGCGCGCTGGAGCCCTCGAAGGGGTGCGTGGGGGATGGGGAGCCGCCCTCCCCCTGGGGCTGGTGGGGAGGAAGCCGGTCCTGCCCTCGGACTGTCCCCCAGAGCCCAGAGCCTCCCGGCTCCCATGTTCACAGGGGCAACCAGGGTCTGCAGTCCGTAAATAGATTTATGGAAATGGTGTCCAATTACAGCATTTAGAAAATAAAAATACTCTCCATACAGAATAGTCACTCCGTCATACACTCTCCCTCCCACGGAAGCCGTCCCGTGTGTGTCCACGTTAACAGTAACCGGGTTTCTCCTATAAAAGAAGCGGTAGGTGTGTCTCTCTCTCTAAAAATAAAGCTGCAACCCTCATTGCAAGGTGAAGCCTGAGATTTAGCCTGAGGAGTCCCGCTGGGCCTGCGCCCGCCCCTTCGGAGGAGCACGGGGCCAAGGTCCCAGGGGCGCGGGAAGCGGGGGCGGCAGCGAGGGGGGCACCCCGTGGTCCGTGGCTGCCTGGGAGCCCCGGCCTAAGGCTCCGGGGCCTGTCTGGGGGTCTCCACGCGGCCCCTCCCCATCCGCAGGTGGGTGGGTGGGCAGGCAACACGGGCAGCTCGCCCGAAGGACCGCTGGGCACAGTGAGGCGTGTGCTGCTCAGCCAAGGCCCCGAGGGGGCGGGCAGGGGGCGCCGGGGGAGGAGGCGGGCGTCCCGGGCTCTGGGCACTGGTTTGGCAAGCGCGTGGGGAAGCCTGCGGGCACGGAGGCGGCTGCCCGGCTGCTCCCCGAGCTGCGGCCCAGCCTCCAGGCAGCAGCTCAGCGGGGCGGGTGGACGCCCAGCCCCTGGCGCCCCAGGGACCCCTCCCGCTCCCGTTGGCCCTGCAGGTGGGGGAGCCCGCGTGGCCGGACAGAGGTGCGGGATGCTCTGGGGGTCTCCGCAGCAACAGCCCGATGAATGCGGGCAAAACCCGCGGGACCGAGCGGCGGGAGCCCCGCGCGGGGCCTTCCTTCCGGGGCGGGTCCGGGGTGCCTGGTGCCGGTCAGACGCCCCCCTTGTCGCTGTAGAAGGGCGTCACGTGGAACACGTAGCAGTGGGTGCACACGCGGACCGCCTTCACCTGCCCGTAGCGGGGCAGCGGGGCCGAGTGCGAGGAGCAGCGGGAGCAGAAGATCTGGAAGGTGGAGGGGGGACTGAGCTGGGCGGGTCCCCCGCGCCCACCTGTGCCGCACCCTGACCTTGGCGCCACCGAGAGAGCACCCAGAGGGCAGTGCCAGAGCCCTGAGCGCCGGCCCCCGGACCCTCCTCCCACCCACCAGGCGGGGCACGCGCGGGCGGCCCGCAGGAAAACCCGGGGCGGGTGGGGGCTCCCGGAGGCCGGGCTCAGGGGGAGTCCCAGGCCCCGCACCAGGCGCTGCAGGCTCCTGTTTAGAGCCCTGCCCCCCCACCCCCGTTCCCAGCTCTGAAGCAGCCGGGAGGGCACCGGGCACCATGCAGACCCTGTGGCCAAGCGCCGAGCCCATGCCGTCGGAGCCGGGCTGACCGGCCGGCCCACCTTCCCGCAGCTGCGGCAGTGATGCTTCCTGCGGATGACCGTGAAGGGCGCCTTGCAGGCGGTGCAGAGGCTGCAGGCCTCGTCCGGGACCCACTCGGGCGGGTCTGACAAGAGAGTGGGGGCGCGTCAGGCACAGGGAGTCACGGAGCCGCAACAGCGGGGGGCGGGGGGCAGGGGGGCGGGGGGGGCGGGGGTGGGTGTGCAGGAGCCTCTGGCCCCGCGGCCGGCAGCCCCGCCCCCTTGTCTCCATCCGCCCCGGATGCATCCCTGGTCTCCGAAACGGGTGGCCTCCTGTGGGTGGGCAGTGCCTGCCGGTCGGACCCCAGCCTCACCTGGACCACCCTCTCCCAAGCCTCTCCGCCAGCTCCCATCTGGCAAGGCCCTTGGGCAAAGGTAGGGGCTGAGAAATAAAGAAGTCAACCCCGTCACCCCCTTAATCAACACTGTCGGGCGTCAGGGTTCCCTGGCCCCACCACCCAGGGTACCCCTCACCCCCTGCTGTTCTCAGGTCCTGGAGCCCTGGGGTCCAGGCAGACTCCCATCCACATCTGGAGGCCAAGGCTGGTGCCGCCCCTCCCCGTCACCTGTGCTGCCCAGGCAGGGCCAGGGGCAGGGCCACCTCCTCCCATAGGGTCACAGGGTCATGGGGACCACCCTCTCCCATTCTCAGGGGCTCTGAAGTGTGGGAAGCAGTCACTTCCCTCCACCCAAGGCCTTGCGGGCTGCCATGGGCCTGGCCGGAGGTAGCAGGACACCCAGAGGGGGAGCGTCCCTCCAACGCGCCCGGCCCCAGAGATGCTCAGAGGTCCCGCCCACCCTGCAGACCCCAGGCCTCCCCCCCAGCGCCTCCCAGTGGACCTGGTGAAGGCCACCCCGCCACGGGACACCCAGGGCCTCCTCGCCTCCCTCCGGCCTCGCCTTACCGGCCATCCTCCCAGGATCCCCTCAGCTCGCCCACACCCCAGCGGGGTCGGTTCTCACGCTTGCCCCCGACACCCCGTCCAACCCCTGCTGGACCCAGCGAGGCCCTGGACGGGCCCGGGCCCTGGGCTGCACTGGGCCGGCCTCCAGCTCAGGCAGATGAGAGCACCCTGCTGGGCACCCGAGGGTCGCGAGGACGTCCTGACCTGGCCTCCCCTGACCCTGCTCACCCGCAGCCTCCGTGTGCACCTGTCCCCAGGCGCGCGGGAGAGGCCCTGAGCTGGGGACCCGCCAGGGTGTCCGGGCAGCCGGGCACACAGGGAGCGGTGTGACCTGTGGCCTATCGTGGGGTCAACTTCCGCCTCCTGGGCTCCGGCCACCTGTGACCCTGCTCAGGCCTAACTGCTCTCACCCTCCCAGCACCTCTCCAGGCTCCAGGGGGACACATGCCCCCCAGAGCCTTAGGGTCCTCCCCAAAAGGTGCTGCTAATGCCCTAACCGCCCGAGGCTCCTACCCTGACCAGCAAGCCACTGCTTCCAGCTGCCACCTCCAAGCTAGTGGGGGGCAGGGTCCCCGATCTCCAGGCTAATGTGGGGGCAGGGATCCCGATCTCCAGGCTAGTGGGGGACAGGGTCCCCGACCTACAGGCTAGTGGGGGGCAGGAGTCTCTAACCTCCAGGCTAGTGGGGAGCAGGGTCCCTGACCTCCAGGCTTTGGTCTGGACAGAGAGGAAGCGTCCAGACGGGCCAGGGATCCCCACGCACCTTCCAAGTCCCCGTCCCGGGTCTTGGCTGCCAGCTCAGAGGACGACAGGGTCTCCTGGCACAGGGCACAGTCCTCCAGGGCCGCGCCCCGCAGGGTCTGGGCGACTGGAAGAGAAGGGTGCCCGCTGGGTCCACGCCCCATCACCGTCCCTGGCCGTGCACCGTGAAGAGGCCGTCTCTGCCCAGGGCTGGGATGCGGGCTTCTGGGTTCCCCCACCCCTGGGTGCTGGACACCCCAGTCAGCAGGCGGCAGAGCCTGTCCCGGGGGGCACTCACCCTTCCGGAACTTGTCCTTGTCGTCCATCTCCGGCTTGGTGGCCATGACCTCGAAGAGGGTCTTGAGAATACTTCTCAGGTCGCTGGCGTAGTTGGTTTGCAGCTGGTCAGCCACCCCTGGGAAGGGGGGAGACAGGGAGGCGGTGGGCTGGCCGCCTGGGGACCGTGTGCCTGCAGCTGGTCAGGGCGAAGCAGCCGCCAGCCGGGACGCGGCTTTGGCGGAGGCAGGAGCTGGGTACGTCTCCTCCTTCCGGCCACCGCCGCCACCGCTGCGCAGTCCTGGCCCCTCACCGCGGGGATCTCAGAGCCCACACCGTGCCCACCCCGGCAGCACCGCCCCCCGCCACGGCCATGACTGCCCCCGAATGACTGTCCCCGGGAGTGACTGAGGCCGAGCTCCCGGAGGCTCCTGGCGTGCGGCTGTGCTGAATGCTTGCCAGGCACCAGCTCCTTAGCCATCAAACCCACCGTGGGAGCCCGGCCAGCGTGGCTCAGGGGTTGAGCTTTGACCTAGGAACCAGGAGGTCATGGTTCGATTCCCGGTCAGGGCACAGGCCCGGGTTGTGGGCTCGATCCCCAGTGTTGGGCGTGCAGGAGACAGCCAACCATTGATTCTCTATAGTCATCGATGTTTCTATCTCTCTCTTCCTCTCCCTTCCTCTCTGAAATCAATAAAAATATATTAATGGCAGTGATTCCTGGGCTCATGACCACAGGCTACCCTGCAGTGCTGGCTCCTGCCTCTTCTCTGCAGCCGGGGCAGAGGGGGCACTGGAGGGTATGGGGAACAGAGGGGGCACCAGAGGGTATGGGGGGCAGAAGGGGCACCAGAGGGTATGTGGGACAGAGGGGGTACCAGAGGGTATGGGGGCAGAGGGAGGCACCGGAGGGTGGGGGGACAGAGCCCACTGCAGGACAGGCACTGCCTAAGCCCCTCCCCGGGTGGGTGGGGAGGGCGCGCATGGCGGGACCCCACACTGTATACTTCTGAACCACCTGGGTTTGTACTCATTTAAAACACACAAAACAAAAGGAAACCGTGAACAAGGCGTCCTTTGCTCACGCCCTCTCTGAACCCCCTGGGGGACAAAACAGCCCCCTCTTTCTGTGAGCCGTGGAGGAAGGAAAGACAAACTAGTCAGGATGCAGACGGACTCTGACCCCAAGGGGCCATCGCGGGGGCGGGGGGGGGGGGAGGGGGAGGAGGAGGGGGGGAGGACCCTGACAGCGAACAAAGCCTGCTCTCTGCTGGGCACAGGGCGCATTGCAGGGCGTGGGGCGATGACAAGACAGAGCAGGGGCCCGCGGACAGGGCCGGGCACCCCTGCACCCCGACATCAGCCAGCACCCCCCAACATCATCGCATCATCGTCAAGATGTCACCCGCAGCCGACCTCAGCCCCACGGGCACTGGCTGCCTCCCGGAAGCAGAGCCCACGTCCACCAGCCCACACCGCCCAGGCCCGCACGTGGCACCTGAGATGCAGACGAACAGGCGGTGGATCAGGTCGTGGCTGCCGTGGAACCTGGACCGGATCTTCTCTCTCGTGGCCACGGGGGCCGCCTCCAGCACGGCCTTGTCCGCGGAGCAGGCCCCGGCCGGGGAGCCGCTGCACAGAGAAGCAGACACGGCGGTTGGGGGGCCTGTGCCTGGTGCTCCGCGGGGAGAACAGAGAAGAATCCGGTCTGCGTGGGCCAGAGCCTGGTGGCTTGGCCATCTACACGAGAGGCTGGGAGTGGCTCAGGGCCCGCCGCCCGGAAAGGGTCCCCAGCTCTGTCTGTGAACCAGGAGGTCACAGTTCGATTCCCAGTCAGGGCACAGGCCTGGGTCGCGGGCTCGATCCCCAATCGGGGAGAGGATGCAGGAGGCAGCCGATCCATGACTCTCATCACTGGTGTTTCTGTCTCTCCCTCCCTCTCCCTTCCTCTCTGAGATCAATAAAAACATATTTTAAAGAAAGAACACAACAGGTGTTGGTGACTTGGAGAAATCGGGCCCTCGGACCTCCTGGGCAGGAGGCGGGATCTGACGGTGCAGCCCCTTCGGAAGCCAGCCCAGCAGCTCCGGTACCGTGTGACCCCGCAATCCACCCTCGGCGTGCACCCCGGGGCCTGGACACAGATTCACGCAAACGTGTACACGCATGTCCACAGCAGCCCCGAAGCAGACCAGACCCGTCCCACAGGATCGGTGGGAGAACAGTGGGGCGCGGCCAGCCAGCGGATTCACTGTCAGCCCTGCAAGGGGCTCTGACCCGCCACAGCGCCCGCACGGCCGCCTGTGCAGGTCCGCTTCCCTGGACAGCCTGGGGCAGCAGAGGGGCTGGCAGCTGAGCGGAGCGGGGTGGGGTGTACCCCTCCCCCCAGGAGGGGTGGCGGCGGTGGCCTGGTTCCTCTGGGCACAGCGGGACCTGAGTCCTGTGCGCAGCCCTGCTGGGGAAAGGGTCCCCGCTACGCCACGGGACCTGATCCTGTCGCACATGCCGTGTGTGCGCGTCTGGAAAGCTAGGCGGGCACGTGTGTGTGTGTGTGTGTGTGTGTGTGTGTGTGGGCGCGCGTGTATAAATAGACGTGTTGTCGCACGGGCCCAGGACTGTGCCGCGTCCCGGTGCCACACCTGCTGCTGCTTTTAAAAGCTCTGAACAGAAGGCGCGACGGCTGGCGGACCAAAGCAGCGGGGACACGGCTGAGGGAGCACCCCCTCTCCTGCCGCACCCCCTCACACAGCACCCCTCCTGCCGCACCCCCTCACACAGCACCCCTCCTGCCGCACCCCCTCACACAGCACCCCTCCTGCCGCACCCCTCACACAGCACCCCTCCTGCCGCACCCCCTCACACAGCACCCCTCCTGCCGCACCCCCTCACACAGCACCCCTCACACAGCACCCCTCCTGCTGCACCCCTCACACAGCACCCCTCCTGCCGCACCCCTCACACAGCACCCCTCCTGCCGCACCCCCTCACACAGCACCCCTCCTGCCGCACCCCCTCACACAGCACCCCTCACACAGCACCCCTCCTGCCGCACCCCCTCACACAGCACCCCTCCTGCCGCACCCCTCACACAGCACCCCTCCTGCCGTACCCCCTCACACAGCACCCCTCCTGCTGCACCCCTCACACAGCACCCCTCCTGCCGCACCCCTCACACAGCGCCCCTCCTGCTGCACCCCTCACACAGCACCCCTCCTGCTGCACCCCTCCTGCCGCACCCCCTCACACAGCACCCCTCCTGCTGCACCCCCTCACGCAGCACTTCAACCTTCCCTCCCGTCTCTGCCTCTGGGAGGAGGAGAGGAGACGCCTGCTTCAGGGCAGCAGCTGCTCAGACAGGAATCCTGCTCCCCTGGGATGGAGGACGGTGACCCTTGAGGCTGTGGCCTCCCTGGTGCCTGCCCCTCCGCCCCACCCCTTCCTGCCCCCCCAGGACTACCAGTGCTGACAAGCACACTCGCTCCAGCTCAAAGCCCTGCTTCCACCCCAGACTATGGGGTCCCCTGGTGCCCCAGGGAGCCGGGAGTCGGACAGGAAGTGGGCAGGACTGGGGGGATGCGGCCCTCCTCGGGCTCTGGGGAGGAGGGGACAGCCTGCAGCCTGGACTCTGCCAGGCCTGTTCTCCTGGAGCCGCCCCGGCAGGGTGTCCACATGGCGACCGGGCTGGGGAGGGACCCTGCCAGAGGGAGCCCGCCGCCTCACGCCGGGGAAGCTGGGCTGGATGGCCACCGGCACTGGGCGGGGCAGAGGGCGGCTGCAGGGCAGGGATTGGGGGGAGCGTCAAGGATGTGAGAGACTGGACATGAGCCTGGTGGCCCCCTCCCTCACTGCAGGCATCCCCGAGGCCAGCTGCCTCCCAGGCCGGGTGCCCCTGGATCGAGGGTGAGAAAAGAACTCTCAAACTCAACATGGAAGCACACACAGAAAGAAACGGCACAAGGTTTGAACAGACGGCGGTGACAGCCCTCAGTGATGGGGTGATGATGGAGTAACAACCCTGAGTGACGGTGGTCATGACAGTGAGTAACAGTCCTGAGTAATGATGGTGGTGAGGACTGAGTAACTAACAATGGCTGAGTGATGGTGGTGAGGACAGCGAGTAACAGCCCTGAGTGACGGTGGTGATGGCTGGTGACAGCCCTGAGTGACGGTGGCTGAGTGACAGTGTCCAATAGCAACAGTGGGCAATGGGGTCTGTAACAGGCTGAGAAGACATGGAGGGAGGTCAGAAATGACAAGCATGGCACTCAGCTCCTCCTCCAGCCGCCATGGCGCTGGGGACTGTCGCCCATTTTACAGATGACAAAACGGAGGCTGAGGGAGGTTGTTGACCGGCCCCAGGTCAGACAGCCAGTCCACGGCCCTTTATCCCCATGGGCCCTCCGTCCTGCTGCACTCACAGGTACTCCCCACACAGGGAGCACGGGCCCAGTGCCAGCATTCCCCGGGAGACGTCCCCGCGCCCGCACTGCACCGCACGCTCTGGGAGGGGGGCTCGCGGCCAGAGCACAGCACCGGTTAGGGCAGAAGCTTAGAAGCCTGTGCGGCGGCAGCCCTTCCAGATCCCGCCATTCTGCCTGTTAGGGTGGCCAAGGAGGAACGCACAAGGCCAGAGTGGTGAGGGATCACGAATTTATTCGCCGAGTCAGCGGCGTTTAAAGGACTCTAGGCGGGCTTTTCTGGGCGGAGAGTTCTCTATGCAGGTCGGGATTCTGGGAAGTCGGGGGGGAGAGAATGGTCTTAGCAGGTGGGTTGTGGTCTAGGCAAGTGGCCTGTCCATGTGAAGTGTCTAAAGGTGAGCTCCCAGGGGAGCGGCTATCAATTCAATTGCTCGATCAGATCTACCACTGTCCGAACGACAGCCAGGGAGGGCTCCCTCAGCCAGAGCCAGTCTCGCTCTCTGATGGTTGGAGAGGGTCTCAGGAGACCAGACGGCCTGGACCTCAAGTGGGGGGCGCGGAGTGGGTGGGAAGCTCAGTGGGGGAGGCGGGGAGGAGGGCCGATGCGCGTGGTCAGCCAGGGGACTGGAGGGCCGAGGGCCAGAAGCTGCCTCTGGGAATTGCCAATTTACTCCCACAAAGTAAAATCGCAGGCGTCCGAAAACCAATAATCAGAGCGAAGGGCCCCTGGGACAGCGAGGCCGGCGACATGCAGCGCGCCCGGCCGACGGGAGCCTGTTCAGTCCCTAAGGAAACTGGAACCCCAGCCGGACGGCGCGGAGAGCAGCCCGCGGGAACGGGCAGTGCCTGGGAGGAGCACCCGGCGCACCAGGTCAGGGCACAAACCACAGCTCGCAGGGGGCGTCTCTGCTCCTGAGCTGGGAGACCCGGGCGAACAGCCGCAGCCGGGTCAGGCCCCGGGGCCCCGACAGCAGGGGCCGAGGCCGGACTCCGGGGCGCTGCTGTGCGTGTCCTGCCCCAGCGCCGGTGCCACGGAAATAACCCAGATGCCGAGCCAGAGGGGCGGTGACCACGCGGCTCATGTGACGCGGGAAACTACGGAGACGGGAAAGGACAGGACAAACGAGCCTGTGTCCTGACCATAGCGGAAGCGGCTTTGTGGAGGAGCGATCACAAAACAATATTCGGTGAAAAAACAATAAAACTGCCCGTGGGATCGGGGGTGGTTTTATTTCCCTCCTTGGTTCTCATTCATGTTTCCCTACGTTTCCACAGTGAACAGGGCCACGTTATAATGAGCGTTATTTTTAAAGGAGGCAGGAGGCTGGGAACACATGGTGGCAGGACATCCAGGGACAGGCAGATGCACTCGAGACAGACGGACTTCCGTGTCTAGAAAAGGGCCTCACTCAGCCGGCTCTGCATACGGAAGGTTCTGGATAACGAGGTGAGTCCACACAGGGACAACAGGGTTTTAAAAAAACGCCACTTTTCCCAAAAAGGCTGATCTGTGACCCTGAAAAGGTGAGAAAGCAGCAGCAAGAAGAGCTGAGGACATCGGTTCCGGTTCTGCCGGGACAGCTGGGAGCACGGGGCGCAGGTTGGGCCGGGGAAATGCCGCAGAGGGGCTCCTCCGGCTGGACCCTCCTCCAGGACCGGACAGCCGGCCTTCCACCTGGGCCCGGCTCTGCTCGGGGCAAACATGCTCCCGGTGGTGCCCTGAGAGCAAGCAGGCCGTCCCGGCGTCTCCTTCATGGCTCCGTCTCCAGGTGTGGCGCGGGTCTGAGGAGCCCGTGACCGAGTGCAGTTCCCTCCCCAGGCACACGCTGCAGGGGCCACAGGGTCAGATCAGGCCAACGCGGTCCCGTGAAGGGCACATGGCACGACGCCAGGGGGCAGAACGGGCTCGCGCTGCAGGCGGCTGGGCTCTCCGTCTGCCAGGCGGGGTGACCAGCTGCACTGCCCCGGGGCCGCTGCCATCACCTAATGCCAACAGGGTCCAGGCGTCTCGCCGTCGGAATGTTGTGAACTTCCTGCCTGTGGCTGGGCAGCAGGCTGCTTGATCTCATGCTTGTCTTCCCAATGCCCCGTGTTCCATCAGGCGCCCTGAGGTCGGCGCCCCACCTGGTCGCTGGGTGGGTGTCCCCAGCCTCGCTCGGCCGCCCAGGAATCAGCCGGGTCCTGTGGGTGCGACAGCGCCACCTGCCGGCCGGATTCCCAGCTCCCCCGACGCAGTGCTGGGCCCGGGCGCCGCTGTCCAAGGTCCTGACCCAGACGCAGGGCTGTCCGGTCAGCGGGCTGCCTACCAGTCTTCCTCCCTCGGACGCCTGCACCTATGGACACCCCGGAGGATGGGGCGTCTCCCGAGGCCTCCATGGGGCTTTCCGCGGGTTCTCCTCCTTTCCCAGCTTCGGCGTGGGCACTGAGCTGACGAGGCCTGGGGGCTGAGGCGCGTCATGAACAAGCAGTGTCCACGCAGGACACGTCAGGAAGGCGGGAGGGGGCCCCAGACAGCGCAGGGGTCCTCTGGCTGTCACCTGAACACACAGCAAAAGAGTGGGTGCAGGTCAGTCACCGAAGTCCACGGAGCCCGTCAGAGAACGCGTGATGTTTTCCGATCAGCCTGGCAGGAAAGCGATGCACTTACCGATCCACTCGCCCCGAGGAAGAGCCGTCCAGTCGGTGGTGGACAAAAAGTCGTCCCGCTGGCCATGGCTGCGGCAGCGGGCGCCATCTCCCACGTGGCCTCATCACAGAGGGACCGCTCGCTCCTGGGAGCCAAGTCCAGGGCCACCCCAAGGCCAGCAGCTGGTGTGAGTGACGCGGGCCCAGCCGCACAGCGGGCCCCAGGCGGCCGAAAGTGACAGTGGGGGCACGTCTAGAAGCTACCACGGGCAGCCTCCAGGCTCGGCCAGGCACGCAAGGCGAGAGGAGCGTGTGTAGGACGAGGCCTTTGCCAAGAACAGGAGGGGAAGCATGTGTGTGGGCGGTGTGGGCTCACATGCACCATTGCTTCTATTTTTAAAGTTTTAGGAGAAGCTATAAAAATGTAAACCTGTTACTTCAGGAGAGGGGGCGAATGCGGGGAGAGGCTGAATTCTCTGGTTATATCTTATTCCGTAGACCTGACGGGGAATCATGCAAACATTCCACCTAATTAAATACAAATGAAACCCAGTGCAAACGCAGTGTCCACCATCTGCTGCTAACGGGAACAAAGGCACCTCTGCGGCGAACTGGGGGCCTGGCCTCAGACAGCCATTTCGGGTGAGTCCCAGAGGGTGTGCCCCGCGGACAGAAGAACGTTTAAACCAGTGGTTCTCAACCTCCTGGCCCTTTACATACAGTTCCTCATGTTGTGACCCAACCATAAAATTATTCTCGTTGCTACTTCATAACTGTCATGTTGCTACTGTTATGAATCGTCATGTAAACATCTGATATGCAGGATGGTCTTAGGCGACCCCTGTGAAAGGGTCGTTCGACTGCCAAAGGCGTCGTGACCCACAGGTTGAGAACCACTGGTTTAAACAGTCTCACGGGACACAGGTGAGAAATGAACCCTGAACAGGATGGTGGGCACGCAAACGGCAGCCACTGTGGCAACCAGGTGACAGCACCTCCCAAAGCTGACCCGCGGCCCTGGCCTGTGTGGCTCCGTGGGCTGGGCGCTGGCCTGTGCACTGAAAGGTTGCCAGTTCCATTCCCCGTCAGGGCACATGCCCGGGTGTGGTTTTGGTTCCCAGTCGGGGTGTGTATGGGAAGCAACCGATCGATGTTTCTCTCTCTCTCCCTCTCCCTTCCTCTCTCTCTCTCTGAAGTCATTAAAAAATATTTACAAAGAAAGCTAAACCATGTGACCAGCAATTCCACTCCCAGATATCTAAGCAAAAGAAATGGAAACATGACCACACACACAAAAACTTGTACACAGCCCAGCCGGTGTGGCACAGTGGTTGAACAGTAACCTCTGTATGAGCCAGGAGAAAACAGTTCAATTCCTGGTCAGGGCACAGGCCCAGGTTGTGGGCTTGATCCTCAGGGTGGGGCGTGCAGGAGGCAGCCGATCGATGATTCTCTCTCATTGATGTTTCTATCTCTCCCTCCCTCTCCCTTCCTCCCTGAACTCAGTAAAAAAAATACTTTAAAAAAAAAAATGCCCTGCCGAGGCCGGTTTGGCTCAGTGGATAGAGCGTCGGCCTGTGGACTGAAGGGTCCCGGGTTCGATTCCGGTCGGGGGCATGTGCCTGGGTTTCGGGCACGTCCCCAGTGGGAGATGTGCAGGAGGCAGCTGATCGATGTTTCTCTCTCATCGATGTTTCTGACTCTCTATCTCTCTCCCTTCCTCTCTGTAAAAAATCAATAAAATATATTTTAAAAAAAACAAACAAACAAAAAAAACATGCCCTGACCGGTTTGGCTCAGCGGATAGAGCATCGGCCTGCGACTCAAGGGTCCCTGGTTCGATTCCAGTCAAGGGCATGTACCTTGGTTGTGGGCGCATCCCCAGTAGGGAGCGTGCAAGAGGCAACTGATCGATGTTTCTCTCATCGATGTTTCTAACTCCCTATCCCTCTCCCCTCCTCTCTGTAAAAAATCAATAAAATATATTTTTTTAAAAAAAACTTGTACACAGATGTTCACAGCAGCATTATTCATAATAGCCAAAAGATGGAACTAGCACACACACACACACACACACACACACAGGCGCGCGCGCGCGCGCACGCACACGCCTGGACAGACAGGTGGATAAACAAAACACGTCCATCCCCACACGGAGTATTACGCAGCCATGAAAAGGAGGGAAGGGCTGGCGTTTGCTACAGTGCACACGGCCTTGGAAGCATGATGCGCAGTAGGAAGCCAGACACCAGCATGGGACAGACTGTCGAGTCCCAGAGGGTAGGCGGGGCGAGGGGGTGGATGGGAAGAGATTAACCACAGCACTTGTGTGCAGGTATGCATAACCCCTGGACACAGACAACAGTGTAGGGCAGTGGTTGGCAAACTGCAGCTCGTGAGCCACATGTGGCTCTTTGGCCCCTTCAGTGTGGCTCTTCCACAAAATACTGACTTCTGCGCATGGGCCACGAAGTTTTGATCACACTGTACATGTGCGCCCACACGTGGTATTTTGTGGAAGAGCCACACTCAAGGGGCCAAAGAGCCACATGTGGCTCGAGAGCTGCAGTTTGCCGACCACTGGTGCAGGGAAGGCCTGGAGCGGGGGCAGGGGCCAGGTGGGGGCCGATGGGGGAACGGGGATATCTGTAACACTTTCAACAATGAAGATGCATTTTTTAAAAAGCCAGACACCAAACGTAACTTAATGTGTGAATCTGTTTATGTGAAGTGTCCGGAACAGGCCACTCTATGGAGCCAGGAAGTACCCAGGGCTGGGGGAGGGGTGGGGAGTGACTGAGGCCCCACCCAGGAAAGGCAGCTGTGGGCACATGGGCTATGGTCCAGCCGCAAATGTGGGGACTCGGCACGGAGGAGAGAGCAGCAGCGGCCCCAACACCACAGGGTCCCAGCCAGCTCCTCATGCCTGTGCTGGAGGACGAGGCCCGAGAGGAGGCGGCAGAGCACAGAGCCCTGTACCCACAGACCCCTCCCCCGGTGTGAAGTCCCTCCCCCTGATGTGGAGACCCCTCCCCCTGATGTGGAGACCCCTCCCCCAGTGTGACGATCCCTCCCCCTGGTGTGAAGACCCCTCCCCAGTCCACCCCGCTGACCACCTCTGTACCCATCTCCCACGGGTCCTGACAGAGGGCCTCATCCAGCCTCCAGGCTGAGCACCCACTGGTGGTCACGGCCGAGGCCAGGAGGGCGCCCTGCAGGCTGGGTCCCGGTGGGCCCCGTGGGAAGCATTGAGGCGAACCCCGCCCGCCCCCGCCGATGTCAAGGGAGGAGCGGGCGCCGCTGGCTGATCTGCTTTGTCTGGATAAGTCGGGGGAGGGGAGCCAGGGACCCAAGGCGCCTGGAGTCCGCGGAGGTGCCCAGGCGCGGGGGCCTATGGGTCGGTGCCTCGGGGGAGAGGAGCACCTGGAGGGAGGGCAGCGCCCAGAGCACCCCCTGAAGATCTCGGGTGGTCCCAGCACCCTGGCGGCCCGGGGCCCACACCTCACTGAGGGTGAGTGCAGCCCACGGGGGCCGAGTGGCCGAGTGGTCAGGTGGGCACCCTCGGGCAGCAAAGACAAAGCCACGCCCATCACCAATGTCTAGCCCACCCACACGCTGGTTACACCAGGACCAGGATGGGCCACATGCGGCGGGGGGGGGGGGGGGTGGGGGGGGTGGGGGGAGAGGGGGCGGGCCACGGGCTTAGCATTGCCACCACCTGAAAGACACCTGTGTCCTCAGGGGCCAATAGGGGCATTTCTGGGCGGATGTCACCACCGTGCCCAGGAGGCCCTGCCCCCCCCACCCACCCCCCCCCCCGAGGGCCCGTGGGAACACCTCAACAGAGAATCAGCCCACACAACACGCCCCCAGTGCAGTCAGAGGGTGAGCCCAGTGGCCAGAGCTCTTACCTGGGGCCCGACAGGCTGCGGCTCCCCTCCCCGGCCCCGGGGGGCTGTCCACCGTCCGGCTGTCTGGCCTCGGGCTCCTCCTGCTGACCGCCGTCGCCACCGCCCGGCAGCCTGTCTGCTGCGTCCACCGCGGGCCCTGAGGTGAGTGCCAGGCACTTGCTGGGAGCAGGGGCTCTGGGCTCCTGGTCGGGGGTGTCTTCTGAGGGCAGGGGGGCCGGGGGCCCCGCGGGCAGTGCCTCCAGGGCTGGCTGGGCCTCCTCCGGCCTCTTGGCCCCGCCCTTGGCCAAGCCGGAGCCGACATAGGAGGTGCCGATGACGCCCGGGCTGCACTTGTCCAGCAGGCTCTCGGCCGCCTCCTCCCTGCCGCCCCGGCAGCCCCCGCAGCACACGCAGGAGTTCAGGAGGCAGCTGGTGGCTGCGGCACCGAGTTTGTGGGGGCCCTCGGTCCCCTCGGCCAGGGTCTCCGACGGGGAGGCGCCGGTTCCGGGCGCTTCCAGGGCAGAGACGGCGCCGTCCAGGAGGGCAGGCGATTTGGGGTTGAAGATGACCGTGGCCGAGAGCTTCATGCCCCCCGTCCGGTGGGCGATCATCTCCGCGGTCTCCGCGTCGTCCGCCGTCGCCTCCCAGCCGTCCAGGTGCGGCTGGGCGTCCAGGCAGCTGCAGGAGTTGGGGCCCGAAGCCCAGGCCTTGTCCTGGTCTGGGACGTTGTTGTTGTTGCTCAAGTCGTCCTCGTCCTTCGAGGTGGCGGGCACGCTGCCCCCTGCCTCCCTGCCCTGCTCTCTCTCCTGGGAGTCAGCGCGGGGGCCACCCGGCCACACGGAGGGGCTGCCCGGGGCCTCGGCTGCCCCCTCCACATCGTCCATGAAGAACACCCTGCCCTCCTCCTCGTCGCTGCCCGAGGGCCGCAGCCTGCGGCTCGGGGAGGCCTCCCCCCGGGGGCTGCCCTCGCTGCCCGGCCTGCGTGCGGGGGACTGGCAGGCGCTGGGGGGGGACAGCAGGGAGGACATGGCGTCCCCGGCCCGGTGCACCATGCGGCTCAGCTGCTCCAGCTCCTGGTCGTCGTACTGCATGGAGCAGGCCAGCTCGGCCTCCAGGTCCTTGCCCTTGGCGGGGAGCAGCTCCTCGGGCGGGAGGGGCGCCGGGAAGGCGGGCACCAGGGCGGGGGGCACGGGCACGTCTGTGCGGAGGGGGAACTCCACATCGTGGGAAATGCAGAGGTTCCGTTCCAGCGTGTGCAGCTCGTCCTCCGTCAGCGTCTGCAGCAAATCCCTACGGGACCAGACCCCCGGTGAGGGCCCCAGAGGGACCAGACCCCGGAGTGAGGGTCCCAGAGGGACCAGACCCCCAGTGAGGGTCCCAGAGGGACCAGACCCCCGGGGTGAGGGCCCCAGAGGGACCAGACCTCGGGGTGAGGGCCCCAGAGGGACCAGACCTCGGGGTGAGGGCCCCAGAGGGACCAGACCCCCGGGGTGAGGGCCCCAGAGGGACCAGGCCTCGGGGTGAGGGCCCCAACGCCACCCGGCCTCCGCCTCCGCCAAGAGCAGGTGGTGCTGCCTGCCGGCGCCCGCAGGGAAGCAACGGGCATGATCGCTCGCCATTCAGTTCACACTCACACACTTCCTCCCCGATAAAGTGAGGCACCGGCTCCCGCTGGGTGGTGGGGGCTTCCTTCTTTTAAATATAGACCTATTTTTTAAATATACTTTTATTGATCTCAGAGAGGAAGGGAGAGGGAGAGAGAGAGAAACATCAGTGATGAGAGAATCATTGGTCGGCTGCCTCCTGCACGCCCCCACGCTGGGGATCCAGCTCGCCACGGGCAGGTGCCCTGACTGGGAATCGAACTGTGACCTCCTGGTTCCTAGGTCAGAGCCCAACCACGGAGCCACGCCAGCCGGGTCGGGCAGTTTCCTTCTAACAACCAGATTCCAGAACCTGTGGCGGAAACCAGAGAGCCTGCCCTCGGGGATGTGGTAATCACAGCAATGACAACATCTGGGAGTGAAGAGCCATGTGGGGCTCCCATACAGCCTTCCTCCTCCCGCTCCACAGCCGTGTCTGAGCCGTGTGTGCTGGGCGCGGGGCACGCGCAGCAAGGCAGGCATGGTCCCTGCCTTGGGGGGCTGTGTTGGAAGATGCAGAAAATAAGTATTTATATGAGTGATGACTGAACTACAATAGTGACAACTGCAACAAAGGAAAACGGAGGGCACCTGGCCGAGTCTGGGAGACTTCCTGGAGGAAGGGGCATTGAGCCAGAGACGAGGAGGTGGAGCAGTGGGGTGAGCAGTGGCTCTGTCAGGGAGAAGCGCGGGCCAGCCTGGGGTCCGAGTCCCTCGTTGAACGCTCTGGGGCCATCACGGAGGGCCACACGGAAAAGAGGCCGCTCAGTCGGCCAGCGCTGCTGAGCAGCTGGCATCGAACCCGGAGCCAAGTGGTCCCCAGTTCAATTCCCAGTCAGAGCACGTGCCTGGTTGTGGGCTCGATCCCAGTGCGGTTGCGGGAGGCAGCCCCTGAGCCGATCTCTCTCATCATTGGTGTTTCTTTCTTTCTTCTTTTTTTTTAATCCTCACCCGAGAATATTTTTCCATTGATTTTTAGAGAGAGGGGAAGACAGAGAGAAGCATCGATGTGAGAGAAACACACAATTGATTGCCTCCTGCACGTGTGCTGGCCAGGGCCCAGGCGGGGGAGATGCCTGAACTGAGGTTCATGCCCTTGACTGTAATTCCAGAATCGAACCCGGGACCCTTCGGTCCGCAGGTTGACGCTCTATGCACTGAGCCAAACCGGCCAGGGCTCATCATTAACGTTTCTCTCTCTCTCCCTCTCTCTCTAAAATCAATAAAAACATATATATTTTTTAAACGAGTGCCTCTCAGAACCGCACATCTTGTGCTCTAACAGCGTGAACCCGTTTCACAGCCTGTCCTGCGAGCCAGGCCCCGACAGGGCCCTGAAACGGCACAATGGGCAAGCGGGACCCCGCAGGGCAGTGACGCTGCCGGTCTCCAGGCACAAAGGCCTCAGCAGAGAACTTGTCCCGTGGGAAGGACGGGCACAGAGCTACACAGGGCCCTGGGCGCCATAAACCAGCAGCGGAGACCACGGCCAAGGCCCCAGCGCCCGCACAGGAGCAGGAGAGGGCCGGTAACAGCCCCCCAGTCCTGCAGAGCGGAAGGCTGGGGGGCCGCCGACGCCAGCACCCGCCCCCCCCATCCTCCTGCCCTCCACACCTTATTTTCCGCAGCAACGTGTGGAAGGGCCGGAACAGCTCGGACATGTCTTCCGCCTTGCGGTCCAAGTTTAGGGGTCCGTCCGCGTAGACCACAAGGCCGCTGCATTCAAGACACAAAAGCCAGCCTGGCTTCAGGCCCCGCGGCTGCTGGGCGCCCAGATGCACAGGGGCCTCCAGGCCACCCCACACCCAGCACGGCACATGCTTCGCCTCAAGACCCAATCCTTTCTTTTTCTTTTTTTAAATACTAGAGGTCTGGTGCACAAAATTTGTGCACAGGTAGGGTCCCTAGGGCTGGCCTGTGATCAGGGCCAATCAGGTTCCCTGACTCCTCGTTCCCTCGCTCCCTCAGCACCCCGCCACCGCAGCTGGTCGCCCGCCATAGTCCACGCTGCCCCCTGGTGGTCAGCGCACATCATAGCGAGCGATCAAACACCTGGTCGAACTTCCTACAGGACAATTTGCATATTAGCCTTTTATTATATAGGATATTTTTATTGATATCAGAGAGGAAGGGAGAGGGAGAGAGACAGAGAAACACCAACGATGAGAGAGAATCATTGATTGGCTGCCTCCTGGACGCCTCCCCACTGGGGATTGAGCCTGCCACTCGGGCCTGTGCCCTTGACCGGAATCGAACCATTACCTCCTGGTTCATAGGTCAATGCTCTACCACTGAGCCACGCCGGCCAGGTGAGACCAAATCTTAAACAAGTTTAGAGGAAAGCAATGAGAACTGTCACTCAAACTGTGTCCTGTTCTGACAACGGTCACTCAAGGGACCATCAGATAACCACCACCTGGGCGGCCTGTCGCCGCGGCAACCACATCCTTCAGCGCAAGACTGTCCCTGAGCCCCAGGCCTGGGAAACGGACACCCCTAGAGTTTGTGACAACGAGACCCAAAGCCATCTACCCCCAGAGCCAAGCAGAAGCGGGAGCAGCCGCCTTCGGGGGTGTGAGCACCATTTATCAGCAATGGGCGGAGCCGCCGGACTGGACGGCCCTGCCCGGTTGCTGCCGAAGGACCGTCCGGGGGAGGGACACTCACCACACGATGGCCAGCCTGGGGATGGTGAACATGAGGGCGGGCTCGTAGTCATCAATCATGTCCTGGGTCAGGTACCCGCAGTCCAGGGCCCTGGCCGGGGGCACAGTGAGGAGGGCAGGGCCTGGGTCAGACTCGCGTCCACGCCGGGCGGACACCGGAAGGTGACTCGGGCGCCCTGAGCCCTCGCAGGTGTGGGCAGGGCGGCCTGCACTGCCTCCCCTCCCCCGCCTGATCCCAGCGACGCAGTCAGAGCCTCTCTCCCGCGGGTGAGTGAAATCCTCGCCAGGTCAACACCGAATACTCCGTCCTAAAAAGCCACGCTCAGGAGGCCACAGCAGGCGGCTTCACAACTGGCCCAGCAGCAGGGCCCTAGTCACACACAGAGACCACTCCGGGCTCCATCAGTCCATTCGGAGTCTGACTTCACACCCCCAGGCGCGAGCTGACTGGAGAGCTGCCCCCAAACCCATTCGGGACCTGACACCCAGCCAGGGCCTCATCCTGACTCGGGGGGGGGGGTGAGGAGGAGGGAGGGGGAGGAGGGAAGGGCAGGAAGGGGAAGAGGGGGAGGAGATGGGGGGCATGGAGGTGTGCAGATGAACAGGTGGAAGCGGGAGGGGAGGAACTGGAGGGGAGGGAGGGGGAGGAGGGAGGGGAGGAAGGGGAGGAGGGGGAGGAGATGGGGGGCATGGAGGTGCGCAGATGAACAGGTGGAAGCGGGAGGGGAGGAACTGGAGGATGAGGGAGGGGGAGGAGGGTGGGGAGGAGGGAGGGGAGGGGGAGGGGGAGGGAGGAGGAGGAGGGGAGGAGATGGGGGGCATGGAGGCGCGCAGATGAACAGGTGGAAGCGGGAGGGGGGAACTGGAGGGGAGGGAGGGGAGGAGGGAGTGGGAGGAAGGGGAGGAGGGGGAGGAGATGGGGGGCATGGAGGCCTGCAGATGAACAGGTGGAAGTGGGAGGGGGAACTGGAGGACGAGGGAGGGGGAGGAGGGAGGGGAGGAGGGAAGGACAGGAAGGGGAGGAGGGGAGGAGATGGGGGGCATGGAGGTGCGCAGATGAACAGGTGGAAGCGGGAGGGGAGGAACTGGAGGATGAGGGAGGGGAGGAGGGTGGGGAGGAGGGAGGGGGAGGGGGAGGGGAGGGAGGGGAGGAGGGGAGGAGATGGGGGCATGGAGGCGCGCAGATGAACAGGTGGAAGCGGGAGGGGGGAACTGGAGGGGGAGGAGGGAGGGAGGAGGGAGGGGGAGGGAGGGAGGAGGGGAGGAGATGGGGGCATGGAGGCGCGCAGATGAACAGGTGGAAGCGGGAGGGGGAACTGGAGGAGGACGAGGGAGGGAGAGGAGGGAGGGGGAGGAGGGAGGGGAGGGAGAGGGAGGAGGGAGGGGGAGGACGGAGGGGGGGAGGGAGGGGGAGGCGGTCAGCTCCTGGAGGCTGGGCCTGCGCAGCTTGTCCTGTGGGTGAATTTCCTGTCACATGAACTCAGCTGCAGGGTCTGCCCTCTGGGCCCAGAGGAAAGGGGGTGAGGTGGTGAGGGGGGAGCGCTGAGGAAGAGGCTGCAGCCCTGAGGAGCGGCCTCTCGGACTGCCCACCCCTGGCACGAGGACGAGGGAGGGGAAGGGGGCTGGCCCTGCCCTGCTGGGGACCCCTGTGATAAAGTGGGTGCCCCCCCCCACGGCTGCCCCTGCCCCAGGTCGCAGCCGGGCCCTGGGCAACGGGTGGCTCACCGCTCCACGGTCTCGCAGAACAGCACGATGACCTCCTGCTGCACGTAGTACTCCCGGGGCGACTTCACGGGCACCATGGCCGAGACGTAGCTGCACCACAGGGAGAGCGAGCGAGGGCTGAATCTCACCTCCACCCACGTCTGTGCTGCGTAAACGCACAGCCGCCAGCGTGACCCCCGTCGGGGCAGAGCTGCTCCGGGTCAGGCCCCTTCCAGTGCCTCCTCGGCCCTGCCCGTCCTGAGCTGCTGAGCTGTCACTGCTCACCTGCTCACCTCCAGCATCGCTGCCTGGCCAGCCCTGACCAGTGAGCAAGGGGAGGGAGGGAGAGAGGGAGGGAGGGAGGGAGGGAGGGAGGGAGGGAGGGAGGAGGACACAGGCAGGCAAACGCCCTAAGCACCGGCTATCTGGGCGCCAGGGGAGCCACGGCAGGTGGGACGGGCTGAGAAGGTAGGAAAAGGTGATGGCCCTCCACCCACTGCCCGGATGAGACCATTCTTCCTCCCTGAGTGGCTGCCTCTCACTGCTGGTGGTTATGAAGCTTGTTTGGGAAATGCAGGGAGGAAGGGAACAAATCTCTCCCTCTTCCTGGAGAGGAGGCCTTTAGCGTCCGGCGGGTTTCCTTTGAGATGGACAGCTACTAGTAACGATGTCGTTTTTGTTGGCCAGGACCGCCGCGGCATGAGCGCCCAGGGCTGCTCTCCCTGGCCCAGCCCGGGGTTTGTGTGCGGGCGCCTGCAGCGTGCCCTCCAGGCCGTCGGAGCCCTTCCCCACAGAGGCCTGTGGGCGGGCTGGGGGGCAGCTCTCTGGGTGAGGGGGGTTGGGGGCAGGCATCGGGAAGGAGGGAGCATAGGGCGGGGGAATGCTCAGAGCTGGGTGGCGGGGCCAGCCCCTGAGCATGTGGGGTGGGGTAGGGTGGGGTGGGCCCCTGCATCTCCCTCCCCCCACAGCCCACACCAAGTCCCAGCCCTGACCCTGACCAGCCGCAGCTCCTCCTGCTGCAGTTTTCCAGTTGGAAATATCGGAAAAGCCCGCAGAGCAGCCCCCCCTCCCCCCCCGCCCACAGAGCTGTGGCCGTGGCCCCACACCTAGCCCATGACTTCACACCCAGCCCATGACTTCACACCTAGCCCATGACTTCACACCTAGCCCATGACTTCACACCTAGGCCGTGACCCCAACCGTGACCCCATGATGACGCCGTGACCCCATGCCGAGGCCGTGGCCTCACGCCTACAGCACACGCGTGGCCCGCAAGGTCACCTCAGCTCGAACTCCGCAAACAGGACGTCGAAGTGCCTCAGCGCCTCCCGCATCTTCTCCGTGTAGGTGTTGAGGTCCCGCAGCGCCTGGTCGCGGAGGGCGCCCCGCACGTCCTCCAGGCTGCGGGTCAGCTCCTTGGCCAGCGGGCGCATGGCCATGCTCTCCAGCTCCCGGTTCATGATGATGGAGCCGGCGGCCAGGCACTGCGGGCGGAGGGAGGGGTCAGCGCCTCCGCCCAGTCCCCGAGGAGCCTGACCTGAGGCCCCACCAGGCCGGGGCCCCCACCCTGGCTCCCGGTCTGCACGGAGCGGAGCTCCGACCTGGTTCCCCCACACCGAGCAAAGCCCGGCCCCGTGAGAGGACAGTGGCCCCAAAGCTGGGCACACGGAACGCGGAGGCTGCAGGGGGCCGTGGCCAGGCCGGGGCGTCGCCTTCCCCCCCAAGTCCTCTCTCCTGGGAACCCCCGGGAGCTCCTGCCGCAGGGTCCCCGCTGCTCGCTCCGGGGCTGGCGTTACAGGATGTGGGCGCCCGCTCCCCGGGGTCCGCCTGGTCCAGAGCGGTCACGTCAGAAGCACCGACACTCTCACTGGGACTCACCCCGAGGCAGGCGGAGGGGAGGGCCAACGGGGCCCGGGCGGGGGACACCTGTCCCCTCCCCCAGCGCACAGGGGCACCGGCGCCAGTCGGGGCCATGCCCCGGGGCTGACCAGGGCTCGTGGAGAAACAGCTGGACGCGCCAAGGTCATGCCGGGACCGGCGGGGCCACTACCTCGGCGCCGAACCACAGCTGGCCCGCCAGGCTGTCGTGCCGGATCTCCTCGGGGAACTTGACGCAGAAGTCCCGGGGGGCGCGGTCCTGGGGAATGCAGGCGTCCATGATCTGGTCGATGATGTTTAACACGTTGTCCTGAAACAGGGACAGGCCTTAGTGCCCAGGACAGGCCCCCACCCAGGACAGGCCCCCACCCGGGACAGACCACACCCGGGACACGCCCACACCCGGGACAGACCCACACCCGGGAGAGGCCCACACTCAGGACAGACCCACACCCAGGACACGCCCACACCCGGGACAGGAAAACAAACCCGGGACAGACCACACCCGGGTCAGACCCACACCCGGGACAGGCCCACGCCCAGGACAGTCCACACCCGGGTCAGACCCACACCCGGGACAGACCACACCCGGGACAGTCCACACCCGGGACAGACCCACACCCGGGACAGGCCCACACCCGGGACAGGCCCACACCCGGGACATGCCCACACCCGGGACAGGCCTGCACTCACCTGGCAGGAGCGGAACTGGCTGACGAGCAGGGTGCACCGCTGGGGGTCCTTCCGCCCGTCCAGGCTGTCCAGCTCGGCCGCCACCTGGTTCAGCTCCTCATCCGCATAGTAGAACTGGGCCAGCAGCTGTGGGTCCGACCTCTGGGGAGACAGGCACCCAGGCATGAGGCAGCCCGAGATGTGCCGGCACCTGGGGCGGCCTGTTCCCAGGCGACGAGCAGTATGCTCCCCGCCGGCTCCTGCACAAGCGTCTCCAGGCTTTAGGACGACGGGGCCAACTGCTTCCTGGAGGTCGAGAGCACCGTCTCCGAAGGCAGCTAGACGGCAGGTCCCAGCTTCCCT
Organism: Myotis pilosus; assembly: GCA_036010255.1. Classification (NCBI taxonomy): domain Eukaryota; kingdom Metazoa; phylum Chordata; class Mammalia; order Chiroptera; family Vespertilionidae; genus Myotis; species Myotis pilosus. The sequence continues at coordinate 1,131,734 of JASKON010000006.1, forward strand.
GGGGAGGGACGCCCCACACAAGAGCCCGGGGAGAGTGGGGTCAGGGGTCTCCTGGCCAATGGTGTCCTGACACCCAGCTCAGGAGTGGACCCCAGTCACCACAGCCCTGGGGTCCGTCCAGGCCACACCACCAGCTTCCTCACTGAGGGCACTGGGGGTGATGCCCCCAGGAGGCCGTGGCTCTGAGCTGGTGTGGCCACGCCCACACCTGACGGAGACGCACTCAGCTCCTACCCTCAGCACACACCCAGACCTCGCACCCAAACACCCCCCGCCCCCTGGTGACAGCACCTGCTGTGCAAACTGCAGCCTGGGAGGCAGTGGCATGCGGGCCAGGGACGCTGGAGGAGCGGGTGCCCGCTGCCCATCACGCGCGCCCAGCAGACCCCGGCAGTGCTGGCCTTAGAGGGCTGAGCGCTCAGCCCCTCAGCTCACCCAGCTGACACTAGCACGTGTGCAGGTGGGACTGCAGGGGAGCACCGTGTCATCACATGCGTGCACGTGTGGCTATGCATGTGGGTGTGCCTGTGTGTGCACACGTACACACACATGTGCACGAGTGTGTTTGTGTGAATGTGTGTGCACACACGTGAGTTCATGCGTGTGAGTGCATGCGGGTGTGTACACAAGTGTGTTGCATTTGTGTGTGCACATGGGAACGCCCCTGCATGTGTGTGAAAGAATGTGAGCGCACACGTGTGTAGTCTGGGCGGGAGCTGGGAGGAGAGGCACTCGCTGCTACTCCGAATGGTGCCCTTAGCCCCGGCTCCCCGCCCCGCCCCCCAGAGGCCAGCTCCTCCCCCGTCCTCCATTACGGCCCTTTTCCCATCCTGGCACCTCCTCTTGGTTTTAGGGCAGCATCTGGGGGGCAGGGAGTCGTCAGCCTGAACTGAGGACCAGAAACTCGTTCTCCGACCCCCAACCCAGGGTTCACTCTTGAGCTTCCAGGTCGGCCGGGGATGCGGTGGGGCCTGTGGACACCTGGAGGGGCCCCGAGGGAGCCACAGCGCCCGGGACTGAAGGACCCCTCCGGCCTCCGGGCTGCCCAGGGTGGGACAGGGGCGGACCCCAGCTGGCGCCCTCGCTGGCCCTCGCCCGCCCTCCTCCACTGTGGCTATCGCTCAGCTTATCAAGAATCAGAGAACGCTTAGCAGCACTGGCCGTGCCCGGTGCCCATCACAGAACACGGATCGGCGGGAGGGGTGGCGCCGGGGGCCGCTCTGGGCCCAGATCACAGCGAGAAACCACAGGGTCAGAACCAGCTCTGAGGCCGGGCCGTGCGGCTCAGGCCTCCGTCCGTTTTACTGAAACCAGAGACCCAGTCAGAAGAAGAATCTGCTGCCAGTCGGTCGCTCCTGCCAGGAAGGGGCCGGCGGCCGCGGTCACCTTTCCCTGAGCGGCACCGCGGGCTCCTGACACCCCGAGCGGTCGGGACACCCAACCCCACGGCGGCACTCACCGTCACACACACCGCCTCTCGTCAAAATGCCTGAATGCACCGTCTGGTGCGCCACGTGCCCACATCGACACTCAGCGACCTCCTGGCGTTCCTGAGGGAAGCCCAGCAGGCCCCTGCAGATCTAGAAGGTTCCGTCCCTAAGAGACACTGCAGACCAGGCCAGAGTCCTCCTCTGAGATTCACCAAAGTCCACACAGCTCTCCCGGGCGGGCGGGGCCTTCCCGGCGGCCTGAAGTCTGAGCTTACTCTGCGAGGAGTAGGCGGACTTTCTGAGGAATGACTAGTACAGCCAGAAAAACATTCATTTTTGTTGTTTTACTTGTTGCAGGAAAACAGGGCCCGGCCACCCCCTCGGTCCAGGCAGCCTTGAGGAGCCACCTTCAGACGGGGCCACGAAAGCATGGTCCCCAGCGGTCCGCCCGCACCCTTCCCTCTGGGAAGCACCAGGAGAGGTCTGCCCGGGCCGGGCGCTGACCAGGAGGAGGGGCTGGGACGCCCCAGCTGCCCCGCCGGGGGCTCTGACCTCCCGGGCCCAGGAAAAGTTGACGGCAGAGACCACCGTGGAGGCTCCCCATGCTGGACGGTGCTCCCAGCGTCCGACGCCGAGGAAGCGCCACCCCTGCTGCCGGGCACGCTCCGGGCACGCTCCAGCCACGTCTCGCCAGGCGGACCCCCCTCCTGACCCCGCGGGCAGGGCCAGACACCAGGCCGTGAGTGGTGCACTCAGACGCGCAGGGACCTGCGGGGCCTCACGCCACAAGCCACCCGCAGGCCGAGCCCTGGCCCTCCGCTGGGAGCGGCAGCCGCACAGAAAGCGCCTGCTTCTTTTAGTTTTATGAACATCTAATAGATTGACATGTCTCAGAAGACTCCTGTTTCTTTCTCTGTTAATCCTTTTTTCCATGGATTTTTAGAGAGAGTGGGAGGGTGAGAAACAGAGACACATCGATGTGAGACACATCCCCTGGTTACTCCCCACAGGGGCCCCGACCAGGTCCAGGATGGAGCCTCACCGAGGTACGTGCCCTTGACCAGAATCAAACCCAGGACCCTACAGTCCTCAGGCGGAGGCTCTATCCACTGAGCCACACCGGCCAGGGAGAAAGCCCCTGCTTCTGAGGGCAGTGTGGCCAGGTCCGCCCCGGTGGCGCCTGTCTCGAGGCGAGCGCGCTGTGCAGTGCTGCCCGCAGTCGGGCCAGACCCAGCATTTTCAGGGGCCGGAGGCGGGGGTGTGGAACCAGGCTGCCCACCGGAGACCTCGGCTCTCTGGGGGAGAAAAGCTGTCAGATGGGCACGGCCTGTCTGTGGTTCGTCCCATCAGTCCTCCCGCTCAGCACCTGCGGGGGGTCAGGCTCCGGCCTGCCCAGCAGCACCGTCCCCTCTCCTCCCCACGGCCCTGTGTGCAATGCCCCTGCCCGTCTCATCTGCAGGACAGGAAACCGGGCACAGAGAGGCCAAGACACCGGCCAAGGTCACACAGCTTCGGGGTGGCGCCGTGGGGTCAGGGGCGGCCGGTGCACCCCACCACCCTGCTGACCTTCGTCCTTAAATACATGGAGAGCGATGAGTCATCATAAGCCACATCTAATCCTTAAAAGCTGCTCCTGGGGGGGGGGGGCGGGGGCACAGGTACGGGGCCTCCTCTGGGGGTGATGACAGCGCTGGAATGAGGCAGCCGCCCGCGTGGCGTGGCACTGGCCCTGGAGTTTGCAGCTCCAGGCACAACCAGGGGCCTCTGGCTCTGCCCTGGAAGGACGCGGAGCCGCCAAGCTCCCCACAAAGGACTCGGCTCCGTCCTTCTCGCCACCACAGGCGTCTTATTGCCACGAAGTCCACCGTGCTCCTTTGCAGGCCCCGAGGGGAACCACACTGGGGCCCCCCAATCACACAGCCCGGGAGCCCATCACCCCAGCCTGCTCCTGCTCCCCGCAGCTCCCGGCTCCCGCACCCTGACTCACGCGGCCCTTGAGCACAGCGTGGCTGCTGCCACACGGAGTCTCGATGTATTTCGGGTTGTTTTTAACGCTATAAAAAGGATGTCACGCGTGTGTGATATTTTGAGCCGGGCTTTGTCACATCCTGTGCGCTGCCCGTGGAGTGACTTCTGCAGCCGGCGCCCCTTGGCGAGCCCACGGGCACAGCACCCCGCTGCCGAGCAGATTCGTGAATGCCCTGGCTGTGGGCACTGTCCCCGGGAGGCGGCACTGCCTCCGGCGCCGCTGTAACAATTCACTCCCAACTCGGTGGTTAAGCAGCAGGAGGTGTCACTGTAGAGCTCGGAGGACAGAGCCCCAGCCCAGGGTCAGCGGCTAAAACCAGGGGTCACAGGACCGGTCCCTCTGGAGGGTCTCGGGGAGACCTGTGTCCCCGCCTCTTCCGGCGTCTAGAGGCCGCGCTCCTCTTGGAAGCCCAACGGTGCACGTCTGTCCAGTCCCAGCTCCCTCTGGCCATCTTCGGCCCCCCCTCCACTGCTGCCCCTCCTCCACTGCGGCCCCTATGGTCACACTGCCCCCCCCACCCCCCGGCTAATCCAGGGCCATCTCACAAGGCAGCCGCCTGGTGGCCTAGGCTCCATGTGCAACCTGCATGTGACCCCTGCTACTCCCAGGCTCTGGGGGTCAAGGCGTGAGCTCTTTGGGGCCCACCATCTGCCGGCTGCTGGCAGTGTTTCTGGGTCCCGCACTTCACGCCTCAGCAGCCATGCCTCAGGTCTCAGGACCCCCTTCTCTCTGTTTAAAACAAATATTTTTATCGATTTGAGAGAGGAAAGGAGAGGGAGAGAAACATCAGTGATGAGAGAGAATCACTGATCGGCTGCCTCCTGCACGCCCCACTGGGGATAAAGCCTGCAAGCCGGGCCTGTGCCCTGACCGGAATCACCCTGGGGCCTCCTGGGTCATAGGTTGGTGCTCAACCACTGAGCCACGCCGGCCGGGCTGGTACTGTTTTAGAGACCAGAGGTCACAGCAGGTTTCACCTCTAGGGAATGATCCAGAAGACTGGAGAGACCGGTATGGGACCCAGGGGACAATACTGAACAGGCAAAGGGGGTGAGGTCCAGAGCTCAGGGGGTAACTGCCACCCCTCAGCTGGTCTAGGGCAGGTTTCCATTCTTAGCCTTTAAATTCAGTGACTAATTTCATGTTATGTATGTACTAGAGGCCCCACGCACAAAATTCATGCAAGGGCCTTGGCCCCGCCCCCTGCCCAGTGTGGCTTTGTCTAGAAGGACGTCCAGAAGGATGTCTGATCTAATTAGCATATTACACTTTTATTAACATAGATATGATATGTAATCAATAGAAGTATAATCAATAAATCCAAATTAGTACATGTGAATAGAATCAACTTGTATGTATTAATTTGGATTTATTGATTGTATTTCCACATCAAAATATACTTCGGATATATGGGGTAAATAAAATTATTAAAATGCTAAATAAAGCCCTAGCCCGTTTGGCTCGGTGGATAGAGCGTCGGCCTGCAGCTTAAAGGGTCCCAGGTTCGATTCTGGTCCAGGGCACATGCCTGGGTTGTGGGCTCAATCCCCAGTGGGGGGCATGCAGGAGGCAGCCGATCAATGATTCTGTCTCATTATTGATGTTCCTATCTCTCTTTCCCTCTCCCTCTCTGAAAATTATAAAAATATGTTTAGAAAAATGCTAAATAAATAAATAAGCCAATAAACCTGGTGACGCTGCCTCACCTTGGAGGGCCCGCTCCTGCGTTCAAGGGCTGGTGGCCCCGGCGCCTCCCGTCCTGACTCTCCCTCGGCTCCCTCGTGGGCGGGGGCCTGCGTCCCCCCCCCCGGGCTGTCGGCCTGCCGCTGGCTGACTCGGGCTCCGGGAACCCTCTCCCCCGAGGGCTGGAGCTTTTCCCGGGAAGTCCACTCAGAGGAGCTACTCTGCCGGCCCCCAGGTGACTCAGGCCCACGGGGAACCAAGCTGGGTGTGGGGCCTTCCCGGCCACCGGCCAGGGCCCTGCTGAGTGGGCGTGAGCGGGCCTCGAACCCGCCCACCGGAGCTCAGCCCAGAGCCAGCCCTGGCCCCACAGTCCCTGCCACCCATCACTCACCCCACACCTCACGCCGGGGCCGCCACGGGAGTGACCCCAGGACACAGTGTCCCGTCCACCGCCAGGAGGCGGAGCTGACGGCCTCTGAGGATGGCCTGGCCCTCGGATCCAGGGAGAGGGACCTGTGGGCTCCGAGCTGGGCCTCGAACACCAGCCCCTGGAGAGACGGCCGAGCGTCTTTCCGCTCAGCCGCAGAGCGTCTCCTCCCCGTGACCACCAGGGACGCGGCGCTTCTCCGAAAAGGCCTCCCAGGTGCCAAACCCTTTTGTTTATTGCGGTGAAAGTCACATAACATACAATTAACCATTTTTAAAATGTGCATTTTTATTGATTTCAGAGAGGAAGGGAGAGGGAGAGAGAAGCATCAATGATGAGCGAGAATCATGGACCGGCTGCCTCCTGCCTGCCCCCGACTGGGGATCGAGACCCACAACCCGGGCATGTCCCTGACCGGGAATCGAACCCTGACCTCCTGGTTCATAGCTCAGCGCTCAACCGCTGAGCCGCACCGGCCGGGCCAATGAGCCATTTTAAAGTGAGCAAGTCAGTGGCACGTGGTACATTCACACTGTTGTCCAACCCTCTGTCTCTAGTTGCAGAACCTTCTCATTGCCCCAGAGGAGACCCGCATCCCTCAGCCGCCACCCCCCCCTCCCCGCCCAGCTCTGCTGTCTCTGGACTCGCCTGTTCTGCACGTGCAGTGTTCCGCGCACAAAAGCACACTGTGGCCTGTGTCTGGCTTCTGACCCAGCACCGTGTTTCGGCCTCGCTCGTGAGGCAGCAGGTAGGTAGTTCCTCCCTTTTCGTGGCTGAGTAACGCTCGGTGAGCACAGACCACCTTCACCTGCCCAGTCACCGCGGGCGGGCCTCTGGCCGCTATGGCTGTTACCGTGAGCACGGGGCGTTCTTAAACGCCTCTGACACTGTTTGTTTTTTATTGATCTTAGAGGAAAGGAGAGAGGGAGAGAAATGTCAATGTGAGAGAGAAACATTGATGGGTTGCCTCCCACACGCACCCCAGCTGGGGATCGAACCCCCAACCTGGGGATGTGCCCTGACAGGAAACTGAACCGCCACCAACCAACTGAGCCACCCTGGCCAGGGCGCGCTGCCATTTAGGTAGGTTACTGTCCTTTGAGGCTATTTTATAACTTCCCTGAAAATCATTAGAATCATCCTCAGAAACGGAAAATCCGAAGATAAAAATGTCTGCCCTACACCCCCCCTCCAGGGTGTGTGCTACCCATCTCCCCCAGCCCGTGCCATGGTTGGGGGAGCACGCTGGAGTACCCCCACGGCAGAGGCGCACAGACCCCCACGCGGAGCCCAAGGGCCCGGCCAGAAAGGGGGTCTGACGCGAAGTGCCCCCCCCCTCCGCCACCCCCTCCTCCCCCATGGGAACGGAGGCAGAGCCTCGACCTCCCTGTGCGCAGGGGAGACCGCTCCATTCAGCGCACCGGCTCCCCCCAGAGGTCGCCACCGCGCGTGACACCTACCCTCCTCCCCGCAGCACAACCTCTTCAGCCAGTTTAAACCCATTCACTCCTGTCCTCCCAACGCCGCATCCCCACCGACATCTGGGTGCCTGGCGGCCACTGGGAAAACACAAAAGCAACTGCTCCACCAGATGAGACTCAGGTCAACACTGAGACAGCTCCGGCCCCTCCCGCTGGGTCCCCAGCTGCGGGGACGGCCCGAGGCCTCATGTGGAAAACAGGGTGCACTTGGACAGCCCGGTTGTTAACAAGCCCCCAAACCCAGCGGCTTAACCAGGAGGCCCATCCCCGACCTGTCATTCCAGCAGCTCCTTCCCCTCGGCCTTCGCCGCCCACGGCCCTGGGCCCTCTCCTGGATCCTGAGCCTCCAGCCAAGGAACTGGAGGGAGGGTGCGGGACACAGGTCACAAGCCATGGCCACGGCCACAGGAAGACGGCTTGAGAGGTTCTGGGGCCGGGCCTGACATGGTGTCCCCACTGCTGCCCACGCCGGAGGCGCGTGCCCAGGGGCAGTGAGGGCACAGGGGGCATTGCCATTCGTACTGGCAGCTTGTGACGGGCCCCTCGCGTGCTGAGGGTGTTTCCTGAAACTGATCACCCCCCCTTTTGGTGGTGGGGCTGCACCTGCTGGACACGCCCACTCTCAGGTGACAGCTGGAGCGACGCTGGCCTCTGGGGCCCAGAAGACCCGTGTGGGGTTCTGGGAGAAGCCCACGCCTCTTTCCTGCCGTGCGCCCCCCGCACCTCCCACCTGGCCATGATGGCGGCCCTTAGATGGTCAGGCCGCTACTGCCCACCTAACTCCACACTCAGGCCCGCCACCCCCACCTGACAGACAGGGACACTGAGGCCTGCAAGGACGCCCCTGCTGCCCTGTACGCTGCCCTCTGCTCAGACCTAAGGCCACGGCAGGTGGCAGGCAGGACAATAAAACACAGCCCCACGGGGGGCTGAGGGGCAACGAGGGGATAAGGACACATGTGTAATCCCTTAACCGATAGAGAACAAGAACACAGCCTCACAGTGCCCCAGGCCTCTGTCACAGAGCAGGACTCGTGGGGGGACACTGCACGCAGGGGGCGCACAGCACATGGGGCACAGCACACGGGGGGGACACAGCACACGGGGACACACAGCACACGGGGGGCACACAGCACACGGGGGCACACAGCACACGGGGGGACACACAGCACACGGGGGGACACAGCACACGGGGGGACACAGCACACGGGGACACACAGCACACGGGGGCACACAGCACACGGGGACACACAGCACACGGGGGCACACAGCACACGGGGGGACACACAGCACACGGGGGGACACAGCACACGGGGGGACACAGCACACGGGGGGACACACAGCACACGGGGGGACACAGCACACGGGGGGACACAGCACACGGGGACACACAGCACACGGGGACACACAGCACACGGGGACACACAGCACATGGGGGCACACAGCACACGGGGGGACACAGCACACGGGGCCACACAGCCTGCAGGGGCACACAGCACACGGGAGCACACAGCACACGGGGGCACACAGCACACGGGGGCACACAGCACACGGGAGCACACAGCACACGGGGGGACACAGCACACGGGGCCACACAGCCTGCGGGGGCACACAGCACACGGGGGCACACGGGGGGACACGGCACACGGAGGGGACACAGCACACGGGGGGACACAGCACACGGGGGAGACACAGCACACGGGAGCACACAGCACACGGGGGGACACAGCACACGGGGCCACACAGCCTGCAGGGGCACACAGCACACGGGGGCACACAGCACACGGGGCCACACAGCCTGCGGGGGCACACAGCACACGGGGGCACACGGGGGGACACGGCACACGGAGGGGACACAGCACACGGGGGCACACAGCACACGGGGGACACAGCACACGGGGGACACAGCACACGGGGGGACACAGCACACGGGGGAGACACAGCACACGGGGGCACACAGCACACGGGGGGACACGGCACACGGAGGGGACACAGCACACCGGGGGACACAGCACACGGGGGAGACACAGCACACGGGGGCACACAGCACACGGGGGGACACAGCACACGGGGGGACACAGCACACGGGGGAGACACAGCACACGGGGGCACACAGCACACGGGGGACACAGCACACGGGGGACACAGCACACGGGGAGACACAACACACGGGGGACACACAGCCTGTGGGGAGACACAGAACGTGGGGGGCACACAGCACACAGGGGCACACAGCACACGGGGGGACACAGCACACAGGGGCACACAGCACGTGGGGGCACACGGGGGCACACAGCACACGGGGGGACACAGCACACGGGGGACACAGCACGTGGAGGCACACAGGGGCACACAGCACACAGGGGCACACAGCACGTGGGGGCACACGGGGGCACACAGCACACGGGGGGACACAGCACACGGGGGACACAGCACACGGGGGGACACAGCACATGGGGGCACACAGCACACGGGGGGACACAGCACACGGGGGCACACAGCACCCCACGGGAGAATTGCGCCACCAGCACTGCCACCGCGGGCTCTGGGATGGGCATCCACACGTTGCAAACAAGCGCATCTGCTGCTCTGGGCATCCCCGAGGCTGGAGAGGGCTGACATCGGAGTGACCTCACAGGCTCCCGTTGGGGGGGGTGCGGGGGGGGGCGACCGACGCTGGAGCCATTAGGGGAGGCTGCAGGCCTCGGCCCTGACTTCCCGTCAGCTCGCTGCTCTGCCTAGCTCGCACCCAGCGCCCAGCGGGGACAGTGATGACGGCGATGCCAGCGCTCTCCTCTGCAGCTCGCCCTCCCGGCTCTGCCCCGCCCGCGGGGATCCATGAAGCCGCTCCCCAGACCTCAGGCCTCCCGCTGCCCACAGCCAGGCACGGCTGTGCGTCTGGAGGAAGCCTGGGGAGGGCGGGGGAGGGGGAGCGGACCGGCAGTGGGGAGGGAGGGCCGGTCCCTTCGGAGTTGAGGACAGAGCGGAGCCTGCCGCCGCCTCGCCCGCCCTGGCTCAGCGCTGCCCAGCATCCTTCCCAGAACTTCCCGGCCCGCTCTGTGCCAGGCACCTGCTGGCAGCGGGACTGGCCCGGCACAGGCTGAGCCCAGCTTTCCAGAAGCCTGGCTCTCCAGCAGCTCCCGAGGACAGCAGGGTGGTCCTCCGAGGGTGGCCTCGGCGCTGCGGGCGCTCAGCCTTCGTCAGCGTCGCCACCGGCTAGGAGTGAGCACGGACACCCCAGGCCCCGGGCTCTGGCCCAGGGGGGCCGTCACCCAGCCCATGGAGGCCCCCGTCCATCTGGACGGCATCACCCGCCCGCCCGGCAATTCTTCCTCAAAGATGGAAAACACAAAGTCATCCTGGCCCAGCACTGACACCTCCGCTGACGGCCAGGAATGCCCCCTCCCACACGCCTTCTCCAGGCCGCGTCAGTCCGGAGGCAGTCCCTCATGCTTTGCATGAAGGAAAACCCCCCGGAGTTTAAGACGGCCTTCAAGCAGGTACATGGAAATGGGAGAGTGCAGAGGGCATCTGGAAACATGTTTTAACTTCACAGAGGACGGGAGAGGGAGAGGGAGAGATAGAAACATCAGTGATGAGAGAGAATCACTGATGGGCTGCCTCCCTACACGCCCCAACTCAGAAAAGAGCCCACAACCCCGGCCTGTGCCCTGACCAGGAATCGAACCCTGACGCCCTGGTTCATAGGACGATGCTCAACCCCGCAGCCACGCCGGCCGGGCGCTAATGGCATTTTAATGTGAAACTACTGCGCCTACATCAGATTTATTTTCTACTCCACTCAGGCAGCTACTAACGACTCAGACACGAGAATGATTCGGTGTCAGGAGCAGCTGAAAGCACTTCCCAACGCTTCTCAGAGCGACAAGGACAAGTGTTTCTGGTCCCGGGGTATTTCCCCTGCAGCCGCACACAGAGCTGGGGCTCAGTCAAGAATGCCGTTGGGATTGTATGTGCATCTCAACACAAAAGCAAAAAAAGTCCTATCGCAGGCCACCGCCTCCCCCAGACACGTCCTCCCACCGCTCACATTTAACACGTCAACCATGCCAGGCCCGGAACCTTCCCAGGCAGCCTGGCTGGGTGCTGACTTGTGCCGGAATGTGGTCAATTAGGTAGGAGGGGGAGCATAAAACTCAACTCACAATGCCGGGCCAAGGGCGGAGCTGTGGTGTAAAGAATGAAAAGCTGGCTGGGGTGACCTAACATACCCCACGCCTCCAAACAATCAAGACATTTAAGTCCGAAGACAGATCTCAAATAAGGGACTGCCCAGCCTCGGGCTGCACACGGGGCACCGCTGCCCGCAAACGCCACGCAGGACACAGATGCGGGGTGCAGATGCGTCCGGAGCCCAGGGGTCAGCGACAAGAGACAGGATGACGAGATGAAGGGAGGAAAAGGCAGGAGAAGGCGAGGATCAGAACAAACACCACCGGCCCCTGAGCACACGTCTTGGGGCCCCATCACCCGGGTTGGTAACTCACCACCTCTACCCGTGCCCGGTCAGGCCCGGAGCTGGCCTCGCAGGGGCAGTGCCCGCCGCAGAGGGAAATGTAGGGACTCCATCCTCAGCTCTGGGGCACACGCTCACAACGGGGCAGCATCCTTCTCCGCTTTTAAAGACTTGCCCTGAGTGACACAGGCAGGGCCGCGGCATTACCCAGCGGGTGACACCGGCGCCACCATCCCTTCTCCCGCCAACAGCAGAGCCCGGGAGGCGGGCGGCCCTGGCAGCGAGGCTCTTCCGGCCCGCCGGGACCGAGGCGCGGGCCCAGACCCCTGACAAAGCGTTTCTGAGACACCAGTGTTACCTGACCTGGGACAACATCCCTTGGCCCGGCCATTAGTCACTGAACATGCAGTGCCGCCCCCACCCATGACCTCTGACAAGCAGTGCCGCCCCCACCCATGACCTCTGACAAGCAGGCTTCGCTTTTCCTTTACTCGTGACATAAGTCACACAGACAGGAGCGGTTCCCATGCAGCGGCCGCCTGCCATCTTCCCTGGCAACCTACAGTGACAGCAGGCAGGGCGAGCCTCCTGGGGGCTGAGGCCTGGGGGGCTGAGGCCTGGGGGGGCTGAGGCCTGGGGGGCTGAGGCCTGGGGGTGCTGAGGCCTGGGGGGTGAGGCCTGGGGGTGCTGAGGCCTGGGGGGCTGAGGTCTGGGGGGTGAGGCCTGGGGGGTGAGGCCTTGGGGGTGCTGAGGCCTGGGGGGTGAGGCCTGGGGGGCTGAGGCCTGGGGTGCTGAGGCCTGGGGGGCTGAGGCCTGGGGGTGAGGCCTGGGGGTCTGAGGCCTAGGGGTGCTGAGGCCTGGGGGGCTGAGGTCTGGGGGGGCTGAGGCCTGGGGGGCTGCGTGAGAAGAGGGCCCGCAGAAGGCAGCCAAGGGCAGTGAGGCCCCAAACCACACTCAGCGCCAGAAGCCAGGGTCCGGTGCGGCCGCCGCCACCCCTCAGTAGGGCTACGTGGCAGGAGGGCGGTGCTGCTGCTCCAGGCAGGCAAGGACCCGAAACCAGGGGTCCAAGGCAGGGCCCCAGGCACCCTGAGCCCCAAACCAACACACACTGGGAGGACTCTTCCCTCCAAAGGCCTGGAGCCCTCAGGCCCCTGAGCTCTCGCCCCACAACCTCCAGCACCTGTCCTCCTGAGGGACCTGCTGCCGCCCCACTCGGGGGCACCAGGAGGGCACGGATTTAAGGAAACCCCACCCGGAGGGACACCCTCGTGGGGGACGGGAGCTGGGAAGTGGTTCCCCTGGGAGGAGAGGTGAGTCCCCTGGGTCCAGCAGCGACATTCGACCTCGGATGTCCAAGGCGCCCTTTGGTCACTGGTGACCCCACCTGAGCCACCACCCCACAACCAAGACCTGGGCGCCTGGGGGCCCTCCCGCTTCGCGGGCCCCGGACACAGAGGGTGCCACTAGGACCCTGCGCCCAGACGCTCTGGCCTCAGCAGACACCAGCCCGGGCGGGCGGGCAGGCGGCGGGCGGGCAGCGGGGACACAGCGCCTGCAGTGCGACTGGCGCAGCCGCCGAGGCTCGGGGCGCGCCGCCCAGACCCGACCGACCCCGCGCCGAGGAGGGACGCCGCGCCGGGAGATGGGGGAGCGCGCGGGTGGGAGCCGGGCACGGGTGGGGGCGCCGCTGGCCGAGGTGTGGACGGGTCCCGGCTCTGGAAGGCAGGGCCCAGACAGTGGATGGGAACCCGCTCTGGACACAGGGCCCGGGGAGAGGAAACGGGGTTCCCTCCAGAGCCCGGGGGAAGTGGACCGGTCTGCCCCGGGATGCGGAGAAAGGTCGAGAAGTACCTCCCAAGCCCAGGATGGGGGGAGGGTGGGGAATGAGGAGTCAACGGGTGCAGGACTCAGGAGCAGGGGTCCGCTACGGGCTGGGGGAGGGGGGGCGCGAGGTGCAAGCGGACACGGATGGCGAGGAAGAGGGGCCACCCCGGGCGCGGGCGGGGGCGCACCCAGGCCGAGGGTGAGCGCGGGCAGGTCCGTCGCGCACGGGGCTGGGCGCCCTTCCTGGAAACAGCCGCTCGCTGGGCTGGAACCGGGACCCGCCGCGGGGGAGGGCGACGTCAGTGCCGGGCGGAGTGCGGGCGGTCTGCGCGGGCGGCGGGACGGGGCCGCTCACCTTGGGTTTGTACAGCCACTTTCGGAACCTGTGCATCATCGCCGCGCCGGCCCGGCCCGCCCGGCCGCCCTCCCTCCACGGCGAGGCGCCCGGGCCCGGCGGCGGCGGCGGTCCCAGGGCGCCGGGGGGCGCCGGGCAGGTGCGCAGCCGGGAGATGCTCCGCCAGCGGCGCGCGGCGCGAACCCACAGACCGCGGCGGGCGACCGGCTGACGCGGCTCGGGGCGCCGGCGCCTCGCCGCTCACTGACACCCGCGCCGCCGCCGGCCCCCGCCGCCCGCACCGCACATGCGCCGAGGCCCGTGAGCCCCCTGCCCGCCGCCCGCGGTCCAGGCCGCCCAATCCGCAAGCCGCGCCGCGCCCCGCCCGAGGCGCGCTCCCCGCCCGGGGGCAGCCCGGGCATCTAGCGGGGCCTGGAAACTACAAGGCCCGTCGGGCATCACAGGGGCGGGGCCCTGTCCTCTGCCGTGCCGCGGGCGCTAGGCATTCTGGGGGTTGTAGTCGTCTGGCCACGGCGCCGCAGCGTGATGCTGGTTGCTAGGCGACGACACCCAACCGGCACACCCTTCCTCCGCCCACGGCAGACGCTCGGGCGCTTGCAGAATCCCAGCGGAGCAGGAGCGAAGTGGGGCAGCCACCGAAACTCCGGGTACGTTCGCGCCCCCTGTGCCGGGCAGCCCGGTGGTGGCGGGTGGAGGCGAGAAAGAAGGTGCGAGAGCGCCGTGGAGCCGCCCGCAGGCAGGTACGGAGGCGGAGAGGCAGGGCCGGAGTGGAGGGGCGAGGCTGTCCCCGCACCCGCACCCGCACCGCCCCACCACCTGCGGGCAGTTCCCCGCGGCCATGCTGCCCGCCTCCTTGCTTTCGGTCACCACCTTTTTGGACTTCCCGGCTCCTGGACTAAAGTTAACGGCGCTCTTTGTTTTTTAATCGCCCAGTAAACAGGACTTACCAGGTGCACCGGTTCATAGTGCGGGTTTTGTAATCAAAGAAAACGCGATAATTTCAAGAGAAACCTCAAAAGTGCTTTATGCAAAGTAATATCCATCGTTAGCTACACATTTCCCCCATCTTTCAGGTAATCTGTGGATACCGTCCCGATAGAAATTTTCTTGTTTTGAGGCAAACCATTCAGAGACCCAATTTTCCACGTCTTCGTACATTTTGAAGTGCTGCTCAGCAAGTGCGTGTGCCATCGATCGGAACGAGTGGTCCCCTGAAGGAGCCAGGGCTGGTGAACACGGTGGGTGGGTTCATACTTCCCAGGCAAGATCTCTTAATGTGCCTTTAACTGGTTCTGGAGTGTGTGATGGGGCGTCATCATGAAGCAAAATTACTTTGCCGGGTCTTCTGGCCCATTCTGGTCGTTTCACGATCAAAGTGTGGCTCAAATTGATTATTTGTTGTCAATAGCAATCAGTATTGATGGTTTCACCTGGTTTTAGAAGCTCATAATACACCACACCTTCCTGACCCCACCAAACGTAGAGCAGTGTCTTCTCTCCGAAGCGATTTGGCCTTGCAGTCGATGTTGATGGTTGACCTGGATCAACCCGTGATTTTGTGCATTTGGGATTCTCAAAATAAATCCACTTTTCGTCGTCAGTCACAATTCGATACAAAAAAAGACTTGTGCCATTGAAGCAACATTTTACTGATAACTTTTCAGTTTTCCATTTGTCTTTTGTTCAGTTGATGTGGCACCCACTTTCCTTCCTTTAAAATCTTCCCCATTGCTTGTAAATGATCGGAAATTGTTTGCTGAGCAACGTTTAATCTTTCTGCAAGTTGTCTTTGAGTTTGACACGCATCTTCATCCAATAATGCTTGTCATTGTTGGGCTTCGAACTTTTTCGGTTGACCTGGACGTTCTTTGTCTTTCACATCGAAATCATCACTTTTAAAGCGTTTAAACCAGCGTGCACAAGTGTCTTGAGATGGAGTATGTTCACCATAAGCTTCCTGAAGTATACGATAACTTTCAGCAGCACTTTTCTTCAAAATAAAGTAATGAATTAAAACCTCCCACAAATGCTCTTTTTTTGGCACAGCGTTCAACATTTCTAAGCGTAAAAATATCTATGATGTTAACACCTTCAGAAAATTTGACATATGAAGTGTTGAAGCTTGCTGTCAATACAACAAATAGCATACATATCAAATCACATATATATCAACATATGTGTAACTCTAGTGAAAAAAATCCGCACTATTAACCGGTACACCTGGTAAAGGAAGAAAAGGATAATTCCCCCGTATTCACTAGTCCCCCCCCCCCAATATTCACTATTTCCCCCTCCCAACGGTGCCCCAATTTGGATCCATAAAAAGTCACCAAAATCTGAGAACCTGTCATGTGCCGAGCAGACGCTAAAAACAGGCATGGGGGCTCGCTTTAAATTCCCACCGTCAGCTGGGGAAACTGAGGCACAGAGAGGTTGCCACACTCTGGCCAGGAGAGGGTATCCAGGGCGGCTGCCTCCCCACAGCCCGGGCTTTCCCTGCCTCCACCCAGCGCCCCCTCTGGCTGCTCTGAAAGGGGCTGGTTTAGGAGTCGGAGAGGGGAGTGGCGCCTGCCCGGAGAGAATGTGCCCTCCGCTGCTCCTGTTGCCCTGGCACAGGGTCGGGGGGGGGGGGGGGGGGGGGCGGCGGATGGTGCCGGCCCCTGGCCCCTCTGTTCCACTAAAGTCAGTGCCGGCCTCCCAAGTGCACTGAAAGGTTTCGGGTTCGATTCGTGGTCAGGCTGCGTGCCGGCTGGACCTCTGGTTGGGGTGAGTACAGGAGGCGACAGATCTGTCCCCGCCTCTTCCTCTCTGTGTGCTGGAGGTCACCCAGGTCCGTTCCTGAGAACCTACCTGACTCCCCCGCTGGCCTCCAGCGGCCACCCAGCCGCGGCTCCCCGAAGCCTACCCCCCACTGGAGGTGCCTCCTCTCCGGCTCTGACAGCCTCTCCTCTCCTGAACCCACCACGCCAACCAGAGTCCCACCAGCCCCTCCTCCGAGGCCGTCCCTCAGTCAACCCTGACCTCAGTGCTCTAAGCCCCGTGATCGGAGCTCAGCCCAGCAGCAGGTGGCCCGCTGAGTGCTCCCCTCCCAGACACGTGCTCCCGGCCGGGATGCCCACCTGTTCCGGATCACCCATCGTCAGTCTCTACCGCTCCCTTCGGCTCTTGTCCGTCTCCTCGGCTGAGCCTCCTCTGGCTCTCTCACCTTCTCACACGAGAGCCTCCAGACGTAGTGCTGGGAAGCATCCCCGTCATTTCGGGCGCCTTCCTGCGTCACATTTCGCAAACACCCATTTCCCCACCTGCCCCACACTCCCGCCTGCAGCTTGAGCGTGGCCCCGGGAGCCAAGCCCCTCTGCCTGCTCTTTGCCAGTCAGTGTGTGACAGATCCCCTGAAACCCAGCGTGTCCCACTGCGTGCTCCGTCTGCCCCCTAAAACCTGCTCCTCCCCCAGACACCTTGTCCGGCGGGAGACTCGGGCAGACACGAGGTGGACTGTGCTCTGTGGGTCTGTCGTTGACGGACTCCAAGGCCGGGGTGGGTGCTGCCGCTCAGATTCTCCTGCCCAGTTTGAAGCTGCCAGGGTGAAGGCCGACTGCAGGGCAGTGGGCGTGTCCCTTAGGGCTGGTTTCGGCTGCAGGGAAGAAAAATGCAGCATCATTGGAGCCTAAATAAGATTATTCATGTTTCCATAAAGGAGACCCAGAGGGAGGCGATCCTGGAGGTACGGCAGCCCCCAGACCTCCTCAGGGACCTGGGCCCTTCCAGCATGCTCTCCTGCTGTCCTTACGTGTTGCCTCCCAGTGCAGAATGGCTGCCTAAGCTCCTGCCATCACCTCCTGGGTCCAGGCAGCAGGAGGGAAAGAAGAGAAGGGCATGCCCCTCCCTTACGCCGAGACCAGAGACGTTCCCGTCTCAGACCCTGTCGCTTCTTGTCTCGCCGCTGCCAGGGCGTCTGGAAAGGGCTCAGTGAGAAACCTGGGTTTGTTTCCTCGGGAGGAAAGGGAGAGCGTAGCTTGAAAAACAACCAGCAAAACAGCCGCATGGGCCTGCACCCGAAGCACAAGCCGTCAGAGCATGACTTGGCAGCAGCCCCTGGGAGACGCGCTTTCATCAGAATTAAAAGCAGGAGCAGAGTCTGTTTTAATTAAGACACATTTGGGATCCCTGCGAACGACGCGTCTGGTGCGTGAGGGCGCTGCACTCGTCTGTGCGAGTAGATGTCACTCTCGTTTCCGTCTGTGACGGATTTGCTAGGAAAAGGGCAGTGCCGGTCGCCCAGTCCACCCGGGGGGTGTCCTTGCCTCTGAGGTAGTCACGTCCTGATTAGCGAAGTGAAAAGTCGATACCAAAAAAGGCAGCAAGTGTGGGAACTAAGTCCCACTGCCCACATGGCTGTGGGCATGATAGATAAAGCTGAAGATAAAGCTGAGCCCCGGCCCGTGTGGCTCGGTCCGTTGGCACGTCATCCCCGACACTGAGAGGTTTCGGGTTCGATTCCCGGCCAGGGCACATCGGTTGGACCTGTGTTGGGGTGCGTACAGGAGGCCGCAGACCCATGCTTGTCTCCCTCCCTCTGAAATCGGTGAACACGTCCTGGGGTGAGGATTACAAAAACATAAAGTAAGTAAAGCCGGTGCTGCAGGCAGGCAGCGTTGACACCTATTTCCAACCCAAAGGTGTGAGTATTTTCTGTAACCCTCACCCGAGGATCTCTCTCCAGTGATTTTTAGGGAGAGTGGAAGGGAGAGGGAGAGGCAGAGAGGAACATCGATGTGAGAGAAACACATCGATGGGTTGCCTCCTGCACGCACCCCGACCAGGGCCCAGGCCGGGGAGGAGCCTGCAACCGAGGTACGTGCCCTTGACCGGAATCGAACCCGGGACCCTTCATTCTGCAGGCCGACGCGCTCTCCACCGAGCCACACCGGCCAGGGCAAGGTGTGAGTATTCTGACTGAGTTCATAGGCTAACTTCCGTGGGAATACACAACCCGAGAGCCTCTTTTGCGACGTGCACCCTCCCGGCATGGCTGCTCTGGCCAGCAGTGCAGAAGGGACGGTTCAAGCCCAGCTGGGCTGCTCCAGGGCCACCCTCCTCCCCACCACCCTCCACAGACCCCCTCTGCTCCCTCCCCTGCGCTCATCGTCCATCCAGGCCCTCTGCACGGGGGGAGGACGGCTGGTTCTCTGGCTGCTCCCTGACTGGACCTCCCTCTCTCCCGCGGTCAGGCTCCAGGACGGGAGGGGACACAGGAAGGCTTGGGCCCGGAGCAGCTCCCAGTGCGCACACGCAGGCCACCACTGTCCCCGCCTCGTGCGGTGCAGGAGGACTGGGTCACTCCTCCAGGCAGAGCTGGGCTCGAGGCTGACATAGGAAGGCGGGGCGAGGGCCCTCCCAGGGTATCCCCCCCTGACCACCACAGGGGGTCGGGGCCACAGAAAACTCCATCCTGAGCATTGTTTATGCCATTATGTATAATAGAAACAGAAGATATATTTGTATTCATTTCAGAGAGGAAAGAGAGGGAGAGCGAGAGAGACACCGATGATGAGAGAACCATGGATCGGCTGCCTCCTGCACGCCCCGCACTGGGGATCCAGCCCGCAGCCCGGGCCTGTGCCCTGACCGGGAACTGAACCAAGACCCGGTTCCCAGGCCGAAGCTGAGCCAAGCCGGCCGGGCTATAGAATCAGACTCTATCCTGGGGACTCCTTTCCCTGCGAGCCCCGGATGCGTGGGTGTCGTTTCCTTCACGGCATTGACGGGTGCCCCTTCGCCAGCTGTGGCTCATCGAGAGGCCGCAGGTCAGGCGGAGGTGCTAGGCCTCAGGGACTCCACAGGCAGGACAACCCCTCATGGGGGTGGGGAGCCTGCCCCCCCAACACAGTTCTGTTCCCTTTCTCATTGACTTGCTTCGCAAGCATATGGTGGCCCCTGTGATTTCCCCGGGAAACGAGGAAACTGGGCTTTACTGATGGCAAAGCATCTCTGAAAGCAACGGCTCAAGCGCTCATGAAGCCTCAGGTAGGCCTGCCCTGGATGGCAAAGGCACGTTTCAGATCAAACCGAGGGCGCCCTTTAGGGTACGTGGTCCTCTGTGTGTTTACATTCTGACGCTCACTCCAGCAGCAGCTGCCCGGCCAGCGTGGAACCAGGGCCCTGAGAGGAAGCCCGCCCCTTGAGCAGTGCCTGGTCCCAGCCCCACCCACAGTCCCTCCCGGGTCTCCCAGGGGCGCTGGGCACGCCGTCTCCTCCAGCTCATGGGTCCCCGGGCGTTCAGAGCCCATACGAGGCCTGGCCACTGCCGCTGTGCTCCCGAAAAACAGTCAAAATAAATCAAGAAAATGGGGGTGTCGAACAGGGTGACCTCAGGTCTTCTTGCCCTGACATTCTGTAGGGAGGTCCCACGTCCCACTGGGCAGGGCCTGTGGAGTAACCCCGACTGAACCCTGGGCCGAGGTCCTGGCCTGTGCACAGCTGTGGAGTTTGGGGGCCCGTGAGGGCAGCCTGGGCCAGCAGCAGAGGATGCAGGGACACGGTCTAGGGCCGGCAGTGGCCCGGGGCGGCCACAGCCAGGCCCTCACTTCCATTCAACTCTCCTCGCCATGCGCGAGGCCGGGCGGCCTCCTGTCCGAGTGGGTGAGGGTCCTGGCAGCGGTCCGAGGCTGCGGAGGGTGTGACCTGCGCGGTTTGCTTGCAGGGCGCCTCCCGGGAAGATGGGGTACCTTGGGAAATGCATCGAGACTGTGATCGAGCAGCTGGACCAGTTTAAGCCCGAGAAGGACAGTGCCGAGCAGCTCCTGGAGGCCACGGCCGCCTCCCTGCAGGTGGGTCCGCGTGGCCGGGCGCCGAGACCCCTCGGCGACACCCAGGGAGCAGCGACCCAGGGAAGGGAGCAGCCTCGGTTCCTTCTGACCCAGGCGAGGCTGGGCACGATCCCTGTCTCCAAACGCCGGCGGGCCTGTGGGTCACCCGTCGGGGACAGACCCCCCACTCGCCCCGGGTGGCAGTCCTGTGTCCTCAGTCTTACCGTCCCGACTGGAAACAGACAAGCCAGCCAGATGGCACCCATGCCCTGCCCGCTGTTCCAGCCCCAGGGTGTGCGGGGCCCGCAGCCAGCGGCCCTTGGCCGTCACCCCTGCTATGCTGTGTCTGTCTGCCAACTGGCCAGGGCCTAAGGCCTCGGGGCGGCCCACCAGGGCTCTGCCCCCCTCAGGGGTCCTGCCCTTCTTCCCCGCATGGCCCACTTCATGTCCACGTGGAGATGGCTGTCTTCCAGGTCTGTCCTCGCTCCAGCTGCACCTGCCCCAGCAGCAGCCTCAGGCCTCCCCTCACAGGTCCTTCTGTCCATCTGTCAGCTGTTGGGGGCAGGTGTCTGCACTATAGGGGCCCCGCCCCAGGCCTGGGGGGCACTCCCTGCAGATGGAGCAGGCGCAGGAGGCCCCTTGAGCCGGGAAAGCGCCGATTGTCCCCGGCCTGCGCCCCCATCACCACCACCATCGGGCCGCTATGGCAGACAGGTTACTGACGTGTTTGCCTTCGCTTCCAGCGCAGCCTGGCTGTTAGCTCTGCTCACAGGCCTATGAGAGCTCGTGGACCCCAAGGGGGCAGCCCCCCAGCCCCTCGCCTGCTCGGGTGTGGCCTCCGCCGCGCCCTCCTGGGGCGGGCCTGTGTGCACAGGAAGCCTTGGGGCCGGGCAGGCGGGCAGGCATGCACATCGGGGCCCGGGGGAGAGCTCGACCCTGACCCGGTTTCCCAGGCCTAACCCCCTTCTGCAGCACAGGGCACCCCACCCTGCCACTTGCTCCCCAGAGCCCGACTGCAGCCCCCCAACCCCCGGCCACTCCCCTGGTTGTGGCCCCAGGCCCTGGATTCCCCTCAACCACCACTTGCTGTCATTGCTCCAGCTTTAAAATATATATTTTTTAATTGATTTTTTACAGAGAGGAAGGGAGAGGGATAGAGAGTTAAAAACATCGATGAGAGAGAACATCCATCAGCTGCCTCCTGCACACCTCCTACTGGGGATGTGCCCGCAACCAAGGTACATGCCCTTGACCGGAATCGAACCTGGGACCCGTCAGTCCGCAGGCCGGCGCTCTGTCCACTGAGCCAAACCGGTCAGGGCATTGCTCCAGCTTTAAAAGAGCCCTCGGACCCAGTCCCTGCAGCTCTCTGACCTCAGCTGCCGGCCGCTCAGGCAGAAGCAGTCCAGCTGGGGTCCTTATTTCACAACGTGACCGCAGGTGGGGCTGTTACCAGAATCGTTTGGGGAGTCTTCTCCCATGAACCGGGGCGAAGGCAGCGGGCAGGTGGGCTCAGAGCAGGAGAACGGGAGGTCAGTGCCCGGCTGGCAGGGGTGACCGGCAGCCGGCAGTTGCCCAATCCAGGGGTGAGGCCGGGTAGGGAAAGACCCAGCTCGGCCCCCAGCCAGACAGGGCAGTGAGGGGAGAGGTGGGCAGAGCAAGAGGGAGGGCCTCATGGTCGTATCACTGGCCTCTGGCCTCGCTGACAGGCAGGCCCAATTAGGAGCCGGCTCCAGTGCAGGGGCACGATTCAGGCCTCTCCCTGCGGCCTCCCAGCCCAGCCCCAGTGACCTCTGCTGGCCCCTCCAGGTGGACCTGGTCGGCGCCCTCGGACCCCCTCAGTCACCCCTCTCTGACGGGCGTGGACCTGGCCATGGGCTAAGCCTGGCACCTGGGCCGGGCGTCATTTCCTGCTGGGCTCTGCGTGTTCGGGTCCCCGGGCCTGGGGCAGCCCTGCCCGGCCTCCTGGCCTGGGGCTGACGGCTCAGGGCCTGACCTTATGAGAAACACACACTCACCTTCCCAGACGCAGGCGTGACCCGGGGAGATGGAGCAGCTGTGGTCTGAGCCTCATGGGCAGGCGCTGTCCGCGGGCGTCTGCAGTCACACACCTCCACGCCGGCCCTGTGACGGCTGCTTTCTCCCCGGCCTCCTCCCCCTGCCCGCCTCTAACAACGTGGATTCAGCTCAGGGCGGGCCTGGGGCCGGTGCCCTCCAGTGGGCGCTCAGCCCAGGAGTCAGGGGAACCTGAGAGGGAAACTGAGGCAGAAGCCTGGTTGCAGAGACCAGAGCCAACCCAGAGCAGGACCCCCTCCCGTGGGAGCAAGGCGTCCCCTCCCCCATCTATTGAGCACCCAGCTGACATCTAGCAGGGAAGGGTGACCCGCCAGCAGGGGCACTGCTGGGCGAGGGGCCTGGGCAGTGTCTGACGGGACCGGTGGTCAGATGCGTCCTAGGTCAGGTGGCATCTGAGCAAAGACCCGACCGGAGTGGGGAGCAGGCCTGCAAGGGAGAGCGTGCAGGCAGAAGGAGCAGCCTGCACGGAGGCCCTGGGGGGACATCCACTCGTTGGAGAAACTGGGCGGCCAGTGCAGACGGAGTGGATGGGTGACCGGCGGGGATGCAGGGACTCGCGGGGGGGGGGGGGGGGCGTGTTCAGCAGCCGGCCTCGCGCTGTGAGCCTTGGGGTTCGTGTCTGGGGCTTTCCAGGTGCTGGGAGCCCGGACGCAGAGCCGCTGGGGACTCTGGAGGGAGCAGCAGTGACAGGGCCACAGGACAGCACCCGCAGGGCCTTCCCTTGCTCTCGTTCTTTTTTTTGGGGGGGGGGGGCGTATTTTTTATTCATTCATTTGACAACTTTTACAGGAGCTTGCTCTTCTTTTATTGTGGGAAAACACACATGACATTGCCCACCTTTCCCGTCGTTGGGCTCACAGGCCAGCGGAGGTGGCACAGTCACGGTGTCGGACTGTCCATCTTCCCAGCTGAGACTCCGTCCCCCCCCCGCCCCCGCCCGCCATGGGCTCTTATTGTCTCTCGGGGCCCACATGTGGGTGGGATTACGGGTCGGCCCTTCCTTCTCTGCCTGGTGGTTCTCGTGTTTGTTTCTGTTCTCTCTCCACCTGCCGTCGCTACCCAGGACCCGCCGGACCGATTCCTGCCCCCCCCCCCCCGCCCTTGCTCCCGTCCTCGGCCCCCAGGGCAGCCTGTGTCTCTTCCAGAGCCTGAGCCTCCGGAAGCAGGCGTTCGTCCTGGAGGTGCTGTCCGGCTGCCTGGAGTACCGGCAGCTGCTGGCGGTCGTGGTGGACGCCTTCTACGCCCAGGAGGGCCGGCTCTGCCTGTGGGCCGACTACAACCGCTTCCTGGGTAAGCGCCCGGCCTGCTCTCCCCCAGACGGTGACAGTCCCCGCTGGGGACCCTCGCCGCCCAGCGGGGGGAGTCCCGATGGCACCGAGGCCCTGCGTCCCTCAGGACTGACCAGCGGAGACCCCCAGCGAGCGCGCATCCCTGAGCGAGCGTGGGCAAGCACTTTGAAACTAACGCCCGTCTGGGCCGCGGTCCCAGTACCACTGCGTCCTGGTGACAGCTTTTGCCCGGGCACGGGAGCTTTGGCCTTTGGTTGCGCACTGGCACCCGGCAGTGCCTCCGGCTGACTCCCCAAGGTCAACGCCCCCCCGCCCCCGCTCGAACCCTCCCATGCACCGCCCTGTCTCCCTAGTGACCTGCTACCTGGCCACGTTCCAGCTCCAGGAGCTCGGCTTCCAGCTCTTCAGCAGCATCGTCAAGTCCCAGCCGGCGGACAAGATGTGCAAGGTGAGCCGCCAGGCCCCGCAGCCCGGGCTGGTCTGTCCCAGGGCCCGTCCTGTGTTGCGACAAGGGTCTGTGTGTCGCCCCCGTGGTGCAGAGCGCCGCCTGGTGGGCACAGCCAGCCCGGTTGGTCTGCGCCTCCAGCCCCCCACCCCCACCCCGCCCAGGTGGCAGCTGCCACCAGGAACATAACCGGGTCCCATGTCAGCTGAAACCAGACGGTCAGCTGAGGGTGGGGCTGGGAACAGCTCAGAAGCCGGGCTGTCCTGGGCCTCCCCCAGGCCACACGGTCTCCCCAGCGCTGGCACCAACCCCCCCAGCAAGGGCGGGGGGGACAGGAGGCTTCCCGGGACCCTCCCCCCCGGCACTGCCTGGGCGGGAGAGGGGCAGGTTGCTGAAATGGAGCTGTCCGGTCCACGTGTGGATTCCAGAGCCCGTGGTGGGATGGGGAGGCAGGCAGTTCCAAGAACTCCCTGGAAGTGGGGTGCAGGCCTCCAGGTCTAGGGAGTGGCTGGGGCCCCCCTAGTGAGCCCATCTCCAGCCGGGCTGGCCCAAGTGCCAGACACTGTGAGCAGAAGCTGTCTGGTGAGGGCAGCTCCCCCAGAGTGGGCGCCCCGGCCCAGCGTGAGGGGCGGTGAGGGAGGTCTGTCCTGAGGGGCTCCTGCCTGGCGGGCGCGCTGGTCCTCTCCCGGTGCGTCAGCCCCGCCTGCCCCTGGGCACGGATGGTCCCGGGAGGGGCGCGGGGTGTGGGTGCCGGCCGAGCCCCCACCGCCCGCTCCCGTCAGTTCCTCAGGTTCTTCTTCAACCCCTTGAACCTGAACTCGTGGGTGGAGGACGAGTGGAGCCTCATCTACGAGAAGCAGCTCGTGGAGACCTGGACGGCCCCCCTGCTGAGGTGGGGGGCCTAGTGGGGTCCCTTCCTGCTCACGGGCGGGAGCGGTGAAGGGGTTCGGAGCAGCCACGGCCGTGGTAGGAGAGCGTGCAACCCAGAGACGCAGGCTGACCCCACAGCAGGCGGCCGGCTCGCAGCAGCTGGCCTGAGGCCAGGGGTGCTCTCGGGACCCTCCGAGTCGTTGGGGTGAACACAGCCCCTTCTGCTCCAGGCCCCCCACCTGCACCCCCACCCCCACCCCCACCCCTGTGAGGCAGGCTGGGACCTGCAAGGACCTGTGGGGCTCCAGGCCTGCCCAGCCTCTTCCCACAAATTCAGGGGGCGCGGTGGGGTGCAGAGCTCCCGGTGGATTCTGGCCTACACCTCTGTCTGGTGCCCCCAGGGCACCATTGCTGGGCCCACCACCCCACAGCTGCTTTGCTGCCTTCCCGCGCCTCATGCCAGGCCCGGGCGGCGCCAGAACCCCTGGTACGGGCAGAAGGGCCAGCACGGTGGCCTGGCCCTGCCCTTGGCCTCCGCGGGGCAGCTGCTGGGGCCTGGGTACGGCTGCCCCCGCTGCTCTCCCTCCAGTAGGAGGCGGGAGCCACCTGACCCTCCTGGGACAGGCAGACCATGTGGGTCAGCGTGTGTGGGAGGCCCGGGCCAGGGAAGGCGGCCCCCCTGTGGGAGGGAGAGGAGGCCCTGGCCCGGGCAGGGCACGTCCTCAGTCCCAGCCAGGCTGGACCTGCTGGGCCCTGAGAGCCACCTGACAGCTGCCCAGCTGTTTCCAGGTTGCCCGCCTCCCCCCCCACCCATGTGCAACCTTCCCTGCCTTCCCGGGACCAGCCCACCACAGATTCTCCCTGCCCACCTGCTGGCCTCAGACGTGACTCCCTCCCTCGAGTAGCCTGGTGCTCAGGTGGGGCAGGAGCTATTCCAAACCCTGCTGCCTGACCCCAGGGAGCCCCCCAGGACAGGAGACCAGCCAGGCGGGTGATGGGAGCTGTGCCTGCATGGGGTGTGGGGGCATGAAAGGGGGACAGGGCCTTGGGCAGCCCAGCAGGGCCCTTCCCAAAGCCCTGCTCCAGGGCACCCCACCTGGGCTCTCCCTGCCCCATTACTCCCACCTGGAGCCCTTTCCAGGGGTGGGAGCAGCCTCAGGGAGGAGCCTTTGGAACTGCCCTCCTTTCTCTCCTGGCTTCCTGCCCCTGCCACCTCCTCCAGCCCAGAGTAGCTCCCGTCCCAGCTGCAGCTTGTCCTCAGAGGCCCTAGATTCCAGCAGCAGGGTCTGCTCGGCCTGTCCTCCCAGCTCCCCACTCTCTGTCCTCCCAGCTCCGCACTCCCTATCCTCCCAGCTCCCCACTCTCTGTCCTCCCAGCTCCCCACTCCCTGTCCTCCCAGTTCCCCACTCCCTGTCCTCCCAGCTCCCCACTCCCCCTGTCCTCCCAGCTCCCCACTCCCCCTGTCCTCCCAGCTCCCCACTCTCTGTCCTCCCAGCTCCCCACTCCCTGTCTTCCCAGCTCCCCACTCTCTGTCCTCCCAGTTCCCCTCTCCCTGTCCTCCCAGCTCCCCACTCCCTGTCCTCCCAGCTTCCCACTTCCCTAAGACAGCGAAGTCACGGGCCTCAGTTTCCTTATCTGTCCCAGAACACACTGCTCTGCAAGACTCGGTGCTGGTGGTGCAGCACCTGCCCAGCAGTAGGCACTCAGGGAAGAGTGGCTGCCAGTTCCACTGTCACCCCCCACCCTGAGGTCTCGAGGGCCCCACTGCCAGCCTGCTCAGGAGGAGCCTCCACAGCCATTCCCACCTTTGCATTCAAGATGGCAGCCAGACGTCCAGGGACTCATCAACCAGCTGGAGGGGGCGGTGGCCATTCATCCCCCTCCTTCAAAGCCCAAGGTCACCAAGCCCAAGAAGTTCAACCTGACTGTCCCCAAGCCCCGAGCCATTCCAATGCCTGAGCCTGTCCCTGTCGTGGCCAAACCAAAACCAGTAAGTGCCAGCATTTGCAGTGGGCACAGGCCGTCCAGGCTGGGAGAGTGGGTCCTGTGGGCCAGTGGGGGCTGGGCTCCTCCCAGAGCCAGGGGTACTGACCCAGACCAGAAAAGGAGCATTCCATGGTGGCTACATGGATGGATGAATGGATGGATGGATGATCCATGGATGGATGATGGATGGATGATGGATGGATGGATGGATGGATGGATGATGAATGGATGGATGGATGATGAATGGATGGATGGATGATGGATGGATGGATGGATGGATGGATGATGGATGGATGATGGATTCATGGATGGATGGATTATGGATGGATGGATGGTTGATGGATGGATGGATGAATGGATGGATGAATAATGGATGGATGGATGATGGATGGATAGTTTGTTGATGGATGGATGAATGGATGGATAGATGATGGATGGATGAATAATGGATGGATGGATAGATGGAGGCATGATGGATGGTTGATGGATGGATGAATAATGGATGGATGGATGATCCATGGATGGATGATGGATGTTGGATGGATGGATGGATGATGGATGATGGATGATGGATGAATAATGGATGGATGAATGGATGGATGGATTATGGATGGATGGATGGATGCATGCATGCATGATAGATAGATGGATGATAGATGAATGGATGATGGTGGGTGGATGGATGGATGGATGATCCATGGATGGATGGTTGATGGATGGGTGGATGATCCATGGATGGATGGATGGATGGATGATGGATGGATGGATGGATGGGTGGATGGATGATGGATGGATGGATGATAGATGGGTGGATGATCCATGGATGGATGGATGGATGATCCATGGATGGATGATGGATGGATGATGGATGGATGGATGATGGATGATGGATGATGGATGGATGGATGGATGGATGAATGGATGGATGATGGATGGATGGATAGATGGATGGATGATGGATGGATGGATGGATGATGGATGGATCGATGATAGATGAATGGATTGGTGGGTGGACAGATGATCAGCGGCCGGTTGCTGAGCAAGCCCACAGTTACCCTATGCGTAGAATCCACAACGTTTCTGGCTCCAGATCCCAGGCTCATTGTGTTTACCTCTGGTCATCTTCCAGCTGCACCTCCCCTTTGCCTGGCCCCTGATCGCCCACCATGCCCCACCCTGACCCTCAGTTGTGTGTGTGCCTCTCGGCCTGGACTGTGAGATGCTGGTAGCCAGCCATCTCCCTTGGGGTCCCTGGCAGCTGTGCTGGAGCCACAGGCTCGCCTCCCCCCAGCCTCCCTGCCCTGTTCCATGCCCAGGACCCTCTTCCTCTCCTGGGCGAGGGCCTGCTCCGGCTCACTCACTCGCTCAGCAGTGTGTATGGGCGCCTAGCGTGTGCCAGGCCCTGCCTTCATGGAGCATTCCCTCCGGGGGCGGGGGAGGGTGGACTCAGCAAACAGGACAAGTAAGATGCATGGTGTGTTGGCTGGCGGCAGTGCCGAGGGACAGCCATCCCAGGGAAGCGGGTGAGAAGCCGGGGTGGGGGTGGGGGAGGGCTGTCCGTTGGGAGCGTGCAGCTGGAACTGGCCTCCCGAGATGAGAGGCAGGGGGCCGGGGGCGGGGGGGGGGGGTGAAGAAAGTGGGCAGGGAGCCATGGCCTCTCTGGGGAAGAGCATTGCAGAAGGAGGCAGCACAGACACAGGCCCTGGGGCAGTGCCTCCCTCCCACACGGGAGGCAGGAGGGGAAGGAGGGATGAGAGAGGACTGGGGGCAGCCAGGACACACCCTGAGGCAGGCTCCTGGTCGACTGCCGGCAAAGGCGAGGGTGAGAGGTGGTGGCTGGAATCTTGAAGCATCCGACTGCTTTTGTGATGGTGCTGGAGACAGAGAGGTGCTGGGGGCCAACGAGGAGGACCCAGAGACCATAGGGGCCGGCATGGGCCGCGTCAGGGTCCGGCTGGGGAGGGGGTGTGGGGGGAGGGGGAGATTGGAGGTTTGGACAGGTCGCAGAGTCAGAGACTGGAGTCCGGGGTCTCGGGCGGCTCTGCCCCCTGCCCCCCTCGGGCGCTGCTCCCTCGGGGCGCTGAGGGTCCCGTGGCTGGTCTTGGGCTGCCCTGCTCTCTCTGTGTCCGTGTTGGGCCCCTGCCCTGCGCCAGCAGCTCATGGAGCCCATGACACTCCTGGCCTTGCCTACCACCCCACCCTGTCAGGAGTCCTCTGCCTGTCCGTCCGGGGCCCGGGGGCCTGGGCCACCTTCTTCCTGCTGCCGGCCTGTCCTTCCCTCCTCAGATGACCGCCAGCACCCACAGTCCCAGCCTAGCTCCAAGGCCTCCCTTCCAGCCCCCCTCTCCTGGGTGGGGACCACAGCCGACCCTCACCCACCACCCGGAGCCCTGCCCACCCACACACCCTCAACTGCAGGCTCTGACCATGGCTCTTCCTTCCCCCACCCACCAGGTCCCCAGGAGCACCTACCAGTCACCCAGGGAGCTGCAGGTGCTGGAAATGACCAAGAGTTACAATCGCCGAAAGGCGGAGGTGAGCAGCCACAGGGCACCCCAGCCTTCCTGGAGAGGCAGAGAGGAGGAGGAAGAGGAGGAGGAGGGGGAGGAGGAAGGGAAGGAGGAGGAGGAGGAGGAAGGGAGAGGGAGCAGGAGGAGGAGGAGGAGGAGGAAAAAGAGAAGGAGGAGGAGGAGGAGGAGAGGGAGGAGGGGGCTGGCTTTGCACAGGGTGGTGGCCAGTGGGGCTGAGCCGCTCGTTGGCCCCCCAGGAGCTGCTGCTGAAGGCGAACCTGGATGAGATGCGCTGTGCGATGCCCTGGGCCCGCGGGGAGCCCCCCCTGCAGGTGACACCCCGCCCCTCAGGGGCATGTTCTCAGGTCTGGGAAAATGGCGCCACTGTGAGGCACTGTGCGTCCTCCCAGCTCAGGCTCCGCTCAGACCGAGGGCCAGGCTCCCAGCGCCAGGCCAGGCGGATGGAGCTCTGTGGGCGGGGAGACGGGTCAGAGCCACCGGGAGCCTCTGGCCAGTCCCTCTGGGTATGGCCTGGTGCCCACACTCGGCATTTACTACTCCCTTAAGGAGAGAGGGGCGGGGCAGGACAAGGAGGGCGAGTGGCCCGTGGATGCCGTGGGTGCTGGCCCAGCCCCTACCGCGCACCCTGGGAACCCCTGCAGTCGGGGCAGGTGGGGGGATGGGCACGCAGCACCCAGCAGGCCCCAAAGGGTGTGATCACTGGTTCCCAGGGGCCTTTACCAGCTGCTACCCGCTGTGGCTTGTGGTGCCACCGCACAGGCCCTGGGGCAGCCCTGGTGCCGCTGGGGGGATGAACCTGGGTCGGGGGCCAAGCCCCCTTGACAGAACCGCGGTCCCCCGTCCAGCAGGCCCTGCACCCTCCCTGGTCCTCCCGGGCAGCCCAGTGCCCCACAGGCTTGGGGCGGCCTTACAAGACAGAAGTGCTGCCCCGGGGTTTGGGGGAGCTCATGTGCAGGGCAGGCCTCCCAGAATGCGCGGGGCCGGGGGGGTGGGGGGGAGGCATGTCCTGCGGACTCTGGTGCCAGCCTGCCCCCCCCACCACCAGGACTCCAAGAAGCTGCGACTGCAGTGCTCTTCCCTGATCCGCCAGAGTCCGAAGCTGACCTTCTACAAGGTGAGGGCTGCTCCTGACTGGCCGGTGGGTGTGGGGGTCCCTGAGCCCCCACCTCTCGCCTGTTCTGCCCCCTGGGGCTGGAGGGCCAGAGCAGAGGCTGTGAGCACAGCCCTCCTGTCCCCAGAGAGCGAAGTACTTGGGTGGGGGCAGAGGTGGGGGCCGTAGGGCAGGGCCCTGGTTGCCCCCCAGGCACCCCATCACAACCCACCCCTCCGCCCTCAGCCCAACGAGGTCCCGGTGAAGCTGAACACGACGGCCATCCTGCGGGAAGAGGCCCTGTACCAGCGGCAGGTGGAGAAGGAACTGCAGAGGTGGGGGCAGGAGGAGGAGGGGAGGCCGAGGGGGGGCCCAGCAGGCTGGTGTCGGGGTCCCAGAGGCACCCTAGAAAGACCATCTCGGCTCAGTGAGGGAGGCGCTCTGAGTGGAACAGGCTCAGGAGGCAGCGGCCCAGCCCGAACCGACCTCAGGGTCACTGCCTCCCCGGCCCCTTCCGGGAGCCCCTCCCCTGAACCATCAGCCGCAGCCCCTGTTCTTGCCCCAGAAGCGGGGCTGGGGGTGGGAGTGTGGGTGAGAGACAGACAGGTGGACAGAGCGATGGTGCCGGACAGACAGGTGAGTAGAGAGGAGATGGGGGGGGGAAGATGTGGGTGGAGGGTGGTGCCCAGGGTGGGGCCGGCGGGCGGTGTGCAGGTGGCCCGGCCGCTGGGTGCAGAGCAGCCCCCGCTGTGAGGGCCGGTGTCCACGGGAACCCGTGGCTGCCCTGTGGCCGGAGTGGGCCCCGGCCGCGAGGACCCTGAGCCGCCGCTCCTGCGCAGGGTGGACAGGCTCATGGACGGGGCCGGGGACTTCTCCGACTTCCTCGAGTGGCAGCAGAAGATGCAGGCGAAGGACCTGGAGGAGCAGCGGGCGGCGGGCGCGTGCCGGCGGCTGCAGGGGCAGCTCAGCCGCGAGGAGGCCGCGCTGGCCCGGCAGATGCTGCTGCAGCAGAACCAGCGCAGGGCGGCCCAGAAGAAGGAGGAGGTGAGGGCGCTGGCCTGGCCGCCACCCAGGACCCGGGGCTCTGCCGGCAGTGGGCTGCGCCTGTGGTCACGGGCTCACAGCTGGCCCTGAGTCATTTCTCCTTGCGGCCTCTCTCAGCCCCTGGCTGTGTCCCCTCTCAGCCCCTGGCCGTGTCCCCTCTCAGCCCCTGGCCATGTCCCCTCTCAGCCCCTGGCCGTGTCCCCTCTCAGCCCCTGGCCGTGTCCGCGCTCAGCCCCTGGCCATGTCTGCGCTCAGCCCCTGGCCGTGTCCCCTCTCAGCCCCTGGCCGTGTCCGCGCTCAGCCCCTGGCCATGTCTGCGCTCAGCCCCTGGCCGTGTCCCCTCTCAGCCCCTGGCCGTTTCCCCTCTCAGCCCCTGGCCATGTCTGCGCTCAGCCCCTGGCCCTGTCCCCTCTCAGCCCCTGGCCGTGTCTGCGCTCAGCCCCTGGCCATGTCCCCGCTCCGCCCCTGGCCGTGTCCCCGCTCAGCCCCTGGCCATGTCCCTGTCCCCGCTCAACAGCCCCGCAGACCTTGTGCTGCTCCGGGCCTGGGATGGCCCCGGGACATTGGTCGGCAGGGGCTGTGACGGGCCCTGTCCCAGCAGATGGCGGAGCGGATGCAGCGCTGCGCGCAGAGGCGCCTGCAGGAGGAGCGGTCTGCGAAGGAGCGGGTGGAGCAGGTGATGGAGGAGCAGAAGAACATCAAGGCCGCGCAGATGAAGCTCCTGAGGGACCGGCGCCAGGCAGGTAGGCGGGGCCTGGGGTGCCAGCCAGCGAGGGCCAAGGTCCTGGAGGGCGGCCCCTGCCCAGCCGCTTGGGGCCCTGAGCAGCCCCTCGGCCCCAGCCCAGGCGGTGACCGCGGAGACGCTGGCCCTGCACCAGCAGCGCGCTGAGGCCGCCCGGGAGGAGCAGCAGCGGCACTGCGAGCTCATCGCCCACCTGCGGGCCATGGAGACACAGCCCACGTGCAGGGGCAAACTCGTGGACCTGACCCAGGTGGGTGCGCAGCCCCGGGGGCTCCCCGTGTCTCCCTGTGCCTGGCATTGCCGTGGGGGGCGTGTCCACAATGCCCACTTCCACCCAAGCCGAGCTCCACTCGTGCCCACCGCGCCGGAGGCCTGGGGCTGGAAAAGAGGGCACAGTCCTGTTGGGGGCACCTAGATGACCCCTGAGGATGGGGCCAGGGCTCCTGGGTGTGGACAGGGTGGGCTTCCCCTTGCTGCACGTTCGGGGAGGCCCAGGACTCCCCAGGAGGGAGGGCGGTGCAGGGAGAGGCGGGCACAAAGGCTGGACCTCGCAGCCGGGGAGCCTGTGTGCAAAGGGTGAGGCGGGCAGGCTGGACCCTGGCTGGGCGGCACTGTGAGCTCCATTGGGGCTGCGATGTGCAGTCACCCCGGGGGGCCCTCGGGCTGCAGAGGGCCCGGGCTGGAGAAGCCGCCGGATGGGGGACATGCCCACAGACTCCACTGGGCAGAGGGGAGGCGGGTCCTGGGTGAGGGGCGAGGCCCAGGGAAGGCGGGTGGGGCATCTGGAGGAGCAGAGCAGGGCCAGGCTCCGGAGACGCTGGGCAGCTGGGCTGCTGGCCAAGGCTGTGGGGCCCCCTGCCCGCCCCCAGATCCCGGGGCACGGCCTGGAAGGGGAGATGTCGGTCGTGGAGCTGCGAGAGCGGCTGGCCCTGCTCAAGGAGGCCCAGCAGCGCCAGGAGGAGGAGAAGCGAGACCAGATCATCCAGGGCAAGCGCGCCCGGAGCCGGGAGCTGCAGGAGGCGCTGGAGCGGATCTCACTGTGCCGCGCGGCCATGGGGAGGTCCGCGGCCCTGAGGTGGGTGCGCTTCACCCCCCCAACACACACACACACACACACACACACACACACACACACACACAGCCTGGGCAGTCCTCCACCCCTGCTGTTTTATCAGCCGAGGAGCCTCAGGCATACAGAGAAGGTGAGGAAATCACCGGGTGATGGAGCGACGCCCGTGACCTAGATCCGGTCCTTTCGCATCTGGGTCGTGGTCCGACCTGTGCCCCTGTGCCGAGGGCCCCGGCCAGCGGCTGGCTCTGCCTTCCTCTGCAGCACCGTCTGGAGGTACTGCAGGCGTCCTGAGCACTTTGGTGCGCATCTTCTGAAAAAGAGCCATTGGCCCGCAGAGCCCAGCACGTGGCCCAGCCAGAAGGGCTAACAGGGTGCCCCTGAGTCTGACACCCTGTTCTGTGGCCGGGTCCGGAGTTGTTTGTGGAACTTTTCCCTTTTGAAACATCGACAGCATGGGATTGTGAGCATCCTGTTCCCCCTCCCCTCCCCCCTCTCCCCAGAGCATGTGCGGGACCCCTTTTCGTTCATTTGGGGAACCCTGTGGTGACTGTCCCCGCTCCACGTGGCTGTCCATGGCATTCGGTCAGGCAGCAGCTGGTGTCAGCCCCAGGATGGGCTGGCCTTCGGGCCCTAGCCTGACCCCGTGGGGAAGCCAGGCTGCCCGGGGGAGGTGGCACCCAGCTCTGTCAGAGCACAGCCTGGCTCAGGGGCTGGCACACACAGCTCCAGAGGGGGTGTCTGAGCATAGCTGGGCGGGGTGGGGAGACGGAAGGACAGTGCAGATCCAGTGCTGTGGTCCCGAGTGTCTGTGGCCCTGGTTATGACTCGAGGAGGTCTGGGACAGCCACTGCAGCTCCCCAAGGCGGTGTGCGCAGGGAGACCTCACCCTCCCAGCCGCCCTGACAGCCCCCCAAGTACAGTCTGGTTAGTGTTGGGCTGTGTTTCTTCTCCTCCCACCTGGGCCGGCAACAGGGCGGCTTAGCCGGGGCTTTACCCACCGGTGATGGAGTGATAGGTAGGTTGGAGGCGTCCAAACCTGCTAACTAATGCCATGGGGTTGGCTCCGCACAGCTCCTGGAGCCGGCTGCGTGGAGCCAACCCCATGGCATTAGTTCATTAGGGGCATTTTATATATTTTATTTATTTACTTATTTTTAAAGATACTTTTATTGATTCCAGAGAGGAAGGGAGAGGGAGAGAGAGAGAAACATCAATGATGAGAGAGAATCATGGACCGGCTGCCTCCTGCACGCCCCACAATGGGGATCAAGCCAGCAACCCAGGCCTGTGCCCTGACCGGGAATAGAACCGTGACCTCCTGGTTCATACGTTGACCTCAACCACCGAGCCCACGCTGGCCGGACATTCGGGGCTGCTAGTGGGTGGTCGGGCTGCAGGCAGCCAGGCAGCAGGGTGGCTGCGGGAACCGCACCTGCCAAGGCCCGGGGGCTGTGATGTGCCCTTGAAGGCAGCGGTTCTCAACCTGTGGGTCGCGACCCCTTTGGCGGTCGAACAACCCTTTCACAGGGGTTGCCTAAGACCATCCTGCATATCAGATGTTTACATGACGATTCATAACAACAACATGACAGTTATGAAGTAGCAACGAGAATAATTTTGTGGTTGGGTCACAACATGAGGAACCGTATTTAAAGGGCCAGAAGGTTGAGAACCACTGCTATAAGGCGTCTCACTTCAAGAGGAAAGTGGCCTGGACGGTGCGGAAAGGTTGGCAGAGACAGCACCAAGTCCCAGGTGTTGCTTCTAGGCAAGTGGGGAGGGGGGGGGCACAAGGTAAAGGGGAGCGCTCCCTTTACCCCAAATACACACGGTTCATGCACATGGGATGCTTTCCTAAAACGTTCGCAAAACGGTGGAGGCCCAGAGGCCCTGCCTGAGAGGCCCCGGCCGCGCCTCACCCCGCCCACCACTCCATCAGCGGGGTATGGCCCCTGCTAAGGCCCCTGTCGCACGCCCAGGGCGCAGGAGAAGATCCAGGAGAAGACCCCGCAGGCCCAGGCCACACCGTCCCAGGACGAGCGCGTGCAGGAGCTGCAGCGCCGGATCGAGGAGGTGGCCGAGCGCCGCAGGCAGGCGGCCCAGCCCACGGTGCCGGCTTCGCGGGCCGCGCGCCCCAAGCCGCGGGTGAGCCCGGGACCGGCCGACCCGGGGAGGGCGGGGGGCGGAGGGGCGCCGGGACGGAGTGTCGGGGATGCAGCCCTGCCCGCGCCGACCCTCTCCCCCCTGCCCCCCTCCGCGGCGTCAGGCGCAGCTGGAGGCGCAGCACTGGCTGAGGCTGGAGCAGAGCCGCGAGCGCAGGCTGCGGGCGCTGCAGCAGGGGAGCTCGGCCTGCGGGCCCGCCAGCCGCCTGGAGGCCGCCTGAGCCGGGGGAGCGCGCCCCTGCACCCCGAGACCCCGCGGGGCCTGAGCGGGGCCAGAGCTCCCCGCACCCGAGATCCCCGCGTAATAAAGCGTGCGACCCGCCTGTGCGCCTCCTCTGGCTCGGCCGGCCCCTCCGCCCCGCCCCGGGCTCCACCCGCCCCGGGCTCCACCCGCCCCGGGCTCCACCTGCCCCGAGCGAGCGGCGCTGGACGCGGGATGGACACACCCTGATGCCAACGGAGTATCCGCTCTTTATTTGGAGTCCCGTCAACCCGCCCGTATTTGATGTGCTAAACGAGGCCCCCTTCCCTTCCCTGCACCCATCACGCCCTGCTCCCCGGCCTCCGGCACCAGAACCCCCTCTGCATGTAGAAACCTGCCACCTGCACGGTGTCCAGAGTCCAGTGGCTTAATCCGGGACCCGAAGACTGGGTGTGTGATTGTGTTGGTCGGAGAAGTGGCCAGGGTTCTTGAGCCGCTGGGAACTGGCCCTTCTCATGTAAACCTAACAGCAATGGGGCGCGGGGTGGGGTGGGACTTGTCCCCCATCCCTATGGAGTGGGTGAACCCTGGTGCCAAGAGGTGAGATGACATGGCCCAGACCCAGGGCCCAAACCTGAGCACTGCCCATCCCCTCAGCATCACCCGAAGAGCGAGGTTGAGCCGCTGGGCACCTGGCTGCCGGGGACAGGGATGGATTCCTTCTCCTGGGTCCTGGGTCCCAGCCCCCGGCTGGAGAGGGGGTGGCCTTGGGCACAGGCTGGCTAAGCTGCCACTCCCAGGAAGGAGGCAGTGGGCAAGCCCACGGCGCCCCACGGCACGGGGCCGGAGACTGCCAGGTGGGCAGAGGTCCAGGAGAGAGACCCCAGCCCCCACCCTGCTTGGGTCTGGGTGACACCGCAGAGGGGGAGGCTGGACCCCAGGACATTCCATCAGGAAGGTAGGTAACTCCAAGTGACAAGAGCAAAAAGAACAGAGTTCTCCCGCAGTATTCTGAACGCGTTAGAACCCCAGGACTTGCCCACCACCCGGGCTGGTAAAAAGAGGAATTTCCCACCTCCCTGCCAGTGTGGCTCAGTGGTTGAGTGTCCAGCTATGAACCAGGTGGTCACGGTTGGATTCCAGGTCAGGGCACATGCCCAGGTTGTGGGCTGGAGTGCCAGCAGGAGGCAGCCGATCAAGGATGCTCTCTCATCACTGATGTTTCTTTTTTTAAAAAATCCTCACCCAAGGATATTTTTCCATTGATTTTTAGAGAGTGAAAGAAGGAAA
The DNA here is from genome assembly GCA_036010255.1 of Myotis pilosus. Classification (NCBI taxonomy): domain Eukaryota; kingdom Metazoa; phylum Chordata; class Mammalia; order Chiroptera; family Vespertilionidae; genus Myotis; species Myotis pilosus. Next base: position 1,169,048 of record JASKON010000006.1, read on the forward strand.
GACAGAAATATCGATGTGAGAGAAACATATCGATTGGTTGCCTCCTGCACATGCCCTGACCAGGGCCCTGGCTGGTGTTAATGTAAAAACCATTGAAACCTGTAAAGAACTTTTGTGAGTTTAGTTGAGCCAAACTGTCCACATATGCTGGGGTTACATCTGTATTTATACATTGAGATCAAAGGAGGGACGTAGGTGGGTTACGTGAAATTCATTGGTGATAGATTACGGAGGAGGGATAAAGCAAAGTGGGGGCGGGGGGACCCCTGGGATTGGATAAAAAGTTAACTGATGGACACATACTTAGGTGGGTGCAGGAAAATTAACTTATAATGAAGGAATTGGTGGTCTCTGTCCAGGCGCCCAGCACACCTGGCTGTGCCCCAGGGGCTCCAGAAAAAGGGAAGTTACCAGTTACCCAGACATTTCAAGGGTATGTTATCATAGATGCAAAAAGACAGGCTCAGTTAAGGTAAAGGTTGACCTTGTCAGTGAAGATACTGGCCTAGGACGTAACTGCCACCATCATTGCTTTTAGTTAAAGTTTAATTTCAGACCATCCTTTGTGGTGACTCTAGGTCTCTGAGTTTGCAAGTCTGCCATGCAGGCCTCCCTGAGCCGGTCAGGTCAGCATGTGGCCCCTTCCGTCCACACTGGGGAGGAGCCTGCAACCAAGGTACCTGCCCTTGACAGGGATCGAACCTGGGACCCTTCAGTCCGCAGGTGGAAGCTCTATCCACTGAGCCAAACTGGCTAGGGCTCATTGATGTTTCTCCCTTCCCTTCTGAAATCAATAAAATAAACATTTTTGAAATTAGAGCTGGGAGATTAAATTTCTTTTTTTTTTTTTTTAAATATATTTTATTGAGTTTTTACAGAGAGGAAAGGAGAGAGATAGAGAGTTAGAAACATCGATGAGAGAGAAACATCGACCAGCTGCCTCCTGCACACTCCCCACTGGGGATGTGCCCGCAACCCAGGTACATGCCCCTGACCGGAATCGAACCTGGGACCTTTCAGTCCGCAGGCCGACGCTCTATCCACTGAGCCAAACCGGCTTCGGCTAAATTTCATTTAGAGAAATAAGCATGGCATTTCTTATATTCTGTGTGTGTCTCAAACCCATTTCATTTGATAGCAAGGAAATACATTGATGATGACCTGTCCAGGGAGGCCCTCGGGAGATCCAGGAGATTCAAAGGGGAACCATTAGCTCCCAGAACTGGCAATCCAAAGGCGGGTGGACGTCAGGGCACGCCTGGTCCAGGCGCTGTCTCCACACTAAGCAGCCCCAGCCTGCAGAGGAAGAAGGGCCGCCTCTTCCTGGCGCTGCCCAAGTCCGGGTGGAGCCCCTCCTCCGGGTTCCCGCAGGTGGGCCGGGCTGTGCTGCTCAGGGTCAGCGCCACCGGGAGACTCCGGCCCAGGGCGCCCTGGAGGGGCTGCGGATCCAGGCCCACTTTCCCTCGGGAACATAGTTCACAAAGGCCTCTCCAATAGGGGAGGAAGCGGAGGCCGGGAGAGGGGCGGGTTAGGTCGGGTACCAGCGCGTTAAGGGCCGCATGCCCCACAGTCCCGCTTCCCGCCGTTCTACCCCCGCAAACCACAACTCCCGAGAGGCCTTGCGGGCGAGCGAGGGGCGCCGGCCGCGTATCTCGCGCGAGGAGAAGGGAGCTTGAGCTCGCGAGACTGAGCGGGGCCGGAAGCCGCATTTCAAAGCGGTAATAGACGGTTATCTCTTCCCATAGCATTGAAAATATACCCCCTCGACCCGTAAAACGCGGGAGCAGAGCTGGAGGCAGCCAATAGAAACGCCAGGGGGCGGAGCCAAGGCCTCCGGAGCGGAAGTGGGTCGCTGTTGAGGTGGTGGCGTCTGGCTGGAGTGCCTCTCCGCAGCCTCTTCCGAAGGTGCTTCCTAGCTCGAGCGCGTCGGCGGGGCGCCTACCAGCCCAGAGCAGCCCAGGTACAGCCAGGCCTCGCGGGGAGGGAGCGGCAGGCCAGGGCCGGGTGGGGACGGGGCTCGGGCGGCCGCGCGGCCTGCAGAAACCTTGGAGCCGCGGCCCAGGAGCCGCCTCGGCCCCGACGCCGGGCCTTCCCCGAGACCGCGAGCCTCCTCGCCCGCCCGCGCCGCCGTCCGCGTGGTTGCACGAGCCCGGCCCGGCGGGGTCAACAGAAGTGGGGAGGCCTCGCCCTGGGTCTCGGCTGCTCGGGCGGCCTGCGGCCTGCTGCGCTCGGTTAGTAGTATAATCGGGGAAACTGAGGCTGGGGGGGTGGAGGGACGCCCCCAAGGTCACCCGGAGAGTCGGGCAGGGCGGTGGCCCTCGGGGGAGACGGGGCCAGGTTTTTCTTCCTGCTGACGCCGCCGCCTTTGTGTGCCCGCGCCGGTCCCCACAGCAGTGGGCCTGCGAGCCCGCCTGGACCTCGTGGCGGGGCCTCCTCCGGGCTGCAAGGGTGGGGGCGCCCCGCTGGGGCCAGAGCTCAGGTAGTCCTCGGCTTCCGGTCGGTGGTGGAACCCGTGACCGCTCGGGCGGAGGCCCGCCCCCTGGGTGCCGGCAGACAGGTGCCGGAGGGGAGTCGGGGTCCCACGCCGCGGCGCGGGGCCCGGAACGCGGTGCTCGGTGAGGGGCCCGTCCCACCCTGCGACCCGTGGAGGGAGGGGCGAGAGCGGCCCGGCCCCCGAGCCGCCCGGAGCCCGCGGCAGCCGACTTGCTGGGGTGGGGGGTGGGGGCGGCTTTTGTCTGATCGCGTCCGCGCCCGTCGACACCCCGGGGCCCACCTTGGTTCCGTCCCCGGAGCCCGCCTTGGGTCTCGGACTGCACTCGGCTCGCGCCGCCCAAGGTCACGCGGCCCCCGGCTGCCCGCGGAGCGAACCAGCGCCTCGCGTCCCTGCGGGCAGGACCAGGCCTTCGCGACCCGGAAGCAGATGTGGGGGCCCGGCTGGTGCTGAAAGGCGGACAGTGATGGGCATGTTCTCACTTTCCTTTTTCTTGTCTTTTAGTTAAATGGATGCGGGGACGCATGGGCTCCCGTTTATCTATGGGTTTCATGTGAGGCGGGAACACTTCAATGGGAAGGCGCATCGCCATCTTTTTACATGGCCTGGACTTGAGCTCCCAGCTCTGGTTGGAAGATTTCCTTTCGCCCTTTAGGGATCGCATTCCTTAATATTCCAAGTCAGCGCGTGGTTGGGTCTGCCGTGCGCCGCGCTTTCTGCTCGGGGTGTAGCAGTGAACAGGAGAAGCCTGGCACGGCCCTGGGGCCGAGCAGCGAGGGTGGAGGGGCGGAGAGGAACTGCCTGAGATTGCAATACAGACCCAGCGGTTCTCAACCTTCTGGCCCTTTAAGTACAGTTCCTCATGTTGTGACCCAACCATAAAATTATTTTCGTGGCTACTTCATAACTGTAATGTCGCTACTGTTGTGAATCATGATGTAAATATCTGATATGCAGGATGGTCTTTGGCGAACCCTGTGAAAGGGTCGTTTGACCCCCAAAGGGGTTGCGACCCACAGGTTGAGAACCGCTGGACTAGACTGTTAGAGAGCTGGGACTGGGGCGGGGGTAGAGGGGTCACAGGAGATCTTTGTGTGCTCACCTGTTGAGGAACTCAGAATTTACCTTCCGGCCAAATGGGAAGCCTCTAAACTGAGTTGTCTGCAGGAAGTAACAGGGTTGTTTGTCTCAGAAAAGTCACTGTGCTAAGCATGGCACAGAGGGGGGCAAGACTAGCGGCCTGAGGCCAGTGAGAGAGAAGAGTAGCTGGACCAGGGCAGTTCCTCACTGGCTCTTCTGTTAGCAAGTCCATCTCGTGCACCGGTGATTGGCTCGTGTGCTGGATGAAAACGGCTTGGTGTGTCCTGCGTTGTTCCATTGTCTGCATCTTGCACGGTCCCCAAGTTAGGAATTTGGAGGATAAGGTGTCTCCTATAGAACATGATTGAGATGTGACTCGCATCTATGCCTTCATCTGCTGTTGCTTACTGGCCCAGATGTGGGATCCCACCGCCAAGATTAGTGCCTCTGGCCTGGGCTTGGCCAGCCCTACAGAGCTTGCATCTGTGGGTTAGCCAGCCCACTGCGCCTGCCTGGGGAGAGAAGGAAGAGACCAGCCCCGCCATCGGAGGCAAATGAGGGTTTCCCCTGCGCTGCGCTGCTCAGCTGAATCTAATTTGTGAGCCTGTGACCAGCCTTCACCCCCACTCCACCCACCTCCAGGACCTGGGCCTAGATTTCCTTCCACACACACCACCCATCCAGGTCCAGGATTCAGTAGAAAGCAGCAAGCTTCCCGGCTGGCTTTCTCATCTCACAGGCCGGGACTCGGATGCCATCCATACGGGCCCGGTACGCCTGCCTCCCTTCTTGGAGTTTTATGGTGAAAGTTGTCTTGACCTAGGAAAGGGGGGAGGTAGTGGCTCAGTACCTGAGGGTGATTTGCCCCACTGGCCTCTTAGGTTCCATGATATCACCCTTGCACATGGCCCCCAGGAATTGCCTTATTTGTGTCACCAACCCCCCAGATCCCAGGCCGCCATGGCTGAAAGAACACGAAAAGTTGGGGTCAGAGAGGTGGAGAAGCCACCCCGCTTGGCTTCTGTGGTGACCCAGAGAAACCCTTCTACAGAGAAGTAGTTGTGGGACCAGGTGGTCTGCTTCTCACCTGCCGGCTTTTACCATGGCTCCCACTTGTTGAAGAGCCTCCAAACCAGTCACTGCTACAACTGCATCAGGTGGGGCTGCAGGGTTCGTTGACCAGAGGGTCAGCCTGGCATGGGAGGGGTTTCTCCGTAGTCCTGCCTGGGAGGCTGTAGAGACACTTGTACGGGCGGCTGCTTTGAGAAGAGGAGGAGCCCGGTTGCTGGGGCTGTGACTGTGTGTCAGTCCTGGGCTCTCAGGGACACGGGAGGCCGACGATCCCACTCCACGCAACACCTTCCAGATGTTGCCAGGGCTGTGCCCACTGCAGAGCATGTCTGAATCCTTGACTAAACCTATTTAAAATGCCTAGAAAAGGAATATTAGGGGAAGTTATTTTTAGTTTTGTTTTGGTAAAAATATACACAACATGAAGCAGACCAGTTGAAGCACTTTTAGGTGTTCAGTGGCATTAAGTACATTCACGTCGATGTGAAACCCTCACCACCATTCATCTCTAGGACTTGTTTTATCCTTCTCAGACCCAGCTCCGTAGTCACCAAACATAACCCCCAGCCCATGACTGTCACCTTCCTTCCTTCCTTCCTTCCTTCCTTCCTTCCTTCCTTCCTTCCTTCCTTCCTTCCCTCCTTCCCTCCTTCCCTCCTTCCCTCCTTCCCTCCTTCCCTCCCTCTCCCTCCCTCCCTCCTTCCTTTCTTCCTTTCCTTCTTTATTTAAAATTAAATCTTTTTTTTTTAAATATGTTTTATTGATTTTTTACAGAGAGAAAGGGAGAGAGACAGAGTTAGAAACATCGATGAGAGAGAAACATCGATCAGCTGCCTCCTGCACACCCCCCACTGGGGATGTGCCCGCAACCCAGGTACATGCCCTTGACCGGAATCGAACCTGGGACCCTCCAGTCCACAGGCCGACGCTCCATCCACTGAGCCAAACCGGTTTTGGCTAAATTAAATCTTTATTGTTCAGATTATTACAGTTGTTCCTCTTTTTCCCCCCTATAGCTCTCTTCCACCCGGTTTCCAACCCACCCTCTGCCTTCACCCCACCCCCCACTGTCCTCATCCATAAGTGTATGATTTTTGTCCAGTCTCTTCCCACACCCCTGACACCCCTTTCCCCCTCGAGAATAGCCAGTCCACTCGCTTTCTATGCCCCTGATTCTATTATAATCAGTTTATTCTGTTCATCAGATTATTTATTCCCTTGATTTTTAGATTCACTTGTTGATAGATGTGTATTTGTTGTTCATAATTTGTATCTTTACCTTTTTCTTCTTCTTCCTCTTCTTAAAGGATACCTTTCAGCATTTCCTATAATACTGGTTTGGTGGTGATGAACTCCTTTAGCTTTTTCTTATCTGTGAAGCTCTTTATCTGACCTTCAATTCTGAATGATAGCTTTGCTGGATAAAATAATCTTGGTTGTAGGTTCTTGGCATTCATCACTTTGAATATTTCTTGCCACTCCCTTCTGGCTTAGAAAGTTTCTGTTGAGAAGTCAGCTGACAGTCATATGGGTATTCCCTTGTAGGTAACTGAGTTTCTTTCTCTTGCTGCTTTTAAGATTCTCTCTTTGTCTTTTGCTCTTGGCATTTTAATTATGATGTGTCTTGGTGTGGTCCTCTTTGGATTCCTTTTGTTTGGGGTTCTCTGCGCTTCCTGGAGTTGTAAGTCTGTTTCTTTCACCAGGTAGGGGAAGTTTTCTGTCATTATTTCTTCAAATAGGTTTTTAATATCTTGCTCGCTCTCTTCTTCTGGCACCCCTATAATTCGGATGTTGGTACGCTTGAAGCTGTCCCAGAGGCTCCTTACACTATCTTCATATTTTTGGATTCTTTTTTCTTTTTGTTTTTCTGGTTGGGTGTTTTTTACTTCTTCGTATTTCAAATCTTTGACTTGATATTTGGGGTCCTCTAGTCTGCTGTTGGAACTCTGTATAATATTCATTATTTCAGTCAATGTATGCTTAATTTCTAGTTGGTCCTTTTTCATAACCTCAAGGGTCTCACTAGATTGCTTGAGGGTCTCACTAAATTTATCGGCGGTTTCTAGAAAATTCTTGAAAAACCTTAGAAGTGTGGTTTTGAACTCTATATCCAGTAGTTTGCTTTCCTCCATTTCTGTCATTTGTGACCCGTTTCTTTGTCTCTGTATTTTTTATGCTTCCCTGTGTTGATAGAGTGGCTTTCTGTGCTAGGTGTCCTGTAGGGCCCAGTGGCTCAGCCTCCCCAGTTACCTGAGGTGGACACTCTTGGTACACCCCTTGTGGGCTTTGTGCACAGTCTTGTTGTAGTTATGCCTTGGTTGTTTGTAGGATCACTGGGAGGAATTGACCTCCAGGCCAATTGCCTGTGAGAATCAGCTGTGTCTGCAGTGGGAGAACTTCTGTGCTGGAGACACCTTTCTGGGGCAAGACTTGCTTCAGTGGGGCTTTGGTGCTCACTGAGTCTGCCCCCTGAGTGTGTCCTTTATGGTTCTACAGAGCTGCAAACTGGATGGTCCCACTCTGACCACTGGGTGCACTGGCTCTTGGATCTCTAAGGAGGTGCTAATTTAGCCTCTGCCTGAGGCTACCCAGCAGGAGCTATGGAGAGATCTGCAGATTCCTCTTTGTTTGGGATTTGGAGGTGCCAGATGAGGCCCAGCTGTGAAGCAGTGCAAGCTGCTGTGGGGCCTTGGGCCTTCTCTTGGAAGTTCTGGGTCTCTCTGACCCAGCTGCCGTTTGTTAGGTAATTTTCAGATTGCAGAGGGCCAGGCCTTTCATATGTAAAAGCCTCTGTGCAAAGCTTAGGTGGGGCGGGGTCTCAGGGAATCAACAGGGCAGAGCAAACAGCTATGGCTGATCCTCAACCCTGCCCTAAGACGGCCTGGGTCTCAGTGTCCCATGGTAATCGTTGCAAGCACCTCTGAGAGAAAGCCACCCTCGAGTTCCAACCGATGCCAGACAGTCCAGTTTCTCCCTGTATGAGTCTGGTTCCCCAGAGACTCGCCCGGAACTAGAGTTCAGAGCAGTCGGGAGCTTGAGACTCCCTCCTGATTCAAAAAGACAGCTGCATACTCAGTTGCCAGCCCTTGCCGCCTGCGCCTCCGTACCTCTGCACTTTACTCCTGCACCTTCTCTGAGTCTCAGTGTGCTTTTCTCTTTCCTTCTAGTTGTAGAATTTCCACTCAGGCAGCCTTCCTGTCGTTTTGTCTTTTAGTTGTATTTTTGAAGTGGTTGTGTGAGGCAGCAATTTCTGGTGTTTATCTTTGCCGCCATCTTGGTTTCTCTCACCATTCTTTCTTTAAAAAAATATGTGCGTGCGTGCGTATTTTTTATTGTTGATTTCAGAGAGGAAGGAAGAGAGAGAGATAGCAGCATTAATGGTGAGAAAGGATCATTGTTTGGCTGCCTCCTGCATGCCTCCCCCCCCCCCCCCCCCAGGCATGTGCCCTGACCAGGAATGGAACCGTGATCTCCTGGTTCATAGGTCACAGTCAAACACTGAGCCACACCGGCCAGGCCCATTCTACTTTCTGTCTTTGGATTGATGGCACTCAGTACCTCACATAAGAGGAATTATGCAGTATTTGTCCTTTTGTGTGTTGCTTCACTGAGTGTAATGTCTTCAGAATGTATCAGGAATTTCTGTTTAAGGCTGAAGAATCTTTTTGTTGGTACTAACCTTTTTCATCGGTTTTTCAGAAGCTAAAGCTCATTCTCTTTCTTAAGGCCTGCATCACAGAAGTCAAGCATCTCTGTCCCGGGGAAGCTGGTCTGTCCTCTAGTGGAAGAGAAGGCAGTCCTTGATGGTCCTGCACGGGGGAAGGAGGACTCCCTGTGTGCAGGCACTGCGTGGGGTGAGGCCCCTGCCTCTGGGACTTCCTCAGGTCATCAGGCAAACTGACGAAGGACCCGCTTACTGTCTGTCCAAACACTGTCGCTGCTTCCTGGTTTTGCCACATCCATTTGTCTGGTCCCCGAGGGGAGGGCAGAGGGTGAGGCTGCTGGGCCTCTTCTAGGAATAAGTACCTGGGAGAAGAGCCGGCAACACTTGTCCCAGCTCTTCCTGGGGTTGAAAGCTCGCTTTGCTCTTACACTTGTCAGAAGAGCCATGACTTCTGGCCCTTCTGGCACAATACGCAGTCTTTACCTAATACTGATGGTCTTTCCCCTCAGAATATTGCTTCTGGTCTGCTGCGTTCACTCCTCTTTCTGGAGCAGGCTGAGCCTGTGCATAGTTGTTGAATGAATCAGCTGATAGAGCCTCCGGGGTGCTCAGAGCCATACTGGGCACTTCTGTCCCATAGGACAGCTGCAGGGGAAGGGGGTTCCCACGTGAAAGGTGGCAAAGCTGAGGCACGGAGGTCAAGTATGTATGTGTGCAAGGTTCCATGGCGCAGACTGCCGGCTGCACGGTGCTGGCTGTTTGCCACGCGTCTTCTTTGTGTAACACTCCAGAGGCTCCTGTTTTTCTTAGTACCAAGGCCTGGTTGTGATGTGAGCATGTCATAAAGTTCCATTTCAGAAGCTTTGAGATGAAAGTTATTGCAACTTGTAATGCTCGTGCCCAGGGAGGGCAGGTCGTGCTGGGCACCGGTCCATTGCCAAGGACACTTGGGTATACACGGAACAGTCTTTAAAAGATTCTTGCTTTTTTTTTTTTTTCCAATCCTCATGCAAGAAAATATTTTTTAAATTGATTTGTAGAAAGGAAGGGAGAGAGCGAAACATGGTCGGTTGCCTCCCCTACATGCCCCAACCAGGGATCAAACCCATGACCTTCGGGTGTCGGGACAACACTCAAACCAGCTGAGCCATGCAGCCAAGGCAAAATAGTGTTGCTTTGTAACACACGTCTGTAATCCTACTTTTGAAATTCCATTTTTGGAAGTGCTTAATATAACATGGGAATGATTCTGTGTTTATGGTTTAAAAGGGGAGATGTGATCTAGTCCAGCAGTCGCCAACCTCTCAGACCTCACGGACCACCAGTGGTCCACGGACCACCGGTTGGCGACCACTGGTCTAGTTAGTGCCTAGGCATTTTCCCTGCTATCACCGCACCACACCGCATAAGGAGGTTGCCCAGCCACCTCATCCAAATGCCCGGGGACTGCTCCGCCGCCTTCTAAGTCAACACGATGAGGGCCCCTTGTGTCTGCACACTGGCGCCCTCAGGAAAGTGAGTGTCCAGGGAGCCACCCAGAGTCAGGATTGCTTGGCATCTGTGGCACGGTGCGGGGAGTTAGCCTGGGTTTTCGGGGGCCACCCTGGCATGGTGTGAGGGCTCACATGCCTTCGTGGGTCGGGGGCACCGGAAAACAGTGGTGTAAGATGCAATAACAATTCGGTTCCAGTCGCAGCGCTTCCTGCTTCCTGCCTGCCCCAGTCTGCTGCTGCCATGATGTAATCATGTCCCCATGTCCGTCATGCACATCCCTGAGTGCCAGTGTCACATTGCGCAGTGTCACCTCACAATAACCGGATGGTTGAGTGGACCATTAAATCTGTAAGAACAGCCCAGCTGGCATGACTCAGTGGTTGAACGTTGGACCTATGAACCGGAGGTCACGGCTTGATTCCCGGTCAGGGCACATGCCCGGATTTCAGGCTCGATCCCCAGGGTGGGGTGTGCAGGAGGCAGCCAGTCGATTCTCTTTCATCATCGATGTTTCTCTCTCCCTCTCCCTTTCTCTCTGAAATAAAGAAAAACACATTTTTTAAAATGCTAAGAACACAGAAAACATCAGCCTCAAACAACCCGTCCTCCCTCACCATCCAGTTAGTCACCTCTGTTCCTTCACTCACTGCCACCCCCTCGCAGCCCACAGTCTTGTCCTGCCTGGGTTGCTCTAAGTCTCCTTACTGGTCTGGGGTCTGACTTGTTCAGTCTCCATCGGCCCTCGGAGCCCAGGTGACAGGATCTCTGAATGTGGCCTCTGTCTAAAGCCCTTGATTGCCCCCCTGGATGTGTGGCTTAGGAGGTGAGCCCGTGTTACCTTCCGTCCTGGGTTCTCTGACCCACTGCACAGGGCAGTCCTTGTCTGGGGCATCTTCTGTGCGCCCCTCGACCTGCTTTGTTTCTGGAGTAACCCCTTCATTTGGGGCCTGATCTTTTGAGTCACTTCCTCGAGGCAGCCTGGCCTGGGCCTGTACCTGCAGAAGGCACAGTGACCGCTCCCTGGGGCTGCTCTGGCCTCATTCCACCCCTTGTACCAGCCCTTTCTCCTGCCTCCTCCTGCTGGGATCTCCAGGGTCTGGGCTTCGTTTCTGACTTCTTATTCTCTTTGTGTTCTCTTTTCTCGACCTGACTCCCTGGATTTCACACACGCTGTGACCTCTACCTGCGCCCGGCCCTCCCCGACCTGACTCCCTGGATCTCACACACGCTGTGACCTCTACCTGCGCCCGGCCCTCCCCTACCTGACTCCCTGGATCTCACACACGCTGTGACCTCTACCTGCGCCCGGCCCTCCCCGAGCCGTTCCCGCCTTGGGCACTGCCTGCTCTCAGCACCTGTGTTTTGTCTCCCTCCCCTGGGCCAGGCTCGCGGAGACAGCTGGTTCTGTCATGGGCTCTGTTTAGAGTGGGTTCTGGTGTCAGGACGCCCTGTTTTAAATCAGGTTCTCGTGTCCTGGCTGTGGGCCTTGGACAAGTTCCTTGCCCTGATCGTCCTCGGCTTCCTTGTGTGTGAAATGGGGACCTCCGGGAGCCACCTCCTCGGTGATAAGGGATGACATGAGACGTGTGCAGAGTGTGGGGCCTGGCACACGGTAGTTTCGTTATTCCGATGGCCTCTCACCTGCGTGACCCAGGAGCCTTTGTAGTTGGTGAAGGCTACCTTTCCCACGACCCTAGCCTCTAAGTCAACACGATGAGGGCCCCTTGTGTCTGCACACCAGCTCCCTCAGGAGAGTGAGGGCGCAGGGAGCCACCTAGAGTCAGGATGGCGTGGCATGGTGCGGGGAGTTAGCCTCTGCCCACCCACCCACGCCTTCCTCGTTCCCACCTGGTCTGCTGGGGAGGCCCTGCTTCCCTTACACCCGGTGCGACCCAGCCCCTGGGTAGGTTTCCCGAAGGCCAGCTTCCCAGCTTCCTCTGGCCACTGGCCCTTGCTCTCCCCAGAAGAACAGGTTTGGGGTGGAATGCCTGACCTTGGGGCCGGGAGCGCGAGAGGATAGAGAGTGAGGAAATTCCTGGAAAGCAGTCTCGCTGGGGTTGCTGGGATGCAGGAGGCTGGTTTCGGAGGGCAAGGGGGGGGGTGCAGGCCACACAGTGGGGGCACCTCTGGCACAGCACAAGATACCTGTAACAACCACATGGCAATCTCAAATTAAAGCCATCTTCTCAATTCTGAGATTCACCACTGGTGTAGATGGCTTTTCCCCAAAGAAAGCTCCGTTGTGGGTGTACCTCCAGATGCAAGACACTTCTTGCTCAGGAACATAAATGTGTTGGACTCGGGGAATTGGGGCAGGTCTTGTGAGTCTTTTGGAGCTGTTGGGGCCCCTCCCCTGTCCGTGCAGACCAGGCTAAGGTGGGGGCTCACTGGGTGAGGTGCTGCTTTGGGAAGAACTTGTGCCATTCTTGGGGGGAGCACACGTGGCCCAGGGTGTGCCCCCACCTGAGGCCTGCCAGCAAGTCTACAGAGAGTGACACAGTGAACAGCTGTCCCTCCAAACCCCACGGGGGGCAGATGGGTAAAGAGGTGCTGGGTGCAGGCATGCAGGGTGCAGCCACCGGGTGCGAGAGAAAGGCCAGCTGCGCAGGGACAGACCGCGGCCTCCTTGTCCTGTGTCTCATGGAGCGCGTGCCACAGCGAGAGCACTGGAGCTGGTGGCTGGGTTGGTTGCTGCATGAGGGCAGGAGCCCTACTGGCCAGTGAGCGAGGTGGGGCTGCAGCCCATCGGCTACACAGCACCCCTAAGGGCTCGAGGAAAAGGGAGCTGTGCAGTGGGGTTGGTGGGGAAGGCGGCGGTGGGGTCAGCTCACAGCCTTTGAAGTGTGGACCCTGCTGCCCACGCTCTGCACTGGCCCTGTGGTCCCCACACAGCGTGGAGGGGTGCTGTCCTGCCTTGTGGGTAAGGAAACCAGGCACAGAGGTCAGTGCCTTACCCATGGCCACAGGGAGGCGTGGAGGCGCCTGGCTGCAAGGCCGGCCTTTCTCCACAGGCCACGCTTAGGAGTGAGGACTTGATGGACCAGGCAAAGGTCGTTGTGCTCGGTGTGTGCTTTAGCGTGGGGGAGGGCACTGCGGCGGGAGGTCAGTTGGGAGGTGGCCGCTGGAGCAGCGCCGGCAGCACTGTTAGGAACCTGTCTGAAATGCACGCTGCGAGCTCATCCCAGACCTGCTGACCAGAACCTGGCGTGACACGGCCTCAGGTGAGCCTGTGCCAGCTCCGGCCCACAGTCCCCGGGGACGGGTGACCAGAGCTGCCTCCTTGCTTTCACTCGACTCCAGGGTTTTGCTTCCCGGCTGCTCCTTCAGCCACTGCCTCCCTGACACTGGGCTGTGGTTAGCTGCCGCCTCCCAGTGAAGCCCAGGGCCCCTCCTTCTCCGGCAGCCTCTGTACCTTCTTTCTCTGCCCTTCCTGGAACCTCCTCCTGGGCTACCCATTCACACTCTTGGTCCTTCACTCTCCCTTGGCCACAGGGCGAGGCGGGGGGGGGGGCGGGGTGGCTCTCGTCTCCTCCAGAGGACGCAGGCAGTGACGTCGCGGGAAGAGCCAGGGGCCCTGGGCTCGGCTGCAGCCTGGGAACTCTGTCCTTCCATTGCAAAAGGGTCGGTGAGGCCACGTGAGGCGGTGGATTCTCCTCTTTTCCCAGCAGCTATCACAGGGCTCTCAGCACCAGGACGAGGGCAGGTTGACAGGCTCTGGGGTCAGTGGTCCTGCATCCACAGGAGAGCTCGTTTCCTGAGAGGGATGTGGGCTGAAGGGCATGTTGCAGAGTGTTCAGCAAAGGCCCTGCCGACAGAAAGGACCTGTGACCGGTGGCACCGTGGAGGTGACCGCGCAGTTGGCAGTGTTGATCAGCTTGATGTGTTTGCTCTTCAGGACTTGGAGGACATCTGTGTGGCCCCGAATGCCGTGGCAGCCAGAGGATGAGTGAGCAGCAGGCATGAGTGGCTGAGAACGCTGGACGTCCCTGCAGGCCTTGGCTCAGTCACTTCCGTCTCTGCGGGTGCAGCCGGGAAGCACCATGAGCACGGTGAGTTCTCCCAGCTCGGAACTTGTTCCGATGGCACAGCGAGGTCCTTCTGAGGAGCCCAGGTCAGGACCTTCGGGAGTGAGAGCCACATGCTGTCTAGTCGGCCAGGGTCTGCGTGGCCTTCTGAAGGGAGGCTGAGGGCTGAGCGCAGCTGTCCGTCCTAGAATGGTAGGCTCTGGCTTATGTAACCTTTCACAGACCAGTTTCCACCTTCCCTTCAGTTCCTTCCCTGTGTCGTTCTGGGTCCAATGTGAGCGTGGTGGTAAGAATCCTTAGAGCTCTCTTACTCGGCGACCAAAGTGGGTGCGTCGTCATAACTGTGCTGTGAGCTGTTCTCGGGTACAGCAGCAGCTCTGCTTTGGTGTCACCAGGAGCCCCTTAACTCCAGGGAAGGCTGCCCGAAGGTCCTCCCCCGCTTCACTCCCTACCGACAGGGTTGATCCAATGATCTAACTCAAGACAGCTGTTCAGTGAGATGCTGAACTCCCATCAGGTGGACCAGATGTGAAACAGCTTTCCTTGCAGGGTCAGAAGTGCTGGGGGTGGGGCAGGGTGAGGCTGCTCCAGTGGCTCCTGGGTGAACAATAATAGAAACGTTTCCGTTTCCATTCACTGCCTGCCCCCACCCCAACCCCCCCATCCTCCTGACCACGCAGGGAAGCACAGTCCGGAGCTGGTCCCGCCCCTCTGAGCCCACACTCTGCTCGGGGATCTGCACAGACAGCAGTGCAGCGTGTAGGAGCGTGTGTGCAGTTAAGTGTCGTTCGGATGGGAGAGAGCTAGGTGGTCATGTTTACCTGAGAGCTGTGGACCCTTTGGGTTCTGCCCGCAGGAAGGAGGGAGCTGTGATGAGGGGCAGGAGGGCAGAGGAGGGCGAGGGTGCAAAGTCCTAGCATACGTTCTATAGTTTCTCTTCTGGGCCCTGACCGAACAGCACGTCCTCCCTGCCCCGGGGGAGTGTACTTGCAGGAGGTTCCCGGACAGTCAAGCTGGGCACAGGAGGCATGTCCCCGCGATGGAGGGGACATTTGAGTAGATCTCTGAAAGCTGTAAGAATCGGTCAGGTGAAGGCAGGGAGGGACGGGTAGTCCAGGCTGGGGACAAGGCTGGGTTAAAGGCATGGAGGGGCTGAGGGGGCAGCCAGAAAAGGGGATTGCTGTGGAGGTCTGGGGCGGGGGGGGGTGGTATTGGGGACACATTGCTATAGTGCCCATGATGGGGTGGTCAGGTCCAGCACCTGGACTTAGGCCAGGACTGTGGCTGCCTCTTCACTCACTCAGTGGTGATCAGAAACCACATGGGCTGCAGTGGGCATGAGGGTCTGTGCAGCGTGTCTACTCAGAAAGATCTGGTCCTTTTCCGAGACAGGCAGATGCAAGGCCACCTGGAGGAGAATGGGGTAAAGGTGCAGGAGTCCTCGGTCACCTGGAGGCTGCTGGGGAAGCCATGAGTGAGCAGCAGCCTCACCAGCTGGGTGGCCCTCGGACAGGCCACTCCTCACTGGAGACCTGAGCTGCTGCCGCTTCCTCTGGCCCCGGGATGGTCCTTGCCCCTCCATCCATAGGAAGTCGCTAAACCCAGCTCCTCAAGTGGCCATGTGACAGAGGAGTTGTCTAGCAGAATCAAGCTTCTCTCTTGCCTACCGAGCTGGGCTGGGGTGCTCTGGGGCCCCGTGCGGGTCTTCCCAGCAGTGAACAGTCCTTCCCCAGTCCCGAGGCAATGCCAGGGCAGCATGGAGCAGCTGGGGCGGTAATGGCCTTTCATCATGTCACCAAGTCAGTCACTGGGAAGCATAACAGGTGCAGCTGCGAGGTGTGCACAGGGCGGACCATACGGGGCTTGCGACAGGCTTGTGGGGAGGCTCTGTCGCGTTTGAGGAAGGCTGGAGGGGGTGCTGGTCCACTTGCCTTTCAGGCTGGCCAGGTGGAAGTGCAGGGGGGACTCACGGGTGTGGAATGAAGGCGGGGCAGAGTCTGGAGTCGCCTCTCAGGCAACCCTGGGGACAGGCTTAGAAAACTCCCTTTCTTTGAGTTGAGGGTGGAGGGGAAAACCACACTTGATGGTTAGAGGCCAGATTTCTGAAAGGAAGACCTGCTTTCCACAGTGGATAGAACCTGGGGAAATGGAAGGTCTTGGGGCTAAAAACAAAAAGGGCTCAATGAGGCCAATAGAAATGCAAACAAGGTGGGTCTGTCACTTGGTTAAAGAAGGGCTTCCTGGCCCTGGGCGGTGACCCAGTCCTGTGAGGTGTGAAGTGAGCATCCTCCTGTAGACCAAGCATGTCAAACTCCAGGCCCACAGGCTGCATGCGGTGTGCAGATGGCTGGGTGGGGCAGGCAGCTTGATGGGGAAGGTGGCACGGGGTTTCTTCTAGAAGCAATACAATGTTATAAAAGTGACCGCTGTACCCTGGCCGGTTTGGCTCAGTGGATAGAGCGTCAGCCTGCAGACTGCAGGGTCCCAAGTTCAATTCTGGTCAAGGCACATGCCCAGGTTGCGAGCTTGATCCCCAGTGGGGGGCATGCAGGAGGCAGCCGATCCATGATTCTCTATCATTGATGTTTCTCTGTCCCCCTTCTCCCTTTCTCTCTGAAATATATATGTACACACACACACACACACACACACACACACACATATACACACTAATAAAAGGGTAATACGCTTATTAGACTGGATAGACCTGACGTCATTCCGGGCATCCTTCCTGACAAAGCCAGGGCCCAACCTAGGGGAAGCTGCCAGGTGTCCTGGGTGCAAGGCCTACTCTTGCACAGATTTTCGTGCAACGGGTCTCTAGTTATTAATAACAAATTACAGTGTTTGCTAATGACTGGTTACTATAATCGTGTTGCGTTCATTTCCCTTACGCGCCTTATATGCAGGTGTACCATTTCTCTCCACTAATACTAGCAGCGAATATTTTAGCAGCAAATGTCACGTCATTAGTCTTGGACGAACTTGTTTGGTGTGCGCAACAGGAAATATTTCACTTTCGGAGAATAAGAAAAATAAGTTCATTTGCATTACGCTTTTTAATTTGTGCAGTTATTCCGTGTCTGGTAAGATAATGTGCGAGAAAAAACATTAATTTTTATTAAAATAGTCTATTTATGTTAACAATGACTCATTTATTTCAGCCCTTCGAATTCAGCATGTCTATCAAAATAAACCTATGTTTCTATGAAAATTGACACTTCTTTTTTTTTTGTGTGGCCCACATAAACTCAAACCTTGTTTATTTGACCCATGTTGGCCTTTGATTTAACATGCTTGCTGTATACTAAGCGGTGATGGATTTCATTCCTGGTCAGGGCATATTACCCAGGTTGTAGGTTCAGTCCCTGGCAGGGGCCTGTTTGGGAGGCAACCAGTTGATGTTTCTCTCCCTCCCCCTCTCTGAAATGAATGAAGAATAAAACAAAGAAAGGGTTCCCGGCCCAATCCCACCTGGACCAGAGGATTCGGTTGAGTTGTGTGTCATGTGCTTTTTATTTTATTATATGTTTTTAATTTTATTTATTAAATATATTGTTATTGATTTCAGAGAGGAAGGGAGGGGGAGAGCGAGAGAGATATAGAAACACCAGTGATAAGAGAGGATGATGGGTCGGCTGTCTCCTGCACGCTCCCTACTGGGGATCAAACCTGGGACCCTTCAGTCGCTGGCGCTCTATCCACTGAGCTGAACCAGCCAGGGCTGTCATGTGATTTTGACAGATGATGGTTTGATGGAGTGAGCTCTACTTAAAGAATTTATATTCATTCTCTGTTCTGAGTGATTTCTATCTAAACGTTCAGTGTCTAGAATCTCGTGTTTTGAAAGGACCCCAACCTCAGGTCGGCTCCCTCGCTGCCTTCTACTCTTCCTTCCTTTTTGTTGACTTTTTTGATTTGTCTTGTTTGTCTTGCTGAAATCCCGTCAGTTAGGAGCTCATGTGACTGTCTCTCCCTGTCCCTCCCCCCTCGCTTTAGAGGAAGCGTCGAGGAGGGGCAGCAAATTCCAGACAAGCCCAGAAGCGAGCTCGGGAAGCAGCCCCCACCCCGGTGATGGCCTTGGAAACAGAACCCATAGAGCTCGTAGAAAGCGGTAAGCTCCCGGGAAACTGCCCATGGGGCATTGGCATGGTGCAGCACGCGTGGGTGTGGGCGGCCGGCCCCGCCGCAGCCAGTCGGTGCCAGCACTGCCACCTACCAGCCATGGGGCCTCCCTTTCCTCCTCTGAAATGGGAATGGCACACCTGCTCCACAAGGTTTTCGTGTGGCTGAAATGAGTCAACCAGGTGACCAAGCTGTACATGTGGGCTTAGCGCAGTGTCGCTCTAGGACCACACAGTCTCAGACTCACCTGCCTTACAACTTGCTGCTGAAGGGAGTGGAGCTGCCCTTGGGTGTCCTAGAGCTGCCCTTGGGTGCCCTAGGACTTCCACGGGTCTCCAGCGGCCACTAGCTTGGCTGGGCTGCCAGTCAACCTTCAGGGAGTGGCCCACCTTCACTATTTATTTATTTATTGATTGGTTGATCGATTTTAATTGATTTTTTTTTTACAGAGAGGAAGGGAGAGGGATAGAAACATCGATCAGCTGCCTCCTGCACACCCCCTACTGGGGATGTGCCTGCAACCAAGGTACATGCCCTTGACCAGAATCAAGCCTGGAACCCTTCAGTCCACAGACCCAGGCCGATGCTCAATCCACTGAGCCAAACCGGTTAGGGCCCACCTTCACTATTTAAAAACCTGTCTCCAGTGTGCATGGCCTTGTGAAGAACTCGGCTTTCCTCTCTTCCTTTTCATTAAGGCAGAAAATTGTCTAAGAAGGCAGACGTGTGGTCAGGCTGCCTGCCCAGGGAAGTGCAGGTGGCAAACCATGACCCTGCACTCTGCAACGCTAAGGCTGCTGTTGTAACTGTGACTAGAGCCTGCCGTGGCGGCCACCTCTGCCTTGGCCCTCACAGCCCCAGCTTCATCTGGAAGGACATCTGGTCTAATGAGCATATTACGCTTTTAGTATCATAGATGCCTGAAAACTGACTCTAAAGAGAAGCAGCTGGTCTGAGATACATTTTGTGGGCCCTCCAGAGCAGTACGTCACTCAGAACCGTGAATCCCAAAGAGCCTGGAGCTTGAGGCCCTGGTCCACCCCACCCACTGCCCCAAATCTGGTGCCCTGGGATCTGCACCCTGCCCTCCGCTAGGGGAGGCTGGTGCAGGGGCTGCTCCTTGGGTCTCCCTGGCGGCTG
Organism: Myotis pilosus; assembly: GCA_036010255.1. Classification (NCBI taxonomy): domain Eukaryota; kingdom Metazoa; phylum Chordata; class Mammalia; order Chiroptera; family Vespertilionidae; genus Myotis; species Myotis pilosus. The sequence goes on from JASKON010000006.1 coordinate 1,188,138, forward strand.
AGAGCAGGTGGGCTGAGCACTAGCTGCCCTGGGAGGGTCGCTGTATTTGTAAGAGTCCAAAATGGGGTCCACTGGCAAGAGAATGAATGGCTCTGTGAATTATGGTGCGTTAGTACGGGGACGACTTCAAAAAGAACAAGGTGTTTTGTATAAATTACGTTGGACATCTCTGATACGGCGTGATTTTTATTCCTCTGAAGCTTGTAACACAAGAAAATAAAACATTCTGAACATGCTAAATACGTTACAAGTCACTTCCCCCAAATTTAAACAAATGCTGTTTTTAAAAATTCTACCCTCATACTTCCTAAAGTTAATAACAGAGGAAAACGGGTATGTCTTTCAGCATATAGGCCTGGAGTGTGCTCTGCCCTTCATGCGGACATACATGCCAGGAGACGCTGGGCACCCACTCTTTCCCGTGTTGTCCCGTGTTCATGGGGACACTTCAGTGGGCCCCAGGGCTCAAAGGCAAGCTGCAGGCCAGACCTGACCCATTTGGCTGTTGGGGTTCCAGGGCCCATTAAAACATTACTGATGGTTCTGGCCGGTTTGCTCAGTGGTTAGAGTGTCAGCTCCAGCACTGAAGGGGAGCAGCTTGATTTCCTGGTTGAGGGCACATACCTGGGTTGCAGATTCCATTCCTAGCCCTGGTCGGGGCGAGTGCAGGGTGCAACTGATTGATGTGTCTCTCCCACATCAATGTTCCTCTCTCTCCCTCCCTCCCTCTCTCTCTTTCTCCCCCCCATACCCCCCCCCCATCCCCTTCCATTCTCTAAAAAGCAATGGAAAAATTACCTTCAGGCGAGGATTGAAAAGAATAACCACTGGAGTGCCGAGCTAAGTATGACTTGAGGTCTGGGCCGGTGGCAGCCACCTGTTTCCCCGCTGTGGAGACCAGAGGTTTGAGACTCACGCATCCCAAAGAGAAAGGCCCTGAGCCGCCCATGCCTGGTCCCTACCTGTCAGTCACTGCCTCTCCCCTGTGAGGGAGCAGGAAGCCCGAGTTCTGTTGTCATTAATGAAGCGAGAGTGTATGCTTTTTCCTTTCCTGCTGATGTTTGTTAAAATGCTTTGTTTTGAAGCTGGAGATGAAATAGTGGACCTCACCTGTGAGTCTTTGGAGCCCGTGGTCGTCGACCTGACGCACAACGACTCTGTAGTGGTAAGCCTTGCACTGTCGTCGGGCCCTGGCAGCACGAGGTCTACAGGCCTCGGCAACCGGTTAGGTTTATGCAGAAGAAACTCAGTGATGTCCCAGCATAGATGTTTCAGGGAAGTTGCTTGTGGCTTTGTTGCGTGTGGAGGGAAAACCTGTGTGCCCCTGACCTTCCCTCAGTGGCACAAAAGCCCTTGGGGGCAAACTCCGAGGGGCCCTCTCTCCTTAGTCCCTGACTCTACACTGCACCCGCTATGTGACCCCAAGTGAGTGACTGAGCCTTGTTCACTTCGTTCGTAGAGTGGGACGTGTCGTCTGGAGCAGTAGGGTGTTGTGAGGACTAAGAGATGCTGGCCTTGAGTGCCTGGCACCTGGGTGGTGCCACAAATAACAGTGTATACCTCCCGGCTGGTGAGCAGGAATGCTTTCTTGGTTCCCAGAGAAGCTGGCTTGGAGGATTTGGGTACCTGGACTGGCCACCTGGTGTCTTGGCTGTGTGTGACTCCAGGGACGGGGGGACTGGGAGGCTGCTGGTGCTCCTTCCTGTGGCGTCAGGCCTGGACTCTGGCCCTGGGAAGAGACCTGGATGGTCAGACACGTGGGGGTCTGGTCCGCGTCCTGGGCGCTTGTCTGTCTGGGACACCTCTGTAGCACCTTTGGTTACAGGGAGCCTACCATCTACACCAGTGATGGCGAATCTATGACATGCGTTTCAGAAGTGACACGTGAACTCATTTTTTTGGTTGATTTTTCTTTGTTAAATGGCATTTAAATATATAAAATAAATACCAAAAATAGACATCTTTGTTTTACTATGGTTTCAAATATCCAAAAATTACTACGTGACACGGCCCCAGAGTTAAGTTAGGGTTTTTCAAAAATGCTGACACGCTGCCCTAGCTGATTTGGCTCAGTGGATAGAGTGTCGGCCTGCAGACTGAAGGGTCCTGGGTTCGATTCCAGTCAAGGGCACATACCCGGGTTACGGGCTTGATCCCCAGTGGGGGCTGTGCAGGAGGCAGTCGATCCATGATTCTCTCTCATCATTGATGTTTCTATCTCTCTGTCTCTCCCCCTCTCCCTTCCTCTCTAAAATCAATAAAATATATATATATTTTTAAAAAATGCTGACATGCCCAGCTCAAAGGTTCACCATCACTGATCTACACTAATAAAAGACAAAATGCTAATGGACCGTGCCTTTGCTACACCATAAGCCACGCCCACCAGCCAATCAGAGCTACTATATGCAAATTAACCCAACCAAGATGGCGGCCGACAGCCACGGAGCTGGAGCAAGAAGGAGGCTTGGTTGCCTGGGTGATGGAGGATCTGCGGCCTCCGCTCATAGCAACAAAGTTTCAATTATAGAAGCTAAATAAATCCCAGGTACCTACTTCCAGCCAGCCTCCACTGGGAGCTTGGGTGGCTGGGGGTTGTGGCCAGCTTGCAAACAGCCATCAGCCCCTCACCTAGGCTGGCCACACCCTCATGAGGTGAGGGTCCCTGCTGGGGAGCTTAGCCAGCCTGAAAATGGCCCTCAGCCCCTCACCCAGACTGGCCAGGCACCCCAGGGGGGGCACCCACCCATGCCCCAGGCCTCTATCCTATATAGTAAAAGGGTAATATGCCTCCCAGCACCAGGATCAGCGTGACAGGGTGCAGCGCCCAAATCCCCTGATCGCCCTGTGGCTCTGTGTGTGACAGGAGGCGGGGCCACAACCTCCCTATCCGAACTGCTCTGTTCGTGACAGGGGAAGGCACCCCAACCCCCTGATCAGCCCTGCTCTGTGCCTGATAGGGGGGAGCTCCCCAACCCCCTGAACGGCCCTGCTCTGTGTGTGACAGGGTGCGGCGCCCCAACCCGCCGCCGCCCCCGCCGCGCGCCCCCCCCCCCCCCCCCGCCCTGCTCTGTGTGTGACGGGGTAGAGCCATAACCTCCCCATCGGCCTTGCCCTGGGTGACGGGGCGGTGCCCCAACTCCCCTATCGGCCCTACTCTGTGAGTGACAGAGGGGAGCTCCCCAACCCCCTGATGGGCCCTGCTCTGTGTGTGACAGGGGAGCTCCCCAACCCCCTGATCAACCCTGCTCTGTGCGTGACAGGGTACGGAGCCCCAACCCCCCTGTTGGGCCCTGCTCTGTGAGTGACTGGACAGCGCCCCAACCTCCTGATTGGCCCTGCTCTGTGTGTGACAGGGGGTGGCGCCGCAACCTCCCCATCGACCCTGCCTTGAGTGTGATGGGGCGGTGCCCCAACCCCCCAATCAGCCCTACCCTGAGCGTGACTTAGGGTGGCATCGCAACCTCCCGATCCGCCCTGCTCTGGGCCCAACCAGGGGCTGCACCTAGGGATTGGGCCTGCCCTCTGCCACCTGGGAGCGGGCCTAAGCCAGCAGGTCGTTATCTCCTGAGGGGTCCCAGACTGTGAGAGGGCACAGGCCAGGCTGAAGGCCCCCCCCACCCCCCGAGTGCACAAATTTTTGTGCACCAGGCCTCTAGTCCTATATAATAAAAGACTAATATACAAATCGACCAAACGGTAGAATGACCAGTTGCTTAGACACGCATTGACCACCAGGGGGCCGATGCTCAATGCAGGATCGGCCCCCTGGTGGTCAGTGCACTCCCACAGGGGGAGTGCTGCTCAGCCAGAAGCCAGGCCCACAGGCTGGTGAATACAGTGGCGGTGGTGGGAGCCTCTTCTGACTCCGCGGCATCCCCCAAGGGCTCCTGGACTGTGAGAGGGCGCAGGCCAGGCTGAGGGATGCACACGTACCACCACCACCACCACCACCACCACCACTCCAGTGCATGAATTTCATGCATCAGGCCTCTCGTTTGTTATATTTTGTACCTTCTACTCAGAGACTTGCCTTTCCTTGTTGGCTTTTACACAGAGGTTTTTAATTTTAACACAGTTGAATTTATCAGCTTGTTCGAGAAAATCTTATTGTTAAAATATGTTCCTGTGTTCAAAAGTTTTACCTTTCACATTTAGTTCCATAATCCACATGAATTGCTTTTGTGTGTTGTTCGAGATGGCGTCTTTAATGCCTCTCATTAAAGTTTTATAATGTTCCCTGGGGTGTTCCTGCAAGTCTGGTTTAGGTTTCTGCTAAAGAAACTCAGTGATGATCCCAACATAGATGTTTTAGGGAAGTCACTTGTTCCTACCTACATAACATTTTAAGTTGCTATTGAAATTGTTTGGGGTTCAGTGGATAGAGCGTCAACCTTCGGACTGAATAGTCCTTTGATTCTGGTCAAGGGCACATGCCCAGGTTGCGGGCTCAATCCTCAGTAGGGGGCGTGTGGGAGGCAGCCAATCAGTGATTTTCTCTCATCATTGATGTTTCTATCTCCCTCTCCCCCTCCCTCTCCCTCTCTGAAAACAATAAAAATATATTTAAGAAAAGAAAGAAAGAAAATGGTGTGGGGTATGACTGGTGTGACTCCATCAGTTGTTGAGTGTTGACCCATGAACCAGGTCACAGTCCCTGTTGTGGGCTCGAGCCGAGGGGAGGCGTGCAGGAGGTCAATCAGTGACTCCCTCTCATCATTGATGTTTCTTTCTTCCTCTCTCTCTGAAATCAGTACAAGCATATTTTTTAAAAGAAGAAAATGGTGTGGATTTTTTCTGTTTGTTTTTAATCCTCATCCAATGTTATGCTTACTGACTTGAGGCAGGAGGGGGAGGGAGAGAGAATATCAATTGGTTGCCTTCCCTACATTTCCTGAGTGGGAATCAAACCAGCAACCTTTCCGTATACAAAACGATGCTACAATCAACTGAGCCACACTGGCCTCGGCAAAAAATGGTGTTTTAAAGTTCTGTTTTATTTTTTTATCTAAGAGAAAATGGTGACATTCTTTTCTCATTCCAAGTCTGAAAGAATCCTTTTAAAGCCTCACCATTAGTAAGGCCTCTTGTTGGGTATTTGTTTGTTCGTTTATGCCCATTTTCAGATCGGAGATATTCATCGGTTTCCTGTTTGGCTGCAGGTTTCATCTGGGGATTCAGTGCTGCATTTTAATTTTAACAACTCAGTCTAATGATATTTTTTCTCCCTTTCATACATTAAAGTGGAGAATTAACATTGGTTTCTAGTCTTTTTTTTTTTTTTTTGATTTTTTACAGAGAGGAAGGGAGAGAGATAGAGAGCTAGAAACATCGATGAGAGAGAAACATCGATCAGCTGCCTCCTGCACATCTCCTACTGGGGATGTGCCCGCAACCCAGGTACATGCCCCTGACCGGAATCGAACCTGGGACCCCCCAGTCCGCAGGCTGACGCTCCATCCACCGAGCCAAACCGGTTTCGGCTGGTTTCTAGTCTTAAACCGATTCAACATTGTGGTCGTGAAATTATCATTTTGAATATTGCTAGATTCATTTTGCTAATGTTTTATACTGTTATTTTTGCAACTATTTTTAAGATTGGCTTGTAATTTTTCTTTTATACACATTGCTTATAGAGTTCCGGTATCACAATATTGGTGACTCTATAAAGTGAGTTAGCCCCCCCTTTTTTGTCTGTTCTCCAGAAGACTTTGCCCAGTGGAATTATTTCTTTGCTGAATGTTTGATAGAACTCTACAGTGATAATACCTAACCCTAAGTTATAAGTTTGGGTAATTATTTTTTAGGAATTTGTCAATTTTATCTAAAATTTTCACTTTTATATGTATGTGTTTTGTTCGTAATGTCTTATTTCTGTGGGATCTGTAGAGATGTCTCTTTTTCATTTCTGTACTAGCTGTGTTTTCTGTCTTTTTAGATTAGTATCACCAGAGCTTAATTAGCTCTTTCAGAGAACCAACTTTTAGCTTTATGGACCCTTTCTCTTGTAAGTTTGTTTTTATTCATTGATTTTTTTTTTTTTAGTTTATTTTGCTGTTTTTCTAACGTAATAATTTTGATGGCTTTTGTTATTGGTATCTTACATTCAGTTTAGTGTATTTTTCAAATTTGTATTTTTTAACTTCCAAACTCTGGGGATTCCCTCTCTTTTGTTTTTATTACTCATTCTTTACATGACTGGTCCGCAGAGACGTCCTTGCTGTCGGCCCTTGGCCATCGGCTGAGACTCTGCCGCTGCCCACGTGGGCGCTGCACTGACTGGCCGCGGCTCCTGCTGGGCCTGGCTTCGCTGGGAGGCTTTCCCAAGGACGCTGCAGGGTCTCGGGAGATTGCTGGGCTGTTTTTGTTGTTGTTTTCTCATCTAGATGATCATATTCCCTTTACTTTGGACCTAATACCTTTCTCGTGATAGTTCTTTATCTTAAGATGTGTCCTGTCTTCGTTGTTTTCAGTGGGAAGATGGGTGAACACTAGCCTGTGTGCCTCCCTCCTCTGCTTTCCTCCTGGCTCCCCCCTGGCTGGGCCAGGTCTGCTCTGCCTGCCGTGGCCCAGGCTGGAAAGAGACTGATTCGTTGAAAGCCCGCTTGGTTTCCCGGAATCTCCATGTGGTCTTTTCCTGGGCGCGGATGAGTCGCGCTGTCTGTACCCCACCTGGCTTTTCGTTTATGAGACTATGGAGGGGATCTGCTTCCCCGTGGCTCCTGCGGGCAGGGACAGAGCCCTGTCCATCTGTCTAGGAGTAGTGGGCTGTGAGGGACACAGTGAGAGCGAGTGAACCTGAGTCCTGGTGAAGAAAGAAGCAGCCAGGCATCAGGGACACCGGCGCACACAGGCGCGTGTTGCCTGGCGGCTCTGCAGTTCTCCTGGCGCTGCCACAGGAACAGCATCTGTCATCGCGCCGTGTCTGTCACTGCGGGGGGCGGGAGGGTGCACCTGCTGGGTGGAAAGAGCACCTTTGGTGGTCTTGGGTGATGGTTGGGTGTGGCCGTGTTCTCCAGTGGGACCAGGTCGTCTAAAGCAGGTAACTCTGAGCTCTGGGTTGGGGAGCAGCATCCTTAGTATTTCCGGGGTCAGCTGGTTCAGAGGACCCCAGTGGTCCTGCCATGCTGCCCTGCCCTGTTCACCCAGGATATTGCTTCAGCCCTAGGAGGCCCCTGGGATGCTGGGCATTTGTCTCCTAAGAGACGGCTTGTCCTCCGCTCACCAGGAGCCTGTGACAGTGTCGGCCCTCGCAGGTGTTCTGAGGCTCACCTGTGCTTCAGAAGCTGGGCACGCCTGCGTCAGTGTGCCCAGGGGAAAGCACCAGGTGTCTCTGTCCTGACGCTCTGGCCTGTGGCTAGTCTGTGGCACGGAGAGAAGCCAGGCTGCTGGTCTGGACCAGCTCCCCTAGTTCTGCCTGCTGTTGAGGCCGGGAAACTGAATGGCTGTTGTTTAAGTTTGGTATTTGTCTTTTTTGTTGTTTTTTAAATTATGGCAGCTACTTTGTGTGGGTTTTGTGTGTTTTGTGTGTTTTTTTATTATTAATTTTAGAGAGGAAGGGAGAGAGAGAAACATCGATGAGAGAGAATCGTTGATCTGCTGCCTCCCGTACAGCCCCTATTGGGGATCAAACCTGGGACCCTTCAGTTCGCAAGCCGATGCCCTTAACCACTGAGCCAAACCAGTGAGGCTGTTTGGTTTTTTATTGATGGATTTTAGAGAGCGAAACATCTATTTGTTCCAGTTATTTATCAATTCATTGACTGATTCTTGTATGTACCCTGACTGGGGATCGAACCCTCAACCTTGACACTCTAACCAACTGAGCTACCCGGCCAGGGCAAGTGGTGTTTGTTCCCTAAAGGCCTCTTGGCCAGAGGAGAGGCTCCAGAGCTTTGCTGTCTCTGTCCTGTCGCTTTGCTCCTCCAGCTCACAGGTCTGAAGCCCGTGCCCTTCCCCAGCCTGTCCCCTGCCCTGCAAGCATGTGCTCCCGGAGGAGGGCACCCAGAGCGGGCAGTCCCGCCTCCGGGTTCCGGAAGGATGTGGTGCAGCCGCTGGGTGGAAGAAGGTAGGAGGGAGGTAGCAGGGGCTCAGGGAGGGCGTGGCGCCGCGAGGCCAGGCTGGGGTACCATCCTTTTCTGCCCCCTCTCTGAGCTGTTTTCCTGTTGAAAACGGGGACAGTCCATCACCCAGAGCAGGAGGCTCTCTGGTCGCTAAGTGTGGAGGCCTTGCTGTGTGCCAGGTCTGTGGGGACCAGTTCCCCGCACACTGCCGGTAGCCGGGGCATCCTGTCCCTCCCCATGCACTCACCCCGATGGTGGTCCTCCTGTGGCCCCTTCTAGACTCACATGGACAGTACCTCTGCCAGCCACCCCGTGTCCCAGGAAATGTGGCCCCATACATAGGGCTATCTCCCAGTTTGGTTGTCACTCTGAAGCCTCCTGGGGGAGGGTTTCCATAGCCCCACATGTGGGCTTTATGCTGCTGCTTCCTGGGATGGATGGCTGTGCCGGTCAGGGGTCAGGCTAGAACCCCAAGTCCACTCTTGTTGTCTCAAAGCAGAAAAGGGTTTATTTGTCGGAGCAGCCGCTTCATGTGAAATGGCTGGAGGAGCAGGTCTCCAGAAATAACTCCAGCATCTCAGCTTGGAACCCTGCGTGGGAGCTGCCAGCCAGGGTTCGTGAGGAGAGGCCACAGGGCTGTCCCGAAGGAAGTCGCCCAGCCCGTGGCGCTGGGGGAGTGGGTCTGCTGCTGCCCCGCAGACTCGTGGCTGGCCCTGAGGGTTGTGAGCTCGCTGGAAACCGTCGGTGCGGAACGGTCTGATGTCAGGCTGAGCCTTCAGGCAGGGGCTCGTCCAGGTCTCGGTCACGATCCCTGGGTCCAGTGGGCCCTTGGTGTGTGCACGTGCATCAGTCCCCTCGCCTGCTTGCTTTTGTCTGGGAGTTCATTCTTTTCACAGTGTGTTAGGCACCGCACACCCTTATCCGTAATGTCCCCGTCCTTGGCATTGGCCACGTGGAGTCAGAGTTGTCGTGGGCGAGCGTGTGGAGCTAGTCCTGGGCTCCATGTCCCCGGTGCCCAGCGGCCGTAGCCTTGTCTCCCTTAGTCCTCACAGCACCGCTCCGGGTAAAGTCACTTCCTGGGTCACGTGGCCAGCAGCTCCCCCAGATTTCCTGCGGCAGCTGCAGGGGGGCAGACCCCAGGGCAGGGTGCTGGTCCCCTGGGGATTTTGCATTTGAAATAAATGCTTCGAAGTGATCATTTGTGCATTCAGACAACACAAAGTTTTATGTCAAACTGATTGTGTCTTTCTCTTTTCTCTCCTTTTTAAAAGATCGTTGATGGTGAGTGGTTTCCTTTTTCGTTGGGTTGGATGGACAGCTGACACAGCCAGTGGGAGAGCACCCGCATGGATGCTGCGTTCGGATTGGCTGTTCGCCTGGGCCAGGCCCACAACTCGGCACTTGCCATCATAGCAGGGATGGGCTGCTTCTGGCAAGACGGGGTGGCCTCCTCGGGCTGGGCAGGACCTCCTGGGTGTGGCAGCAGAGTCTCTGGGGGCTGAGACTGGCCTTTCCCTGGCCAGAAGGTGGGTGGTGGGCGGGAGGCCCCTATCCTGAGTGCGGGGCCCCTGTCTTAGAAAGGAGGCGGCCCAGGAGGAACACTAGGAGGCAGCGCCAGGACCACGCTGACAGCTGTGTGGTGAGCAGCGATGATGAGGAGCTGAGCAGGGACAGGGACGTGTATGTGACCACGCACACTCCCAGAAACGCCAGGGAAGAGACATCGCCGGGGCTCAGGTACCTGCACGCCCACCCGCTCGCTGCTGCTGCCATCTTGGGGCCAGGCTCTCACACCAGGAAGCCTCTGGGCCCTGGAGTGGGATCCTAACCCCCTCCGTTTCCCAGTGTGGGGGGGCGGGGGGAGGATTGTTGGAAACACTGGGCCTTCAGCCAGTGCTCTGAGCCGGTGGCCCAGCAGAGCTGTTGAACATTTGCCTGGCGGCTGCCTGCAGATAACACTATTGAGACCAGGGCCCAGCTGTCCCACCATGATCAGGGCTTGCCAGGCACCAGCAGGCCGGGGTGCTAGGTGCAGGCCCTACCCCAGGCAGGGGGTGAAGGGGCAGAGGGGGTGTGGGGTGGACACGGTGACTCAGGTTGTCTGCACCTTCTCCTCTCCCCTTTTCCTGTGGCCCCATTAACCCCTTGGGGTGGCCAGCCCTCCTGTGAGTCCTGGGCCCTCGCTAAGGCAGGGTCAGAGGGGGCTCTTGGAGGGAAAGGCTGCACACAGGACGTCCCCTGGCGTGAAGAGTCCAGTGTTGGCATTTGCTTGGCACTGACGTGAGGCACTGTGTTCTAGGCCCTCCGGCACGGTCAGTTGCCCGATCTGCATGGATGGATACTCAGAGGTAAGCACACCAGCTGTGACCTCCTGCTCAGCTTCCATACTTCAGTGAGAGATGAGCGAGGACCCTCCCATTAGGTGGGATTTGAAGTCTTCCTTCAGTCCTGCCTGGACTGGCACATGGCTCGTCATACATGTGAGTGCAGGGAGAATGTGCCAGTGTGTGGGCCTACAGCCTTCCACTCTGGCCCCTGTGTTCCGGCACCGCCTGTGCAGCTGAGACAGTCTGTTTTCCCTGTCCTGGCCCAGGCAGAAGGCCCCGTGTTCGCTGTGGCCCCTGAGCCTGCGCACGGCCCCACCTGTGCCCACACAGCAACCCTGACCTTTCCAGGCCTGTGGATTCTGGTGCCCGGGTCCCCCTTGGGCTGCTGCTGGGAGTCTGGCTGCCAGGCGTCCAAAGTTCTGCAGCCTGTTGCCCTGCCCCCTGTGCCTGCCCTTCCCTCGCCCATCACTGCCCAGGTGGTGGCAGTGGGACTCCCTGGGAGCTGCTGCTCTGGGACAGACACACGTGAAGGTGTTCCTTTTTGTTTTCTAGATTGTGCAGAATGGGCGTGTCATTGTCTCTACAGAGTGTGGCCACGTCTTCTGCAGCCAGTGCCTCCGAGATTCCCTCAAGAATGCAAACACTTGCCCGACCTGCAGGAAGAAGATGAGCCACAAACGCTATCACCCCATTTACATCTGATGTGCTGCGAGCTGCCTCGGAGAAGGACGGACAGTGACATCCCCGCGGGCTCATGTGGCCTTCGTGGGTTCTCTGCCTCCAATTTCCTGAGCTCAAAAGACTTTTAAACCAAGGCCTGATATGTAGACTGCTCCTTATTTCCAGCCCTCTGAGGTCCTCTCGTTACCTCCAGCTTGATGCCTCAGCCGGAGCCACAGCTCTGCCGGCCGGGTGCGGCCTGCTCCCCTGGCAGCCTGGTTCCAGGGCAGGCGAGGAGCTGAGCGCCTTCGAGTTGAGAAGCAGGTTCCAGCCTCTCCGGGACTACACGTTTGCCAAGAAGCTCCCCCAGGCAGGAGGTGTGCGCAGCTTCCCCCACAGTATTGTCGGGGAGCCAGCCCTGGTCAGGGCGTGAGCCAGTCCACCCAGCTCCTGCGGGCATGCTACCTCACCCGGCCTCTGCCCGCACAGTGACCGAGCCGACAGCCCCGGAGGACCAACCACTGGGCTCCTTCCCGACCTTAGCATTGACAGGCAGGGATTTCTGCAGGGCCATGCCCAGGCCTCTGAGGATGAAACGTGCAATAAAGCCCGTCCACCGCCGCCTCCTCGCAGCCCAGGAGACGCAGCACCGTGAGTGTCCCTCAGGCCCCGCCCTGTCCTGTCACCCCGTTCTCAGGAACTGACCAGGCCCCAGAGTTCCCCTCCTGGCGCAGGCCGGGCACGGTACACAGGGCAGGCCTGTACTTGGTGTCCGCTCCTTTCTGATAAAATCCGTCCTCGTCACCATATGCCCGCTGGTCCTCAGTCCCCGCTGCCCACGGTCTCCTCAAGTATGGACACCGGAAGGCGGTGCAGTATTTGTGGCCTTATCAGCCCATGTCCAGCTGTTGCCCAAGCCGCAGCCACCCCGTGTCTCAGAGCGTGGCCCACCTGAAGAGCTGGGTCCTGCCTTGGCCTTCTCACCACCCCACCAACCCACCATTTCAGAAGCCGGTCCTCTGGCCATCTGGACTGTGGCCCTCTGCAGTTCTGGTTGGCAAAGTTCGGTGGCCTCTCCTCACCAAGGGGCAGATAACACCCCCTGCCCACCCTGCAGGCGTGGGAGCCTCTGGTTTCCAGGTGGCAGCACTGCTCCTAACGCACAGGGCTGAGGGGTGACAGGAGTGCCAGCCTGCCCCACCTCCCCACCCTCCCCACCCTCCCCACCCTCCCCACAGGCCTCAAGCCAGACAGCAGCCTCTGCATGTGGAGCATCAGCCAGGGGAGAGGCCCTAGCTTTGCAGCAATAACTGGCCTTCAGTTCCCGGGAAGGAGCAGGAACTTGGCACAGTTCACTTTAACGGGGCTGAAGGAGTGTCCCTCTTCTGTGAAAGTTTTATTCTTCATTCTGCCTTTGTAGCTGTTTGGCTCACTTCCAATTAGTTTGAATGAAAGGAATAATGTTCTACTTGGAGGTGAGGAGGCAGGACATGGTTCGCACGGGGGCTGTGCCGTGTCTGCCCTCCGACCGGACGTGGTTGCCATCGCGTTTCTTCCGGGCTGCACGGGAGCGTCTCCTGTGACCTGACATTACAGCCTCCAGGAGCCGGGATGACCACGCAGCCCAAGCCCTGCTTGATGTTTTAGGACAAACGATTGATCATGAAAGCTGTGCTTCTACATTAAATCGGGGGGGTGTTAAGTTTCTACTGTCAGAAACTACAAAATAGGAAAAGGTCGATATGAAAACCCCTCCTTCTCAGTGTACATAATCCAAATCTTTGTTACGTTTAAACTTTCCCCATAATGTCAGTGCTTCGGACCCGCTGGTGTACAGATGGAAATAAAACCAGGAATTCGAACTGGGTATCTTCTGTGCATTCTGTTGCTCTTTGGGGCCAATTCTCCTTTTGCCCAAGGCGTGTGGTTCGCACCTGTGCGTGCGAGGAAGTTGCTGATCTGGCTGCACACTCTGATGCCAGCAGGCGCCAGGCCACTCCTGAGCCCCCGGGACTCGAGCCACAGTCCAACCCTAGACCCTAGTCGAGCTTTGGCCCAGAAATGGGGTCAGGCTCGCTGCAGTTTGGCCAGTGGGCGTGCAGGCACACAACTTGCCCTCCATGTGGGTGTGGTGTGCTGATTTGATTTTTTAAAGAATACTTGAGAACTATTCACAGTTTTTAAAATCAGTTCCATTAAGTTAGGTTTCAGAGGATTCATACATCTCATCTCTACAAGTTTTGGGCATAAAAGGTTTCATAAAATATAGTTAATCTCTACAGCATCTTTTTATCACTAACGTTAATTTATGCCTTTTATTTTTTATTTTTAATCCTCACCCAAGGATATTTTTTCCATTGATTTTTGAGAAAGCATGAAAGGGAAGAGGCGGGGTGGTGGGAAGAGAGAGAGAGAGATTGACTGGTTGCCTCCTACGCGCACCCCAACTGGGCTGGGATGCAAACTTGCAACCGAAGTACATGCCCTTGACCAGCAATCAAACCTGCAACCCTTCTGTCCTGGGGCTGGCACTGAAACCACTGAGCACCTGACCAGGGCTCCTTTTATTTGTAACTAGAAGCCCGATGCATGAAAATTCACGCACTGGAGGGGGGAGTCTCACAGTCTGGGAGCCATCAGGGGCAGGAGGCAACCCGGTGATCAGGGGAAGGTGATGCCTCATCACACCTCTGCTGCTGCCACTACCGGCAGTTTAAGCCTCGGTGGCACTGGTTACCTGAGCCTCGGGCGGCCCTGAGGGAACTGGAGCACTCAAGAGGCAGGCATGCAGAGTGGCTGGGCCCACCTGGGGGCAGGCCTGGCCTAGCCGTGTGCCTGCCGCCCTGGCAGGGCTAAGGGGACTGGGTGCTGCTCTCTTTGAGGTGTGATGGTCAATTAGCATAGTCCCTCCTTATTGGCTGTGGGCACCGCCATCTTTGAGGGCAAGGAAGTCAATTAGCATATTCCCTCTTTATTAGATAGGATGTTTGTTAGAAATGTCTCAGTTTCGTGTTCTGTCAAGTCCAGCATCCGAGTCTGGTCCAGTTCTGCAGTTTCCTCATCGCTGAGGACTTCCTTACAGTCTGTGAGCTTTCCTCCCTCTGTGCGCCTGTAACCTGGTAGACTGGAGAGTCCTTGAGGTCTGGGTTGAAGGTGGATTCCTCCGGAAAGTGTTGGTCTTTGCTTTTAGAAGGTGTTTAATGTTACCAACTCAGGGCCAATATATATTTACCGTTTATACTGCGAAGTATAACACACACACAACTCATTGGATTATCTCAAAAGTGCATCTTAATGAAGTACCATGAAGCAAATGCCCAGGAGACAACCAGCTGCAGCCAGAAACACCACTGCCAGCACCTGGAGCCCCACTCCCTGGCCAGTACCCTCGACCTTCTCCCTCGAGTCACTGCTAATGTGAGTTTTACAGAAATTACTCCTTGCAGTTTAATTGGCAGAACACACCGCCTGACTGTAGAATGTCATTCTGCCTCTGAACGTGAAGCAGGTGGATCACTTGTGTTTTCTGGAGTTGGGTGGCCTTGATTTCTTCGTGTGCAATTGTTCCTCTTCCTTGCTGTGTAGTATTTCATTAATGAATACGCCTCTGTTGATGCTCAGTCATGTGTTTTGGTTAATAGCCAAAAGCGGACGTTGTGTCTGTCTCTTCTGGTGCAGTTTTGTGCCAGGAGCCAGTCCATCCTTGCTGTTTCTAGGGACCTGGCATATATGGCATACTGTTCTTAATATATTTGATCACCTTCTTGGCACTATGTGTTTTAACCAAGGTCACCTCTCCGAGAAAGGTTGTTTCCCCAGGTAGGGATTTTCCCCTGAAGTTAGGGAGGGAATAAAACCTCTTAACTAAGTGCCAGGCGGGTAGTTAATCACTTTAACTACGAACAATCATGCTTAAGCTACATAATCTTTACTCCCTGGAATGGAGATAAGAAACGCCCTAACCTTTGGAATAGAGATTGATAGGATTAGAATCACCTGGTATAAATACAGATGCAACAAGACAACAAGAGACAGAACTTAGCGGCAGACCTCAGAAGGCAGACCTCAGAAGGCAGACCTCAGAAGACGGACCTTAGAACACAGAACTTAGAGACAGAACTTAGTCAGAACCTAGAGAGGCAGACCGAGAGACAGACCCGAGACACAGAACTCAGAACCTACAAGACAACAGGAGACAGAACTTATAACCTACACACAGAACTCAGATGAAGATTCAAGAGACAGAACTTAGGAGACAGAACCTGGCTGGAGATCCTAACCAGAACTTCGCTGGAGATCCTGACCAGAACTTGGCTAGAGGAACCTGGCTATGATGATCACCCGATGGCTGCCTCCGTGTCAAGACTAGAACTTGGACAGAACCTGACTGGAGAACCTAGCGAGGAACATGGCTACAGAACCTGGCTGGAGATCCTGACAAGAGAACCCAACTATGCTGATGAACTGAACACTGCCTCTGTGCCATTCATTCCTTCCTCGCCGACTCCGTCCACACCTTTGGGGACCCCTGGACCCGCTGGGGTTAGACCCCGGCATATGGCGCCCGAACAGGGACCCCTAGGTAAGCGCCCCACACTCGGGACGGATAGGACTCTACCGTAGGAAGAGGGTGGATAGGCTTCGCCGACTCCGTCCCACACCTTTGGGAACTCCTGGAACAGGATTCCCTAGGTAAGCCCCCCCACATTGAGAACCCCCACACTCGGGACGGATAGGACTCCACCAGGGTACTGCAGACCCACCTATAGAGGATAAGTAGGGTAAGAAGGTGGATAGTACAGAACTTAGATTGAGAAGATGTGCCATACTGAGTCCAAAGAAAGAAGACTCTGTATTGATCTTTACATTAAGAAGATGTGCCATACTGAGTCTAAAAGAAAAAGACTCAGTATTGATCTTTTAACATATGCTTGCTAGCAGAGGAGTTAAGGTTACTCCCAGTCAGATGGAACATTTTATACAAGAAATATGTCCATGCTTTTCTGAGGAAGGAAAGGTGCCGGAAAGGTAAATGTAAAGGCATGGGAGAAGGGTAGGCCCAAGGAGCCTTATCCTTAACCCCACTGCAGCCTTTCCACCCTGGGAAAGTGCAGGATTGGCAAGCTCTCCCTGGGATGATAGATCAGGACTCAGGTAATAGTGAAAAGCGCCAATCCTACTCTTAAAATGGATACAAGAGAGCATTTGGAGTTTTTCTTTTTAATGCCTGCTTTTACAAAATAAAAAAGGGGGAATTTGCCAGGAGCCAGTCCATCCTTGCTGTTTCTAGGGACCTGGCATATATGGCATACTGTTCTTAATATATTTGATCACCTTCTTGGCACTATGTGTTTTAACCAAGGTCACCTCTCTGAGAAAGGTTGTTTCCCCAGGTAGGGATTTTCCCCTGAAGTTAGGGAGGGAATAAAACCTCTTAACTAAGTGCCAGGCGGGTAGTTAATCACTTTAACTACGAACAATCATGCTTAAGCTACATAATCTTTACTCCCTGGAATGGAGATAAGAAACGCCCTAACCTTTGGAATAGAGATTGATAGGATTAGAATCACCTGGTATAAATACAGATGCAACAAGACAACAAGAGACAGAACTTAGCGGCAGACCTCAGAAGGCAGACCTCAGAAGGCAGACCTCAGAAGACGGACCTTAGAACACAGAACTTAGAGACAGAACTTAGTCAGAACCTAGAGAGGCAGACCGAGAGACAGACCCGAGACACAGAACTCAGAACCTACAAGACAACAGGAGAC
This sequence comes from Myotis pilosus, assembly GCA_036010255.1. Lineage (NCBI taxonomy): Eukaryota > Metazoa > Chordata > Mammalia > Chiroptera > Vespertilionidae > Myotis > Myotis pilosus. The sequence goes on from JASKON010000006.1 coordinate 1,204,959, forward strand.
AGAACTTATAACCTACACACAGAACTCAGATGAAGATTCAAGAGACAGAACTTAGGAGACAGAACCTGGCTGGAGATCCTAACCAGAACTTCGCTGGAGATCCTGACCAGAACTTGGCTAGAGGAACCTGGCTATGATGATCACCCGATGGCTGCCTCCGTGTCAAGACTAGAACTTGGACAGAACCTGACTGGAGAACCTAGCGAGGGAACATGGCTACAGAACCTGGCTGGAGATCCTGACAAGAGAACCCAACTATGCTGATGAACTGAACACTGCCTCTGTGCCATTCATTCCTTCCTCGCCGACTCCGTCCACACCTTTGGGGACCCCTGGACCCGCTGGGGTTAGACCCCGGCAGTTTTGCTCACATAGCTAGCTAGTGGGCATATATTTCAGTGTGAAATGACTGAGTCTTCGGGTATAAGCATCTGGGAAAAGTCAAAAATATGTGGAAATTAACACTTTTAAACAACCAGTGGATCAGAGAAGAAATCACAAAGGAAATAGAAAATACCTTGAGAAGAATGAATTGAGAATGCAGTGTACCGAAGTGTGTGGGATGCAGTGAGGCCAGTGCCGGGGTGTTACAGTTGTAAATGTCTACATCAAAGCAGATCAAGTCAGCTTTCCAAAAAAGAAGAATAAACCAAACCCAGAGCCAGCAGAAGGAAGGAAGTAATAAAGATTAAAGCAGGGATAAATGATATTGAGGATAAGAAACTAGGGAAAATCAAGGACAACAGAAGTTGCTAAATTGACGAAGAATAGAAGACTGAAATTATTAAAACGAGTGAAAGAGCACATTATTAAACTTTGCAGAAATAAGGAAGGTTAAAAAAGACTACTATGAATACCTGTATGCCCACAAATTTGGTAATCTAGGTGAAATGGACAAATTCCTAGAAGCAAACTACAAAAGCTGACGCCAGAGCAAATAGAAAATGAGCAGACCTGCAAGAAGTGATATTTAAACTACTCAAAACCCCAAGCAATAAGAGCCAACGACCAGGTGGCTTCACTGGGAAACTTTACCAAACATGTAGAAACACTACTCTTTCCCACATTTTTCCAAAAATGTCGAGATGACAGGAGAACACTTCCTAACTCATTCTGTGAGGTCAGTGTTATCTTGATACTGAACCCACACACCACTCAAGGGAGAGAAAAGTGCAGAGTCATATCTTGTGAACATTGAGGCAGAAACCCTCAGCACACTGCTAGCCCCGAATTCAGCAGCAGTAAGAGGGTTACACACTGGGACCACAAAGGCTTTCTCCCAGGGATGCAGGAAGGGCCCAGCCTCTGAAGACCCACCCAGCACGCTGCCCGAGTAGAGTGTGGAGGGGAAACATGACCATTGCAGCTGATGCACAAAGAGCATTTGATAAAAACATATTTTCATGATAAAAACAGACCAAGGATCGAAGGAAAGTACCTCAACATAATAAAGGCCATTTATGTAAAGCCTGAAGCTAATGTGCTCGAAGGTGAAAGAATGCAAGCTTTTCCCCAAAGGTCAGTAGCAAGACCCAGAGGCTCACTTTTATCGTTTCTATTCATAATAGCACCGCGGTCTCTAACAGAGCAATGAGGCAAGAAAGAAGTAAGAGGCATCCAAATTGTAAAGGAAAAAGGAAAAGCATCTGTCTGTAGAAGACATGGTCTTATATGTAAAACCCTGAAGAACCCACAGTACACACGTACAGCTGTTAGAGCCTGCAAAGGAGGTCAGCAAAGTTGCAGGATACAAACTTAAAAATCAATTGTATTTTTATACACTATCAATAACATGAGAAGGCCCGGCTGATGTGGCTCAGTGGGTCACAGGAGGTCACAGTTCAATTCCCGGTCGGGGCACATGCCTGAGTTGCAGGCTCAATCCCCAGTGTGCAAGAGGCAGCCGATCAGTGGTTCTTTCTTGTGGTTGATGTTTCTACCTCTCCCTCTCCCTCTCTGAAATCAACAAAGAATAAAAACTGGTGGTAGCCTGAGGATGAACAGACAGGCCTCCACCACAGACCAATGGAATGAGAGTGAGAGCCCAGAAATAAACCCTCACCTCCATGGTCACATGATTTCAAGGGCTTTAAGACCACCCAATGGGGAAAGAAAGTTCTCTCCAACAAATGGTACTTGGAAAACTGGACATGCGCATTTATGAGAATGAAGTTGGGCCCAGCCAGCATAGCTCAGTGGTTGAGCGTTGACCTATGAACCAGGAAGTCACGGTTCGATTCCCAGTCAGGGCACATGCCAGCGTTGTGGGATTAATCCCCAGTGAGGGGTGTGCAGGAGGCAGCTGATCAATGATTCTCATCATTGATGTTTCTCTCCCTCTCCCTTTCAATTCAATAAAAATATATTTTAAAAAGTGAAGTTGGGTCTTTAAGCCATAGGCAAAATGGATCAAAAACCTAGATTTAAGAGTCAAAACTCTAGAATTCTTAAGAGAAAACAGGCAAATATTTCTGACCTTGGATATACCAATGTTTTTATTTTTAAATCTTTATTATTGAAAGCATTGCATATGTATTCCTTTTCCCCCCATTGACCCCCTCCACCCTGCCTCCCCGCCCCAGGCCTTCACCACCCTATTTTCTGTCCATGGGTTACATATATGCATACAAGGTCTTGGTTGATCACCTCCCACCCACCCACCCTCCCCTTGCCTTCCCTCTGCAATTCCACACACTGTTCCCAATGGTTTCTTAAATATGACACCAAAAACAAGGCAACAAAAGGAAAAATAAATTCTGCTTCATTAAAATGAAAAACTTAGGCATCAAAGCACTATCAAGACAGTGAAAAGAGAACCAACCCATAGAATAGGGGAAAATATTTTCAAGCCATCTATCTGATAAGGGACTAATAACCACAATATATATAGTGCTTTGAAAGTTGAAGACCAACAAAAAAGAAATCAGACAACTCAATTTAAAAAGTGGCAAAAGACTGAAATAGATAATTCTCCCAAGAAGATATACAAATGGCCAGTAGGCACATGAAAGTAACTCAGCATCGTCAATTATGAGTGAAATATGAATTGGAACCACAAAGAGATACCACTTCACACACATTAGGAAGGCTATCATCAAAAAGGAAATAAGCGAAAAAGACATTCTGATAAAACATGGGTGAGCCTTGATAACATGATGCTAACTTAACAAGCTAGACAGACATGATAGGACAAGTATGTGTTTGGTCTTTATTCCTTTCTTCATTTCCATCTGGAATAATGTTTCTTCTGCCCAAAGAAGAATTTCTTTTAGTGAATTCTTATTGGCAGTTAATGCTCACTATTTTTGTTAATCTGAAAATGCCATTTTATCTTCATTGTTTGTTTGTTTTTTTAATCCTCACCCAAGGATATGTTTTCATTGATATGAGAGAGAGAGAAACATCCATTGATTGCATCCCATACACGCCCCAACCAGGGATCAAACATGCAACTTGGGTATGTACCCTGACTGGGAATGGAACCCGTTATCCTTTGGTGCATGGGATGATGGATGATCCAACCAACTGAGCCACACTGGCCAGGGCAGCAAAAACTTACCAGTTGTTGCCTAATATGGTTGCCATGAGTCACTTGGGGCTCCAGCACTTGAAACATGATGAATCCATGCTCCGGGAGTGTGGCTCAGTAGCTGAGCGTCAACCCATGCACCAGGTGGTGGCAGGTTCAATTCCCTGTCAGGGCACATGTCTGGATTGCGGGCTCAATACCCAGTAGGGGGAATACAGATGGCAGCAGATTGATACTTCTCACATCAATGTTTCTCCCTCTCCCTTCTCTCTCTAAAAATCAATAAAAATATAAATTAAAAAAAGAAACATGGTGAATCCAAATGAAGAGAATCTGGAGGTATAATATACACAGGATGCTGAAGACTTGACATGAAAAAAAGCATAAGGTTAATTTTAATATAATTAATTTATATTGATTACATGTTTAAGTCATGGTGTTTTGAATATATTAAATAAAACATTAAGATTTTTTAAAAATATGATTTTGTTGATTTCAGAGAGAGGGAGAGGGAGAGAAGATAGAAACATCAATGAGGAGAATCATTGATGGGCTGTCTCCTGCACGCCCCCTACTAGGAATTGAACCTGCAACCCAGGCATGTGCACTGTCTGGGAATTGAACCATGACCTGGTTCATAGGTTGATGCCCAACCACTGAGCCACACCAGCCAGGCTAGGATGTTTTATATTGGATTATCTTCCAATTCATCAATCCTCTCATGCTGTGTTCAATCTGTTAAAATCTATTGAATTGTTAATTTTCGTTATTTTATTTCTGAATTCTAATTATCTTTTTTTAAATGTGGTTTCATACACCATCTTTATTTTTTATATATATATATTTTATTGATTTCAGAGAGGAAGAGAGACTGAATGACTGATGAGAGACTGGATGATGAGAGAGAATCATCGATTGGCTGCCTCCTGCACGCCCTCTACTGAGGGGGATTGAGTCTGCAACCCAGGCATGTGCCCTTGGCCAAAATTGAACCTGGGATCCTTTAGTCCGCAGGCCGACTTTCTATCCACTGAGCCAAACCGGCTAGGGCCTAATTAATTTTCTTTTTAATTTTGTTTTATTGCTTAAAGTATTACAAAGAGTATTACATATGTCTCCTTCCCCCACCCTTGACATTCCCCCGCCCTCCCCTACCCCCCAGTGTCTTATGTCCATTGGTTGTGCTTATATGCATGCATACAAGTCCTTTGGTTGATCTCTTACCCCCCCTCCTAATTAATTTTAAACAGCCCAATTCTCAAGTGAAATTCCCCATCCTTTCATCTCTTTTTTCTCTATTTTCTTGAACATGTTCATTGCAGCTATTACTAGTATATAGTCCTTGCCTTCTAACTCCAATATATGACTCGCCTGTGGATTTGTGTTTGTCATCTTTTGTTTTTTATTTTCAGTCCAATGGCTCTGCCTTGCCACGCCTAGGAAGTTTCAGTTGAGAGCTGGACTTCAGCATGAACGAGTGGAGAGGCTCCAGGTGGCCTCCTCCTCCGCCAGGCGCACAGAGCGCGGCTCTCGCTGTGGCCCGCCGTGCGGGAAGCTGGGCAAGGTGGGGTTGTGTCGGTGAGGTGCTGTCTCACAGTGCTTCACTTCCACTTCTGTGATACCATGAAGGGCTCCCCCGGTCAGTCCTGGTCTGTGACCCTTTGTCTTCTCAGCCAGCTGAAATGGCCAGAGACTGCTCTGCTCTCTGGGGTCTTTCTAAAAAGTGTCTCCTAGTTTCCCGCCTACAGTGTGAGAATGTGGCAATGACTCGAAGGAAAAACTTTCAGGCTCAGGGCCTTACTCATCCCATCTTACTGGGATCCTAGCCCCAAGTCTCTACTTCTTTGTCTCCAGCCTCAAAAGCGTCCCCAGGAGTGCCCTCTGCCCTACTACTCAGTCCAGTACCCCGAGAACTGAAAGCATGCTAAAAACTGGACCCCCCAACTTTGTCTTTAGTTGTTCTCCAATTCCCTTAACCTATTTTTTCGTAAATCATCCGTATAGCTGATATGGTTAAACTAGAGGCCCGGTGCCGGGGGGGGGGGGGGGGTAAGGGGGGAGAAGGCTATGGGGGGCTCCTTCAGCCCAGCCTGCACCTTCTTGTGAGCCCAACTTCTGGTGCAGTGACCACCAGGGGACAGCTCCTGTGTTGAGCATCTGCCCCCTGGTGGTCAGTGCACATCATAGAGACTGGAGGTTCTGCCGTTTGGTCAATTTGCATATTAGCATTTTATTATATAGGATTAGTAAACAAGCCTAGCCAGCGTGGCTCAGTGGTTGAGCACCAACCTATGAACCAGGAGGTCCCGGGTTCGATTCCCCATCAGGGCACAAGCCCGGGTTGTAGGCTCAATCCCCAGCAGGGGGCATGTGGGAGGCAGCTGATCAGTGATTCTCTCTCATTGATGTTTTTTTCTTCCTCTCTCTTCCTCTCTGAAATCAATAGAATTTTTTTTTTAAATCAGTAAACAAGCATCCATACTCCTGACTGTACGTTGTTCCTTGAGCAGCTCGTGACTGACAGGTTCTGTTGTACCTGCCGTTTACCCGGCCTTCTCAGCCTCGGACACCAGATAACTCCCGCTATCACAGCCTTCTCCTCGCACCTTCCTTCCATTGTCCTGTTCAGTTTAGGCTGGTTCTTCCTTCAGTGTTTTGTTTAGGGAAAAGGGAAGGGAATGAGAGCGAGAGAGAAACTGATATGAGAGAAAAACGTTGGTCACTTGTATACCACATGCGCACGTAGGTATGTGGTCTGACTAGGAATCGAACCCACAACCTTTCGATGTATGGGACGATGCTCCAACCAACTGAGCAACACTGGCCAGGACTCAGTTATTTTTTCATTTAAAAACTGTTGAGTGCCGGGGCAAGTGGGAGCGGCCAGGCACTGGGTGACTGCTCCCTGAGAAGGAAGGAAACACGCCAAAGGAGAAGCGGAGGCAGAATGCCATGTGCGCTTTCTTGGGGCAAACCTGCCGGGAGGCACCGGCAGCAGCACCCGACGCTCAGTCAGTTTCTCAGCGTTTCCTAAGAAGAGCTCAGAAAGGTGGAAGCCCTTGTCTGCTAAAGAGAAAGGAAACTGTGAAGACATGACAAAGGCGGACAAGGCCCGTTAGGAGAGAAATGAAACTGATATTCCTCCGAAAGGGAAATCGAAAAGGAAAGCCAAGGGTCCCAATGCACCCAAGAGACTGCCTTCGGGCCTTTAGCTTGTTTTCCGAATATCGCCCCAAATCAAAAGAGCATCGCGGCCTGGCCATCGGTGATGCTGCAAAGCAGCTGGGGGTTGGACTCCCACGGTGGCCGCAGGTGGCAGGCAGCCTTAGGAAAGGAAGACTGCTGAGCTGAAGGAGGAGGAAGAGCAGACACTGCCTGCCGCACGGCGAGCCAAGGAGAGCTGATGAGGCTGGAAAGGGAGCTGTCAGGAGAAGATGAGGACAAGAAGAGAGGAGGCAGATGAAGAGGAGGGAGGTGAAGATGATGAATAAGTTGGTTTTGGCGCAGTTTTGTTTTCTTGTCTGTAGAGCATTTAACGCCCCTGTATACAACTCCCTTAAAAATAGACATGTAAGGCTGCGTAAGATGTGTTTTTAAACGGCCCGTGTCCTCTTCTGCGTAGTTCACACACCACCAATGTGTCTTTCGGTCACCTGTGCAGGTGGTATTTTCAGCAGCCACTAACCTTGCCTGCTACACTATAGGGGTTGTAAACTGGCCTGGAAAGTTACAGCAGGCTCTTGTTGGTGCTCAGCACAAACTAGTTATGGGGATGATTGGTTTTTAAATTTTTATTGATTTCAGAGAGGAAGGTAGAGGGAGAGAAACATTAATGATGAGAATCATTGATTGGCTACCTCCTTCATGCTCCCTATTGGCAATTGAGTCCAAAACCTGGGCCTGTGCCCTTGACTGGAATCGAACCCAGGACCTTTCAGTCCACTGGCCGAGACTATCCACTGAACCAAACCGGCTAGGGCAGGGGATGGTAATTTTTTCATCTTCAATTGTCTCTGATGGCAGCTTATCTATACACTGAGTGGCCAGATTATTATGACCACCTGACGTTTGTAGGCAAATTAGCTATAATTTCGCGCTGAAGTTGCTAGAGGGCCAGACCATTATAAATAGTGAAGCAGGTTGTTTACCATGACAGTAGAAGTGATTTTTTTTTCTGAAGATACGGGTAAACAACGTGATTTAACAGCCTTTGAACGTGGGATATATTTGAATGTGAGTGGCCAGATTCTTATGACCACCCCATCAGTACTTCGTTGGGCCACCTTTTGCCTTCAATACTGCGGCGATTCTTCTTGGCATTGACTCCACGAGAGGTTGAAAGGTGATGCGAGGAATCGGACCCCATGCCTGATGAATAGCACTGTCCAGTTCTGTGAGATTTGATGGTTGTGGAACCAGCTGCCTGGTGGCTCTTTTAACTTCGTCCCACAAATGCTCAATTGGATTGAGATCTGGTGATGGTGGGGGTCACCTAAGCAAGGTAAAGTCTCCCTCATGTTCTTGAAACCACTCCGGCACAATACGAGCACCGTGGCAAGGCGCATTGTCTTGTTGGCAGAAGCCATCTCCATTGGGATATGCCATCAACATGATAGGATGAACTTGATCAGCAACGATACTCAGGTATGTTGTGCTATTCAGACGTTGTTCCACACGAATTAAAGGGCCCAAATCATGGCAGGAAAACATGCCCCAAACCATAACACTGCCCCCACCAGCTTGAAGGGTTGTACTCATGCATGTGGGGTGCATGTTTTCATACTGTTTCGCCCAATTCTCTCTCTGCCATCTGCATGATGCAACTGGAAACTGATTCATCGGACCACATGACTTTTTCCCAATGCTCGACTGTCCAATCCTTGTGTTCCTGTGCGAATTAGAGACGTTTTATCTTGGTAACTGCAGACAGCAAAGGTGTTCGAACAGGCCTTCGGCTTCCATATCCCATACGATGCAGTGTACAGCTAATTTGCCTATAAACGTCAGGTGGTCATAATAATCTGGCCACTCACGTTCAAATATATCCCACATTCAAAGGCTGTTAAATCGCATTGTTTACCCTTATCTTCAGAAAAAAATCACTTCTGTCGTGGTAAACAACCTGCTTCCCTATTTATAATGGTCTGGCCCTCTAGCAACTTCAGCGAGAAATTATAGCTAATTTGCCTACAAAGGTCAGGTGGTCATAATAATCTGGCCACTCAGTGAATATATAAAAGGCTAATATGCTAAGTGTCCCTCTGCCTGTCTGACCGGTTGCTATGACGTGCACTGACCACCATGGGGCAGACACTCAATGCAGAAGCTGCTGAGCTACAGTGACTTGGCAGTGGTGGTTTTCGGTTGACGTACCCTGAAACCAGAGAGGAGGGAGCCCGATTACTAACAAAACCATGCAATTCCACCTTTGCGTGTGGGTTATGTTGTTGCTGGGGCACTGTCGGCCTCGATCTGGTTTACTCCACACTTGCATTTGTGTTTCACACCCTGTACGATAGCAACTTCGCAGGGTGCCCTCTTGCACTCTGGGACCTCGTGGGATGTCGGAGAGCTGGTTTCAGCCTGATCCCTGCAGGCCAGGCCGAGGGACCCCACTCACTCCACAGATGCTGGGAGGTTGGCTCCAGGGCATGTCCGGCCCATCTCACCCAGTCCCGCCCTGCCAGCCACCTTGTAGTTAATTTCCTTTCACTGTGCATGAATCTGTGCATCCGGTCACTAGTATGAAGTTATTGTTCTGTTAACTGACTACCACTCTGTAATTGTAAAAAAAAGTTGCAGCTGTTTTGTTGACATTCTAAATGCTTCTAAGTAAATACAAGTTTTTTTATTTGAAAACTTTTTTTTTTTTTTGCTGTAACTCCTATTAGGAAGTCGTCCAACCTCTTCTTGAACTTGTCTCTTTCCTCTTTTATGTCTTTGTTTTTGTTCTGGATAATTTCCTTACTTTTGCTTTGCAAGCCTTCCGGTGGATTTCTTTGACAATTTCACTCTCCTTTAAATGCCCCAGCCCTTCTCCATTGCTCTCACGGTTGGGTGATCTCTGAGGTCACACCGGGGAAGGGATGTGTAGCAGCCTCGGACTGTAGGTGGGAAAGATCTAGGAGTACTGGAGGGTGTTACCATGTCAGAGTCTGATGACATGAAAAATACAGTTTGAATGTCCAGAATTGTGGGGTTTTTTCTCCATATAGCTCTGTGTGGTAGTTCATTTCCATACACAACTTTAAAAGCCTGCTCTGTTACTTAGCATCGAATGTTACTGTTAAGACATTTAGTGAGATCCTTTCACCTGCCTTTTATTTATTTTTAAGCGTGACTTCCTTTTCGATGTTTTAGGCTGTTTGGTTTACCTCTGGTATTCTACAGTGAATCATGCCCTGGATAGTCTCAATCTGGGCACTCGAGCCCTTATTTTTGGTCAATAGTATTTTCTCGTTCAAAAGTTGTTTCCCTCCACTACCTGCCCATCCCCTCCCCCTCCCTACCCCCAGAACACTTACTGGAAAGTTGTTGGATTTCCTAGATTGAAAGTTTAGGTCTAATTTCTCTTCTATTTTCTATGTCTTTTTTTGCTCTACTGTCTGAATAATTTCCTCACCTTTATCTTGCAACACTTGTATTGAGATTTTTTAAATAATTTTGGCTATGTTTTTTATTTCCAAGACTCCTTTCTTAAATGTCTTTGAAGCTATAAAGCAGTGTCGTGAAATTTTTTCAATTCATTACAAAAGTTTGTCGCTGCCCTGCACACACACATTTTTTATATCTCTGCTGGAGTCATTTAAAAAAATGTATTGATTTGAGAAACATTGCTTTGTTGTTCCATTTACTTATGGATTCAGTGGTTCTTTTTTTCAAAATATACTTTATTGATTTTTTACAGAGAGGAAGGGAGAAGGATAGAGAGTTAGAAACATTGATGAGAGAGAAACATCCATCAGCTGCCTCCTGCATACCCCCCACTGGGGATGTGCCCGCAACCAAGGTACATGCCCCTGACCGAATCAAACCTGGGACCCTTCAGTCCACAGGCTGATGCTCTATCTACTGAGCCAAACCGGTCAGGCTAGTGGTTGATTCTTGTATGTGCCCCGACCCGAGATCGAATCTGAAACCTTGGTGAATGGGGATGATGCTCTAATCAACTGAGCTGCCTGGCCAGGCAACAGTGACATGTCTCAAAGCTGATTAGAAGCTCCACATGGGAAGTTTACTGACCTGCAGCCTTCAGGTTTGGGTGGCAAGAACTGCCTCACGCCTTGGCTGGTGTTGCGCAGTGGATAGTGCGCCGGCCCACAGACGGAAGGGTGCCAGGTTCGATTCCTGACAAGGGCATGTACCTCAGTTGCAGGCTCGATCCTCAGCTCTGGTTGGGGTGTGTGTGGCAGGCAACCAATTGATGTGTCTCTCTCACATCAGTGTTTCTCTCTCTGTCTCTCTCCCCCTCCCTTCCACTCTCTCTAAAAAATTTAATGGAAAAGTATCCTCGCATGAGGATTAACAACAACGAAGAACTGCCCAATGCGTTAGTTCCCCAAACATTAATATGTCCATTTCCGTTCCTGAACTGTTTTAGAATCCGCATAGAATTCCGTGAAATTCCGCATAGAATTCCTGCTCGGGTGGGACCTGCCGCTGTGGCCCCGCTTCGGGCGAGGAAGTGGCCTGGGCAGCGGTGTCCACTCCTCCATCTGCAGACTCAGTGCCACCAGGAGTCAGCAAGGCCTGGCGAGGTAAGGCTGAGTCATTGTTATGTAATGCCGACTGGTCATGCATTGTGAGATCATTCACTCGCCTGATTTTTCTTATAAAAGTGTCTGGTTACTAGTACATATTTATATCTTGGCTAATAATATGTACATGAAAGTAATAAAACTTCACTTTTGCAGAAATACCCAACTTATGCCACCTTTTCCTGCCAGCCCGTTCCAAGAGCCTACTGGGACCAGAGCGGGTCCGAGCGGCTTGCTTTTTTTGTTGTTAATTCTCACGCGAGAATAGTTTTCCATTGGGTTCTAGAGCGAGTGGAAGAGAGAGGGAAGGACAGAGAGAAACACAGATGTGAGAGAAACACATCGATTGGTTGCCTCCTGCATGTGCGCTGACCAAGGGCCTGGGCCAGGGAGGATCCTGCAACTGAGGTTCAGGCCCTTGACCTGAATCAAACCCGGGACCCTTTGGTCCACAGGCTGACGCTCTATGCACTGGGCCAAAGCGGCTGGGGAGCGTGGGCTGAGCGGCTTTCTCCATGCCACACTCTTTCAAGACCCCTCCCTGGAACTCCTGCCAGACTGAGCTCTGACTTCTCAGTACAGAGCACCCTTTCTGGTCCCGGAGCCTGCGTGCTCCCGGGTGGGAGTTAACTTTGCGGCAAGCTGACGGGCTCACAGGGAGCCCGGGCATTTGGTCAGAGGACCTGGATGTGTCTGTGAGGGTGTTCTGGATGAGATGAACATTTGTATTTGTAGACTGAGCAGATGGCCCTCCTCCATGTGGGTGGGCTTCATCCTATCAGTTGAAGGCCTGCATGGAACAAAAGGGCCCGAGTGGGAAAGGTGAACTCCTGGTAATACTTTCAACAATAAAGATTTTAAAAAAGAGAGCGAGCGAGAAGATGGAACTCCTGCTGCCAGCCTGCGGCCTGCCAGCTGGGCACGAATCATGGTTTTTATTTCCCACCTTCGGGCTCACTGGCACATCAGCGCCTCCTGGGCCTTGAACCTGGGGCCTTTGGTTGGAACCACACCACGGGCTTTCCTGGGTCTCCAGCTTGCTGACTGCAGGTCTCGGGACTTGTCAGGCTCCATTGCTGGGAGCCAGTTCCTTGTCACAGCCTCTCTCCATCTGCATGTGCTGTTGGTCGTGCTTCTCTGGAGAACGGTGACCTCCAGGGGGTTAAAGCCGACTCTCGGGGAGAAATAAATCTTAGGTATTGTCATGGCCTGTGGCCTTCCAAAGCTCAGCCGCACCAGACAAAACTGTATTTAGTATTTAATTATTTTTATCTTAATTTCTTGTTAATTTTTCCTTAGGGAGCGATAATGAAAAACAAAGGTTGAGAAACACTGCTTCCTGCCTTTCACTTCTCCCAGGAGCCTCCTCTGCACTCCATGGGGCTGACACCAGTGTCCTGCCTCCAATCTTGCTCCTGACAGCCATGCTTTTTATTTTTTTAATTATTATTCTTTTTCTTTTTCTTTTTTTTTTTAATATATTTTATTGATTTTTTACAGAGAGAAAGGGAGAGAGATAGAGAGTTAGAAACATCGATGGGAGAGAAACATTGATCAGCTGCCTCCTGCACATCCCCCACTGGGGATGTGCCCGCAACCCAGTTACATGCCCCCGACTGGAATCGAACCCGGGACCCCCCAGTCCGCAGGCCGATGCTCTATCCACTGAGCCAAACCGGTTTCGGCTATTATTCTTTTTCTTTTATTTTTTTCCCTTTCTTTTCCAACATCCATTCTTGACACAATAGCCAGAGTTCTCTAAAAACTAGCCCTCACCGGTTTGGCTCAGTGGATAGAGCATTGGCCTGCGGACCAAAGGGTCCCGGGTTTGATTCCAATCAAGGGTACGTATCTTGGTTGCAGGCTCCTCCCCGGCCCAGGCCTTGGTTGGGGCACATGCAGGAGGCAGCCAATCGATGTGTTTCTCGCACATCAATGTTTCTCTCTGTCTTACCTTCTCCCTTCCACTCTCTCTAAAAAGTCAGTGAAAAAATATCCTCAGGTGAGGATTAAAAAAAAAAAAAAAATATATATATATATATATATATACACACACACACACACACACACACACACACACACACACACACACATCCTGACACTTTCTGCTTAAAACCCTCCATGGATCCCAGCAGTATCCTCCTATATAATAAAGGCTAATATGCAAATTGTCCCCTTGTGAGTTGACCACTCGCTATGACGTGCTCTGACCAGCGGGGGAGGCGGGGCGGGGGGCAGCACAGAACATGGCAGGTGATCAGCAGCGGCGGAGGCAGCGGCAACGGGGAGAGGGGGGCTGAGGGACTGAGGGGAGGAGGAGGCAGGAGACCCCCAGACCCCAGAGGAACTCATTGTATCTCTTGAGCCACACCTGAGTTGGAATCTGGGCCAGGTCTCTGACTATCTGGTGTTTACTTTGGGCAAATCCCTTAACATACATGAATTTCAATTTCTCATCCATAACGTAGGCTAATGGTGCTATCTCAACAGCAGATGAGATGACACAGCAGCAGGCAGAATGGCTGGCGCACAGCGGCTTGACAAATGGTCGTTATTCTGTCATTCATTCACCCAGCAAATCCTGGATTGGTATGTACACAGCCCTTGCTTGGGAGGCAGTCACTCCCAGGCTCTCCCCTGGTCCCCCGAGACCTCTCTTTTCTGGGGATACTGGTGGACACCCAGAATCCCAATCCAATGCCAACGCGAAGGGAGTGTCTGACCCAGCCTGTGTGGGGTGGGGACGCCCAAGACATTGTCCACCTAGAGGAGGGCTGGAGTGCCAGGCAGGGTCAGACACAACCGCCGGGGAGGGGGACGGGCCTTTACTCCGCCGACAAGGTGGAGTCTGCAGGGTTTCAAGCAGAGGGTTGATTTGATCACACACATTAGCTCATTCTGGTTATGGCAGGAAGGATGGGCGGGAGGGCTGCAAGACTGTGGGTGCAATTGGGGCCGGGGGACGGCGAGGCCTTGGCAGGCTCAGAGCTAAAGGCTGTAGGGCCCAGGAAAGGGTGCAAATGGGGCCCCTCCCCCAACACCCAGTGCCAAGCTCTGCTGCACCTGAGGCCTGCGACTGCTCAGGGAACCAAGGAGGGGAAACGTCTTCTGTGTCTCGGTTGTTGGATAAGTGGGACCCTTTAGAGCGCAGGGTCCCCTCTTGTCTGGGTCTAGGCGCAGAGATGTACCTGTGCTTGTGATGGTGGGCCAGGCGCCCCTGGAAGGAGGGTCCAGATAGAGGGTCTGGCCGGGCCCGTGGCCTGGGCGCTGGGTGAATGCGAGGCCTAAGGGACGGCGGGCCCTCCCGGGACCCTGCAGGGTCGCCAGACACCTAGCGCGCTGGACGACGGCGGACGGGTGCTGGGCGGGCCGGCCGGGAAGGGCGGGGGGGTTCGCAGCCAAAGGCGGTTTTGCGCGCCTCGGCCTCTGTGGCGTCAGTCCAGCACGGCGGTTGGGGGCTCTCGGGGCAGCAGCTCCGAGCGCTTTCAGGCGCCCTCCGGAATCCCACCAGGCCCGCGAGGGGGGCTACTATCGTCCCCACGGAGTCACCTGCACTCAGGCCAGGGGCTGGCCCAAGGTCACCGGGCCATTCCCGGCTGGACAGAGCCGGGGCTGCTGGCCTCGAGCATCCCGGGGGGCCCTTCGGCCTGAGGCCCCAAGTCGGCCGGCCGGACAGCGCGGGGAAGTCGCGGTGCCTGTCAAGAGGCGGAACTCCTCTCTTCCAGCCCGGTAGTTCTCTCACCGTTGGGGACCCGGCCTCGCGCCGGCCCAGCCCCTCCGCCCAACTACGACTCCCAGGAGGCCGCGCGGCGCGGGCGGGGCCGGGAGGCAGGGATCGCGGCGGCGACGTTGGCGTCGCCTGCCGCTCCCTCGCTTCAGCCCCTCGTGGCGTCGGCGCTCTGAACAGAACACGGCCTGCCGGGAGGAGTAGTTTTCCCTCCGGGCGCCCTCGGGGGCGGCGCGGACGCGGGGACTCCAACTCCCGGCGTGCCCTGCGCTCCGGCTGACGTTAACGGCGGGAGGGGGCGTGCAAGGCCGAGGGGCAGCGGCGCTCAAGAGGGCGGAGTAAGGCGGGAGGGGGAGGGCGCCCACACCCCACCCCCTCCCCGCCGCTCCTTCCCCCTCCCCCGACGTAAACTGGGATCCCTTTCCCCTTGTGTCCGCCATATTGGACTCTAACTCTGGTCAGCGGCGGCGCCGGGCCCGGTGGACTCGCCGTTTCTCCCGCCCTGCGGCCACCCGGCAGCTCCCGCCCGCCCGGCTCTGCCCGCCCGCCCGGACTCGACCCCGCGCAGCGTCCCCCGCCCTCGGCCGGCCGCAGCGCTCCGCCGCCGCCACAGCCTCCCCGCCCTCCCCGCCTGCCGCCCGCCATGAGCCCGGCCGACACTAAGCGAGGGGCCAAGCGCCGGAAGAACAAGCGGGGCGGCGGCGGCGGCTCGGGCGGGGGCCACGGCGGCGCGAGCGGCGGCAAGGCCAGCCCGGCGGCGGCGCTGCGCGGCACCCAGGCCGCGGGCCTGGCGGCCCCGGGCGGCGCGGCGGTGGCCAACGGGCCCCTCAGCGCGGGCGCGGGCGGCGCCGCCCCCGGAGGCTACTTCGAGGTAAGCGGCGGGGGCGGGGAGGGCGCGGGGCCGCTCCCGCGGGTAACGGGCGGCGGCTCGTGACACCCTCCCGCGGGCCCGGCATCTTCGGGCGCGGCGCCGCCGCGCTGCCCACCTGCGCGCGGCTGTCACGGCCCCGGGGGTGGTGCCGCCTCGGCGCGCGGGGCTCGCCCTGGAGATCGCTCGCGTGCAGCCGCGCGAGCCTCAGCGTCAGGGGCGCGCGGGGCCCGCCGCCGGTCGGGGCTGGGGGTCGCGTGGCCAGGCCTCCTGCCGGCCGCGGCCACGGTCCGGCGAGGCCCTGGGGCGGCCGTCTTCCTGCTCCGGGGCGCGTTGGGGAGCCACCTGACAGCCTCCCGGGCGGCGCGGCCCGCAGCCTGCGCGGCGGAGTTCCCGGGCTCCGGTGGGTGCGGCTCCCGCTCGGGTCGGGTCGGAGCGGTGACGGGTGACTCTCCGGCCGCGAGGCTCCGGGGCCAGCCCCGCAGGAGACCGGCTCCGGCGGAGGCTCGCCGTCGGCGCAGCGGTTTCCAGAAACAATGGGTTTTCTCCGAAGTTGTTCGAGCTGTCGTTTCAAAGACATTCGCGATTCAAGGGCTCCTTCCGGGGTGTCTGTGCGCCAGAGGGTGAGACAGAAACGGGTTGGCGGAAGGTGCAGAATACTGTGCCGGAGCGGCGGTGAGGGGAGCGGCCCAGACCGGGGCCGGGGCCTGGGAGGCACAGGGAGGGAGGCGTGCGGCGAGTCCGGCCACGGTGCGGGTCCCTGCGGCGTGGGCAGCGCAGCTGCTGGGCGCCTGTAGGTGACCTGGTCGCGCTTGGTCAGGACCCTGGGCCGGACCCTGGACTCGCCTTCTCCAGCGGTTGCCCTTGTCCTGGGACCCGGAGAGCAGACGGCTGTCGTTCTTGGGTCAGGTGAGCGCCGGTGTTGGGTTCCGGGCTGCAGGCTCCGCGCCGTGCTGGCTGCTGCTGGGGGCGGGGAGCTTCTGCCCGTGGACATCCTCCGCGAAGATGGGGTCACGCTGGCTGGTGCTGGCCGTGAGCTAGAACCCATTTCATGGATTCAACAGAGGCAGGCTGGCGGTGCCGCGGAGATCCCGATGCCGGGTTTCATGGTTCCCTTCGCTTGGCAGCGTGGAGCTCAGCTCAGCCACCTGCGTCCCGGGCAGGCGCTGGCTCCCGGGTCCTGCTCTTCGTCCCACGCAGGTCACAGGAGGTTCCTAGGAGGAGGGAGCGCCAGCGCTGGCTCGTCTCAGGGGCCTCAGCCCCCCGCCTGTGTGCAGGGCGCAGCGCTGAGTGTTGGACCCGAGGAGGGCACATGGCGGCTTCTACAGAGAAAGGGGGGCGATGACATAAGCAGGGAGACAAAGCTGGGAGCGCACACTGGGAGGGATCTGTCCCCAGCGGGTGTCAGCCTCGCTGCCTCCGTAGGTGGTGTGGCACCAGCTCCTGGGGTCACCACCCGAGCGACGTAAACAGGTGACCGCAGGGAAGGCGCTACACGGCGCCCATGGCGCCCGGTGCTGGCTGAGTGCAGGGTCCTGACTGTTCAGGGCGCCGTGCGGGACTTGCCTGGGGACTCGCTGCAGGGTGACACTGATGACGCCCTCCCCACCTGCGGAATGGGGAAGCAGCACCGCTAGAAGCCAAGAACATGGGTCTTGGCCCGTGTGGCTCAGTTGGCTGAGTGCTGTCCATGCACCAGAAGGTCCCGGGTTTGATTCCAGTCAGGGCACATGCCAGGTTGCTGGCTGGATCCCCACTAAGGGGCTTGCAGGCGGCAGCCCATCAATGTTTCTCTCTCACATTGATGTTTCTCTCTTTCCCTCTCCCTTTCTCTCAAATTAGTTAAAAAAACCATGGTCATGGGTTATGACAAGGCCTGTGCGAACAGCCTGTGTGGTAGGTGTCCCCCAAATGGAAAGTTGGTGACGAAGGATATCATGAATATATGTTACTATTTTGCATTTCTATTTTAAAATATGATTTTTATAGTATTCATGCTGTATTAAGTGAAGAAAGCAGCTTACAAAATATAAAAGTTTATGGACCCATTTTTTTTTATCCTTATCCAAGGATATTTTTTCCGCTGATTTTTAGAGAGAGTGCCAGGGTGGGGGAGAGAGAGGAATACCTGTGTGAGAGAGAAACATCAATTGGTTGCCTCCTGCATGTGCCACATACAGCCTGGTGCCAGGGAGACCCTGCAACCCAAGTATATGCCCTTGACTGGGAACCTAACCCTTCTGTCAGCAGGCCGATGCTCTAACCACTGATCAAAACTGGCCAGGGCTGGACCAATTTTTTTAAAATGTGTTTTTATTGATTTTGGAGAGAGGGAGAGGGGGGGGGCATGGAACAGTTGCCTCCTGCATGCCCCCTCCTGGGGATCAAGCCTGAAACCCAGGCGTGTGCCCTGACTGGGAATCAAACCTGTCACCTCCTGGTGAATGGTTTGATGCTCAGCCACTGTACCACACCAGCTGGGCTGGACCCATTTTTGTAAATACGTGTGTGCACGCGCTCAAGCTTTAACCCTAGCTGGTTTGGCTCAGTGGACAGAGCGTAGACCTGTGGACTAAAGGGTCCTAGGTTTGATTCCGGCCAAGGGCACATGCCGGGGTTGCCCACTCAATCCCCGGGGCAGGGGGGGGCGGGGCATGCGGGAGGCAGCCGATCATCATTGATGTTTCTATCTTGTCTCTCCCTCTCCCGTCCTCTCTGAAATCAATTTTAAAAAATTAAAAAATAAAAAGACTCAAGCTTTGAGGCTTTTCTACAGTGAATATTACTTAGCCAAAAAGGGAATGATGCTTTCACAAACTGGTATTACCAAAAATTTTTCTTTTTCAAATAAAACTAATTTGGCTATTTCTATGTTTTAACAGTTAAACATATAGGTATTTTATGAAAATATTTAGACCGTCAGAATTATTTTCTGAATGGGTGTGCAAAATTAAGTGATATACATATTTACAAAAGTCAGAATTTTTCTATTATGGTAATTGTCTTATGCCACTAGCTGTTGGAATATCAAATTACATACACTTTACACTCATGGAGGGTTCAAATAGGAATTAAGGGCTATTTTTGTAATGTTGTTAGAGATTTATAAAAGGAAGCCATTTGGGGTAGGGATCGAAGTACATTTTAAAATAGCAATACTAAAGTTTTGAAGTCAGAGAAACGTGGTCGTGTAGGGGGCATTTGTAATAGCGCGGGTTCTTTTTCACTGCTGAAAAGGTGGCAAGATGGAGATAATGTTAGTAATGTGTAAAGCCATCAAACAGTGTATTCTATGGTGCAGTCATGGATCTTGGGGTGCACTTAGAGGCCTTTTCTGTGTTGCAGAAATTGCTCCCATGAGAAAACGAGGTTCAGTCCTAACCCTCCAGTTCATATTTGCCTCAGTGATCTGGGAGGAGGTCAGAGAAAGAGCTAGAAGAGAACCGCATGCGCTTTAACTGAGATCAGTAATTTGTACAGCTGTAGAGCACATCTGTGACTCAGTGTTGTATCTGTACCCACAGAACCACTGTCTCAGGACATAGACAGTCCTAGTGCCTAGAATCCCCCCTTGCTCCCCTCAATAAAGGCTTCACACCATTATTCTCACGTTTCGCCTGTTTGCAAATTTCATGTAGAAGTCCCCTGTGCCGATGCTGTGTGGCGTCACATTCCATCCGAAGCGTGTCCGTGTTACCGATGGAGCGGTCACCGCTGTTCTTCATGGTGCCGTTGTCCGCTGTGCGGGTATTCACAGCTTACCCATCCTAGCATGGATGGGTGTTTAGGTTGCTTATTTTAAGGCGGACACGAATCAAGCTGATACGCACAGTCCTGTACGTGGCCTGTGGTGGGCATGAGTACCTGTTTCAGTCCAGAGTGGAGTAGCTAGGTATACACTTAGTTTGACTTTATGCTGTCAGACAATTTTTTAAATGGTTTTATTGTCTAATTAAAAAAAGTAACATGTAATAGCATTGGTATCTGAAAGTGTACAGTTCTTTGGATTTAGACGCATACATGGATGTATGTATCCACTACCACAGACAAGACACAGAGCAGGGTGGGCACCTCATGCTCCCTGAACCTTTACACTCTTCCCAGCGGTACCTTGTTACTATGGTTTGCCTTTTAGAGCAGTCCTATACCCAGTCACCGGTGTGTCATTTTTCCAGGCTGGTTTATTTCACACAGCGTAGTCACTTTGTGGTTCATTTGTTGCATGCATCTGTGGTGTGTTCCTTTTTACTGCTGAGTAGTATTCCGCTGTGTAAATATACCACAGTGTATCCATTCTCCTATGGTGGTCATTGGGGTTCTCTCCACATTTTGGTGATAGTAAACAGAGTCTTATAAACATCTGTGCACAAGTCTTTGTGTGAAAGTGCATTTTCATTTCTCTGTGGTGTCTCCCCGGCAGTGGGAGCTCGGTTGTGTGGAAACGTAAGAAACCTCTGAGCGGTTTTCCAGAGCGACTTACCATTGTGACTTCCACCGGCCACGTGTGAGTTCTGGCTTCCCGACATCCTTGTAGCACTCGATGTCGGCAGTAGTTTTTATTGTCACCAGTTTAATGGATGAATAGGTGTGCAGAGGCATTGTGGTTTCAATTTGTATTTCCCTATTTATTACTGATAGTGAACACTTTTCATGTGTTCATTTGGTTATTTGACATTCTTGTATCTTCTGGGACAAAGTGTTTATTCAAGACTTGGTTTATTTAAAAAGGAAATCCTTACTGGAAGACATGCTTCGAGAGAGAAAGTGGGGGGCGGGAAAGAGAGAAACATCAGTTCCTTTCCTTAGGCCACTGGGCGTCAAAACCGCCACTCCTGTGTGCCTGACGGTCACCGAACAGACCACCTTCTGGCGCACAGGACGACGCTCAGCCACCTGAGCCAGTCCGGCCGGGCCGGGCTGGGCTTTCCTTATTTTAAATCAGGTGGTTTTCGCCGAAACCGGTTTGGCTCAGTGGATAGAGCGTCGGCCTGCGGACTGAAGGGTCCCGGGTTCGATTCCGGTCAGGGGCATGTGCCTGGGTTGCGGGCATATCCCCAGTGGGGGATGTGCGGGAGGCGGCTGATCGATGTTTCTCTCTCATCGATGTTTCTGACTCTCTGTCTCTCTCCCTTCCTCTCTGTAAAAAATCAATAAAATATATTTAAAAAAAAAAAAAAAAAAAAAAAATAAATCAGGTGGTTTTCTTTTTTGTTTTGAGAGTTCTTTATAATTCTGGACACGAATCCTTTGTCAGATATGGGAATTGAAACAGTTCTTCCAGTTCATAACCTATCTTTTATCCTGTTAACTGTTTTTGCAAAGAAAAACATTAATTTTGAAGTTCAACTTACCAGTTTTTTCTTTTATGGATCATACTTTTTGGTATCATGTTAAGAACTCTTGTTTTATAAAACCTCAGGTTATGTCTTCTTCTAAAAAGTTAATAGTTTTACATTTAGACCTGTGATTCATTTTGAATTAATTTTGTGTAAAGTGTCAGATTCATGTAGGGATCTTTTTAAAAAACATATGGATGTCATGTTGTTCCAAACCCATTTGTTGAAAGAATATCCTTTATCCATTAAACTGACTTTTCACCTTTGTAAAAAATCAGATCGCTGTATTTGTGTGGGTTATTTCTGAACTCTCTGTTCTGTTCCATTGATCTGTGGAACTATCCCATTGCCCATACCATACCATCTTAATTACTAGAAGTCTTAAGTTTGGACAAGGTGATTCCTCCAACTTAAAAACATTGTTTTGGCTATTTATTGTTTTGCTTTCCCATACATTTTAGAATCAGCTTGCCTATATCTACTAATAATTCTAGGATTTAATTGGAATAGCCTTAAATCTATAGATCAATTTGGTGGAAAATTGACATATATTTACTTTGTTGACTTCCACTCCATGAATGTGGTATGTACCTAGTCATCTTCAATGTATTTTGTTGTTAATCCTCACCTGAGGATATTTTTCCCATTGATTTTTAGAGAGAATGGGAGAGAGGACGGAGGTAGAGGAGGGAGAGTGAGAGAAACACTGGTGTCACAAAGACACATCAATTGGTTGCCTCCCGCAGGGACCCTGGCCAGGGCCAGGGATTGAACCTGCAACCCAGGTACATGCCCTTGACAAGGAATTGAACCTGTGACACTTCAGTGTGAGGGCCAATGCTCCAACCACTGAGCATACTGGCCAGGGCTTAGATTTCTTTTTTAATTGAGATATATTTGACATCTTTGATTACTTTCATCAGTGTTTTGTAATTTTCAGCATACAGATCCTGTCCATGTTTTGTTAGGTTTATACATAAGTATTCCCTTTTTTTTTTTTTTTAAAATATATTTTATTGAGTTTTTACAGAGAGGAAAGGAGAGAGATAGAGAGTCAGAAACATCGATGAGAGAGAAACATCGACCAGCTGCCTCCTGCACACTCCCCACTGGGGATGTGCCCGCAACCAAGGTACGTGCCCTTGACCGGAATCGAACCTGGGACCCTTCAGTCTGCAGACTGACGCTCTATCCACTGAGCCAAACCGGTTTCGGCAGTATTTCCTTTTTCCCCCAACTTTTGTAAATGGTGTTTTTTCAAGTTTTCATTATTTATGGCTAGTATATAGAAATATAATTTTGTGTGTTCACCTCCTATCCCTTTATCTTTTTTTAAAATATATTTTATTGATTTCTTACAGAGAGGAAGGGCGAGGGATAGAAAGTTAGAAACATCGATGAGAGAGAAACATTGATCAGCTGCCTCCTGCACATCTCCCACTGGGGATGTGCCCACAACCAAGGCACATGCCCTTGATCGGAATCCAACCTGGGACCTTTCAGTCCGCAGGCTGACGCTCTATCCACTGAGCCAAACCAGTTAGGGCTCCCTTTATCTTGCTAAAATCATAAATCCTGGGGGTGGGGTGTGGATTCATTTGGATTTCTTTATAGACAATCATATTGTCTGTGAATAGTGATTTTTTTCTTGTTTGTTTGTTATACTGACGAGGCCTTAGTACAGTTTCCTTGTTCCTGATTTTAGGGGAAATATTCCGTCTTTCATCCTGAAGTATGATGCCTGCTGTAGACTTTTTGTAGCTACCCGTTGTTGGGGTAATGAAGTTCTTTTCTGTTTTTAGTTTGCTGAGAGTTTTGTTAATGGATGTTGGGTTTTGTCAAATGCTTTTTTAATTCATTGCTATGATCGTATTATCTTTCATCTTTACACTGTTACTGTGGTAGATTATATTATTGGTTTTTGGATATTGAACCATCTTTGCATTCCTAGAATAAAAACCCTCCTTGGTTATGGTATATTGCTCTTTCTAAATAGCTGGATTCAGTTGACGGATACTTTGTTGAGCATTATTGCACCTGTTTTCATGAGATATATGTCAGCAGTTTCTTATGTTCTTGTTTAGTTTGGATATCAGTATAATGCTGGCTTCATAAAGTAAATTAGGAATTGTTTCTATTTTAAGCAGTTTGTGGTTTTCAAATAATTGTCCATTTCATCTAAGTTGTTGAATTTGTGTGTGTAGAGTTGTCTGTGGGGTTCCTTAATTATCTTTTTAACTTGGGGGGGGGGTCCCTTCTTTTATTCATCATGTTGGTAGCTTGTCTTATTTTTTATTTTTTTTCTGCCAGTCTTGCCAGAGTTTCCTCATGTTTTTAATCTTTTCAAAGAACCAGCATTTTGTTTTATTGATTATTTTTTTCCTCTTGTTTTTTTGGTTATGATTTCATGGATTTGATTTTTTTTTTTAACCTTTGCATTATTGCTTGCTTTGGATTTATTTTGATTTTTTTTCTAATTTCTTAAGGGAGAAGCTTGGATTATTGATTTGATACTGTATTTCTTTCCTAATATACATATTCAGTGCTTATAAACTTCCCTCTAAGCCATACTTTAGTGGCTTCACACAAATCTTGGTTTGTTGTACTTTGTTTCATTCAGCTAATTTCCCTTGAATCTCCTCTTTGACTCATAGGTTATTTAGAAGTATGCTATTTAATTTTCTGTTATCATTCTGTTAATCGAGTTCCAATCCAATTCCAGTATGGTCAGAGAACATGCTTTGTGTGATTTTATTTCTTTAAAACATTTGAAATATTATGAATTATCGTGGCGAATATTACTGTGCGCTTACAATATGCTTATTGAGTGGAATGCTATCTGAATATCAGACTCAGCTTGGTGGTGATGTTTGTAGTTCTCTGTCTTGCTGATTTTTGTGTACCAGTTCTGTCCAGTGCTGAGAAAGGAGTGTGAAGTCTCTGACTAAAGGTGTGGGTTTCTTGTTTTCTCCTTACAGGTTGTTGAGATTTTGCTTCATGTATTTGGAAGTTCTGTTGTTTGGTACATATTTACTTAAGATTGTATGTCATCTTGGTGAATTGACTTCTTTTGTCATTTTTATGTCCCTGTTATTTCTGGTAATTTTCTTAGCTCTGAAATTTACTTCATCTGATATGAACAACCACTCCAACTTTCTTTTCATTAGTATATGCATGGCACATCTTTTTCTATCCTTTTACTTTTAACCCATCTACATAATTTTATTTGAAGTGGGTTTCTTAATAGACAGCTGCTTAGTTAATTTTAATTAATCATTATATTTACACGTGATGAATCTATGAAGTATACTTACTAGCCTGGCTGAATTACTAATTGAATTTCTATTTGGAACTAGTACGGGGTGCTTCTTTGCATTGTAGAGCTCTCCTTATGGGACTTTTTGACCTAGAGACTCGGAACTGGTTTGCTGGCGTGCAGTAGTGTGGAGACGCGAGCTGTTTTTGCTTTAGAGAACGAAAGTTTAACCAACATGAGTGGAAATTGAATAACTTGTAGCTTATAATTAAGGAACACCACAGGCAACCCTACAACACATTTATTTTTTTACTGTAGAAATCGATTTTAGTTTCTCAATGATCTTAGAGTAATTCCAAAATGTTTGTGACATTGAATTATCATGTTTTCTGTGAAAATTACTTTTTACATATATTTGTAGAATGCACAGAACATTCTTTTTCTTGACTATTTTAAATACAATATTAGTTACATCTAGAAACTGAATGAGAAATTTGGGGACTTAATTATGGCTTAGAAGTTTTTTAAAAATAAACTTTTATTTTAAATAATTCTTCATTTATTTTATTTATTTATTTATTTAAATATATTTTATTGATTTTCCACAGAGAGGAAGGGAGAGGGCTAGAGAGCCAGAAACATTGATGAGAGAGAAACATTGATCAGCTGTCTCCTGCACACCCCCCACTGGGGATGTGCCCGCAACCAAGGTACATGCCCCTGACTGGAATCGAACCTGGGACCCCTCAGTTCACAGGCCGACGCTCTATCCACTGATCCAAACCGGTCAGGGCTCTTTATTTATTTTTGAATAATTTTAGGCTTACAGAAAAGTTGCTAAGTTAATATAAGCAGATCCCATATTCCCTTCAGCCACCTTTCCCTAATGTTGCTATCTTATGTAACTTTGGTATATTTGTCAAAACTAAGAAATTAAGATTGCTGCAATATTATTAACTACAGACTTAATTTGGTTTTCACTAAATTTTCCATTGATATCCTATTTCTATTCCAGGATCAAATCTAAGACACCACATTGCATTTAGTGGCCCAAAATTTAAATTTTTACTCTTTTTAGTTGACTCATCTTTGAAATGGGAAGATTAATTTTTATTTTCCTCAAGGAAGTCCTACAAAAGCTATTTGATATTCATGTTTAAAGTGATAGTATTTTTATATTTATGCTAAAATTCAGTAAAATTACTAGTTATTTAATAGTTTGCTGCAATCTAATTATTTTCTCTAGAAACGCTTGGTAATTATCCATCTGCGGGGCAAGTAGCCCAACAGAGTAGACAGACATTCTCTGCAAGTTCCTGCTGAGAGCTTAGCCCCTCTTTAGAGGCTCCTGCGGGGTGACCTGTCAGTGCAGATGCACCCCTCGCTGATGGTCAGGACAGCTTGGAGAAGTTACCACTCCCTCGCCAAAGCTGTGTGGTTGTCTCCGATAAAGAAATTCCGTAAGTGCCGAAACCGGTTTGGCTCAGTGGATAGAGCGTCGGCCTGCGGACTGAAAGGTCCCAGGTTCGATTCCGGTCAAGGGCATGTACCTGGGTTTCGGGCACATCCCCAGTGGGAGATGTGCAGGAGGCAGCTGGTCAATGTTTCTCTCTCATCAATGTTTCTAACTCTCTATCTCTCTCCCTTCCCCTCTGTGAAAAATCAATAAAATATATTTTAAAAAAAAAAAAGAAAGAAAGAAATTCCGTAAGTGAGTTGGTTTTTTTTATCCTCACCTGAGGACATGCTTAGAGAGAGGAAGGGGTGGGGGCGAGGGAGCTGGGAAGGAGAGAGAGACAGAGAGACATCAATGTGAGAAACATCCATATGTTGCCTTTCATACATGCTCCAACCAGAGATTGAACCCACAACCCAGGTATGTGCCCTGACTGGGAATCGAATTGGCAACCTTTTGGTTGCACAAGACAACACTCACCAATTGAGCCCCTCTGGCCGGGCCATCAGGGAATTCTTGATCATGCTTATAATGTTGTTTTCTGTTTTTAAAAGCATAAACTGGCTTAAATTGAAGCTACTGTCCATGTTCTCCCTTCCTTTAAAAGAATGATACGTCAATTAAATCTCAGTTTTAAACAAGAACGATAGGAAGGTTGGCTCTGTCAGCCAGCCATTGCAGTTGAATGCCTCTCCACACACGGCGCCGCGCTGGCCTCTGGTTGCCTGTTTACAGAGGCCGCGCCAGCACAGCAGTCTTTGAATGACGACGTTTTCTTCAACGCCGTTCAGTTACGATGTTGGTGGAAAGCAATGGATTCCTGGCCTGGCCTGTCTGTGTGGAGTGTGCATGTTCTCCCATGTCCATATGGATCTTCTCTGGGTCCTCCCGTGTCCTCCCACATCCCAACCCTGTGCCCCTGAGGTGGATGGCATGTCCACATTGTCTCGGTGTGAGTGTGGGCGCCCCTTCGATGGAAGGATATCCTGTCCAGGGTGGGGTTCCGCCTTGTGCCCTGAGCTGCCAGGATAGACTCTGGCCAGCCATGACCCTGAACTGGAATAAACAGGCTGGAAAATAATGATCTTACTTTTTAAAATATATATTTTTTAAAATATATTTTTATTGACTTCATACAGGAAGGGAGAGGGAGAGAGAAATAGAAACATCAGTGATGAGAGAGAATCATTGATCGGGTGCCTCCTGCATGCCCTCTACTGGGGATCAAGCCCGAAACCCAGGAATGTGCCCTGACTGGGAATTGAACTGTGACCTCCTGGTTCATAGGTCAACGATCACCCACTGAGCCACACGGGCTGTGCTAAACACCCTGCACGTGAACAAATGCTCAGGAGTCATGTGAGATTCACGGCTGGGTCCAGATCAAATGCCGGTGCTCGTCAGGATCCCTAGGCGACACGTCTGTACAGTGTGGGGCCTTACTGGAAAATGTAAGGACGGACACGTGCCGCGAAGGCACACCACCCTTAGAGACCGGCAGGGTGATGGGCAGTCTGAGAGTGTGTGCCCCAAGAAGTGACAGTCAACAAGTTGGAGAAGAGCTCCATGGTCCCCTCACAAAACCTGACCTGACAACAGGAGCCTGTCCAGGGCACAGCCACATGAGGCTGGCCTGAGATCTCTAGAAAAAACGTATTTTGGTAAGTTAGCTAGCAAACAAATCAGCAATACCTAAGCACAGGTTTGTAACATAAAAAGAAGAGTTTAGTCTAAACATGGACAAGCTGAGTTACCTTGCCACAGGTGAGGGGAAACAAGCCTCAACTGTCATGCTAGTGCAGCAACCGCATGTTAGGACTTACCGACGGCCACTGCAGTGTCCAGCTGTCATCAGCAGCCTCCACCAGCATAGGTGAGCATATCCAGTGTAAGTCTGACCGTGAGAGGATGAACTGACAGAGAGTCACCTGCAGCAAGGTGAGTGTCTAAGTATAGGAGGAAGTGAGCTCTCCACGCCAAGAGCAGTGCCAGAGTCAGAAGACCCAGAACAGCCCCATAGAAAGGAAGGCGAGAGAGTTCCAGGAAGGTGTGTATATGCAGTTGGCTCAAAGGCATCAGGACTGAGAATGGCCACAGGACTTGGTAGGGAGATGATCACTCACTGACCTCTGGGAGGGTGGATTAGCGGGAAGATGTGCTGGGCGAGGGAGCAAATGGGATTGCGGGGGAAGGCAGGAGAAGCAGCCGGTATTAACCAGTCTGATTAGGCAGACTTTTAAGTCGTGTGGTGACAGAGGGTAGGAAAAAGTCAGATAGAAAGATACCTTAGGTGGTTAAGCCCAGTCAAGAAAAAGACTGAGGGAAGTGAAGATGGGAAACTCAGAATTCAAAGGCTAAGGAAAATAACTTGATGAAGGGGGAAAGATTTGAGACCCAGAGAGAAAAGAGAGGTTTTGAACAGACTTGGAGATAACGTGATCGCATACATTTTGCAGTGAGTTTCCATGGGTTAACAGACTCAGTAAAATCTATCAGTTAGGAACCCCTGGAGTGTAGGATTCGCTTTGGAAAAAGGGACAAGTGCTTTCTTCCAATAAGACGGAGGAAGCTTAGAGCCGGGAGGATGAGAGCCTCTCGCAGCCAGAGCCTGGCAGACAAGGTGCAGTAGGAGAGCGAGTGCAGATGTCATCTCAGAACATGCCTGCTCACAAAACACCAAACTTCTAAATAAAGACCCAAAACATTTCTAATATTAAATATTAAAATCAACATGAACTGTACATACATTTAAGAAAGATAGTAGCCCGGCCGGCTTGGCTCCCTGGTGCAATGCAGAGGGTCTGTGCAGATTGCTTCCTTCCTGTTCCTGTGGCCCAGAGACTCAGGATTGAGCAGGACTAAGACTTCAGGCCACTCCAGAAGCTAACAGTTGTTTCATACTGTCCTAGTTATCTATTGAAGCACTCGTGAGCTTACTCATCCAGACTCTTGTGAAGAGCTAGCTAGCTGATCAGAAACCTGTGTGTGGGGTTGAGAAACTAATGGATTCTGTTGCTGACAGTGATGGAATAAAACTTTCTAAAAATTGGATTTTATTTAGCAGTAATACAGAAGCAGTCTAAAGGTAGTTATTCAGTCATATCCTATATAATAAAGAGCTAATATGCAAATGATTGTCGTGCCCTCATGCGGGGGCCGGGGGACCTGAGGACGCGCCCTGCCCCTCCCCGCCCCAGTGCTGGGGTGAGGGGACCTGAGGCCGTGTCCCCCACCTGGCACCCGGCCGGGGGACCTGAGGCTGTGCTCCCTGCCCTGCGGGGCTTGACAGGGGTGGGGCCGGCTGGGTCTGGGTCTCGTGTGATTTTGAGGCGTGGGTGGGTGGGGACTTGACTCTGGGTCCCCCGGCACGCCCCAGATTCTGACAGGAGGGAGATTTTCTATACATTTTACTAATTTTCTTTCATCTCTGACATTTCTGTTATAGAGAAAGGGCAAATAGCAATATTAAAATATGTCCTCTAATTCCCTTTTAATGTGTACGAATTTCGTGCACTGGGCTACTAATGCTCTGTATATATAAAAGCTTAAGTGACCAGCTGACCGACCGGCCAGTAGCTATGACACGCACTGACCACCAGGGGGCAGACGCTTAACTCAGGAGCTGCCAAGTTGCAGTCACTTGGCAGTGCCGGTTCTCGGGTGATGCACCTGGAACCAGAGAGGAGGGAGCCTGATCCCGGAGTGTGTCACCCAAGAACCGCCCTCTCACAATCTGGGACCTCTCGGGGGATGTCGGAGAGCTAGTTTTGGCCCGATCCCTGCAGGCCAGACTGAGGGACCCCACCGGTGCATGCATTGGGCCTCTAGTTTAAACATAATCATGCAGCTGTGAGCTTAGTTCTTGTAGCCAGTTTTTATACTGTCAATTCTGGTGTTGAACATCCTAAATTATTCTCTTTGTTAATCCTCATCCGAGGATATTTTTCCATTGATTTTTAGAGAGTAGAAGGGAGTGGGGGAGACAGAGAGAAATATCAATGTGAGTGAGAGACACACGTTGATTGGTTGTTTCCTGCATGCACCCCAAACAACCACATGCACCCCAAACAAAGCCAGAGATCGAGCCTGCACTCAAGGTACATGCTCTTGACTGCAATTGAACCTGGGATCCTTCAGTCCATGCCAGGTGCTCTATATACTGAGCCAAACTGGCCAGGGCCATCCTAAATTATTCTTGAGAGCCAAGAAGAAGACTCAGTCTGGGCACACCTGAGATCTGGCTTCACTAAATTGCTCATTCATTCGCCATGTATAAGGTGTTCCCCAAAAATGTATACACACACTTCAAATAATTATAAAGGCATAAAGGCGGAGTTTATTAAAATACATTTCATTTTCATTTAACAGCTATCAGCTGTTCACATGTATATGCAATTTTTTTTGGCACACCCTGTGCCCCCAAAAACCTATTATGTGACTGGCATGGTTCTTGGCACTGATGATACATCAGTGAATAAAGAAGGAAGAGACCGGAAGTTAGGGGTGGTGAGCGATGAGGCCAGCTGTGTGAGCATGGTGCCGCAGTGTTATTGGGCGGCAGAGACCAGAGGCAGTGAGGAAGCAAAGCAGATATCTGGGTAAGAATGTCCTAGACTTTGCCAAACCGGTTTGGCTCAGTGGATGGAGCGTCGGTCTGCGGACTGAAGGGTCCCGGGTTCGATTCCGGTCAAGGGCATGTGCCTTGGTTGCGGGCACATCCCTGGTGGGAGGTGTGCAGGAGGCAGCTGGTCGATGGTTCTCTCTGATTGATGTTTCTAACTCTCTATCCCTCTCCCTTCCTCTCTGTAGAAAATCAATAAAATATATTTAAAAAAAAAAGAATGTTCTAGACTGAGGAGATAGCAGGTGCCAAGGCCCGTGACACTCAGTTTTTAATTTTAGCAAATTTCAATAAAATAAAATAGGGGACCTGAATGTTATGTAGAATACTAGAAGCCCGGTGCATGAACATTCAGCCTGGCCTGCCCCCTCTCACAGTTCGGGAGCCCTCGAGGGAGGGAGGCGATGCCCCCATCATACCTCTGCTGCTGCCACTGCCGGCCCTGGTTACCTGAGCCTCAGGCAACCCTGGGCAGCTGGGCAGATGCCATCCGAGGCTTGCCTGCATCTCGGGCCAACCCTGGGGGGCTGGAGGGCTGAGGGGACTGGGGGACTCTGGAGGCAGGTGTGCAGCGGGGCTGAGGGGACTGGGCGCCATCTTGTGGCTGTGGGCGCTGCCATCTTCCAGGGCATGGCATGGCAGCCAATTAGCATATTTCCTCCTTATTAGCTGTTGGCGCTGCCATCTTTGCGACAGCATGAGGGTCAATTAGCATATTACCTTTTGATTAGATAGGATTATATAGAATACTAGTGGCCCGGTGCATGGATTCGTGCACATTGAAAGGAAGTTAATTAGAAGAAATATTTTATTTTCGGGGCCCACAGTGCCCCAGCAACAACATAACTCATGGCTGAATGTGGAATTGCACGGCCCCTTGAGAATCGGCCTCCTTCCTCTCTGGTTCCGGGATGTATCATCCGAGAACGGCCACTGCCAAGTCACCACAGCTCAGCAGTAAACCAGATTGGAGCTGACAGTGCCCCAGCAACAACATAACCCACGGGCAAAGGTGGAATCATGCAGCAAGGAATTAGGCTCTCTCCTCTCTGGTTCCGGGGTGCATTACCAGAAAGCAGCTGCTGCCAAGTCACCACAGCTTGGCAGCTCCTGCGTTGAGTGTCTGCCCCCTGGTGGTCAGTGCGCATCAGACGTACCAGACAGTCACTTAGCCTTTTTTTTTTTTTTTTTTTTTTTTTGGCGCCCAACATTGGGCACAAACACTTAGCCTTTTTTATATATAGAAGACTAGTGGCTCAGTGCACAGATTTGTGCACATTGAAAGGCAATTAATTAGAAGAAAGATTTGTGTGGTAATAACATTACTGCAAAAAATTACATGTCAAAATAGTATATATAGTATTATAAAATTAAAGTACAAATTATTTTAATATCACTATTTGCCCTTTATAATGGAAGTGTCAGACGTGAAAGAAAATTAGTAAAATGTATATGAAAATAATATACAAATCGTATATAATAAAAGCCTAATATGCAAATCGACTGAACAGTGGAACAACCAGTCGCTATGACGTGCACTGATGCTCAACACAGGAGCTGCCTGCAGGCCCAGACCGGCCAAGGCAATTGCCAGTGTGTGTGGGGGGCCTGATTGCCCCACAGAAAGACACTGATTGCCAGCCAGGCTTAGCGATCCTATCTATGCACAAATTTCATGCATTGGGCCTCTAGTTGATTAATAAATAAACAATAACAACTTGACATAAAAACAACAAAGACATGATAGAAAAATAAAAAAATCATGATATAAAAACATTGATAAAAACAATGACGGATGAATTGATTAATAAACAACATGATATAACAACAAAGACATGGTATAAAAACATAAAAACAATGACTGATAAATTGATTAAACTTATTCAAATATCTCCCTATACACCATAGTAAGAGTGAAAACACTTTCAGAGTGCTTGACTAATTTCCCTTGTGATGAAGTATTTACAACTTAAACTTTAATGTCACACGCTCTTCGAACTTGAGAGAAAGCAGCATATAACTGACCATGTCCGAAAATGGGTTCAGGTAGGAATATTCCTACTCTGTCTAGAGTTTGTCCTTGTGATTTATTAATAGTCATTGCAAATGCTGGCATCACGGGAAACTGTCTGAATTAATCTAAATGGGAGGCCAGTGTCAGACGGGGACAAATCAGTTCTTGGAATCAGAACATCCTCTCCTGCAGATCCTGTTAATACTTCAGCTTCGATTATGTTAGGTTACAATCTTTTGTGCCAATAGTTGGTCTTCAGACATTTTCTGTTGACGATGCTGCTTTCTTTCAGCTTCAGAGGCACGTGTGCCAATAGTTGGTCTTCAGATACATTCTGGTGTCATGTGTGATTTGGTGCCAGTGAGAGTTTTATTGATTTATTTATTTTTTGAGAGTTTTATATGTATTGCACATGTGTGAGTCAATGTTTATTTTTAAATTGCCAGCGCGCATCATATGTACTGGGCTGTTCAATGGTCACTTAGCCTTTTATATGTACAGATCCTGTAGAATCTGGTTAGAGTCACACCTTTGTGGGTGGTCCTGGAATTCAGATGTTCATCCTCAGAATGCTAGCACTGGCATGTTGGGGTGGTGAGTACAGTCTGACTGCATCCAGTTCAGAATCGCCTGAAAGTGGGGCCGTGCTCCAGCTCAGATGCTGGGTGATTGATTCACAGTCATCAGAGATATTCCAGCGATGGCTTAAGTAACAGAAACTTAAAGCGTGACTTCCACTTTTGTCTGTTGACAATCTTCTGAAATTGTGGCCGCACTAGGTAGCCCAGCAGTTCTTTTGGATCAGGTCTGGGTGGTCAGGCAGCAGAGCCTGTGGAACCCTGGTCACTGTCTGCTAGGCTGGAGACTGAATCTGCGCTGCCTCGGACAAGGCGCCTCATTCTTCCCGGCCCTGCAGGACTGAGCGCGGTGCTTGGCTTTCCCACTTGAGAGGGAGCAGGGCCACATGGGAGCTGCCGCGGGTTTTCCAGCTCCAAGTTCTGAGTCATTCTGAGCTGAAGGCGCAGCTCTGTGAGCCTCCTTCAAAAGCTTTGATGACATGCTCAGACATCAAAATAAGCCAAACGCCATTTTCCCTCCATCCCCTTTGCACTATTCCTGACGGTGCCATGAACTGGGGAAGAAGAGATGCTTGCTCTTGGTCACCTCATCCGTTACTCCTTCGGTACGGGTCCTCCAGCCTGCTTGCGTGAGGGGAGTAGTTGAAACTTTCTCCCTCGTCGCTGAAGTCCCGTGCTGACATCTAGATGTAAGGCTGTGTGTGCATTACTCAGGCGCAGGACGCGGGGCGCTCCTTCCTAGAGCAGGGTTTGGCGGGGTGGCCAGGCCAGTGCTCAGCCCTCACGCCTGGCCTGGGAGCTTTTGTGCCAGCTGCTAGGAGGTGGGGTGCATCTGTGTTTCCCAGGTGGAAGTGGGAGCTCAAGTGTAAGAAGTAAGGCGAGCCCCCAATTCAGAGTCCTGGAGGAACAGGAAGCATACTTGGGAGCCAGGCAGCAAGGCCAACATCTTTACGTCTACATGGAAGGGCGCACACCCAGCAGGCGGGCTGCTCGGCTTTATAATCCCTGGCCCATGTGACCTGTTCCTCACTCTTGATTGGAGTTCAGGTGCACAATCTTTTGCAATTGGATGATTGAAAGGGAGGGGCTGGCCTTTGCTGTTTCAAGATGGCGGCCCCCAGGGAGCTGCAAGCCAACATGGCGGTGTCTAAATTGTTCTTTGACAGAAAAGGTGCCTTTTCTGTTCTCACACTAGAGGCCCAGTGCACGACATTCGTGCACTGAAGGGTGTGGGGGGTCCCTCAGCCCGACCTGCACCCTCTCCAATCCAGGAGTTTCTGTCTGTCTTTGCAATCATATAAGCAAATTGTCTGAGACCCCAACTCAGTTTGGTTTGTTGCTCACAGAATATTAGAGGCTTTTTTTTTTCTTTGCTTTATTGGTGGAGATTTCCTGGAAGTTTTAGGATATCTTCCCTTTAATTTTTCCTAGACACTCTGATTTTACTTATGTCTCTCATCTTTGCTTTTCCTCCATCCCACACCGCAACAGTAACTTGCTCCAGGCTCACTGTGCTCTAGTCACTAGAGCAAAGTGTCTAGGACCATGGTCAGCAAACTGCGGCTCTCGAGCCACATGCGGCTCTTTGGCCCCTTCAGTGTGGCTCTTCTAAGCCTTAGGAGTACCCTAATTAAGTTAATAATAATGTACCTACCTATATAGTTTAAGTTTAAAAAACTTGGCTCTCAAAAGAAATTTCAGTCGTTGTCCTGTTGATATTTGGCTCTGTTGATTAATGAGTTTGCCGACCACTGGTCTTGGAGATCCATTTGCCACCAGAACTACTATTCCCAGCATTCCTGGTTTTCCCCATGCTCTGGGCTTCCGCTTCTGGTGCTGGGGCTGCCACCAGAACTATGATTCCCAGAATTTCTGGTGCTTCCCTTCCTGCTCTGTCTTCGTCTCATGGCCTCCCACTCTGCCAAGTCCTCCAAGCCGCCAGCTCTCCCTCTCTGCTCTCTGCCTGGTGGTTGGGGGACCAAGTTCCCCAAGCTACTCCACTCTCCGCCGGCTCTCCCGCTCTGTTTTCCACCTGGCGCCTGTGTATGCAAATCAATCTGCCATCTTTGTCGGGTTAATTTGCATACTCATACCTGATTGGCTGGTGAGTGTAGCAGAGGGACAGACAATTTACATGTTTCTCTTTTATTATCTACACCAGGGGTCCTCAAACTATGGCCCGCGGGCCACATGTAAATACAAATGTTGTATTTGTTCCCGTTTTCTTTTTTTACTTCAAAATAAGATATGTGCAGTGTGCATAGGAATTTGTTCACAGTTTTGTTTTGTTTTAAATATATATTTTATTGATTTTTTTAGAGAGGAAGGGAGAGGGATAGAGAGCCAAACTGGTTAGGGCTGTTCACAGTTTTTTTTAAACTATAGCCCGGCCGAAACCGGTTTGGCTCAGTGGATAGAGCGTCAGCCTGTGGACTGAAAGGTCCCAGGTTCGAGTCCAGTCAAGGGCATGTACCTTGGTTGTGGGCACATCCCCAGTGGGAGATGTGCAGGAGGCAGCTGATCAATGCTTCTCTCTCATTGATGTTTCTATCTCTCTATCCCTCTCCCTTCCTCTCTGTAAAAAATCAATAAAATATATTAAAAAAACAAACAAACTATAGTCTGGCCCTCCAACGGTCTGAGGGACAGTGAACTGGCCTCCTGTTTAAAAAGTTTGAGGACCCCTGATCTACACCAATAAAATACAAACATGCAAATTGACTGTACCTTTGGTACACCTTAAGCCACGCCCTCCAGCCAATCAGAGCGACTATATGCAAATTAACCCAACCAAGATGGTGGCCGGCAGCCACGGAGCTGGAGCAAGCAGGAGGTGTGGTTGCCCCACTGATGGAGGAAGCCAACTTCCCACCTGCCGCAGCCGGCTCTGAGCTCCACTCAAAGCAACAAAGTTTCAATTATAGAAGATAAATAAACCCCAGATACCTGCTTTCAGCCGGCCGTGGCCATGGAGCTGGAGCGAGCAGGAGGTGTGGGTTGCCCCTGGCAATGGAGCAAGCCAAGCTTCCCTCCCGCCCACCCTGGCCGGCTCTGAGCTCCTCTCAAGGCTACAAAGTTTTAATTATAGAAGGTAAATAAATCCCAGAATAAAAAAAAAAGGGAGAGGCTGGAAGCTTCCGTTGCCGGGCGGGCTTGGCCAGCCTGAAAACGGCCCTCAGCCCCTTACCCAGACTGGCCAGGCACCCCAGTGAGGACCCCCCCCCACCGTAAAGGGGGTGTGGCCAGCCTGAAAACAGCCATTAGCCCTTCACCCAGGCTGGCCAGACCTCCATGGGGTGAGGGTCCCCACTTAGGGGGGCTTGACCAGCCTGCAAATAGCCATCAGCCCCTCACCCAGGCTGGCCAGGCACCCCAGTAGGGACCTACACCCTGAAGGGGGTGTGACCAGCCTGCAAACAGCCATCAGCCCCTCACCCAGGCTGGCCAGGCACCCCAGTGGGGACCCCCACCCTGAAGGGGGTGTGACCACCTGCAACCAGCCATCAGCCTCTCACCCAGGCTGGCCAGGTACCCCAATGGGGACCCCGACCCTGAAGGGGGTGTGACCAGCCTGCAAACACCCACCAGCCCCTCACCCGGGCTGGCCAGGCACCCCAGCGGGACCCCCACCCTGATCTGGGACACCCTTCAGGGCAAACCAGCTGGCCCCCACCTGTGCACCAGGTCTCTATCCTATATAATAAAAGGGTAATATGCAAATCGACCCTAACAGCAGAAAGACTGGGAATGACTGGTCACTATGACACACACTGACCACCAGGGGACAGACGTTCAATGCAGGAGCTGTCCCCTGGTGGTCAGTGCACTCCCAGAGGGGGAGCTCTGCTCAGCCACAAGCCAGGCTGACAGCTGCCAGTACAGTGGTGGTGGTGGGAGCCTCTCCTGCCTCCTCAGCAGCGCTAAGGATGTCCGACTGCAGGTTCGGCCTGCTCCCCGCTGGCAAGCGGACATCCCCCAAGGGCTCCCAGGCTGCCAGAGGGATGTCTGATTGACAGCTTAGGCCCAATCCCCCCAGGGAGCGGGCCTAAGCCAGCAGGTAGTCATCTCCCGAGGGGTCACAGACTGCGAGAGGGCACAGGCCGGGCTGAGGGGACCCCCCACCCCCCCGCAGTGCATAAATTTTTGTGCACTGGGCTAGTATAGGATAAGTGCCGACCACGTCAGGGCCCCTTCTCCTTCCTGCCCCTCCCTCACCCCTCCCGTCTGTTCCCTGGATGAGCCAGGGGTCTTTTGACTTCGAGACGGAAGGCCGCCCAGTGTAAGTGCTGAGACGTGCCCCGCGCGGTTGGTCCCACTTGCTGTCCTACCTCTCCTGCCGTGGTGGCTGCCTGCCCTGCTCTTTGGTGGCTCTGCGTGCCCAGCCCCAGCTCTTCCTCCTGGCAGCCTTGGATGATGACGGGCTGACTTGGCTTTGCATTTTGGTTCACATTCCTCAGAAGTGGGCCCAATGGTGTTTTTATGGCCTCGCCATGCAATGGCCATGCTGTGACGGGCTGTCTGTCTGCCCCGGGGTTAGTGGTCCCTCTGAGGCGGGAGGGATGAGAGTCCCCCCGGCATGTTTGGAGGCGCACACCGGTCAGGTCAGGGCACTTCTGTGTGGAAAGCGCACCTGCACACTGTAAGGTTGTCAGTGGCTTCTGGGGAGAAACCCCTTCTTTCTTATAGATGTCTTGGAAGAGTGAGAGTAGACCAGAACTTTCTATTTGCCACTCTGAATCTCAGTCAGGACATCCAAAGATTGTACAGCCTGAGTGTCAGCTCCAGGTTAAGCCCAGAGTAACACTTCAGGCTTTTTCTCTGATACCCTTCCCCCTAAATGAGATCCACACGGCGGCTGGTGGAAACCAGGTTGTCAGGGCGGAGCCTCGCAGCACCGACTAAAGGATGGGGACCTGGCGGGCGTCTTCCCAGCCTTGCCAGGAATTCAGCCTGTGGCTTGGAGAGAACCTCTTGTGGTCTGATTGGTACAATGTGAGATTAGGTGAGATTAAAGGTTGCAGCCTGGGCCTGGCGACTGCCAGTGGTTGGAGCTGTCAGTAGGCCAGGGAGGCGGGGAGCATGTGCCAGGCCCAGCCTGGTGTGCGGACCTGGGGCCTGGAGGAAGGGGTGCTCCCGGCTGGGACTTTAGCACTTGTTGACAGAGGAGGGCTGTGAAGAGCAGGGCAGACCCCTCTGGTTGTGGCGAGGAGGGGGTTTTGCAGAGTAACAGTGGGCAGAGGGAGGGAGGTCAGGTGTGGGGCAGGTGTGGGGCAGCATGTCCAGGAGAGGTGCCAGTGATGGTGGCGGAGAGAAGGGCACATCTGAGCTCCATGGGGTTGAATTTGATTCTTAGGAGTCTGACTTCCGAAACTGTTTCCTCTGTGAAAGGGACCGGACCAGGGCTGGCTTTAGGGGACAGCTCCTGTCTTTGGGGGTCACACTTGTTTAGGACCAAGTACTCTCAGTTCACAGCGCACTCAGCATCAGGTTAGTCCGTTTCCTTTCCTTCTCCGTTTTCTGCTCATCCTCTACCCTCCTTCCGAGTTTGCCCCTCGAATGGGCTTGGGTAGTTGGAGGTGTGGGAATCTGTGTGAAGCCCTGCGTGCACTTGTTCACTGCTAAAGGGTGTGGGGCGTGCGCCCTTCTTTCTCCCTCGCCCTCCAGGTGGCGCTGCCTGTTGCCCGGCATGTGTCACATCTTCCCTCGCCCACGAGTGCCTGCTGAGTGCCTGCTCCTCCGCTTTGCCCTGGACGGATGTGGAGGGCCTGTCTGTCACGCTGACTATGCTGGTTGTTATAGTGCTAAGTTGAGAACATGGGAGGATTTGGAGCAGAAGAGTGATAGGCTATGGCTTAGGTTCTGAAAGAATTACTCCAGCTGCTTTGTGGGTGGAAGGGGTGGAGGCTGAAGCAGGAGGACTAGTTGGAGGCCTGGGGTCAGGTGTGGGGCAGCATCTGACAGGTCTGCGGTTTGCCTCCTTGGTTCCTGCTCATGGGATGTGGAGAAAGGGGCGGGATCTTCTCCCCCCGGGGCAAGTGGGGCACAGTCTGCATGGGCCATGCCATGGGAGGCCGCAGCGTATCCGTTTGGTTTTGGACATGGTGAGCGCCTTGAGGCATCTCGGGGAGATGTGGGTTAGGCAGTTGTGCCAGACAGCTGAGCCCCAAACCAACTTCTGGGAGCTGTGTGTTACTGATGGTGGCGGACGCTGTTGGTGGGGAGCACAGTATAAGAAAAGGCCAAGAACAGGGCCCTAAGGTTCTCCAACATTCAGGAGCTATAGCCTCTTAAATTGTCTATTGATTTCAGGGAGAGGAAGGAGGAGGGACAAAGTGGTAGAAACATCAGTGATGAGAGAGTGTCCTTGATCGGCTGCCTCCGCTCACCCCCTCCTGGGGGTGGAGCCCGCAATCCAGGCGTGTACCCTGAGTGGGAATCTACCATGATCTCCTGGTTCAAGGGTCGGCGCTCAACCAGTGAGCCACATCAGCCAGGTGGCAACCTCTCTTGTAGTATAAATGTTTACATCTAAACGGCCTTAAGTAAATTTAGAGCAGAGGAATTTTAAGTTAACATTACAGACACAGCATTTTGTATTACATAATCATTTTGTGTTGATTATACAACATCAAAATCAGAAGCAACATTAATTCATCAGTTAATTCTGGTTACCAAAGAGTTATTTGGGTACATAATAGGCCTTAATCCTACTCCCCACCCCTTCAATACACTGAGTGGCCAGATTATTATGACCACCTGACGTTTGTAGGCAAATTAGCTATAATTTCGCACTGAAGTTGCTAGAGGGTCATATCATTATAAACGTCTGAATAGCACAACAGACCTAAGTATCGTTGCTGATCAGGTTCATCCTATCATGTTGATGGCGTATCCCAATAAGATGGCTTCTGCCAACAAGACAATGCGCCTTGCCACGGTGCTCGTATTGTGCCGGAGTGGTTTCAAGAACATGAGGGAGACTTTACCTTGCTTAGGTGGCCCCCACCATCACCAGATCTCCATCCAATTGAGCATTTGTGGGACGAAGTTAAAGGAGCCACCAGGCAGCTGGTTCCACAACCATCAAATCTCACAGAACTGGACAGTGCTATTCATCAGGCATGGGGTCCGATTCCTCGCATCACCTTTCAACCTCTCGTGGAGTCAATGCCAAGAAGAATCGCCGCAGTATTGAAGGCAAAAGGTGGCCCAACGAAGTACTGATGGGGTGGTCATAAGAATCTGGCCACTCACGTTCAAATATATCCCACATTCAAAGGCTGTTAAATCGCGTTGTTTACCCGTATCTTCAGAAAAAAAATCACTTCTACTGTCATGGTAAACAACCTGCTTCGCTATTTATAATGGTCTGGCCCTCTAGCAACTTCAGCGCGAAATTATAGCTAATTTGCCTACAAACGTCAGGTGGTCATAATAATCTGGCCACTCAGTGTATATGCATTGCTCCTTGGCCTGGCCCTGGGTTAGAGAGAGCCCTGACCTAGCCATCGAGGGGCCGGGAGTGAGCAAGGGCAGCACATCTTCATGGGAACAGAACCACAGCAAGCAAACTCGGAGCAAGCTTTGCAGTGAGTGTGCTCAGGGACCATTCCCCGAGTGAGAATTCAGGATGATGCCCCAGAAACTAGTAGAATCTGATCTGTGAGGGTAGTACTAAAGGTATGGTGACCAGAACCACCAAGGGGTGTCTGGTGTCAGGAGCTTGTACTTCTAGAAGAAATAGCTTAAAGAAGGCAAATTTCTTCATTGTGCAAATTATTGAGGTTTTTTTGATGACTGAGTACGTACCAGAAAGTGTGATTGTAACATTGAAAGAACACCATAAATCCTGCCGTGTGTGGGTTGGCATGGCCAGGGGGTAAGGGAGGTAACGAGGAGTGGTTTCCGCTCTCCAGAGACGTGTGTGTTGTAGGAGAGTTGGACAGCAGTGATAGAAGCAGCAGCAGCCCAGGACTTAAACAGGGAAGAGACCAGAAATTGGTTTATCCGGTTCTTTTTGGCATTAATTTACAGTGTAAGCAATAATTGCTGAATGGCTCTGCCAAAACCAATTATTCATATGTGTGAGCATTAGTTGGCAATTATAGAGCGCTTCCTCTCTGTCAGGCACTGTCACACCCGTTTACGTGAGTGTGTGACTCTGTGTCAGGCACCACAGTAACCATCTGCGTGAGTGTGTACCCTGGAGCGGGGCAGTGTGGGGCTGGGAGAGGGTGCAGGAAGCTGTGACCTAGCTCCTTGGGGCTCCTGCTGATGTTGCTGCTTCTGAGTTCAGAGCTGGAGAAAGCACAGAATGCCAAGCCACCGAGAAGCCGTGCCCCGCAGGTGCCTAGCAGTGGACAGTCCAGAATGTTCTTGGTGGAAGTTGATGGCAGCCATGGCAGCTCAGGTGGCTGCCCATGGAGTACGTGGTGGGAAAGAGGCTGAGAGACATACGTATGCAGGTCATCTTGTCCACCGGGCGTTGGCAGCTGCTTCTGCAGCAGAGGTCACTGTTGAGCGTTCACATGGAACACGGGTACTCTTGCACTTGGTGCCAACTCAGATTCCTTCTCTAGATCTCTCTGCCACTAATTACCCCTGAATCTTCTTTCCAAATTCCCGACCACCCCACCAAACACTGGCTGCTCTCAGTGCCTGGGTGTAGCTCTGCATGTGCGGCCATTTCTCCTCCCTGACAAAGGGTACAGCCAAGGGTACTTTCCAGACTTCCACCCCCAGGTTGGATTTCCCCTCCCCACGCGGTCTCGGGCCCATCTGAGTGCAGTGTCGGCTGTAGCACCTGCTGCTGACTGGTGCCACGCGTCCTTTCGCACCATCTGTACACCCTCAGCGTTTTCTTCCTCAGTTGTTGGTCATAGGAGTTCCCCAAGAGGCCACAGGTCACTTCTGAAGGAGTGGCAGTGCAGCCACGGAACGGTGCAGTACACGTGGGTTTCAGGGTCGTCTTGCACACGGTGCCCTGGTGGGCAGGCAGCTCAGGCGGCTCCTGTGGCAGCAGGCAGCCTTTCCTATCAGAGGCCGTCACTTGGAGAGCCACCGGGAGCGATGGATGATAAGCCCACACAGGCCGAGAGCCTCTGCCTGTTCCTTCAGGGGACATGGCCTGCTCTGAGCGGTGCTATGGGAGGGTGAGTAGAAGGCATGGAATTGGGACCATGTCTGTGGTCTCAAGGAGTTTAGTCAGTTCATCAGGACAGAGACACGTCTCCCTGGTGGGAAGCTCTGAGATGCTGTGGGAGCAGGAAGAGGATGGACGAGAGGAGGGAGCAGGTCTGAGAGGGGAGGGGAGGTGTGAATGCTGTAGAAAGCTGAGGGGCGTTTTCCAGGTAGAACGAGAGGAGGAGGTGTCGCTGGCCCCCCAGGCGAGTTTGTTGGCTGAGAGGCAGGTCACCGTGTGTTGGAACACTGGTCTGGATTCAGGGGCCTGGGTTTGAACCTTGACTCTGTGCTGTTGGGTGAGCTTGCTTCCTGGTTCTGTTCCTTAGCTTTCGCACTTACACATGAGGTCATAGTACCTACCTTCAGAGTCACTGTTAGAGTTACAGGAGGAAATCGATGTTGAGCACTTAGCACAAAGCCTGGCACTCAGCTCCTAGCTTTGTAGCCGGTCACCTCCTCTCTCAGGGCTTCTGTAGTAACATGCACATATTTTTATATTAATACTCTTTCATTCTGTTGAAACAGTCCACTCCTGGGCCGTTTCCCATAGAGCCAGAGCGTGCATTTGGTCAGATGACGTTCATTTCAGTAGGGCAGAGGTGACTTCTCCCTCAAGGAGCAGATGTCTGGGACCCTGTGTAAAACGGGCTGCTCTTCAGTAATTGGAAAGTGAGCTGACTGTGCCACAGAGGGGCCCTGAGCTCTGACAGGCATCGCACGTGCTCCGGGGAGCAGGCCCGTGAGGCGGGGATTTTTAGGTGAAGCTGGGCATGGAGAGGGTCAGCAGGACCCATGTTGCGGTGCCGGAAGCGAAACGGGGCAGTCGCCTCCCAGCATGCAGCATACATAAGCACAGGGTTTATTATTTTTTAAAAGGCATTTTTTTATTTTTTAAAATATATCTTCATTGATTTCATAGAGGAAGGGAGAGGAAAAGAGAGATAGAAGCATCAATGATGAGAGAGAATCATTGATTGGCTGCCTTCTGCATGCTCCCCACTGGGGATCAAGCCCGCAATCCAGGCATGTGCCCTTGACCGGAATTGAACCTGGGACCCTTCAGTCCGCAGGCTGATGCTCTCACTGAGCCAAGCCAGCTAAGGCCATAAGCACATTTTTTAAACATTTACCAAAATGGATCATATTTTGGACCTTAAAAATACTCTATGAATTAGGGAGAATTAAAATTATACAAAGTATCTTTTCTTTCTTTTATTCCCTAAATTTAAAAAAATTTTGTTGATTTGAGAGAAAGAAAGACATTGATATGTTGTCCCACTTATGCATTCATTGGTTGCTTTTTGTATGTGCCCTGACTGGGCATTGAACCCACAACCTTGTCATATCCAGACGATGCTCTAACCAACTGAGCTACCCGGCCAGGGCGCAGAGTATCTTTTTTGACTACAATGGAATTATATTAGAAATCAGTAATAGAAAGATACTTAGGAAAGGACAAATACTAGGAAACCATACTTTAAAGAACCCATGAGACAAAGAAGAAATCAAGAGGGAAATAAGAAAATTTTTTTAACTGCATGAGAATGAAAACACAACATATCAAAATTTGTAAAATGTAGTCAAAGCAATACTTACAAGGAAATTTATAGCACTCACCACGTCTGTGCAAGGGAAAGGGCTCCACCTTAAGAAAGTATATCAGCCCTGGCCGGTTTGGCTCAGTGGAGAGAGCGTTGGCCTGTGGACCAAAGGGTCCTGAGTTCAATTCTGGTCAAGAGCACGTACCTTGGTTGCAAGCTCCTCCCTGACCAGAGCTCTGGTCGGGGCTCATGCAGGAGGCAACCAATCGATGTGTTTCTCTCACATCGATATTTCTCTCTCTTCTCTGTCTTCCCCTCTCTCTTCCACTCTCTCTAAAAATCACTGGAAAAATATCCTCAGGCAAGGATTAATGAAAGTCAGTCAAAGAGCCATTTATACACCTCCAAAGAAAGGAAATACTAACATAAAAGCAAACATTAATGAGAAACAATTTTAAATATGGAAAATCCATGAAACCAAAAGCTAATTAATTC
The DNA here is from genome assembly GCA_036010255.1 of Myotis pilosus. Lineage (NCBI taxonomy): Eukaryota > Metazoa > Chordata > Mammalia > Chiroptera > Vespertilionidae > Myotis > Myotis pilosus. The sequence continues at coordinate 1,249,320 of JASKON010000006.1, forward strand.
TTTTAAGATGAATAAAATTGGTAAGCCTGAACCAGGCCAAAGATTGGACTAGATACTGTATAAGCCTGTGAAAGGATATTTAACAGAATTACTAGAGAAAGCCACAGTGAAGACAGTTGCCACACAGACATTACAATGGCTACAGTTTAAACAACTTGCCACATGGATGAGGATGTAGTTCACCAGAACTCTCCAAAAGTCATCTTTGGGAGAACTTTGGAAATTTCTTAAAAGTTAGACATGCATGTCCTGACGGATTGCTCAGTTGGTTGTAGCATTGTCCTGATACACCAAGGTTGTGGTTTCAGTCCCTGGTCAGGGCACATAACAAGAACCAACCAATGAATGCATGAATGAGTAGAACTACAAATTGATGTTTCTCTCTCCCTTCCTCTCTCTAAAGTCAGTGAACGTGTCCTTGGGTGAGGATAAAAAAAATGTGCACCTACCACACACCAAGAGCTGCACATGAATGTTCTTTTTTAAAATCTCCTGAGGATAGGTTGTTACTGATGTCAGAGAGGAAGAGAGAGAGGAACATGGGTTGGTTGCCTCCTTGTACACGCCCCGACTGGGTATCAAACCCACAGCCCAGCTACGAGCCGTGACCAGGAATTGAACCTGTGGTCTTTTGGGTGTATGGGGCGACTCCAATCAACTGAGCCACTCGGTCAAGGCAGCAGCTATTCTTTGTATTAGCCCCACATTGGAAACAACCAGAATATCTACAAATGGGAGAATGCATAAAAAAGTTGTGGCTCACCACACAGTGCAGTGTTACTCAGTAACGAAAAGGATAACATTTCTGCTACATGCACACATGGGATCACCTCCAGATACCGATACTCCGCAAAACAAGCCAGACCGAAGAGGACATGTTGTGTGGTACCATTTATATAGAGTTCTAGAAATTGCAAATTAGTCTTTAGAGCAGCGGTTCTCAACCTGTGGGTCGAGATCCCTCTGGGAGTCGAACGACCCTTTCACAGGGGTCGCCTAAGACCATCAGAAAATACATACATAATTACATATTGTTTTTGTGATTAATCACTATGCTTTAATTATGTTCAATTTGTAACAATGAAATTGGGGGTCACCACAACATGAGGAACTGTATTAAAGGGTCACGGCATTAGGAAGGTTGAGAACCACTGCTTTAGAGACAGGATTCAGTCCAGTGGTCACCTGTGACTGGGGTAGGATTGAAGGAGAAGGGAGTAGACATGGGGTAGAAAGAGGCACAAGTCACTTGGAGTGGGTAATGGTAGTGTTCATTATCTTGACTAGAGACCCAGTGCACGGAATTTGTGCACTGGTAAGGTCCCTAGTGGCTACTGGCCTCCAGCCGGGTACTCCCTCCCTTCCCCTGGCCGGCCTGCCCCCTGGTCGAACTCCCTGAAGAACTCTGGTTGAGGGGACAATTTGCATACTACATTTTTATTATATAGGATTATCGTGATGTTTTCACAGGTGTATACATGTCAAAGTTATTCATAGTGCATGCTGCAGATATTTTCAGCTTATTGTGCCTCAGTTCTACTTTAGTACAGCTGTAAAATGTTTTTACAAAGATCATTGGAATTTATATCTGTGCTTCACATTTCATCACAGTTAAGGGGAGTAACCACCTGGTGGGGCGTTGGTGTTTGGGTAACTGGCACTGTAGTCAGCTGTGGTGTGTGCAGGTGTGTTTGTAGTAACCTGCTCGTTACTTGCTTTGCTGAGAAAGGAGTGGAGAGGAGAGTTTCACCTCCTGGGAGAACTGGCTTCGTATTTGAGCATGTTGGTCAAGCGTCAAGCAGTTTTGACTTTGGTTCAGGACATTGTCTATGATCTCGCCATGGATGATTGCAGCTAGCTCCATGGCTTTCCTGACCACACATGCTGGGGATCCCAAATTAAATGTCCAGTTGCATCCTTGCCCTGAGTGTTCATTCAGCAACAACCCCCCTGCTGTTTGGATGTCTAATACCCATTTCATACATGCAGGCCCAGAGCAAACCCGTGGTTCTTCCGCTGTCCCAGCCTGTCCCCCTGCCCCGCCCCGCATCTCTGTTGTCGGCATCTAGTACTGAGGCAGCTGGGCCTGTCCTCATCACATCCTCAGGTCCATTGGCAAGTCCTGTGGCTCGACCTTCCACACCGGCAAGTCTGACTGCTCTGCTCCTTCATGCCTCCCACCTGCGCCTGGGACTACCTGGAACAGCCTTACGTACATTGTTTCCTCCCCAGGGTTCATTTTTTTTCATGCAGCAAAGTTTCTTTTTAAGATGAAAACTGGCCATGCCATCTCCTTTTGAGAAACCTCCCCAGCCTTGGCCTTCATCCTGCCCCTTGACCTGCCCACGTTCGCGCTTGCTGCTCCTCGGCTCCCAGGGCTCTCCCAGATCTTCACATGGGGGCTTTATGTTTTTCAAAACTTAACTTTGCTCTTGTTAGAACCATGTCCTCCTATGGTCCCACTCTGCACCCTTGGCAACTTTCTTTTCTTCCTGGAGGAGTTTGCTGCCCCTGGAGGTGCAGTGGTCATGTCTGTGTGTGTGTGTGTCTGCTGTCCCTCAGGAGCCAGCAGGCCCTCCCTCCTATTCATCTTTGCATCCTGTTGTCAGAGCCTTCAGGACGCCTGGCATCTAGTGGATTTCGGGCCTCTGTGGAAGCCAGTCCACACGCTTAGTCCACACGCTGTGCAACTGTCCTTGCCTCTCCTCCTCCTCGTCCCTGACATCTGCTTCCTTAGAGGTCTTGTTAGCTCTCCCGTCACAGCGACCTCATGGCCACCTCACTCCTAGGTGACTTCTCCCACTTCTTGCTCCACTCCTTTGTCACATTTTATCTCTTCTGTGCAGGAGACCAGACCATGCCTGGCTCACTGCTCCCTCCCCCCTCCTGCCCCAGGGCCTTTGTGCTTGCTCTCTGGAATGCTCCTCCTGCAGGTATGTGTGTGGTTTCCACCAGCTCACACTTCAGGTGTGTCCAGGTATCTCCTGGAGGAGGCCCTCACTGGCCACGCTAAAGGGTACCATCACCAGCTCCAGGCATTCTTTTCTGCTCTGTTTTCTCCTTCTCAGTCACCACTATCTGGTGTTCTGTATTTTTTAAAAATCTTTATTCTTGATAGTATTACAGGTGTCTCCCCACTCCCCCCCTCCCATTTCTCCCCTCCACCCGGTTCTCTCCCCACCCCAGGCCTTCACCACCCTATTGTCTATGTCCATGGCATGCATATATGTATATAAGATTTTTGGTTAATCTCTTCCTGCATACCCTCCCTACCCCCAAGATTCATCAGTCTGTCCATGTTTCCATGCCTCTGGTTCTGTTTTATTCATCAGTTTATTTTTTTCATTACATTTATTTTGATTTTTTCTTTTCTTTTTTTTTTAAAATATATTTTATTGATTTTTTTTACAGAGAGGAAAGGAGAGGGACAGAGAGTTAGAAACATCGATGAGAGAGAAACATTGATCAGCTGCCTCCTGCACACCCCCCACTGGGGATGTGCCCGCAACCAAGGTACATGCCCTTGACCGGAATCGAACCTGGGACCCTCCAGTCCGCAGGCCGACGCTCCATCCACTGAGCCAAACCGGTTTTGGCTTATTTTGATTTTTTGACACAATTGTTGATAGATATGTATTTATTGCCATTTTATTGGTCATGTTTTTTATCCTCCCCCTCCCCTTCCCTCTGCTTCCCACTCCTCCTCCTCTTCCTCTTCTTAAAGGATACCCTTCAGCATTTCATGTAATACCGGTTTGGTGGTGATGAACTCCTTTAGCTTTTTCTTATCTGTGAAGCTCTTTATCTGACCTTCAGTTCTAAATAATAGTTTTGCTGGATAAAGTAATCTTGGTTGTAGGTCCTTGCTATTTATCACTTTGAATATTTCTTGCCACTCCCTTCTGGCCTGCAAAGTTTCTGTTGAGAAATCAGCCGACAGTCACATGAGCACTCCATTGTAGGTAACTAACTGCTTTTCTCTTGCTGTTTTTAAGATTCTCTCTTTGTCTTTTGCTCTTGGCATTTTAATTATGATGTGTCTTGGTGTGGTCCTCTTTGGGTTCCTCTTGTGTAAGACTCCTGTGCTTCCTGGACTTGTAAGTCTATTTCTTTCACCAGGTAAGGGAAGTTTTCTGTCACTATTTCTTTAAATAGGTTGTCACTGTCGTGCTCTCTCTTCTCCTTCTGGCACCCCCATAATGCGAATGTTGGTATGTTTGAAGTTGTCCCAGGGGCTCCTTATACTATCTTCATATTTTTTTACTCTCTTTGATCTTCTGATTTGGTGTTTTTTGCTTCCTCATATTCCAAATCGTTGATTTGATTCTTGGCATCTTCTACTCTGCTGTCGATTCCTTATAAATTATTCATTTCAGTTAGTGTATTCTTCATTTCTGACTGGACTTTTTTTATGTCTTAGAAATTCTCATAAAGATCCTTGAGCAACCTTATAACCATTGTTTTGAACTCTGTATCCAGTAGTCTGCATGCTTCTATTTAATTTAGGTCTTTTTCTGGAGATTTCTTCTGGTCTATGTTTGTGACATGTTTCTTTGTCTCCTCATTTTAGCTGCTTTCCTGTATTTGTTTCTATGTATTAGGTAGAGCTGCCATGTCTCCTGGAATTGGTAGAGTGGCCTTTTGTAGTAGGTGTTCTATAGGGCCCAATGACTCAGCTACCCCAGTCACCTGAGCTGAACACTTTAGGTGCTCCCCTGTGTGGGCTGTGTGCACAGTTTTGTTGTAGTTAAGCCTTGATTGCTATTGGCATCACTGGGAGGAGTTGACCTCCAGGCCAATTGGCTATGTAGACCAGGCTACAACTACAGTGGGAGAGCTGCTGTGCAGGAGACGCCCTATGGAGCAGGACTTGCTTCAGTGGAGCTATGGTGCTGAGTCTGCCCCTTGAGTGTGTCGCTTGTGGATGTGTAGAGTTGTAATCTACTATGGTCTGAAACTGTCTGCCAGGTATACTGGGTCTGGTGCCTCCCAGGTGGTACACAGTCAGCCACTGCCTGGGACCACCCTGCAGGAGCTACAGAGCTATCTGCAGATGGCTGTTACTTGTATTGGGCTTGGAAATGCCAGGTGAGGGCAAGCTGTGAAGCAAGGTAGGCTAGTGCTAGCACTGGGTCTTAGGCCTCTCATTGATAGTTTTGGGGTATGCTGACGCCAGCTGCTGCTTGTTTGAGAGATTTTAGGAATGTCTGAAGCCTGAGCCAGGATAGGCCATTCATATGTCAGAACTGCTGCAAACAGCTTGGGTGGGGCTGAAAATTGGATGGGGTGTGGCCTCAGGGAATCACCAGGCTGAGCGAACAGTGTGAGCCAGGCTGATGGAAACTCAGATATGGCTGCCAGTCAGCTCTGCGACGGGTGTGTGTGGGTGTGTGTGTGTGTGTGTGTGTGTGTGTGTCAGCATAGGAACAATGACCTCTGTGAGCATCCTTGACTGGGAGAAAGCTGCCCCTGAGTTCCTGCCCTGATGCCACACCGTCCAGTTCCTCCCCATAGGTCCCTGGATCCCCCAAAGCCACCGCCCCCGTGGAAGTGAGTCCAAGTAAGTTTATGTGCTGGCCCCTTAAGAGGAATTGCCTGGGTCTCCAGCAGCCTCTGTGCCACTCAGTCACAATCCTCACTGGTTTTCACAGCCTGAAGTAATGGGGACTTTTCTTCCTAGCTCTGGAACCCTGGACTGGGAGTCTGGTGTGGGGCTAGCACCCCTTGCTCCTCATAGGAAGCCTCTGCAACAGAGATCTCCCTCCTGATTAAAAAAGCGCCACACATGGGTGTTGGACCAGCCTGTCCCTCCTACCAATCTTGATGTGCTTCTTCTTTCCTCCTCTAGTTGTAGGACTTCCATTCAGCCAGCTTTCAGGCGGTTCTGAATGAGGGTTGTTCTGTATTTTAGTGGTAATTTTGATGTGGTTGTGGGAGGCGGCAAGTACTGGCATTTACCTACACTGTCATCGTGGTTCTCCTAATGAGTCTTTACTTACCTGTCTTCTTTATTTGTCTTTGACAAGAACATTAACTCTCAGGACCAGGATCTTTGTTTTATTCACCACTTGTTCCCAGTGCCTGGACCAGTGCCTTGGCACATGGTGGGCTCCCAGGAAACACTGGGTGGACAGACAGATGCATGGTTGCTGAACTGGATGCTCTCAAGTCAGTGCTGGCTCTTTTGATTTCTGGCTTGGGGGCCTTTGTAACCTTGGAACCCAGCTTCTCCTTTGTGGGTAAAAATGTCCTAGAAAGGTATGAAGGCTGTGGCAGTTCTGTTGGTGGTGGGCTGTTGTCCAGGATTAGGGACAAGAAATGGCTTTTGGGTTACATAGGGTTAAGTCTGAATGGTGTGGGAAATTGTCATAATTTAGACTTCTCAGATCTGTTGGGACAGAGAGCAACAGTGACTCCCATGATGTTCCATGGTTTGAGGAGCAGTCTGGAGCTTTCTAGAATACCACTGAGAGAGAGTGCTCAGTTCTCTCCCCTCACACCCCAGACAGTCACATGGCTGCGTAGCTGGGTTTGGGTCAGTCCTTGCAGCCCTGTGGATGTGGCAGGCGTAAGCAGTTTGGCCACTGGTTTATAAAAGGTAAGGACCCCCTGCAAGTCCCTCTTTGGTCCACGTGCTGCTGTCGTTTGTTCATTTAATCTCTCAGCCCCTGTTTAAGCACCTGATCCCGTCAGGCCTCTCTGGGCTTTGGAGTGGAGCTGGGTGCACCTGTGGTCCAGTTACCAAGGGCGTGTGTGAGCCTCAGTGCTGGAGGACAGGGAGCAGCCGGGGGCCGATGGAGGCCTGGTGGGCTGGGTGGGCATTGGAGGGGGCCTGTGAGGAAACTGGGGATGTGAAATAGCCCAAAGTTCCAGCCGCCGAGCCCTGGGTCGCCTCCCTCCTGATTCATCCTGTGGCCGGGGCACATCTGAGCGCCAGGGGCCTGCGGTGGGGGAGGGGGCAGGTTTCCGTCGCCTCCATCCTGCATGTGCTGTGGCAGAAGTTGCCTGCCTCTGGAAGTCCATACCTGGCTTCCCTCCTCACCTGTTGCCCAGGTGTGCTCTCTCGAACCTCTTCAGGATTTACGGATGTTTCCTCTAAGGTGCAGATGATTCATATTGGGCTCACGCTGATCGGGGTTAAAATCTGGGTGCCTGCTTGCTGACCTTGTGACAGTAGGCCTGTTTTTATTTACATATTTTATTGACACTATTACAGATGTCCCTTATCTCCCCCCTTGCCCACCTCCACCTGCCCCCGCCGCCTTTACATTAGGCCTGTTTTTAACTTGGGAGCCTGTTTGTGTTTTAAAGGCAATTTCACTTTTCCTGTCACCTTTTGGAGAGAATAGGGTGATAATCTTGCTTCTTCCTCCTGTCCCGGAGGCCTCCTCCCCACCCTCACCCTATAGTTTAAGACCTGTTTGAAAAAGTGGACATCGAGATTGGGTAGCTGTCAAGCTGGAAGGGAGGCTGGGTTTTGCAAGGGGTGGGGAGTGATCACCAATAGCCGCCTTTGAGGTGGGTGGAGCCTGCTGACTTGCGCCCTGGGCCTGAGCAATGCAGACAGACCTAGAGTGGTGACTCGGAACTTGGTTGATGCGAAGCATCCTGGTGCTTCCTCAGTCAGAACACTGGGGCCCACTGCCTTGTGGGAGCTAATACAGAATCTGGGTGCAGGGCCAGAGGGAGTTTCTTTTTTTTTTTTTTTTTTTTTTTTTTTTGGAGGGAGAGTTTCTAACTCCTCCTAAGATGCTCCTGTGGCATCTGTTTTATTTGAAATATGATGAGGTCCTAGAACTCTAGATACAGTTTTCTTCAACAAATTCTCTATTTGATGTTTCTTTCCATAAACACACACACATTGTAATTTTAGAGCTATATGTATTTTTTAATGATCTTGGTTTTGTGGATTATGTATTGAAAATAGAAAACATTCTTCTATTCCAGACTCCTTTTAACTTTGGCATGAATCACAGAACTCCACCCTACCCCGCCGGGGACTACTGCCTGCTGTGCAGAAGCGAACGCAAAGACTCTTCCTTCCTAGAGAGTGGGATTAAGACTGCGAGCAAATTGGCACTTTCCGTGGCTCCCAAGGGCAACAGCGTGCTGCACCTGCCGCTGTGGGTGTGCCCTGACTGCAGGCGGACCGTGGAGAAGGAGGAGAGGCACGGAGGCCTGGACCAGCCAGCGGTGAGTGCCCTGCAGAGCGCCCGCGCTCCCTGACTTCCTTAGCCAGCGGGTCGGGGCTTATTGGGCAATGAGATCATTGATATGGGTCTGTTTTCTGGGAACAACTCCTTCTCTTGCCATCCTCTGGTCCCTGCTCCGCTCTCCACCTGCTGGGCTTTCCTCCGGCTCTTCCCTGTCACACCTGCAGGAGGTGGTAGGGAGCCTGCCCCCCTTGGTCACACAACTTGGTGAGCAAGTTTGCGGGGCTCAAAGATAAGCTTTGTAGTCTAGTCTCGGGATTTCTTTGGCAGAGCAGTTTGCTGAAAAGCTGGAAGGCTTTTCATGTGTTTAATTTTAATTTAGACAATTCCATGTGCTGGTAACTCGCCCGAAATTCTTTCCCAGGTGCAATTCTCAAGACCTGGTTTCCTCCTTTACCTGGATTTCATGTCTCAGCTAAATGGGGGCTTTCTTGAGGCCCAGGCTTGCGTGGGAAGGCCACCCCCTTAATCTCATTGTTGGCGCAGGCTGTGGCTTAGGGGGCCTTGCCTCTGAAAGGGCTTTCAAATCTGCTCTTTGGCTTCTGGAAGGAGTTGGCTTTTGCAGCCATTTGAGGCCCCACCATCGAGGGCTTCTCTGCTCCGTTGATCTCTGCTTGGGAGCAGTTGTCCTTGTCACCTGTCTTCTGACCCAAGACTGCTCTCGGGTTGGTGCCTGGTGAGTGAGGGCTGCGTAGTGTGCGCTGTCTTCGTCGCTCTGGTCTGTCTGTCTCCTTGCTGCCGGCCACTGAGCCTGTGACTTCTGTTTTGGGGTTTCCTTGAAGGCAGCACCCCAAACCGTGTGGCATTTTCTGGAGTAGTGCTGTAATCACTACACCTAAAAAGAAATGGGCTTTGGCCTCCCACATGCCCCTCTCCTACTCTGTCCCTCTGTCCCTCTGTCCCTCTTTCTGATCACTGCATATTCACTTTGTTTTTTGTTGTTCATCTTCGCCTGAGGATATTTTCCCATTGATTTTTAGGGAGAGTGGGAGAGAGAGGGAAAGACAGAGAGAAACATCGATGTGAGAATAACACATCAATTGGTTGCCTCCTGCAGGCGCCCTGCCAGGTCCCGGGCTGAGGAGGAGCCTGCAACTGAGGTACATGCCCTGGACCGGAATCGAACCCGGACATTTTGGCCCGCAGGCCGACACTCTGTCCACTGAGCCAAACCGGCCAGGGCCGTATTCACTTTGCATTCCTTCACTGGAGCATACTCCATGAGGGCAGTAATGAACCCCTAACTGAATGAACCAAGAAAGGAGCCGACCGTGGGATCCCTCATTGGGGATTAAGAGGTGGGTAGGCCGTGTTGAGTTTTCACCCGCAGGTCTTTCTGCTTTTTTCATTTTCTTCTTTCCTTTCTGTGTGCACCTCAGGTATTTGGTCTCCCCCTGTTGCTGCAGAAGGCATGTTAGTGCCACTGGCGCTGGCTTGTTCCTGAGCGCTGTTGGCGGCGTGCCAGCTCTTCCGCAGCTGAGCGCTCTGTCTCCAGCTCGCTGCCCTTCCTTCCTGTGTCCAGTCCTGTCCCACCTGCGGTGCCTTTGGGGAAGGGTTGCTGCTTCTCTTCTGGTTTGGGACGCAAGTGGAAGCATTCTCTTGCCATTCAGAGAGTCTCGCTTCCACACTCCCAATTTGCCCCAGATAATGGATTATCTAAGGAGGCTTTTCTCCTCATCAAAAAAGTGACCCCAGGATCACCCAGGTGTCTCGTTGGCCTGTGTTTGTAGACTTAGACCTCCTGTTGCTTTCATAAAGTTGGCCTCTTTGCTCAAGCTGGTTAAAATTGCAGGCCTTAAAATATATATATATAATTTACATGTGATAAAATTCACCCTTTTAAAGTGAATGTAGTTCAGTGAGTTTGACAAACCTATGCAGTTGTGTAACCACCACCTCCACCCAAGCTCCCTTGTTTACTGTCATCGGCAGCACCTCCCCTCGCCCCCCAGCCTGATTCCTCCCCACCGTCTTTCTTTTCCCGAGGTCACCGTCTCTGTAACACGGCGTAGTTGTGTGTACTGCTGCACGCATTGTCCAGCTGCACACGATTCGTTTCCTCATTCACTGTTGATGGACGTGGGGTTGCTTGTGGATTTGGACTTTGCTCTGGCTACGTCACCACACCCCAAGAGGTGGGAACCTTTCTTCTCTCTTCCCAACTCCCCAACCCATCTCTGCCCTGCTCAGCTCAGCGGTTGAGCTCCCCACTTCAGGGCCAAGGCCCTTCTCACCTCTTACCCTCATGGCTGGGGAGACCTTTTCCCTGGGGCTTCCAGGTACCTATCCCTTTCCATCCCCCCAGTGCTTTATGCTTGGTTATTCTTTTCCTCTTTATTTTATTTTAATTTTAAATTAAACATATGTTTATTGGTTTCAGAGAGAGAAGGGAAAGGGAACGAGAGAAACATCAATGATGAGAGAGAATCATTGATTGGCTGCCTCCTGCATATCCCTTCCCGGGAATCAAGCCTGTAACCCAGGCATGTGCCCTGACCGGGAATTGAATCAGTGACCTCTTGGTGCATGGGTCGATGCTCAACACTGACCATGCCGCCGGGCTATTCTTTTCCTCTTCCATGTCACAGTTCTTTTCTTCTCTCCTGGGTCATGCCCAGGAGAGTGCAGATGCTCTAGCATTGTCCACTTGTTAAATAACCGCCTTTGCCCAGCCCTCCCTTCCCGCCGTCACCATCTCCTTTCGCTCCCTTCAATCCATGCATGTCTCTGTAAATGTAAAACTTCTGGTTTAATGTTTTAAATTTCCATTTCTTCTCAGGTTAGTTTTGGTAAATTATATTCTTAGAAATTATCAGTTACCGGTATGCACCTGTGTGCAGACAGTCTCTTTAATTCTGACCATATTTGTAGATGCAACTCTTGGAATTCCTCATATTTCTGCCCCCCCCCCCCCCTTTTTAACCAGTCTTGGCTAGAAGTCTGTCAATTTTGTCTTTTTAAGGAAGAGCTTTTTAATTTTTAAAATATCTCTCACTTTGTTTCATGAGTTACTGCAGCTTGATGTGTGTGTGATACGTATTTGATTAGTGAGTGCTGTGGGACACACAGTAAATGTTGGGAGGTACCCGTGAGCACAGCAAGTCACTGTCCCTCTCACCGTCTCCTCGCCACCCTCCTCATCCTCCCAGAGGCATCCACTGCCACCACACCCTTGTCTGTTCCTCTGGAGAGGTTCCATTTGCTCTGCACGAAGGAGGTAGCGGCAGACAGTCAGTAAGTGAGACGTGTGGCTCTCCCAGTGGCGTGTTCTGGGAGAGGGGTGCGTATGCCTCGAGAGGTAGGGGCTGCGCTCCAGCTTCTGAGGTCTGCGGACAAGTGTCTTGGAGCCTGAGCTTGGGTGCCATCTGCTTGGGGAGCTGCATTCCTGTGCTCACCTCACCCGGAGACCTGTGGGAGTCTGAGCCCTGCTCAGCCTGCTACATGGGAGAAGGAGTGAGAGGGCCTGTCCCCGTGCCGATGCCAGGAGGCCTGCAGGAGGCAGGGGCCTTCACCCCAGTCGGTCCACAGCCGCAGTGGCTTCTCCTTTCTTTCTGTGGCTACTCCCCCGCCTTCCTAAGTTGAGTTCTTTCTTACCCACTAGTTTCTGTTCTCTGGTATGTGCTGGAAACCTCTAATGGATGCTCTCGATTTCAAAATGTTAGTTGTATTGGCTCAATTTTAAGTATTATCCAATTTTCAGTATTTCTGTTTTGAACTATGAATTATCTACTATTCATAAATATCCAAACATATCTCTCTAGGATTACCTTTAATCATGCTGACTTTGACTTTACTGCTGTTAGAATTAGAGGTCATGGTCTGTGGTCAGTTTGACTAACCTGTGGTTAAGTTTTCATGAATGTCCGTGAGAGCTTGAAAATGTCTCCTCAGGGTTGAGATGGAGAACTCCACGTCTTCCCTTGTTAATTATGCTCATAAGCCTTTTGTATTCTGATTGGTTCTCTGTGTGCTTAACTCTCTCAATTTCAGAGTAATATCCGTTCAAGTCTCCTACCATGCATGTACGTTTGTCTTTCTTATAAATATTTCCATCTTGATTGACATGTTTCAAGGCTGTGCTGGGTGACTATAGGTTAAAATGATTAAATCTTCACACTTTGTTCCTTTTCCTCTTTTTAAAAATATTTTTTATTTATTTTAAAAAATGTATTTTTATTGATTTCAGAGAAGAAGGGAGAGGGAGAAAGAGATAGAAACATCAATGATGAGAGAGAATCATGGATCAATCGGCTGCCTCCTACATGCCCCCTACTGGGGATCGAGCCTGCAACCTGAGCATGTGTTAGATTCGAACCTGGGACCCTTCAGTCCGCAGGCCATAGATTTACTCACTGAGCCAAGCTGGCTAGGGACGCATTGTTCTTTTTCTTGCACTGAAACCATCTGAGGCCCCTTTGTCCTAACGAGCTACTTGCTGTGTCCTAGGTGAACTCCTTCCCTCTCCTTTTCAGTCCCTGGATGGGGCCTGTATGTCCGAAGAGAGGTAGGCTTAACCTGGTCTCTTTTGTCCTACTTGTTAATAGTGAAATTGACCCTTGTCACTGAAGGATTGCGGGCGTGTGGGTTTCGTTCTCTACAACGCAGGTCCCGAGCCCAGCATTGCCCTCAGCCACAGCCCCTCTCTGCCCCTGGCCGGCCTCCGTCTTCTCACAGAGCTCGCTCCTGCGCTGGGTTAGCCAGACGCCTGCCCTCCATCCCACACTTTCCTTGGTGTTCCTGCCGTTTGGAACTGATACAGATATCAGTGCAGCAGCATTATTTTGTGTCTCATGTGTTTTGTTTGAGATTCACAAATGTCGCTGCTTCTTTGTTGTCACCTTTCGATGGGCTGCATTGGCGAGGTTTCCAGGTTTTGCTGTTGAGTGTTGTACCTGGAGCACACGCTCGCCCATTGTTGTGGATACACGTGGAGAAGGAGTCACGGATTTAGAGCATGAACTGACCTGCAGGTTAAGAGCAGTAGCATATTTTTCAATGAAAACTATTTTCTGAAACAAAAATAATGTCGTGAGGGCTCTGGTCGGTGTGGCTCGGTTGTCATCCCATGCACCTAAAGGTTGCGGGTTCGATTCCCACTCAGAGCACATGCCCAGCTGGTGGCTTTGATCCCGAGTGGAGGGCATGCAGGAGGCAGCCAATCGATGTTTCTCTCTTCATCAATGTTTCTCTCTCTCCCTCTTTCCTTTCCTCTCTCTCTCTGAAATCAATAAAAAATTATTTTTAAAAAATAAAAATTTAGTGAGTAGAGTAGCATTGTTGTGAGAATCTTTTTAATGTTTGTATAATAGAAGATGTTAGAGCAGCCATGGGCAAACTACGGCCCGCGGGCCGGATCCGGCCCGTTTGAAATGAATAAAACTATTGAAAAAAAAGACCGTACCCTTTTATGTAATGATGTTTACTTTGAATTTACATTAGTTCACACAAACACTCCATCCATGCTTTTGTTCCGGCCTCCGGTCCAGTTTAAGAACCCATTGTGGCCCTCGAGTCAAAAAGTGTGCCCACCCCTATGCTAGATTCTCAATCTGTTGTGATAGGTTGTTTTGATTGAAGTATATGAAGAGAATATTTTAATACCTGTTTTTAGATAGCTGCATTTTCTTCTTAAGCAAACTGTGTTTTAATGGTTAGTTACAGTGTAGAGTCAAGCAACCTCTAGATTTTCCTCTGCTGTTAAAGTCAAGTCCATGCTCTCTGGATGAGTCTCTTGCCCGTGTGTGATTTTGGTCATTTGTGAGAGCAGTGGCTGACCAAGTTAGGGACCTAGCTGATGCAGCACCCCTCCTTGTCCAGTACTGGAAATCATGTCTGTTATCACCACCACCATCTCATCAGAAATGTACGCGCGGAGCAGCTTCTGCCCACAGTGATGGCCACAGACAGTGGCAGCTGTTCCCCTTGAAGTGACGGGCTCACTTCATTCATTTTTGAGAAAACGTCTGGCTAACGGCCACGTCTGAGTCATCTCGTTGGGTATGTCAGGCGTCCTTCCACGCGAGGCGGCTCGTGGCTGAGGCTGCTCCTCACAGAAGTGCTTTCCCTGGGGACGCTTTATGTGCACTTCCCGTCTCCTCACAAGGAAGGTTCCAGAGGCGTGGCCGCAGGGCTGGGCTGGAACACATTCATGGCCCTGCTGCCCAGGGGCACTCCGACGGAGACCTGGTGTTTTTAAACTGGGCGCGTGGTGGGCAGTGCAGCGGCACCGTACGCCTGGGTGTGTAGCCGCTTCCTGCCAAGGGGCCGGCAGCTTCACCCACCGTCGCGGCCAGTGTCAGCACAGTGAGAAAGCCAGTGGCATCTGGGAGTGAATATGGACACGGTTCTCACCAGTGGCCCCGCTGAAAAGGTGCTCGGGACTCCCAGGGGCCCGTGGAGCACACGGTGAGAACCACCGTTCTGTTGGGTTGTCTTTTCTTACTGCCGAGTGGCATTCATTCCTTTATGTTTAGTGAGATCCCGGTCGGCTATATGCCCCGCAGACATCAGCCGCTTCTGTTGTGCCTCCCTTTTCACTATGTGTGCACTGCCTTTGGATGAATACTAGTTCATTTTTAATCTAGCCAAATTGCTCAAAAAATTTTAGTAGTTACTGCCTTCTTTAGTTGTGTTTATTATTGTTTTTTCTCCTATATGAAATCACAACTGCATTTTTAGTATGTATTTTCTTCTGTCAGCACAGTCCAAAGAAATATGTGAATGACGAATGTAAGCCACATAGGTAATTGAAAATTTTTTAGTAACCCCTTACCAAAACTAAAAAGAAACAGGTGATATTATGTTTTACCTCAGTATATATATCCAAACTTATTTCAGCATGTTCTCAATATAAAAAAAAAGATTTTTCTATATTTTCATACTGAATATTCAAAATGCGGCTCACCTTTCAAATACTCAGTAGTCACACACGATATGGGACTACTGAACAGCACGGTTTTATGCTTGTATTGTTTTGCATTCCAGTTTTTGTGTTTGTTTTTTTTAAGAGAGAGCGAGGAAGGGAGAGGGATAGATAGAAACATTGATGAAAGAGAAACATCATCAATTAGCTACCTCCTGCACACCCTCTACTGGGGATTGAGCCCACAAACTTGGGCATATGCCCTGACAGGGAATTGAACCAGGGACCTCTTGGTTCATGGGTCGATGCTCAACCACTGAGCCACTCCAGCCAGGCTGCTTTGCATAGACCAGTGATGGCAAACCTTCTGAGCTCGGCGTGTCAGCATTTTGAAACACCCTAACTTAACTCTGGTGCCGTGTCACATATAGAAATTTTTGATATTTGCAACCATAGTAAAACAAAGACTTATATTTTTGGTATTTATTTTACATATTTAAATGCCATTTAACAAAGAAAGATCAACCAAAAAAATGAGTTCGTGTGTCACCTCTGACACGTGTGTCATAGGTTCGCCATCACTGGTCTAGACCTACAACCCACCTG